>OX246754.1:148590137-149316731 GCA_945910035.1 Brachypalpus laphriformis
AGTTGTAGTCGCCCCTCCCGCAATAAAGCGCGAGCCCAATGTTTCGATGTACTCTGAATACTGTCTTGGGCTAATCGTAAATTTTGGTGGGCAATACAATGCAAATAGTATGAGTGGTCCGTATGTGTCCTCGATTTGAATTGTCGTAGCTTGTATGTAGTCCTTTGCATATTCTTGAAGTACGTTGTATTTAATATTTTGTCTTATTATTATTGCTGGGCCACCACGGGCTCGTCCGCTAGGATGGTTAGTGTGGTGTATAAAGTATTTAGGGATTTTTATGAAGCTTTTATTTGAGAAATGAGCTTCTGAAATTAAAATAATGTCAATAGATTGTTCGATTATAAATTGTTTTAGCTCCGAGGCATGTTGGTTAAGTCCATTTGCATTCCATACGACTATTTTCAATTTACTGTTATTGTCCATTTATTTTAGTGATTAATAAAGTTAAAATGTTCATCATATTAGATATTTGTGTTATAAGCTGCTTCATCATGCTTTTTAGTTCTGATAGATCGTCTACAGACTTGGTTTCATCTAGCGGTCTTTGTGCGTTATGGTTAGTGTTGTTTCTCAAGTCATCTGTGAATTGTGGTTTGGGATTATTTCTGTTTGGGACAGGATTCTGAGTAAGTGCTTCAGTTGATATTCCTGGTAGATCTACTTTTTCCCTACGTACGGCTTCTGCGAATGATATCTGGGGATTAGTTTTACTTTTGACAGGATTTTGGTTTAGCAGGTCTGTAGATGTTGTCTGTTGTTCTGTAGTTTTTTTTCGTAGGGCGAGAGTCTTTGCACTTTTAGAGCTTTGTATATTTCGCAGCCTTTTTAGTTGGCCGTGTGTTGTTCGCCGCAAAGAGCGCATTTTTTGTTGCTGCTTTCAGTTTTTAAGGTGCATTCGATTGTTCTGTGTTTTCCTGCGCACTTTACACAAGTTGGTTCCAATGTACAAAAATTCTTGGTGTGTCCGTACTTCTGGCAGTTTGAGCATTGAGGTATACTTCTTTTTTGATGAGGTGGTTCGAATGATACTTTACAGTGTTGTAAGTGTGTTACGTTGTAAATTTCCTTATTGTTATTATTGCTTACGAGCTCGATGGCGAAAAGCGGTAATGGTCTTTTTGTTTCTCTTTGTGTTATGTTGTGGATGTTTATTACGTTATGATTAAGGTCAGCTAGTTCCTTTTTAATTTCATTTGGGTCCGTAGAATGGTGCATGTTCCGAAGCATGACTCGGAAGCCTCGTTGTTCTTTTGGCTTGAATGTGTAGTATTGAGTATTCTTAAGTTTGAGTACTTTTATAATTTTTGTGTAGGTAACCGAGTCTGTTGGTTGTATTTTGATTTCGTCGTTTGGTAGGACTTTTAGTATATATGTATCCTTCGTTGTTGTCGTGTTGAGAGCATCTATTAAGACGTGTATGAATTTAACGCTTTGAACATATATTGGCGGGGGTTTGGGTATAGTTGTCCTTATTTTTTATCATCTTTCTCTGGGAGTGTGTCTGCACATTCGTCGGTTGATAATATTTCGAATCGGTTTTCAGATTTTCTAGGTGGTTGGTTCAACCAATATTTTTTTAAAGCGCTTAGATTTATTAGTTTTTTAGCATTACTTTGATTACTTTTCTCGGGTGATGTCCTAGTTCTTTTTGTTTGCAATGTATTTTTATTAGTAGTTTCATTTATTATGTTAGTTTTAGATGTAGTTATTGGTATGGTTACCATTTTGGTGCTACTTGCTGTTACAGTAGTCGTTGTGTTTAAGGTTGATGCAGTTGTTGTTATGATCGTTGTTGAAGTTGCTGTGGTTGTAACTGGTGGTGTGGTAGTTCAAGTAGTGGGAAATGAGTTGTAGCTGTAGTTATTTAGTTGGTTTGAGCTACCCCATGGGGGCGATCTTTGTATACTCATCCTACACGGAGGTTAGACAAGCATACTTTTGGGCAAAATGGATGGCTAATCGGGCGGTTGTTGTCTAAAATGGATATGTTGTTTAGAAAGCTTTGGTGATATAAAGCTTACAGTAGCAACTTTAAAGGAAATCGGATGGATGTTGTCTACGATGAGCACGTTGCTTAAAAAGCTTAGGTGTTATAAAGCTTTTAGCGTGGGCTCTGTTATGTTATGCAATGTTATTCCAGGATTCACTGAATTGCTGTCAGCTGGTTGACTACCAGACAAAGGAGAGTATGGAAAATAAAATTTTACCTTCTTATCTCTCGATGCGGGGTTCTGGTGATAACTTCGGTTGACAGTGGTGGCTTGCATGAAGTGCAAGTGGTAGGAACTTATTCAGCGTTTATTACGCGCAGAATAATGTGTTTTTCTGTTTTAAAACTAGCACTGATATAAGTACGGTTGTGTAACTTGACACCGTTGCCAGTCATCTTGTTTTTACATCTGGTGCTGAAAGAATTGTCGGTCGATCGCAGGGAAGACGTAGGGCGTGGCTTTCCGAGGATACCTGGAGACGGATTGACGAACGAAAATAGCTGAAAGCTCGCGTTGCAGCTACCCCAGCAGCAGGAGGAAGCGAGCTAGAGTCCCTATATCGCATGAAGATGAGAGAAGTTCAGCTTAACGTACGATGTGACAAGCGCAACTACATCAACGCGCTGGCTACAGAAGCAGAAGAAGCTGCACGGAGGTGCGACAGCAGGACCGTCTACAGAATCACCAAAGAGCTGACAGGTGGTCGCAGCTCCAGCCAACACCCAGTGAAAAGACTAGACGGCTCCTTGCTCATTTCAGATGAGGACCAGCTCAAAAGATGGAAAGAGCATTTTGCTACGGTTTTGAACCGTGTATTCGCTAGCGATATGCTCCCAAATCAGACTGAGATGCCCGAGGTGAGAAGTTCCCGAATACGCACCACGACTCCCAGTAAAGATGAGATCATTACTTTCCTAACGAGTGGAAAAAGGGAATGATCGTCAAGCTTCCTAAGAAAGGAAATTTAATGGAGTGCGGAAACTGGAGGGGTATCTGCGTGCTGCCTGCTGTAGCTAAGATAATAGCTAAAATCATCCTTGAGCGAATGAAACAACATCTCGAAGACACACTCGATGCCGAACAAGCAGGTTTCCGCTCTGGATCCTTCTGTGCCGACCACATCAACACCCTGCGGATTAACATCGAACAGTGTGTTGAATATCGATCGCCACTGCACCTGCTGTTCATCGATTTTGAGAAGGCGTTCGATAGTGTCAACAGGGAGTTTATTTGGCGTGTCTTACGCAGGAGAGGCATTCCCGATAAACTAATTGCTATAATCAAAGCTACATTTGAAGGCTCCAAATGTCACGCTCTGCACAGGGGAAGGTTGTCTGAGGAATTTGAGATCCAAAGTGGGGTAAGACAAGGCTGTATCCTTTCACCAATATTATTCCTATTGGTGATTAGTGATGCGCTTCATGCAGCTTTGTCGACGGGAAACGGAGGAATTCGATGGACTGTTACATCTCAACTGAAACTTCTTGACTACGCAGACGATGTACGCTTACTCTCCTACAGAATTATGGACCTCCACCAAATGACAGCAGATGTGGAGACGGAGGCAGGTGTCGTCGGGCTGAAAATGAATACGGAAAAAACTAAAATTATCAGCCTTGGAACAAACTCATCGGCTCAAATATGCATTGCTGGACAACCGGTAGAGGGAGTAGGGGATTTCCAGTATCTTGGCAGTATTGTCTCGACCGATGGTGGAACCGAACTGGATATAGCCAGCAGGATCGCCAAAGCAAAGTCCGCGTTCGGGATGTTGTCCAAAATATGGCGAAGCAATGCAATCAGTTTGAGAACCAAAATAAGACTGTTCCGCTCCAACGTTGAATCCGTGCTGCAAGGTGTGGAAGCAATCAGCAGCTCAATGCTCGCAACCATCCAAGACCATTGGTGTGCTGTGAAAAATGTTTTTTTTTATTTCCAAGTTAAATTACATCTGTCCTAGGACACTAGTTAATTGTTTTAAAGGATAAATTGGATATATGTTAAGTTTTAAGACCATTATCTTACAAAACTGTGTTCTTACGTTACGTTACTTTTACATTTATACGGGTCGAGGATTACATACATAATCATTTTAACATAATGTACTCTATTTATGGCATATATATATATACATATAACATTCATATATATTGCAGATCTACTGGTCTCCGCCTCTTTAGTCGTCTTTTCGTGATAGCTTCCTGGTGAGGTAGATTTCGTATTTCGTTGTTTAGGTGATTTGATATTGTGATTTGATAATTTCTACTATGTTTTACGATTTCGTCTTTAATGCTGGGTATCTTGAGGCCCCGATGTATGTCTTCATTGGAAATGTACCAGGGTGCATTGGCAATCGTCCGAAGTATTTTAGATTGTAGTCGTTGTATAATATCGATGTTTGATTTGGCAGCAGCTCCCCATATTTGGATGCCATAGGTACATATCGGTTTTATTATGCTTTTGTAGATTAGAAGTTTGTTTTCTGTAGAGAGTTTAGAATTTGTCTGAATTTGTTTTTGATTTGGTTGCGTTTTTGAATTATATGTGGTTTCCATGTTAGTTTGTTGTCTATTAGTATGCCTAGATATTTCGCTGAGTTGTCGAGAATAACTTTTTTATTGTTTATTGTGATGTTTTGATGTTTGAATTTCCTCTTTGAAGTGTATATAACTTGGACTGTTTTTTCTTCATTAATTTCTATTCCCCATTTATGGAACCAATCCATTGTTTTGCTTAGGGTTATTTTTGTTTAAACTGCTACGCAGTATTTTTACTCATTCAAGTCGTTTAGGACCTTATTTGACACACGATGTACCTGTTGAATGGTAGAGTGATTTGGTCGAAATCCAAATTGATGGTCCGGAATAAGGCGTTTCAGTTTAAGTGTTATGTCGATACGGTCAAGCAGGAGTTTTTCGAATATTTTCGAAACAATCGGTAGAAGACTTATCGGCCTGTATGATGAGGGTTTTGTAGCGTCTTTGCCTGGTTTCGGGATTGCTATTATTTTGGAGAGTTTCCATACTTTTGGGTAAGAATTAAGCCTTAAGATAGCATTAAAGATATTTCTAAGATAAATTACGGCTCTGTCCGGTAGTTTTTTCAGTATTTGTCCTGTTATTAGGTCATATCCGGGTGATTTTTTGCATTTAAGTTTGTTTTTTAGGTAGTGTTTTATTTCGTTGGTTCGTATTTTCTTTATTGTCGTATTCGTAGGTGTGGTTGAGTTGCTATCTTCTTCTTCCTTTTATCAGCGAGGCTATGATCCGAAAACAAGGGATCACAGCCCTCCCACTTCACTGCATTTCTGATGATCCGCCTGTGGGGTTCGCCTATTTGACCTTAGAAAATATCGGCAGGCCTGCCGATTTTGGATCACTCGGTTACTGAGGCCAATGAAATGCCGATGTCGTCGCATTTGTCTGATCCAGGCGTTTATAGGCCTGCCTTTCCTACATCGCGATGTCTTTGGAACGTGCATAGATATTGCCTTTTTAACAGGGTTCAAATGATCTCTTCTTTGAACGTGGCAATACCAGCTGAGCCGGTCGCGCTCTAATTTGTGTACGATGGTTTCCTTGATGTGAAAGCTTCCACGGATCTTCGAACTTCTTATTCGATCAAGCTTTGTCACTCCTGCTGTCATGCGAAGCATCTTCATCTCAGCTGCCGTTAATTTACTCTCATACTTTTTGTACATCGTCCAACATTGTGAACCGTATGTGAGCGCTGGACGCACAACTGCGGTGTAGAGCCTTCCTTTCAACTTAGGGGACATTTTTCTGTCACAGAAGATAGCGGAATTTTCTCGCCACTTCATCCACCCTACGCTTACACGATGATTGATGTCGTCATCACAAGTTGCTTTGCTATTGATCATAGATCCCAGATATTTGAACTTTTCGCACTTGGGAAGCACTGTTCCATTCAAATAAATGTCTGGAATAGGCCTGAGTGGATCAGAGAACGGGCAGCACAAGTACTCTGTCTTTTTTGAACTAATGCGATACCCATTTGTGGTTGAGTTGCTATCTGGGAGTGAAATATTACGTCCATTAAAGTCATTCGTGAATGTTGTTTTAAAGTAGTCTGCTAGGGTTTTTGCTTTTTCGGTGTCTGTTCTGGACCAAGTAGCGTCAGTTTTCATCAGGGGTGGTTGGTGGTTAATTCCTTTTTTCAGCTTTTTGTTAAGCTTCCACAGCGAATAGTTTGTTGTGTGAGTTGCTGTGAGATTTGCCAAGAATGTGTTAATGTGTTGGTTGTTATGAGTTTTAAGAAGGTCTTTAAGTTCCTTGGTTGATTTATTATAATTTGCTTTGTCCAATGGTGATCTGGTACATTGCCACATTTTTCGTAGTTTTCGTTTTTCTTTGATTTTTTGTCGTATAAATTTTGGTGTTAAAGTAGGTAAGCTTATAGTTATAATCTCAGGCATTGACTTAGTTGCTGTCAGGTGTATTGAATCATTAAAGTGTATTATAGCACTTTAAATTTGGTGGTGTGTTTTAAGAGGAATCCTTGGTTCAATTTTCTCGTCAATTACTCTGCGAAAAACGTCCCAATCGGTTTTATAGTTAGTTAGGGATGGGATGGAGCACCTCGCTTTAACAATATTGGAGTATTCAATTACAATAGGAGAGTGGTCAGATGAGAGGTCAAGGCAAGAGGTTATGGTTAATTGGGTATGATTAATGTTCTTCGTGATACAGAAATCAACGAGGTCTGGTTTTTTCTTAATGTCACTTGGCCAATAGGTAGGCTCTCCTGTGCTTATGAATTTGCATTTATTTTTTGTTATCGCCTCCATAAGATTTTTCCCTTTTTTATTGGTTAATCTTGAACCCCAGTCTGAATTTTTTGAGTTGTAGTCGCCCCTCCCGCAATAAAGCGCGAGCCCAATGTTTCGATGTACTCTGAATACTGTCTTGGGCTAATCGTAAATTTTGGTGGGCAATACAATGCAAATAGTATGAGTGGTCCGTATGTGTCCTCGATTTGAATTGTCGTAGCTTGTATGTAGTCCTTTGCATATTCTTGAAGTACGTTGTATTTAATATTTTGTCTTATTATTATTGCTGGGCCACCACGGGCTCGTCCGCTAGGATGGTTAGTGTGGTGTATAAAGTATTTAGGGATTTTTATGAAGCTTTTATTTGAGAAATGAGCTTCTGAAATTAAAATAATGTCAATAGATTGTTCGATTATAAATTGTTTTAGCTCCGAGGCATGTTGGTTAAGTCCATTTGCATTCCATACGACTATTTTCAATTTACTGTTATTGTCCATTTATTTTAGTGATTAATAAAGTTAAAATGTTCATCATATTAGATATTTGTGTTATAAGCTGCTTCATCATGCTTTTTAGTTCTGATAGATCGTCTACAGACTTGGTTTCATCTAGCGGTCTTTGTGCGTTATGGTTAGTGTTGTTTCTCAAGTCATCTGTGAATTGTGGTTTGGGATTATTTCTGTTTGGGACAGGATTCTGAGTAAGTGCTTCAGTTGATATTCCTGGTAGATCTACTTTTTCCCTACGTACGGCTTCTGCGAATGATATCTGGGGATTAGTTTTACTTTTGACAGGATTTTGGTTTAGCAGGTCTGTAGATGTTGTCTGTTGTTCTGTAGTTTTTTTTCGTAGGGCGAGAGTCTTTGCACTTTTAGAGCTTTGTATATTTCGCAGCCTTTTTAGTTGGCCGTGTGTTGTTCGCCGCAAAGAGCGCATTTTTTGTTGCTGCTTTCAGTTTTTAAGGTGCATTCGATTGTTCTGTGTTTTCCTGCGCACTTTACACAAGTTGGTTCCAATGTACAAAAATTCTTGGTGTGTCCGTACTTCTGGCAGTTTGAGCATTGAGGTATACTTCTTTTTTGATGAGGTGGTTCGAATGATACTTTACAGTGTTGTAAGTGTGTTACGTTGTAAATTTCCTTATTGTTATTATTGCTTACGAGCTCGATGGCGAAAAGCGGTAATGGTCTTTTTGTTTCTCTTTGTGTTATGTTGTGGATGTTTATTACGTTATGATTAAGGTCAGCTAGTTCCTTTTTAATTTCATTTGGGTCCGTAGAATGGTGCATGTTCCGAAGCATGACTCGGAAGCCTCGTTGTTCTTTTGGCTTGAATGTGTAGTATTGAGTATTCTTAAGTTTGAGTACTTTTATAATTTTTGTGTAGGTAACCGAGTCTGTTGGTTGTATTTTGATTTCGTCGTTTGGTAGGACTTTTAGTATATATGTATCCTTCGTTGTTGTCGTGTTGAGAGCATCTATTAAGACGTGTATGAATTTAACGCTTTGAACATATATTGGCGGGGGTTTGGGTATAGTTGTCCTTATTTTTTATCATCTTTCTCTGGGAGTGTGTCTGCACATTCGTCGGTTGATAATATTTCGAATCGGTTTTCAGATTTTCTAGGTGGTTGGTTCAACCAATATTTTTTTAAAGCGCTTAGATTTATTAGTTTTTTAGCATTACTTTGATTACTTTTCTCGGGTGATGTCCTAGTTCTTTTTGTTTGCAATGTATTTTTATTAGTAGTTTCATTTATTATGTTAGTTTTAGATGTAGTTATTGGTATGGTTACCATTTTGGTGCTACTTGCTGTTACAGTAGTCGTTGTGTTTAAGGTTGATGCAGTTGTTGTTATGATCGTTGTTGAAGTTGCTGTGGTTGTAACTGGTGGTGTGGTAGTTCAAGTAGTGGGAAATGAGTTGTAGCTGTAGTTATTTAGTTGGTTTGAGCTACCCCATGGGGGCGATCTTTGTATACTCATCCTACACGGAGGTTAGACAAGCATACTTTTGGGCAAAATGGATGGCTAATCGGGCGGTTGTTGTCTAAAATGGATATGTTGTTTAGAAAGCTTTGGTGATATAAAGCTTACAGTAGCAACTTTAAAGGAAATCGGATGGATGTTGTCTACGATGAGCACGTTGCTTAAAAAGCTTAGGTGTTATAAAGCTTTTAGCGTGGGCTCTGTTATGTTATGCAATGTTATTCCAGGATTCACTGAATTGCTGTCAGCTGGTTGACTACCAGACAAAGGAGAGTATGGAAAATAAAATTTTACCTTCTTATCTCTCGATGCGGGGTTCTGGTGATAACTTCGGTTGACAGTGGTGGCTTGCATGAAGTGCAAGTGGTAGGAACTTATTCAGCGTTTATTACGCGCAGAATAATGTGTTTTTCTGTTTTAAAACTAGCACTGATATAAGTACGGTTGTGTAACTTGACACCGTTGCCAGTCATCTTGTTTTTACATCTGGTGCTGAAAGAATTGTCGGTCGATCGCAGGGAAGACGTAGGGCGTGGCTTTCCGAGGATACCTGGAGACGGATTGACGAACGAAAATAGCTGAAAGCTCGCGTTGCAGCTACCCCAGCAGCAGGAGGAAGCGAGCTAGAGTCCCTATATCGCATGAAGATGAGAGAAGTTCAGCTTAACGTACGATGTGACAAGCGCAACTACATCAACGCGCTGGCTACAGAAGCAGAAGAAGCTGCACGGAGGTGCGACAGCAGGACCGTCTACAGAATCACCAAAGAGCTGACAGGTGGTCGCAGCTCCAGCCAACACCCAGTGAAAAGACTAGACGGCTCCTTGCTCATTTCAGATGAGGACCAGCTCAAAAGATGGAAAGAGCATTTTGCTACGGTTTTGAACCGTGTATTCGCTAGCGATATGCTCCCAAATCAGACTGAGATGCCCGAGGTGAGAAGTTCCCGAATACGCACCACGACTCCCAGTAAAGATGAGATCATTACCGCAATCAAGGCACTCAAAACCAACAAGGCGGTAGGACTTGACGGTATTCCAGCAGAGCTCTTACGAGCAGCGCCAACAACATCGGCTGAGCTTCTGCTTCCACTTATAGATAGAGCTTGGGAAGCTGAGAGCTTTCCTAACGAGTGGAAAAAGGGAATGATCGTCAAGCTTCCTAAGAAAGGAAATTTAATGGAGTGCGGAAACTGGAGGGGTATCTGCGTGCTGCCTGCTGTAGCTAAGATAATAGCTAAAATCATCCTTGAGCGAATGAAACAACATCTCGAAGACACACTCGATGCCGAACAAGCAGGTTTCCGCTCTGGATCCTTCTGTGCCGACCACATCAACACCCTGCGGATTAACATCGAACAGTGTGTTGAATATCGATCGCCACTGCACCTGCTGTTCATCGATTTTGAGAAGGCGTTCGATAGTGTCAACAGGGAGTTTATTTGGCGTGTCTTACGCAGGAGAGGCATTCCCGATAAACTAATTGCTATAATCAAAGCTACATTTGAAGGCTCCAAATGTCACGCTCTGCACAGGGGAAGGTTGTCTGAGGAATTTGAGATCCAAAGTGGGGTAAGACAAGGCTGTATCCTTTCACCAATATTATTCCTATTGGTGATTAGTGATGCGCTTCATGCAGCTTTGTCGACGGGAAACGGAGGAATTCGATGGACTGTTACATCTCAACTGAAACTTCTTGACTACGCAGACGATGTACGCTTACTCTCCTACAGAATTATGGACCTCCACCAAATGACAGCAGATGTGGAGACGGAGGCAGGTGTCGTCGGGCTGAAAATGAATACGGAAAAAACTAAAATTATCAGCCTTGGAACAAACTCATCGGCTCAAATATGCATTGCTGGACAACCGGTAGAGGGAGTAGGGGATTTCCAGTATCTTGGCAGTATTGTCTCGACCGATGGTGGAACCGAACTGGATATAGCCAGCAGGATCGCCAAAGCAAAGTCCGCGTTCGGGATGTTGTCCAAAATATGGCGAAGCAATGCAATCAGTTTGAGAACCAAAATAAGACTGTTCCGCTCCAACGTTGAATCCGTGCTGCTATATGGTTGCAGCACGTGGAGAGTGACCACTACTATCACCAGAAAGCTGCAAACGTTCGTTAATAGGTGTCTGCGCAATATCTTAAGGATTTTCTGGCGCAATCGTATCTCTAACGAACACCTTTACGAGAGAACGGGTCAGAAACCAATAGGCACAACTATCCAACGGCGGAAGTGGCAGTGGATTGATCACACGTTCCGAAAGGGTAACAGCTCCATAGCGAACCATGCTATGCAATGGAACCCTCTAACTCAGGATGGCAGAAGACCTGGCGGTCCGAGGAGAACATGGCGCAGAACAGTCGAGAAGGAGGCTCGGCAGTTAGGGAAAAGTTAGGGAGAACTCAGATACATTGCCAGAAACCGTACACGATGGCGCGTAGGCGTAGTAGAGGCCTTAGGACCCACAAGGGGATACAGGACATAAGAAGGAGAAGAAGAAGAATGGTGAGCTTTTGTCTACTTTGCCCGAGAGTAACATTGTTGCGATCAGATCAAATAATCCGGACACTAAAAACTTTCTGGTGCGATTGGAGTCCAGGAATCCGGCCTTGAAGATTCTGCGTGCATCAAGAGCTCTGCGAGAGGTTGGAGTAGCAGTCCATAGAGATTTCCCCAGAAACATCCGTTTGAAACGTGCAAAACTACTGGAGATCAGGAAAAGCGAAAAATCCAACTGTAAACGTGTACTTAAGAGATGATAGGCTGCACGTAGGCGATAGAGTGTTTAATTGTAGCTTCATTCATGGTCTTAAATATGGGAAAGACGATGGTAATTTTGTGATCTCACAAATCATAAACAACATTAGTACTCAGATTGTCAAAGAATCAGCTGCTAAGACGGCAAAAAACCGTCAACCGAGACTATCGCCATCTACCAGACAATGGATCATCAAAGACTCAAACCAGCCAATTCAACCGCCATCGTCCAGAGAGGTCGGCAATGTCTTGCAGCAAGACTAGGAACTTTCCGTCTGCCCTAATATAGATTTAAACAATAATTTAGCCAGCAGAAAACAATTTAGAATTTTAAGTTTTAAGTTATAATATTATTATATATGCGATTTCTTTAAGTATGTACAAAAATTTGATTTTTTTTCTTATTTGAAACTTATTTATTAGAAGGTAATGAACAAACTTTTGAGAATATTTTTGAAGATTACAAGCTTTGCTGGAGACCTGGAATTAGAAGTAGCATTAGGGGACGTGCCAGCGGAGGTTGCCTTTATGGGTACAGAAAGAATTTAAATTACATAGAAACTGAATATGCTGAAACAAATGGGTACAACCACATACACATAAAAACAACAAATACTCCGTAAATGAGCCCTTACATTATACCTGTATACCTCAACGGATCACAAGGAGAGCAGTGGGGACGCGATTTGGAGACACTGAGACAGTGGTGGATGCAATTAACAACCCGTGCAACCAGAATGATATCCTCCTGATAGGCGATTTCAATGGAAGAAGAAGTGACAGAGTCCCACTATACCATGTCAGATTATGAGTATAACACGCCACACTGCCGCAAATCTAAAGATACGGTTTTCGATACTAAAGGTCACGAGCTGATAGAATTTTGTAACGAATATGGGTTGACAATTCGTAATGGCTGCTCGGTTGGCGATCCAGAAGGCGAATACACTTTTGTAGGTGTGCAGGGTAGTTCAGTTATTGATTTGTGTTTGATCGGAGGAATCTGGATTCGCTTAATCAATGATTTTAAAGTACAATCGCAAAACTATTCGGATCAACTGCCAATAGTTACTACCTTTGAACTTTCTGTGGAAGATAGGGAAGTCCTCGAAGATTTAAATTTATTGCCAAGGTGGAAATGGAAGCAGTGCCTAAAAGAAATATATAATGCTAACTTAAGCAGAGAGATTCAAAGAACAGAGGGAAACACAGGGTGGAAAATAAAAGATATAGAAATTGCAATCAAAAACGCCTATGTGCTGCCTGTAGTCCGAGGTGATACACAGGTTCGAAAGCAAAAGTGGTACGATACAGATTGCGAAAGGCTCAGGAAGAAATCTTTTGCGCTACTGAACCTATACCGCAAATATGACGAATTAACATACAAGCAAATGTATCTGAATGTCAACCGCAAATTCCGACGTATATGCCAGGCGAAAAGAATAATATACCAAAATAACACAGCATATGTCATATCACAATTCGTCCGCGTTTTGGAAGTTGCTCAGAAAGAAAAATGGCACGGAACATAAAATCGGAGTAAAACTAATTGCGAAGCAGCTCGAGGAGTTTCTTAGAATACATCTTAATCCTCCACCATCAGGATATCCTTAAATTTCAGTAAGCTGTTCCAGACAATAAGAATGAGCTTTTAGACTGCAACATCACAAAAGAAGAAATTAAAAGATGGCTATATCGATGTAAGGACAACAAAAGCTTCGGGTACGGACGGTATACCACTAGAATTTTACAAATATACAAACGATGAATTTCTGGAGCTTCTCACAGACGAATACAACAGAATTTTTTCAACAAGTGGCATTTCAGATAGTTTTAAGCAATACTATATTGTTATATGTGCACTTATATCATACGTGCACATTCAACATCTTGCACACTGAGCACATTCCTCATTGTTTACTCGGCATCAAATATCGAGTCGCAGTGAGGATTGTTGTTCACGCGAATTCCCTTCCTCTTCTACATCTTCGTGGGAAGATCTAGATAAAAGGAGTTGAATTTCATGCAATAGAAATTTTAGAAACTTTAGCTTAAGTAAAATTTGTTAGTTGTAAGTCAGAACTAAAATAAAACACACGTTAAAGAAAACGACGCTCGCGTTTTCGTTACTAGCGCAGTCGGGAAAAAGCGAAATAAGTCAAGTAATAAAGTAATCAAAAGTGAAAAGAATACGTGTAAAGTATTTTTTGATTGCCTCTACAATTGTTTCGTCGAAAAAAAAAAAAAAAAACGAAAGCACATTAAGCATTATACCCGATATATGTATATGCCGTTAAAATCCAGTAAGTGAATCGATATTAAGTTATCCGGTGAACCCCATTGAGTTACAAAAGCATGATAAGCAGATAAATCAATCAATAAAAATAACGGACTACAGTAAGCTACATTGCCTTCTTAAAGGTACGACGACATCGAAATTCAAGGTAACGTCACTCAGGAACAATGTGTGGAAAATTAACGTTGATGACTCCGATGGCTACCGAGCACGGAAAAGATCCAGTGGTATACTTATGAAAATAAATCAGAAAGACCACTGCGTGTTATAGCACGGGGGCTCCACCCCTCGTGCACAAAAGACGACTAATGAACGACCTCAAAGCTTAAGGTTTAAAAATTCTTAATGCCGTCAATATTCTCAAAAAGGTGACGCACCAAACGGAACAAGGCCAGGAAATCATGGTCAAGCATGGACTTCCGCTCTTTATGCTTACCTTTGACAGGAGCGAAAATGTAGACGATATTTATAACGTTAAAACTATTCTGAATATCGTAGTCAAGATTGAGCCTATGCGTACGAGTACGAGATCGATACCTCAGTGTAAACGCTGTCAAGGCTTTAATCACACACAGTCGTATTGTCAAAAAGAGCCGAGATGCGTAAAATGTGTTGGTAACCATCTCTCGGAAAAGTGTGACCTAAATAAGCAGGCCCCGGCTACCTGCATTAACTGCAAAGGAAAGCACCCAGCGAACTATCGAGGTTGCGAAGTGGCAAAAGAGCTTCAAAAAAGGCGAGACACATTTAAAAATATTCAACGCCAGAACGCAGAATCGGTTAAAAATAGTCGTGAAATTGCTAAGCCAAGGGTAACGACCGTCAATAAACACGTCAAAGTTAAGACGAGAGTCGAGCAAAGTAAAGTTCCTTCGGCAAAATCAAAGGAAAAGCCACAATCTCCAGAGACGCTAACATATGATCCAGCTGCGTCGTTAGAAAACAAGCAAAGCGGTGTTACGGTAGACCCAATCTCCCAAGTCTTCTCTATAATTCTTGCGAAACTTGAGGAGCAAACGAAGTTAAACAAAGTCATATTTGATAAATTGAGCAAGCTCGAGTTAAAACCTCGCCAAAAAAGAACTCCCATATGAATATGAATCAGTTACTAAAAATCTTAACATGGAACGCAAACGGCCTTCTACTAAAAAATGCCGAATTAGAAGTATTCTTACGGAATGACAACATTGACATTTGCTTGATCTCTGAAACTCATTTGACAAAGGAATCCGGAGTAAAAATAAGAGGCACGCATACCAACCTTCCGGAAGAGCTAGAGGCGGATCTTCCTTATTCATTAAAGACTGCATTGAGCACTCCATAAATACGACGATTGAAATCGATACAATGCAAACAAGCTCAGTTCGAGTTAAGAATAGGCACTCGTATTTCAACATCGCGTCCATTTATTGTCCTCCGCGATGCACGTTTAGAAGTAACGACTTTGTACGTCTCCTTGACTCACTTGGACCGAATTTCATTATAGGTGGCGATTTCAACGCAAAACACACCTTTTGGGGTTCCAGATCCAATTCACGGAAAGGCAGACTTCTGTACGAAGCCGATACGCAATTCGGGGTTGATTTCTTTTCGACGGGGAAACCGACGTATTGGCCCTCTGATACAGCAAAAACACCGGACCTAATAGACTTCTTCGTAGCAAAAGGAGTATCTTCAAATTTTGCGAAAGTAGAGGAAAGCTTTGATCTCTCCTCAGATCACTCGCCGGTAATCTTGACAATAAGTGACCGACTAATGACAGTAGAAGGTGTGTCTAGATTAACTAACAAAAAAACTAACTGGCGCGACTTTAGAACTGATTGCGAAGAAAATATTGTCTTAAATGTATCGCTCAAAACACCCTTCGAAATAGAAGATGAACTCGGCAAATTTATTGAATCAATACAGAATGCCGCGTGGAAAAATACACCTTTAAGGAGGAAAGAAGTCCCATGCAATGAAGCTTATTATCCGCCGGAAATAAAAGAACTTATTCGAGAAAAGAGGAGAGCACGCAAAATATGGCAATAAACTCGCGCTCCCCAGCATAAAACCCACTCGAATTTCCTATGCAATAAGCTTAAAAAAGCGATCCAAGACCTAAAAAACCGAGAGACTTCAGCTTATCTTGAAGGTTTAACCGCCGAAAATACCACTAATTACTCGCTCTGGAAAGCTGTCAAAAGAATTAAAAAACCCCAAATACATTCGCCACCGATAAGAAAAAACAACGACGAATGGGCAAAAGGTGACAAAGAAAAAGCGGATCTATTTGCCGAGCACTTAGAAGAGACTTTTAAGCCATTTGATGGAGAAACATTGGTAGACGATTTTACCGGTACGACTACGACATCTGACAACCTTAGAATAAAAAGTGTGTCACTTATAGAACTTTGCCAGGCAATAAAAAACCTGACAAATAATAAAGCTCCTGGCTATGATTTAATAACCGGACAAATCCTCAAGGAATTACCAAAAAAGGCACTATTAAAATTGCTTTATTTAATAAATGCTTCCATTAGATTATTATACGGTTCCGAAACCGGGGAAATCTCCAAATGACAAAAAATCGTACAGACCGATATCGCTACTACCAATAATATCGAAGGTATTTGAAAAACTCCTTCTGAAACGGATTCTTCCGGTCATTGAAGAGAGACGCCTAATACCTGACCACCAATTCGGGTTCAGAATCAAGCATTCCACAATTGACCAGGTTTATAGAATAACCGACGAAATTGAAAAAGCCCTCGAGGAGAAAAAGATTTGTTCTAGCGCTTTTCTTGACGTATCTCAAGCCTTCGACAGGGTTTGGCACGATGGATTGAATTATAAGCTAAGACGAATCCTTCCGGAGCAACTTCATAAGATCTTAGAATCATACCTTAAAAACAGACTTTTTCGTGTCAAGCACGGTACTGAATATTCTGATTTTAAAGAAATTGCCGCCGGAGTTCCGCAAGGAAGTGTCCTTGGGCCTATCTTATTCTTGCTGTACACTCGGGACATACCTCAAACTGAAGGCACTATTGTAGCTACGTTCGCGGACGATACGGCTATTCTGGCAACGGAAAGTTCAATCGAGTCAGCAACCATAAAACTCCAACGAGCCTTGGATAAAATCTGTGAGTGGACAAAAACTTGGCGCATTGTTCTTAACGAGACCAAATCGACGCATGTTAACTTCACCTACAAGAAAATAATCAACCTTCCCGTTTTCATTAACTCGGTACAAATACCGCATGCAAACGAAGCTAAATATCTGGGAACGACACTAGACGCGAAACTTAAAGGGAAACCTCACGTTAAAAAGAAACGTGACGAAGTCGAAAATCGACTTAGAGAAATGTATTGGCTAATTGGAAGATATTCCAAACTAAGCGTATATAACAAATTGCTTCTGTATAAGCAAGTGCTTAAACCCGTGTGGACGTATGGTATACAACTCTGGGGTTGTACCAAACCAAGCATCCTATTGCTCATACAATCACTCCAAAATAAAATTATAAGAATAATCGTGAACGCTTCCTGGTATATCAGAAACAATGATATCCACAGAGACTTAGGAATAGCTACCGTGGAGGACGAAATAAAAAACTTCGCTCGCAAGCTTCGTATTCGTCTTCATGGCCATTGCAACTGTGCCATACTCCAAACTTTGGATGTGACAAATCTTATGCGCCGACTTCAAAGAACGAAACCGTTCGAATTAGCGCTATAAGACAAAAAGCCGCATGTCATGACGGTTTCAGCAGGTGCTTTTATTGAAAATCTACCTGCCTCACGCGAATATAAATCTGAAGCTTAAACTACTAACTTAAACGTCTAACTTAGTCGTAGTAAACAAAACGTAGGGAAGGGTGTTTTTAGTCAGTAGAAATCTGACACTACTATGAGTACACGGTCTCATAGTGTCTCTGAAGATTTTCAGCTACCCACGAAAAAAAAAAAAAAAAAAAATCAATAAAAAAAAAAAAACAGAAAAAAAAGAAACAGCAAAAACAAATAAAAATAAACAATCAGTGAGAAACAAAAGAAAATAAAAAGAAGTGAAGCAGTACCATACTACAGTCATCAACCAGGAGGAGAAACAACGTCATCTTTATCAACATTGTCATCGGCCAACATAAGAGCACATTAAAGTTAAGTTATATTTTAGTATTTTTTTTTTTTATTTTGTATTATTGTTCACTGAAAAAATTAAAATTGTCTTAGACTTTATCTCGAAATTACCAGAATATAGCAGCGAGGAAAATAATTTAGTAGAATTCATTGAACGGGTGGACGCAATCATCCCCACGTTGGATGAATTTAACATTAATAATAGAACTGTACTAACAGGGTACATAAAAGATAAAATAATAGGTAAAGCGAGGTGTGCACTCCAAAGACATGGCAGGTTAGACACATGGGAACAAATAAAAGAAATTCTAAAAAATTATTTTACCGAAAGGTTATCTGCTAGCTCCTTAATCGACAAAATTAGAACCAGTAGAGTTAGGACTACGATAGAAGACTACTACAATACAATCAACAACTATCTAAGTAGAATTAATAACGCTTATTTACTCAACAACCCCCAGAACAATCAGAATATGATCGATTCAAATAATCGCATAGCGCTTGATTCATTTAAACACAACCTACCAGAACCAACTAGAACAGTTATATTTAGCCGCAATCCAGAAAGTTTACGCGACGCTTTTAAAATAATACTGGAAGTGAATCAGCAAAACTTTGGACCTAATGGTCAAATTAATAAAGAAAAGAATAATTTAATAAATGGGCAAAACTTAAGCTTTAATAACAACCTAAGGTACAATACCAATAGACACCAAAATGAACACACCAGAAGTTTTAATTCAGATAGGTTCAGCAACCAACAAATTAGAAATCTGAATTCCGATAGGTTTAGTAACCAACAAATTAGAAATCTGAATTCTGATAGGTTTAGTAACCAACGAAGTGGAAATAGGAACTTTAGACAAGAGAGACCTCAAACTAGCAACAGCGGTTACAATTATTACAATAATAGAAATCAAATGAATTTAATGTTCCGAACTACAATGTAGAATTTCTGGAATACAACTTTAACGACAAATACGACGGCCTAATAGGCAACAACATCTTGTCTAAATTAAATGCTATTATCGACTATAAAAATCGTTCCATGAAAACAGATAATGCTGTTATTAAACTCTTTCGAACCCCACATGCGGATCAGTAGAAATGCGGTGAAGTGGGAGGGTTGTGATCCCTTGTTTTCGGATCATAGCCTCGCTGATAAAAGGAAGAAGAAGATTAAACTCTTTCTGAACCCTGATGAGGAAGATTATTTTTACAGGTGTCACAAAGAAACCCGCACAGAAATATTCAATAGTGAGATTAACTTAAATAACTTATTAGACCACATAAACTTAGATCATTTGAACAATGAGGAGCAAAAAAAATTAAAAACGGTAATCCTTCGGAACAAAAGTGTTTTTTACAAAGAAAATGACGATCTTACCTTCACTAATGAAATCAAACACAGAATTATTACACAGAATAATGTTCTAATTTATTCAAAACTCTACCGCTACCCAGAAATTCACCGCGATGAAGTAGACAAACAAATACATGAAATGCTAAGACAGGGCATCATAAGAGAATCGAAAAGTCCTTACAATTCGCCTATTTGGGTCGTTCCCAAGAAAATGGACAAGTCAAATATTCAAAAATGGTGGATAGTAATAGACTATGGAAAATTAAATAATATCACCTTTGACAATAAGTTCCCAATCCCCAACATCGACGATTTATTCGACAAGCTAGGAAGGTGTAATTACTTCACGACCCTGGACCTAGCTAAGGGGTTTCATCAAATAGAAGTAGACCCCAGAGATAGGGAAAAAACTGCCTTTTCAACTGCAACTGGGCACTACGAATTTAATAGGATGCCTTTTGGCTTGAAAAATTCACCCGCCACGTTCCAAAGGATAATGAATCATGTATTGTCAGATTTTATAAACAAAACCTGTATCGTTTATCTCGACGATATTCTTATTTTTTCTACAGGAATAGAAGAACATTTAAATTCTTTGAATTTAATATTGAAAAGATTATTTGAAGTGAACCTAAAAATTCAGCTAGACAAATGTTCCTTTTTTCAGAGAGAAACTGAATTCCTCGGGCATATCGTCAGCCCCGAAGGAATAAAACCCAACCCAAAAAAAGTTGATGCGATACAAAAAATTTCACTGCCTAAAACGGTTAAGGAAATAAAATCATTTTTGGGAATCACAGGCTTTTACCGCAAATTTATTAGAGATTATTCTAAAATTGCGTATCACATGACTAAATATTTGAAGAAAAATTCAAGGATAAATTTGAGGGACGAAGAATACATTCATTCATTTAAGCGATTGAAAGAACTCTTAATAAATGATCCTACACTTACTCACCCAGATTTTTCAAAAAAAATCATTTTATTGACGGACGCTTCCAATTTTACTATTGGAGGCATCCTTATGCAAAACGACAAAGTTATTTCTTATTATAGTAGAACTCTTAACGAACACGAGCGTAGGTACTCAACAATTGAAAAAGAGCTTCTTGCCATTGTGTCAGCAACTAAGTACTATAGACCCTACATATTCGGGAGGAAATTTACTATAAGGACCGATCACAGGCCTCTAATTTGGTTGGATTCATTGAAAGAACCAAATGCAAAGTTACAACGTTGGAAAATAAAATTAAATGAGTACAACTACGACATCGAATATATTAAAGGCAAAGCAAACGCAGCTGACGGATTATCTAGATTACCAAATTTAGAAGTTAATAATAACGAAAGAGACGAAGACAACGACTCAAATTTAGCTACGATACACAGCGCTGCAGAAGATAGTTCAAATTATATACCTATTACCGAAAGACCTATAAATTTGTACAAGAATCAGATTTATTTGTATAAGAACGCCAAGAAAAAGATTGTCCTTAAAATCGTACACATAAAGGTACAGAATATTATTCACATAAGCAATGAAAGCAATTTAATAGAGGTAATGAGAAGAATTCTGATTAATAAAGGGACAATGGCTGTATATTGCGAGACAAAAAGCTCTACTTACAATTTCAGGATATTTACGTGAAATATTTTTCCAACAATACTAGATTAAAGTTAATCAAAACATCTTATATTTTAAAAGATATTACAGATTATAATGAAATACTGACAATTATTAATAACTCACATGAAAAAAACAATCACAGGGGTATTAACGAAGTGTACAATGAATTAAAGGGATCTTACTTCTATCCTAATTTGCAATCCATTATACACAAATTCATTAACAATTGCAATGTTTGCAATATTGCCAAATTCGATAGACACCCGATTGAATTCAGAAACGAATTAACTAAAACAGCAAAACATTTCAACGATTTAGTCCACATGGACATTTGGTTCCCCGAAAGAAACAAATTTTATTTGACTACTATCGATAAATTTTCGAAATACGGCACAATTCACAAACTTCAAGATGGTAATTGGCAGTCTATTCTGAAAGCCATTAAAGAAAGAATACGATACTTAGGGTAAATGAACGAGCTAATATCTGACGGAGATACATGCATTGTCAATGCTGCAGTCAATGAATTTCTTACAGAAAATAAAATTGTATTTCATAAAACCACAGCTAGTTTGAAAACAGGTAACTCAGATATCGAACGGTTGCATGGCACGTTAAACGAACATTTGCGCATACTTAATGCATCAGGAGATAGATCAGAATTAGATGATAAATTAGATAAAATATTAGTTATATATAATAGAACTATACACTCGTCTACAAAATTAAAACCAATCGATTTTATTACAAAAATTATAGCAAGGAAGAAATTAATGAGATCTATAGGAATCAAATCATTAGCAAGGAAAATCGGTTTAACAGTGATTATAGACAGGAAAATGGAAACCAATGTGCAGACATTGTTCAGAACAGAACTGTAGCAAAAAACCAACCTAAATATAAAAAGTTGAAGAGCTTTACAAGAGAGGGCAACTATATCACTGATAGGTCAAATAAAAGGAACACTAAGTATCATAAGAAACAAGTTAAGCGTAGATACAAATATCAAAATTCGTAATTTCATAAATATTTTATAATTTTTTTTTTTGTCCATCATATTCTATTACAGATGATGTTCTTTTTGTATCTTATAATATAATTTACTCCTATCATAACACGAAACAGACAATCGACCAATTAAATAAACAAGTTATCATACATAACAACTTAGTAAAAAGTCTTAACGATATTACTGAACATGTCAACATACAAGAACGCAAAATGAACACATTCTTATTCAAAATCAATACAGAAACAAATAAAACTATATCCGAAATTGATAATTCTAAGTTTATTTTACATGGCTATGCCGACATTACTACAATTAATAAACAACTAGAAAAATTATCTGACATAATTTTGTTAAGTCATTTGAACGTGTTAGGGCACAACATACTAACGGAAGAAGAAGTAGCCAAATATAACATAACAGTAGAAATGCGCCCATATTTTCGAAGTGGAATCTTTTTTAGGAAAAACTTCCTAATCGTTGCTATTGGAGTGCCCACTTTTACAAAAGAAAAATTTTATAAAGCTTTAGTAATTCCTTTTCCTAATAATAAGTTCGAACAGTTAGATTTAGACACTCAATTCATAATTATACAGAAAAATAATATCTACACTTATAACGAAAATGTAATGTTAAAAAAAAGATCTTAAGCCCCATGACAATAATTGTATTAGAAACATATTTGAAAAAGAAAATGTATGTCCATTTAAACATAATATTGAAAGTTCTATAGAAACAGCATTTGAAAACATAATCATTACTAGAAAATTGTTAACAACCAAATTACAACAAAATTGTATCGAACAAGATTTAACTTTAAAAGAGAACAATCTTATAAAATTTACAAATTGTCAAATCAAAATTAATAATTCTACATTTGTTAGTAAAATTGAACAATTTTTAAGCAGTATTATAATTCCAAATACATACACCAATTTCAGGAAGCAAATAAATAACGTTACTCTCAAAGATTTACACCTAGATACAATTAGGAATAGAGATACCATCAAATATATCAATAGCAAAACAACTATTGCAAATCATATTTCTTTAACTTTAAATTTAACAATAATTTTATTTTTATTTGGTGTGGTTGTGTTTTTGTACAAATTTTCAAAAAAAAATAGAAATAATGAAAGAATAGAAGAAAAAACTAAAAGTGACGAAATAAAAACAAATAATGAAGATCCTCAAAAAGTTAGAGGAACAATTTGTGGTTCAATTTTTAATGCATAAGTAAACTTTTTATGTAATTTTGGAGCCCAACATGTTTAATGGGGGAGGTGTTATATGTGCACATTCAACATCTTGCACACTGAGCACATTCCTCATTGTTTACTCGGCATCAAATATCGAGTCGCAGTGAGGATTGTTGTTCACGCGAATTCCCTTCCTCTTCTACATCTTCGTGGGAAGATCTAGATAAGAGGAGTTGAATTTCGTGCAATAGAAATTTTAGAAACTTTAGCTTAGGTAAAATTTGTTAGTTGTAAGTCAGAACTAAAATAAAACACACGTTAAAGAAAACGACGCTCGCGTTTTCGTTACTATATGTTATCTTCTTCTTCCTTTTATCAGCGAGGTTATGATCCGAAAATAAGGGATCATAACCCTTCCACTTCACTGCATTTCTACTGATCCGCCTGTGGGGTTATATTTCCTATATATAAAAAAGGAGATCCTAACAGTGTTGAAAGCTATCGAGGCATCACATTTTTAAACGCCTCACTGAGGATGTTAATGGGTATTCTTACAAAACGTTTTCAGGGCTGGATAGAAGAGAATCATTTGCTGAGTGAGTTTCAAGCTGGATTTCGTGCAAATTACTCTACTGCCGACCATATTTTCGTTCTTTCTACGGTAGGCATGAATTTCATCAGTTTGAGGAAAAAGCTGTACGTATTCTTCGTTGATCTAAAGGCAGCCTTTGATACAGTCGATAGAAACGCACTATTTTACAAACTTTGCAATCGCGGTCTCTCCCGAAAATTTCTTAGTTTTATGATTGCTCTTTATGAGAGAACATCTTCAGCAGTTTGGGATGGGAAGCGGTTGTCAAATTTCTTTCATACTACAGCGAGTATTAAGCAGGGTTGTAACTATAGTCCATTAGCATTTGCGATGTATATAGATGACATAACAGAGGCCTTACCTGGAGGTATCCAAATCGGTGGAGTTTGCATTAAGGTACTGTTGTATGCCGATGATTTAGTTCTGCTGGCTGATTTGCCTGAGAGCCCGCAGAGAATGATGAACAGGCTGCAAAAGTACTGTGAGGATTGGAGGCTGTCGGTAAATGTATCGAAATCGAAGGCAATGATTTTCAGAGGAGGAGGAGGAAAGTATACAAGAGGCGAACGTTGGATGTTTAATGGACAGGAAGTAGAGATTGTTAAAACATACAAGTATCTAGGTCTTAATATCACCAGCAACACGAACATGGAACATCACCTAAGGGAGAAGTTAACAACAGCGAATACCTCTTACATCCAGATGGTCACTGGACCACCTCTGCTAAGGAATCCATTGACATCCTACTGGATACTCACTTCCCTGGTAGCTCACCTGTTGCTGTTTCATTATCGGGTATTACCCGTACTCGCTCCCGACCGTGCAGCAACTCCCTGGTTATAGTAACTACAGAAAAGATCCGCTGGGCTATGCGCAGCTTCAAGCCCTTCAAGTCCCCATGACCTGACGGCATTATTCCTGCTGAATTTCAAAAATGTGAGGACATTGTGCTTCCATGGCTCAAGGTCATGCTATCGAGCTGTCTTAATCTGGTCTGCATCCCCAAGACGTGGACCGAGGTTGAAGTTGTTTTCATTCCTAAAGCAGGTAAGAACTCGCATGTGGAACCAAAGGATCTCCGACCTATCAGTCTATCGTCCTTTCTACTGAAAACGCTGGAAAGGCTGATTGATATTCACCTCCGTCAGAGCATTAGCCCATCTTTGCTCTCGCCGTCCCAACATGCGTACTGCAAAGGCAAATCCGTTGAAACAGCCTTACACTCGCTTGTGCGCATCATTGAAAAATCTCTGAGCATTAAAGAATATACCATGGTGGCTTTCCTTGACATTAAGGGAGCTTTTAACAATGTCAAACCAAAGGCAATCACAGACACACAGCTACCAGTGGACCTGGACAGGTCCGGCTGTAGAGTGATTACCTATGCTGATGACATTGCGATTGCTGCGACTGGCAAGCACCCAGACACTATCAAGGAAATCCTCCAATATGCTCTCTCTCGGCTCACTAGGTGGGCCTCCAATTGTGGATTGGGGGTTAACCCTACTTCTTACTTATGTCCTGTATCCCCTTGTGGGTCCTAGGGCCTCTATTACGCCTACGCGCCATCGTGTACGGTTTCTGGCAATGTGTCTGAGTTCTCCCCAACTTTTCCCTAACTGCCGTGCCTCCTTCTCGACTGTTCTGCGCCATGTTTTCCGCGGACCGCCAGGTCTTCTGCCATCCTGAGTTAGAGGGTTCCATTGCATAGCATTTTTTTTTTTTTTTTTTTTTCCGAGGGTAGGTGAAAATCTTCAACAAGACACTATGAGGATCGACAGCGCGTGCTCATAGTAGTGTGGGATTCTTACCCACTAAAAAACCTCCCTTCAAAACAGACTTGTTTTTATTTTTACTACAACTAAGTATTCGACTTATCAAGTAGTTTTCGTTTCGCGAAATAATGACGTTTTGCAGGTAGCTTCCCATTAGAAGTTCCTGCTAGCTCCGCAGTTTAGACGCGGTTACTTAACGCGCTAAGTCTAAAGGTTTGGTTCTTTGTAGACGGCGAAGTAAATTTCTTTCATCCAAAACTTGGAGGACCGTTATATTAGCGTGACTTTCTAGTCGACTTTTATGCTTTCTCGCGTAGTTTTTGATTTCGTCTTCGATTGTTTTAATGCCAAGATCTCTGTGGATATCGCTATTTCTGATATACCATGGCGCATTAACAATACCCCTTAGCACTTTGTTCTCAAAGGTTTGTAAAATTTGGATGTTACTTATTTTGGTACAACCCCAGAGTTGTATACCATATGTCCATACGGGCTTTAGCACCTGCTTATATAAAAGCAGTTTGTTATATATATTAAGCTTGGAATATTTTCCAAGTAACCAATACATTTCTCTATATTTATTATCTAATTCTTTACGTTTTTTCTTTACGTGCGTTTTCCATTTCAGCTTTGTATCAAGTGTCATTCCAAGATACTTAGCCTCGTTTGCAAACGGGATTTGAACCGAGTTCGAATAGATCGGCAAGTTATTTATTTTCCTATAAGTAAAATTTACATGAACAGATTTGGTCTCGTTGAGTGCGATTCGCCAAATCTTTGTCCATTCATTTACTCTATCCAAAGCTTCTTGCAGTTTTTCTGTAGTATCTTCGACCGTTTTACCTACTGTCAAGATAGCAGTGTCGTCGGCAAATGTAGCTAGCTCAGTGCCTTCTACTTGCGGTATATCACGAGTGTATAATAGATATAAGACTGGACCGAGAACGCTTCCTTGCGGCACCCCAGCCATTATTTCCTTAAAATCAGAATATTCGTTTCCACATTTGACGCGGAATAGCCTATTCGTAAGGTAGTTCTTCAAAATATTATATAGGTGCTCTGGCAGAACTTGTCGTAATTTAAACTTTAAGCCTTCGTGCCAGACCTTGTCAAAGGCTTGAGAAACGTCAAGGAATACGCTTGAACAAATCTTTTTTTCTTCAAGTGATTTTTCGATTACATGTGTTATACGATGTACTTGTTCAACTGTAGAATGCTTACTTCTGAATCCGAATTGATGATCCGGGATGAGATGCCCTTCTTCTATTACCGGCTGTATTCGCCTAACCAATATTCTCTCGAACACTTTGGATATAATTGGAAGAAGCGAAATCGGCCTATAAGACGTTTTTTCATTCGGCGGTTTTCCAGGCTTAAGGACCATTATAACTTCGGCGACTTTCCATTGACTGGGAACATATTCTAGTCTAATCGCGGCGTTTATAATAAACAGAAGCTTAATTAGAGCTTTTCTTGGTAGTGCTTTAAGAACCTCTCCCGTAATTAGATCGTATCCAGGAGCTTTCTTAGGTTTAAGTTTCTTTATTTCTTCCTTAGAGCTTGTCCATCAAACGGTTTGAAAGTTTCTTCCAGGTGGGCGGCAAAAACTTGCGCTTTTTCTTTATCATGCCTGGCCCATTCGTCTTGATTTTTTCTAATTGGCGCGGCTTGAATTTGAGGTTTTTTAATACCTTTTATAGCCTTCCAAAGCGAATAGTTAGAATCTTTTTCTGCCGTTAAGCTTTCTAGGTAAGTTTGTATTTGATAATTCTTAAGGTCTTTAATAGATCTTTTTAGTGAGTTGCACAAGCGGTTAAGATGGGCTTTATGTTACGGAGCCCGATTTTGTTGCCATCTTTTACGCGCTTTTCTCTTCTCCTTAATCATCTCTTTTATTTCCTGCGGATAAGTTTGAATGTAACTGGCCGGGGTTCTCTTTGGTTTGGGAGTATTCTTCCACGCGGCATCCTGTAAGATTTCGACGAAGCGATCTACTTCAACTTCAAGTTCATAGGGCGTTTTAAGTGATACGCTCAGCTCAATATTTGCTTCAATATCTTTTTTAAAGCCATCCCAATTAGTTTTCGCGCCGGTTAATCTGACCGGTCCTACTTTTTTAATCAGAGCTTCGCTTATCGTCATAATGATTGGAGAATGATCAGAGGAGAGATCAAAGCTTTCTTCAACTTTTATACAGTTGCCAGATATTCCTTTAACAACAAAGAAATCAATCAGATCTGGTATCTTATTTCTATCAGTCGGCCAATATGTTGGTTTACCCGTCGAGTAAAAATCACAACTGTATTGCATACCCGCATTATAAAGCTTTCTCCCTTTCTGAGAGGCGTACCTTGAGCCCCAGAAGGGGTGTTTCGCGTTGAAGTCGCCACCAATAATAAAATTTGGTTTAAGGAAGTTGAAGATGTTTGTGAAATCACTTTCTTCAAGTTTACATCGCAGTGGACAATATATAGACGAAATGTTGAAGGCAAAATGTCTATTTCTAACGCGTACCGTGCTTACTTGCATTGCTTCTAATTCAATCTTTATTTCTGCAGAGTGTTCGATAGATTCTTTTATAAACAAAGATGATCCGCCTCTGGCTCTTTCCGATGGGTGAAAGGCGTGATACACGCTATATCCCCTTATCTTAATATTCGATTGCTTTGTCAGATGAGTTTCACAGACTAAGCATATATCAATATCTTTTTCTCGTATAAATATTTCTAACTCGTCGAGTCTTTGTATGAGCCCGTTGGCGTTCCAAGTAAGAATTTTAAGCGTTTCTTTCATATTCGGGTTGAAGTGCGCGTGTTATGAATGTTGTTTTCTAGTGCAACTAGTCTCTCGAAAATTAGTTTATTTGTTTTGCATTGCTCTTCAAGTTTCGCGAGAATTAGGGAAAAAACATTGGATACATGATCTTCTGAACTACCTCTATCACCATTTTTCAATGTCGCAACTTGAGTAGGAGTCTTTACATTAAAGTTTGGACGGTTTCTTGCTTTGATCTCCCGTGAGTTGTCGGTCGTGTACGCACTCTTAACTGTCTTCGCCGCTTGAGCATAAGACTGCACGCCAATATTCGGAGATTTTGCTTCTGTCACCTTATCTCTATTACTTTCGGATTTTTTATCATTAACCGATCTTAAGTCAATATTGACGGAATTTCTATCTTTCGCTGCTTTTTTCGTAGCTATTTTGGGTCTGTTCTTGATTGGTTTCATATTCGAACGCATCGAATTTTTTAGCGTATCGCGCCGTTTTTGGAGCTCTTTCGCCACTTCGCAACCTCGATAGTTCGCAGGATGTTTTCCTTTGCAGTTTGTACAGGTGGCTGGTGTTTGCTTATTTAGATGACACTCTTCCGAGAGATGTTTGCCTGCGCATTTAACGCATCGCGGCTCTTTCTGGCAGTAAGTCTGCGTATGATTGAAGCCTTGACAGCGCTTACACTGCGGGATCGATCTGGAGCTCTTACGCATAGGTTCGATTTTGACCACGATGTTAAGAATAGTCTTGATACCAAATATAATATCTTTATTTTCGTCTTTATCAAAACTAAGCATGAATAGTGGAAGTCCGCGCTTTACCAATTTTTCATGATCTCCCTCCGACTGTTGCTTCTCCTTCTTGATAATATTGACGGCATCAAGAATTTTAAAGCCTTTGCCTTGAAGGTCGTGCATTACATCTTCTTTAGTGCACGAGGGGTGGAGTCCCCTTGCTACAACACGCAGTGGTCTTTCTAACTTATTTTCATAAGTATACCACTGAATCTTTTCAGCATTCAATTTTTTAGATACTGATCGGTAACCGTCGACATCATCGACATTGATTTTCCACGTATTGTTTCGCAGAGATGTCACCTTAAACTTCGATGCCAGTGTTCCTTTAAGGAGGCAATGCAACTTATTATAGTCCGTTATTCCAACGACGTTTATCGGTGGCGGAGGACGTAATTTTGGTTGTTGTTGCTTTTTTTGCACCTCCTTGCGCTTTTCATCTTTTTGTGGCTCGACTTCCGGTGAGGAACCAGCTTTCCGTTTTTTGCTAGGTCGTTTCTTTTCGACCCAATTCGTTTCGCGTGTTAGCTCTTCTTCATCCGTCTGGTATTCGCGACTAGGTGAGCGATGTGGGCTAACTGTATTTTCTTTTTGTAGGTACGTGTTTTTTAGGGCATTATTTTCTTGCCTGAGTAAATCTACCTCTTTCTTGAGCTCACGATAGAGTAGCTCCATTTCGCTAAGCTTGGTACGGAGTACGTCGTTTTCCTCCTCAATGCTTTTAGATTTCGCTGAGTCCCGTTTTTCACGCGTTTGCGCTTCCGGCGGACTTCTTTTTCCGGAGACGTTCGATCTTGTTGGTGGAGATCGAGATACCCTTGCACTTTTTGAGAAGGGATTTATAAGATGCAATAAGTGGCTCTCCCCAGAATCCGTAGAGCCGACCTCCGAAGAGGGTGGATTTTCCAGTTTACCTGGACTGCCACCTGGGGTATTAAAATCTTTTGTTTTGTTCATTGCATGTTTTTTGTATACGCCATACAACCATGCATAGCATGGTTCGCTATGGAGCTGTCACCCCTTCGGAACGTGTGATCAATCCACTGCCACTTCCGCCGTCGGATAGTTGTGCCTATTGGTTCCTGACCCGTTCTCTCGTAAAGGTGTTCGTTAGAGATACGATTGGGCCAGAAAATCCTTAAGATATTGCGCAGACACCTATTAACGAACGTTTGCAGCTTTCTGGTGATAGTAGTGGTCACTCTCCACGTGCTGCAACCATATAGCAGCACGGATTCAACGTTGGAGCGGAACAGTCTTATTTTGGTGCTCAAACTGATTGCATTGCTTCGCCATATTTTGGACAACATCCCGAACGCGGACTTTGCTTTGGCGATCCTGTTGGCTATATCCAGTTCGGTTCCACCATCGGTCGAGACAATACTCCCAAGATACTGGAAATCCTCTACTCTCTCTACCGGTTGTCCAGCAATGCATATTTGAGCCGTAGAGTTAGTTCCAAGGCTGATGATTTTAGTTTTTGTCGTATTAATTTTCAGCCCGACGACACCTGCCCCCCTCTCCACATCTGCTGTCATTTGGTGGAGGTCCATAATTCTGTGAGAGAGTAAGCATACATCGTCAGCGTAGTCAAGATGTTTCAGTTGAGATGTAAGAGTCCATCGAATTCCTCCGTTTCCCGTCGACAAAGCTGCATGAAGCTCATCACTAATCACCAATAGGAATAAATAGGAATAAATAAACTCTCTGTTGACACTATCGAACGCCTTCTCAAAATCGATGAACAGCAGGTGCAGTGGCGATCGATATTCAACACACTGTTCGATGATAATCCGCAGGGTGTTGATGTGGTCGGCACAGGAGGATCCAGAGCGGAAACCTGCTTGTTCGGCATCGAGTGTGTCTTCGAGATGTTGTTTCATTCGCTCAAGGATGATTTTAGCTATTATCTTAGCTACAGCAGGCAGCACGCAGATACCCCTCCAGTTTCCGCACTCCATTAAATTTCCTTTCTTAGGAAGCTTGACGATCATTCCCTTTTTCCACTCGTTAGGAAAGCTCTCAGCTTCCCAAGCTCTATCTATAAGTGGAAGCAGAAGCTCAGCCGATGTTGTTGGCGCTGCTCGTAAGAGCTCTGCTGGAATACCGTCAAGTCCTACCGCCTTGTTGGTTTTGAGTGCCTTGATTGCGGTAATGATCTCATCTTTACTGGGAGTCGTGGTGCGTATTCGGGAACTTCTCACCTCGGGCATCTCAGTCTGATTTGGGAGCATATCGCTAGCGAATACACGGTTCAAAACCGTAGCAAAATGCTCTTTCCATCTTTTGAGCTGGTCCTCATCCGAAATGAGCAAGGAGCCGTCTAGGCTTTTCACTGGGTATTGGCTGGAGCTGCGACCACCTGTCAGCTCTTTTGTGATTCTGTAGACAGTCCTGCTGTCGCACCTCCGTGCAGCTTCTTCTGCTTCTGTAGCCAGCGCGTTGATGTAGTTGCGCTTGTCACGTCGTACGCTACACTGAACTTCTCTCATCTTCATGCGATATAGGGACTCTAGCTCGCTTCTCCCTGCTGCTGGGGTAGCTGCAACGCTAGCTTTTAGCTGTTTTAGTTCGTCAATCCGTCTCCAGGTATCCTCGGAAAGCCACGCCCTACGTCTTCCCTGCGATAGACCGACAATTCTTTCAGCACCAGATGTAAAAACATTTTTCACAGCACACCAATGGTCTTGGATGGTTGCGGGCATTGAGCTGCTGATTGCTTCCACACTTTGCGAAAAGTGCTCCCTTAATTGTTGGCGCACTGAGGGATCACTAAGTCTATCGATGTTGAACCTGGGCATTCTTGTGTTGTCGTGGGATCTTCGAACTGCAGCAGTGCGTAGTTGGAGAGTAGCTATCATAAGATGCGTACAATCCCCACATCTGCCCCTCGCCTGTTTCGGATGTCCAGGAGACTACTTCTAAAGCGGCGGCTGATAGCAAAATGGTCAATTTGGTTGGAGGTTGCTTGTCTGTCATTGGAAACCCAGCTGACTTTGTGGCAGGTCTTGTGCTCAAACATGGTGCCACCTATCACAAGGCGGTTGGCATTGCAGAAATCCACAAACCTTTCGCCGTTGTCATTGCGGTTGCCTAGTCCATGCTTCCCGATTACATGCTTGAGCCCTTCGTTGTCGCTGCCTTCCTTGGCATTCAAATACCCCATCACTATGACAATGTCTCCATTTGCTGTTGTGTTGAAGACGGCGCTTAAGAGATTGTAGAAGCTCTCCTTTTCGACCTCAGACGAACTATTCGTTGGGGCGTAACACTGTGTGATGGTGACGCGTCGTACTCTAGTCCGGAATCTGGCCATCAAAATCCTATCACCATGAGGCTGCCAGGAAATTAGGCCCTTGCATGCTGTTGTTGTTAGCAGTAGTCCGACTCCATATTCCCGCGGACTTCCGGATGGTCTTCCAGAATAGAGTAGTACAGTGTTACGCGTTGGAGACTGGTACTCGCCCGCTTCTAACCATCTTACTTCACTTACCCCCAAAATGTCCAGTTTATATCGCATGAATTCCTTTTCCAGTTGGAGGAATCTGGCATTGTAAGGACCTTCTCTTCCCGAGTCGAGGAGCGTCTTTACATTCCAGAAACCTATCTTTGTCCGGGTACAATAGCCAAAAGTCCTCAACATGTGATCAGTCCTTATCCGAGGCATAGTGTCGGTTTCAGTAGCGAGCTGGTTTCAGTAACGCAGGTTGCTGGCCCACGTTACCTAGCCTAGAATCAAGGCCCTAGACAACCCGCACTTACAATTTTGGCCTATACGTATAAGGGTTTATACGTATAGTTGCCCGGGGACCACCACTAGGAGGTAAAGTAAGCACTTCATCACGAACTTGATTGTTGCGCTACTGGCCCAAGCCAAGTTTTGGGCAGTCAGTAGTTTCCCGATCAATCGCAATGCGATGAGGGTTAACCCTCATAAAACAGAACTTATTCTCTTCACAAGGAAATATGAAGTTCCCCACGTAGACCCTCCTATGATTAATGGCACCAGTCTCACCTTCACTGTTAATGCAAAATACCTGGGTCTTATTCTGGACAGAAAACTGAACTGGAAAGCCAATCTACTAGAACGCGTAAGGAAAGCCAATGTAGCTCTCTATTCCTGTAAAATGGCTATAGGTAGGAGCTGGGGTATGAAACCTGAAATCACTCGCTGGCTTTACGTGTCTGTTGTCAGGCCCATACTACTCTATGGCGTGATCGTTTGGTGGCCTGCCCTTGACAGGGCTGTTCACAGCTCTCAGGTAGCTAAAGTGCAACGATCCGCTTGCATGTGCATCAGTGGTGCACTAAGAACTACCCCCTCTGCGGCACTGAACATTATGTTCAACCTGTTACCCCTGGATATCCTCGACAGAAAGACTGCTGCCAGTGCGGCTATTCGTCTTAAAGCCTCCTCTCAGTGGTCCAGTTATCACATTGGCCACTCCTCGATCCTTGATCTTCTCAACTTCACACATGAAAACACGGACTACACCCCACCGAAACTAAGATTTGACCGACACTTCGGTACGAGTATCTCTGAACGGGATGCATGGGATGGCTCTCCTCCTGATGATGGAAATTCGGTGCACTTCTACACAGATGGCTCTAAGACCGAAAGTGGGGTGGGCTGTGGTGTTTTCTCCGATAAGCTCAACCTGAGCATCTCGTTCCGCCTCCCTGATCATTGTAGCGTTTTTCAGGCGGAAATCATGGCGATTAAGGAAGCCCTGTCTTGGCTGAAATGTAATGTATTATCTGTCAGCGATATTGGCATTTTCACTGACAGTCAAGCGGCTATCAAGTCCCTGGAATCATGCTCCTTTACTTCAAAGACCGTCTTAGACTGCCGTTTGTCTCTTACAGAGATGACAGAGCAGTTCAACATTCACCTATGCTGGGTGCCAGGTCACAGAGACATTCCAGGAAACTGTAGGGCGGATGAACTCGCTAGACAGGGTACTACTCTAAGGATTCTGCCAGATAGGCAAGCCATTGGTATGCCCCTCGCTACATGTAAGCATCTACTGAAGCTGAACGCTATTAGCAAGACCAACCTTGGGATAATGGCTCTACGTGTCATATTTCGAGGCAGATCTGGCCTTAGCTGGACCAGAAACGTAGTGCCGAGTTGGTTAAACTAAAGCGAGTACAGATCAGCTGCGTTATCGGTGTCATCACCGGACACTGTCTAATCGGCCAACATGCCAAAAGACTTGGCCTCTTTTCCAATGACTTCTGCAGGAGCTGTAGGGACAAGGAGGAGGAGGAAACCATTCTTCACTTCCTATGCACATGTCCTGCTCTATCACGCAAAAGAATGCTCCAGCTAGGAGCTCTCTTCCTTGACGACCTCAGCGATTTGGCGTCCTTAGACGTCATGAACATCCATCGCTCCATCAAATGCTCCGGTTGGTTTATTAGTCCCTGAGTGGTCTAATGGTAGATCCTTGGCATCACAATGGACCTTTACTGGTCTAAGTGTGTCTGCATCGTGGTGCAGACAGCCAATCTAACCTAACCTAACCTATGTAAAAAAAAATTGCGAAAGCCGCAGAAAGTTCCAATCGAAATATTTTTAAGTAGCTGACCAGTCCTCGCCTGGCTTCGCCCGCATTTTATTTGACGGTTATTTAATTATTGAAACATAATTGCCAACTGAATACAATTCCAAAATTGTATAAACTCAATTAGGTATAACTTCCCCCGTGGGAATCGCCACCAGAGCACACTCAAACCCGCTCACAACAAACAATTTATTTTAAATCCATTAAAACATTCTTAAATGTGGACAAATCCAACGATCGACAAGATCTCATCTAACAAAATGGAAAAATATTGCAATGTTTCTATGTCTGTACATGCATATGTATGTACAGTATATACATATGTACGCGTATATTGCCAAATCTCGTAATTGCACTAAGTTTTGATAGCACAGACATATCCTAATTAATAAAATTTAAAATGTCTTAGATTTGGCACTGATAATGATTTTTTTTTCATTTTTACTCTAGAAGAGATCACATACTAAAGTTCAAGGCAGCCAACCTATGTATATACTCACACACACACCATTGCAGCGATAGGCACTGCTGCATGACTGCTGGCAGTGGTCTCCACTGAAAGAAAATTGTGGGCGATGATTTTTTTTTTTTTTTTATTTCCCAAGTATTTATAACATACATCTGTCTTGAGCGACACTAAGTACATATATATTTTAAGGAGATAGTCAGGGATATACATATATTTGATTTGCGACCAGTGCCAACAAAATCATTCGATTAACTACGCAGTTTAGTAATATTACAAAAATATAATACATGCAGGATACAATTCATAAAATATATGTACATAAATACAATTTTATTTCTATTTTTTTACATGGTCAAATCAATAGGTCTTGTTCCTTTCAGCCGTCTTTTGTTTACCATTTCTTGTGTTGGGAGGGCGTTGACTTCGCTGTTTGAGTGTGATATTAGTCTTGCTATGGGCCTTTTACTCGTTCTGGATACTTCTTGCGCTACCGTGAGGATTTGAAGATCTTCGTGAATGTCGTTGTTGTTATGTACCATTCAGCGTCAACTATTGTTCGTAGTATTTTAGACTGTTGTCGTTGGATTATGTTTGTGTTCGATTTCTTTGCTGTGCCCCAGATTTGAGCTCCGTAAGTCCAGATTGGTTTAATGATAGCTCTATATAGTAGGATTTTGTTGTTTATGGATAATGGTGAGTCTCGTTTAAGCAGACAGTATAGTTGTCTGAATTTGTTCTTCATTTGGTTCCGCTTCTGTTGCATGTGGTGTTTCCAATTTTGCTTGCTGTCTAAGTAAATTCCGAGATATTTGGCTACCGTGTCGATACAGATGTCTTTGTTGTTGATTTTCAGTGGGTGAGGTGTAAATTTCGTTTTTGTAGTAAATATAACCTGGACCGTTTTACCTTCATTTAATTTTATGCGCCAGTCGTCAAACCATTTAGAAGTGTCGTCTAGAATTGTTTGTAGTTGAATAGTAGCTGTTTGTAAGCATTTGTGGGAGTAAAGCAGTATGGTGTCATCAGCAAAAGTAGCAATCATCGATGTTGTCTGTGTTTGAAGAGGAATGTCTCTGGTATAGAGGTTGTACAATAAAGGTCCTAATACACTGCTTTGAGGGACCCCAGCTCGTGTTGTATTCAGTTTTGAGTGATCGTCTTTATACTTGACATAGAAATGTCGATCAGTTAAGTAGCTTTTAATCATCAGGTAGTTTAAAGCAGTAGGCCAGCGTGCCATACGGTGTCGAATGCTTTAGTGACGTCAAGGAATACTCCTACGCAGAATCTTTTCTCCTCCAAGTCGGTTGAGATTTTGTTAGACACTGTGAATTTGGTGGATTGTCGAGTGTTGTGTTCGAAATTGGAACTGGTGGTTAGGTATTCCATTTAGGCTGTTCAATATGGGCGTCATACAGTCGGCTAGTAGTCTTTCAAAGATTTTAGACAGGACAGGAAGTAAGTTGATTGGTCTGTATGATGATGATATGGTTGGATCTTTCCCAGGTTTTGGTATTGCTATTATTTCCGCAACTTTTCTTACATTTGGAAAATGCTTCAGTCTGTATTAAGTCGTTACATATGAAGTTGCCGATTTTTATGTGGAAAGTTAAACAACGCTATTTCAAAAATTAAAAAAGTTTAATCTAAAAAATAATCTCCATTTACATCTGTGACATTTTTCCAACGTTCCACCAAAGCAAAAATGCCACTTTTGAAAAACTCCTTATCCTTTCGGGCTAAGAAGTCCTTAAAGTCCTGTTTTATGTCATCTGGGCTTATGAATTGTTTATTTTGGAGGTGGTTGCCCAAACTTCGGAAAAAGTGGTAATCGGTCGGTGATAAGTCTGGTGAGTAAGACGGATGGGGCAAAACTTCATAACCCAACCCCGCCAGCTTCAGGAACGTCGACTGTGCGGTACGTGGTCTTGCGTTTTCATGCAGCAGTATGGGACCATGCCTATTTACCAGTTACGGCTGTTTTTGTAGCAATTTGTTGTGCATTATGTTGATTTCTCTACAGTACGACTCGGCCGTGATTGTTTTCCCGCGTTTGAGAAAGGAATAATGGACAACTCCCTCACTCGTCCGCCATACTGTCACCAATACCTTTTTGGGGTGTAAGTCTGCCTTGCCAAGTTCACTGGAAAGCTCACCCCACGTCTACCCATTCTCCCGACCTCTTCCGATTATCGTATAGGATCCAATTTGCGTCACAAGTGACGATGCGATGCAAAAAAAGGCTCCATACGGTGTCTGTTGGTCAAAGATATTGCAACCTCCAAACGTCGTAGCATATTCGCTGGTGTTAGGAAGTAGGGCACCCATCTCTCTAGTTTCTAGGTGGCGACTTATTGTTGCAGTTGACACTTTGAACCTTGCAGCAAGGCTAAGAATAGTCGTAGCTGGATTTTCTTTAACAGCTGCTGCAAGTTCTTCATTATTAATGACATTCTCTGGTCTACCCCTTGGCAAATTTTCGAGCGAAAAGACTCCCTCGCTGAACTTGGTAAACCAGTTTCGAACAGTTCTCTCGCTACACGTGCCCAAACCAAAAGCACTGCGGCTGCGGTTATGTTTTTTTTTAAATTGAAAAAGGAAAGTTGCCCTTAAATTTGTTGGTGAAAGCATTTTCTATGTAAGGAAAAAAGTCAACTCAATGAGCTAATAGCGTAAATTAATTTTTACCGTTAGAAAGATTAAACTGCACTCTTTTCTTAAAAAAAACTTTATTTTCAATTTCTCTGCCCAACTTCATGCCACAACGATCACTTTAGGAATGATCGGTGGGTCGGCAATATCATATGTAACGAAATAATATATGTTTCGAAGGAGTTAGAATGCTTTTATAGGCAATTGGTTGAGTATTTCTCCTATTAAAAGATTATATCCTGGGGCTTTTTTTTTGTCTACTTTGTATCTTATGCATCGTTTTATTTCGCTTAATGTTACGTTGTTGATTTTTCGGTTGTTAGTCCTGTGGGTTTGTAGTTGTGCAATGTTAGTGTTGCCGTCGTCATTGGAGAACATTTCCAGAAGTGTTGCGCTAGAGTATTAGCTTTCCCATGATTTTCTCTGGCCCAAGGCGAGTCTTCCTCCCCGTCCAATTACCGACCCATTGCACTTAGGTCCCTTCTTTCCAAGGTCATGGAAACGCTGATAAATCGTCAGCTTATGAAATATCTTGATTCACTAAAACTCCTCAATGACCGGCAGTACGGTTTTCGTAGCAACAGGTCCACTGGTGATTTGATGGCATATCTCACCGAGAAGTGGAACCAATCAATCCATCACTTCGGTGAAACAAAGATGGTTGCGCTCGATATTTCTAAGGCATTTGACAGAGTTTGGCATCAGGCTCTTTTGTCGAAAATGCGTGCATATGGCATCGATGAGTCTCTTCTTCAATGGATTAGAAATTACATTTCGGACCGTTCAATACAAGTTGTCTTGGTCGGCTTCAAGTCTGCAATTCACCATATAAATGCTGGTGTTCCGGGGCTCCGTTTTGTCTCCGACTCTCTCCTCATTTTTATAAATGGCCTCTTGTCTGCTACTTCTAATCCAATCTATTCCTTCGCTGATGACAGTACCCTCAGTTTTTCATATTCGTTCCCTAACTCACGTCCCTGCTCTTTGGCCGTAGAAGAGGAACGACAACGTATGTTAAACACAATAAATTCCGACCTGGACAGCATTACCCAATGGGGTTCAATCAATAAAGTGGAATTTAATGCATCCAAAACTCAATGCTGTCTTCTGTTTCTCAAGCGAAACCAAGACCCTCATCCATTATCCATGAATGGTACTTGTATCGCTGAATCTGAAAGACTTGCCATTCTCGGTATGTGTATCAATAATAATCGTGTTCGATGGAACGATCACATATTTGAAGACCCCAAAAATGCTGCTAAATGTCTAGGATTCCTTAAGCGTTGCAAAAAATATTTTACTCCGTCTGATGTGGGCTCCATCTATAAGGCATTCATCCGCCCAAAGCTGGAATATAACGCCCACATCTGGTATGGTGCACCCAAGACCGTTCTGCACATTCTAGATAGGGTACAGAACCCCGCGTTAAGACTTATAGGTGATACAGTCATTGTGAACTCCACAGTCTCACTTGAACATCGTAGAAATGTCTCATGTCTTTCCCTACTTTACCGCTTTTTTTATAAAAAATGCTCCAGCGAAATAGCCAGCTGCATTCCTCCCCTTCAAATCTTCAGCCGCAATACGCGTCATGCTTTGAATGCACATCAGTTCACCCTCAAGCCCATCTTCGGACGTACTGTCAAATATAGGGATTCGTTCATAAGCCGAACAAAACGTTTGTGGAACGATCTACCAGCCTCTGTATTTCCTAATCATTACAACCTTCAAACATTTAAAGCCAACGCAAACCGGCATCTCATCCGTTCCTCTCCCCCCTTTTCCCATCCGCCCGTGCCCTGAGCATCAGTATAAGGCACGCGCGAATTATAAAAAAAAATATTAGTTTATAGATTTAAGTCTAAAATTCTTGAAATGCGTCCCAGTCCGTTTTGGTGTTATAGAGTTTGGGTTTTTCGGGTGTAGGAGTGATGTTGCATGTATACTCGAGTACAACAGGCGAATGGTCCGATGAAAGTTCAAAACAGGATGTTATTTTTAGTTTATGAAGACTGATGTTTTTTGTTACACAGAAGTCAAGTAGGTCTGGATTTTTCTTCGGGTCAGTTGGCCAGTATGTTGGTTCACTTGTGCTTGTTAGTTTTAAGGGCGCTTAGCTGATTTGTCCCCTTCTTGTTTGTTAGTCTGGATCCCCAGTCCGTATGTTTGGCATTAAAGTCTCCTGCTAGTATGAATCTCTGTCCTAAAGTCTTTAAGTACTCGTAAGTATCAAATTGTTTTGTGTTGATCATGTGTTTGGGTGTGCAGTAAAGTGCGGCAATTAGTAATGGGCCATTGCTGTCCTCCAGTTGTAAGTATTGTTGTAGATTGAATGTGTTCCGTCTTGTGTTGTTGAAGTTCAGTTAATTTGATTCGGTCTCTGATGACAATCGCCGTGCCTCCATGCGCTGTGCCGTCGGGGTGGTTTGTTAAGTAGATGCTAAAGCCAGAGATTTTTAAGTAGCTTTTGTCTGTAAAGTGCGTCTTTGATATTAATAACACGTCGACATTCTTGTCCTTGATGAATTGTTTTAATTCTAGTTGGTGTTAAAGTAATCCATTGGCATTCTACATTACGATCTCTAGCAAATTATGTTTGCGGTCCATTGAGTTTCGTTACTAACAAGGTAATGACGTTCATTATATTAGTCATCTGGCTAATTAGTTGTTTCATCATCTCTTTTAGTTCTGTCATATCGTTCATTTGGTCCGACTTTTGTTGAATTTGGGAATTGGGGCAAAGACTGATTATCTTTTTTTTGGGAGTCTCGACTTAGGAGCAGGGTTTGGGGTAACAGCTTTAACGTAGCTTATTCCTGGTTAAAACGCGGCGGTGATTTTTTCTTCGTCCTGGTTTTGGTTTTGTAGTTCTTTTTGCGTAATGGTGGGAAACGTTGTATTTTTAGGGTTTTGTATATTTCACATCCTTTGTAGTTCGCGGTGTGGTTTCCTCTACAAAGCGCGCATTTTAAGTTGTTCTTTTTGATATCCATTTGGCAATCAAGGGTTTTATGCCTTTCAGCACATTTGACACATATTAGGTCCTTTGAGCAGAAATTCTTTGTGTGACCATATTGCTGCCAGTTGGTACACTGGGACATGATTCTTTTGGGATGAGGAGTCTCGAAAGATACTTTGCAGATTACTAGTTTAGTTATGCTGTATATGTTTTTATTGTTTTCGTTGTTCTTTATCTCTATGAAGAATAATGGGAGGGGTTTTCTTGTTTGTTTATGCTGCATGTTGTGTATGTTTAATATTTTGTGGCCCATTTCTTCGAGTTTTTGTTTGATGTCTTCTGGGTCAGCGGAATGGTGCATGTTACGCAGCACTGCCTTTAAGCCTCTTTCTTCTTTCGGCTTAAAAGTGTAATATTTTGTGTTTTTTTGGCGTAGAATTTTTATGATTGTCCTATAGATTGTGCAATCATATGGTTGAATTCTTATTTCATTGTTTTTGAGGACTTTTAAATCAAAGCTATTGTTTGCAACTGTATTTAGAGCACTGGTCAGCGTTTTGATGCATTCAACTTCTTCAGCATAAATTGGAGGGAGTTTGTTGATTTTGCGTGGTTCTGTTTCATCGTTATTACATTGCACATGTTCTGTTTCTTCTCTGTTATCAGTTTCTTCGTTTAAAGATAATATTTCGAATCTGTTGTTTGTATTTACTCTGGGTTTGCTCAGCCAGTAAGAGTCGAGGCGTTTTGATTGCGGAGCTTAATTGCAGAGCTTGGCGGGAGGTTTGTGCATATGATGAGTTTGGAGCTTTAAAAGCTCCTCTCTCGTTCCACTTTTACCCAGGTTCCTCAATTCCCACAATTATTTCGCGCCAGAGATCAAGAGCTTTTTTGTATGTACATATATACTATTGTACGGCATTGATTTGATTGATTGTTTTTAGCACTGCTCAGCTTCAGGACAACGCAGAAGAATAATTTGTACCTTAAATGAATCAGCGGCAAATTTACTAAAATCATATATTTCTTTATTTTTTTCAATCCGCTGAGACATTACTGAGCTAGGGCTGTATAATCACCTTTTAGTGATGGAAAATTCGAACTCAACCCCCTTTATGCCACGTAAACCTCGAATTTCGGAAAATTCCTTCTTGTCTTGCATCCAGGCAAAATAAGGAATAAGTGTGCGAAATTTCAGGTACCTACGTCTAGCAGAAACCGTCGAGAAACCGTGTTCACAAGTCAGAAGTTTTTGCTTTTACAGTCTTTTCATTTCATTCATTAATTGAGCTGGAAATAGTTTTGTGTCGGCGAAAAGATCACAGAACATGTACGTACAATGTACATATGTGGCACTTGGAAAGGGGAAGTTAATGCATACACCTGTTCTAAGAGAACAAGTGTAAATGATTTTTATGTTTGGCACACGAGATATGGCCATCTAAATAGAAAGAGCTTGAACCACCTAATAAGACCGGTAAGAGACCTGTGTTTGAAAGGTAGAGCAGATAATTTTAATTTTCAATGTGATGTTTGCTTGAAGGGAAAGATATGTTCGTTATTAGAATTAAGACCCTTAAAAGTGATAATGGCACTGAGATGGTAAACGAGTCGTTTGCAAAATTTTTAAAATCCAGTGGAATTCGACATCAATAAACTACACCTTATACACCGCAGCAAAATGAGGTTGCGGAACGGGCGAATCGAACAATCGCGGAGATGGCTCGTTGTGTGTTGATTGCTTCAGGATTATCTGAGAGTATTTGGACATAGGCGGTAAATACAGCCGTGTATTTAAGGAATCGATCAACATGCAGTACATTACAAGTAATTACACCATTCCAGGCTTGAACAGGTTTTAAGTCATCTGTATCTCATTTTAAAATGTTTGGATGCAACGCGTTCATGCTAAACGAACGACTGGGAAACTCAAAATTCAATCCAAAAGGTATCGAATGTGTCATGATTGGTTATGCGAGTGAGTGCAAAGCGTACCGTTTATTCCATCGCAAGATTGGCAAAGGGGGCGGTTTTCCAACATAGGAAATTCGCAAACATTTTTTTTAGTGTAAAAAGGCCTAAAAAGCATACAAACAAAATTTGTGAGAGGAAGTTAATACAGTACTACCTCGATAATGTGAACCTCGAAAATGTGAATTATCCAAAAATGTGAACCACTACATATTAAAATGTGAAATCAAAACCAATTCTTGATACTCGAATATGTGAACTTTTATTCTTTCTCAAGAAATATCAATATCACTGATAGTTAAACTGTGAGAAATTCTTCATTGGTGTACCATATGTGCTTCCTTCTGTACTCAGTTTGTTTTCATTGTTTCCCCGTGAGATGTCTCGTTGATACTGCGCACTGGTTTCAACCACAGTTTCTTATTACTTTTTTTGAGTCCAGTTTTTGTTGTATTAAAATAAATATGAATTAAAAATTTAAAAAGCGTCGGTAATTTCAGAATTTTGTTTTTTTGTCCGAAAACGTGGCGACTGTGGCATCTACCCAGCAAAAACAGCACAAATTTCCTACAATAAAAGAACATTTAAAAAAAATAATTACAAAGGAGCTACTCAGGGATGTACGAGTATGATGTCTCTAAATCAACGATAACTGCAGTTTAGAAGAACTCAAAAAAGCCGTTTGATTTCTTTGGTAATGCGTAATCTACAAATCCAAAAAGAAAAGCTGTCAGATACCCCGAAATGCCCAAAATATTAGCTACTTTATTTAGATGTCTAAAATGAAACAGTCTGAAAAAACATACCCGTTTTAATTCATTTTTTGAGAGGCAAAGCTAATTTATTCGGTGAACAGTTTTAGGACGCTCCAAATTTCAAACGGCAAACGACTAACAAAGGCCTCGTAGGGGCAGCATCTCCCGATAGGTGCTGGTCCGCTAAGTAACGAGTAGGAGCCACTGCAGCCGAAAACCTAGCAGCTCTGTTAGTAAGCCCTACTCCCACCTCCTCGTGGTGCCATCTGGGAATTTCTTCGGAAATTGCTAACGGGAGAGGACGAATGGCGAGCTTCCTGCGCCAAAAAACAGGATAAGTGTCGGTTGGTCTGTGGCCCAGCGAGCCGCAACCGTAAAACAAACTATTGCTCCGAAACGGAAACATACGCCTCGGATACGGACTGATCATTTGTTGACGACCTTTGGCTATCGGACACGGACAACGATCGGATTCTGGAACGTTAAGACCCTCCTGGACTCACTCAAGGAAGGGCCTTATAACGCCAGATTCCTCCAATTGGAGCGCGAATTCGCACGGTATAAAATCGACATCTTAGGGCTGAGCGAGATAAGATGGTACGATGCTGGGGAATACATCTCCCCAACAAAAAGCACTGTCATGCTCTACTCTGGTAAACCAGCTGGAAGTGCACGGAGTTCTGGCGTAGGACTCATGCTAACTCCAGCAGCACGTAGTAGCCTCATATCCTGGAAACCCCATAGTGACCGGATATTGACGGCTAGGTTCCAGAGTAGAGTTAGAAAAATTACCATCATACAGTGTTATGCTCCGACTCTAGACGCGACTGAGGATGAAAAGGATAATTTTTATAGCCACTTAGGTGCCGCCTACAACCAAACGCCTAATGGAGACATCGTAATGGTAATGGGAGATCTCAATGCCAAGGTGGGTAGCGACAACACCATGCTTAAGCACGTGATGGGAGTTCACGGCGTGGGAGACCGTAATGACAATGGTGAGCGGTTTGTGGACTTCTGCAATACCAACCGCCTAGTCATCGGAGGTACGCTGTTTAAGCATAACACCTGCCTTAAGATCAGTTGGGTCTCTACTTATAGGCAACGAACATCCAACCAGATCGACCACATTGCGATCAGTCGCCGCTTTAGAAATTGTCTCCTGGACGTCCGAAACAGACGTGGAGCTGACGTCGGACAAGAACGAGATCACCATCTTATGGTAGCTCATTTACGCCTTCGTACTGCATCCGTCAACAGCAACCGCTCAAACCTGCTTAACATCACCAGGTTTAATATAGACAGTCTCAAGGTTCCCCAAGTGCGCCAACAGTTCAGGGACCATCTTGCCTTAGAAGCAGAAGCAATCAGCAGCATAGAGAACATGGATGACCACTGGAGTGCTGTGAAAAATGCTTTTGCGACTGGGGCACGCACTTATGTCGGTAAAAAGCAGAAACACCACCGCACATGGCTTTCTACAGACACCTGGAGACGGATCGATGAGCGTACAGCAATCAAGGCTCGGATTGCAGCGGCCTCAGCAGTAGAGAGAACCGAGCTTGAAGCCCAATACCGTGCGAAGAAGAAAGAAGTGCAGCGTAGTGTGAGACGTGACAAGCGTCAACATGTCAACTCAGTGGCCTCAAGGGCTGAAGAAGCAGCGAGTAGGTGCGACAGTAGGACTGTTTACAACATCACTAAGGAGCTCATTGGTGGTCGAAACTCCAAACAACATCCAGTGAAGAGTCTAGACGGTGACCTTCTGATTTCGGATGAGGATCAGCTCACTAGATGGAGAGAACATTTTGCTGCAGTGCTAAATCACTTAGACGATGGCGGTATGATCTTGAATTCGAATGAGCAGTTCGAAGCAACAAATTCCCGAATTCGCACCGTACCTCCCAGTAAAGCTGAAATAATAACAGCAATCAAGTCCCTCAAGGAAAACAAAGCGGTGGGTATTGATGGCATCCCTGCCGAGCTATTTCAAGCGGCGCCAAATACATCGGCAGATTTGCTGCATCCGCTAATACGGAGAGCTTGGGATAGTGAACAATTTCCACAGGAGTGGAAAAGGGGGATGATCATTAAGCTTCCAAAGAAGGGTAACTTGATGGAGTGCGGTAACTGGAGAGGTATATGTGTTCTTCCAGCTGTAGCCAAAATAATAGCTAGAATAATTCTAGAACGAATTAAAGATCATTTAGATTCAACTCTCGATGTCGAACAGGCAGGCTTTCGCGCTGGATCCTCCTGCATCGACCACATAAACACCTTACGGATCATAATCGAACAATGCGTTGAGTATAGGTCTCCGCTACATTTACTGTTTATCGACTTCGAGAAGGCCTTCGACAGCTTGAATCGAGATGCTATCTGGCTGGCCTTGCGCAGGAGAGGCATTCCAGAAAAGCTTATAGCTATTATCAAGGCTACATATGAGGGCGGCAAGTGTCACGTCGTGCACAATGGTAAGGTGTCGGAGGACTTTGAAGTCCAAAGTGGAGTACGTCAAGGGTGCATACTGTCCCCACTATTGTTCTTGGTGGTTATCAGCGATGTACTCCGTGCAGCATTGACGGAAGCTAATTCTGGAATTCGTTGGACTATGACATCTTACCTTAAACACCTAGATTACGCTGACGATGTTTGTCTACTTTCACATCGGATAATGGATCTTCATTTGATGGCCCAAAATCTAGAAGCTGAGGCAAACAAAGTGGGGCTAAAAATAAACACAGCCAAAACAAAAGCCCTGAGTACTTCCAATACCCGCGCTCAACTTAATATTGCCGGAAAGCAAGTCGAGAAAGTTGATAACTTTCTATATTTAGGAAGTGTCGTCTCGGCTAATCGCGGTGGCACCGAACTGGATGTGTGCAGCAGAATCGGGAAGGCTAAAGCTGCGTTCGGAATGCTGTCCAAAATCTGGAGAAGCAATGTTATTAGCTTAAGAACCAAGCTACGACTGTTCCGCTCCAACGTAGAATCAGTGCTGCTTTATGGGTGCAGTACCTGGAAGGTGGACACCATTAACACACGCAAGCTGCAAGTCTTCGTAAACAAATGCTTAAGAATCATCTTGAGGATTTTTTGGCCGAACCGCATCTCCAACGAACAGCTTTATCTGAGAACGGGCCAAGAACCTATAAGCATTACTATACGAAGAAGAAAGTGGCAATGGATTGGACACACCCTACGGCGAGAAGACAACTCCATTGCGAAATACGCTATGCAGTGGAATCCGCTCACCCAGGCAGGCAGAATAGCGGGACGCCCTAGGCAAACGTGGCGCAAAACAGTTGAGGAGGAATCGAGCTCTTTAGGAATGAGTTGGAGGCAGCTCAAACGCGTTGCAGAACTCCGAACACGATGGCGCGCAGGCGTGGTTGACGCCCTATGCCCCCCGAGGGGTTAAAGGACATAAGTAAGTAAGTAAATTTCAAAGCCAGTAACGGATGGGTACAAAAATTTCGCGAGCGTTATGGGATGAGAATTTTGAAAATATGTTGTGAAAAGTTGTCTACTAATCAGGAAGTTGTCGAAGCATTTTTGAAAAAGTTTCATGCATATATAAGGGAACATTCGCTCTCGCCGGATCAGATTTACAATGCTTATGAAACGGCTCTGTATTGAAAATTTCTTCCGGGAAAAACGCTTGTTCTATCGAGCGAAAATTCTGCAGCAGGGAGAAGCAACCAAAGATTATGTAACATTTTTATGTTGTGCAAATGCGACTGGGGTACATAAACCTACATTTTTGTGAACTGGTTAAATAAACATTTTTCAAAAGAGGTACGATTTTTGATAATTTTCCCAGAAAAGGGTATTCTTCTGCTCGACAAAACATCTTGCTACAGCAATGAAGACCAGTTGACCAGCGCTTATGGGAGCATAACGGTGATGATTTTCCTACCAAATGTAACCGGTCTCATCCAGCCAATGGATCAGAACGTGATCAACATTCTAAAGCTCGACTATAAGAAGAGATTGTTGGCTGAAATTTTGCGAAATTTCTTGGGAGAAAATATCTGAGTCCTCCATAGTAAACTGTTTTAAAAAAAATTCTGCCACGAAAATCGAATTGGGAAGCTGAGGACCTTATTCCATTAAGTCGTCTTCGCGATGTAGATGGGGCAGCACATTTTGAAGCATATAACCTAGAGCCAGCGAGATTAACTGGTCGAACAACTAACTGGGAAAGCTTTAGGAACGAAATTGAAGATAATGTTGAAATAAGCGTTCCACTTACGACACCCTATGAACTTGAGGTTGAAGTTGATCGCTTCGTTGAGATCATACAGCTCGCCTCTTGGAATAATACGCCCAATCCAAGGAAAACGCCAGACAGAAACAGAGTCATGCTCCGCAACATAAAGCACACTTGAATCGTCTGTGCAATTTGTTGAAGAAGACTATTAAGGATTTTAAGAATCGTGCAATAGCCTCTTACCTTGAAAGTTTAACAGCGAAAAAAGATTCCAATTATTCACTTTGGAAAGCTGTAAAAGGCACCGAAAGGCCCAAAGTCCCCGCGCCGCCAATCAAATTAAATCAAAATGAATGGGCGAGGGAAGATAAAGAAAAAGCGGACGTCTTTGCGGCGCACCTGGAAGAAACATTTAAACCATACGATGGTCAAGTGGTTTACCATAACCGCAATAGGCCGCATTTACCATCTGACGATTTGACGCTCACAAGTGCAACGCTAAGGGAACTCAAACGTGAGATCGAGAATCTAAAGCCGAAGAAATCTCCTGGTTATGATTTGATTACCGGAGAAATTCTCAAAGTTTTACCTAGAAAAGCATTGATTAAGCTTCTCCATATTGTAAATGCTGCACTCAGATTAAAACACGTGCCGAGCCAATGGAAAATTGCGGAAGTCATAATGGTTTTAAAACCAGGAAAACCGCCAATAGGTAAAATCGTATAGACCAATTTCGCTTCTTCCAATCATATCGAAAATATTCGAGAGGATATTATTAAGGCGTCTCCAACCGGTTATAGAAGAAAATAATCTTATCCCTGACCACCAGTTTAGGTTCAGAAGCAAGCATTCGACGATTGACCAGGTGCATAGAATAACTGACGTAATCGAGAAAGCATTTGAAGAAAAAAAGATTTGCTCAAGCGTATTTCTTGACGTCTCGCAAGCCTTTGATAAGGTGTGGCATGATGGCTTGAAATTCAAACTACGACAAGTTCTCCCTGTATGCTTATTCGATATTCTAGAATCATATCTCAGGAATAGAATCTTTCGTGTCGGCCGGCGTACCGCAACGAAGCGTTCTTGGGCCGCTTCTCTATTTGCTATATACTCGTGATGTACCGAACGAAGATGGCACTATCCTTGCTACGTTTGCCGATGACATCGCTATCCTAGCAGTAGGTAAAACAATCGAAGAAACGACTGCAAAACTGCAAAACGCACTGAATAATGTAAATGAATGGACGAGGGACTGCCGGATCGCCCTCAACGAATCTAAGTCTGTTCACGTGAATTTCACTTACAAGAAAATTATTGGCTTGCCAATTTTCCTAAACTCGGCCCGAATACCTTTTGCAAACGAGGCCAAATACCTGGGAATGACACTCGACGCAAGACTGAAATGGAATTCGCACGTGAAAATAAAACGAAAAGAACTCGAAATCAAATATAGAGAAATGTACTGGTTACTCGGAAAACATTCCCAGCTCAGTACTGAGAACAAACTGCTTTTATACAAGCAAGTGCTAAAGCCGGTGTGGACCTACGGTATACAATTTTGGGGTTGTACCAAGAAAACAAATGCAAATATTTTACAAGCTTTTCAAAATAAAGTGCTAAGAGAAATTGTCCAAGCACCGTGGTATAGTAGAAACGACGATATCCACAGGGATCTCGGAATTCCGACAATCGAAGCTGAAACTAGAAGCTTCGCGAAAAAGCATAGAAACCGACTAATCGGACATGTCAACAACACAGTCCTACAAATTTTGGATGAGAGCAATTTATTGCGCCGATTGCAAAGGACGAAACCTTTCGACTTGGCGAGATAATGATTAACCGCGTCTAGATTGCGGAACATGCAGGATCATTCAGTGGAAAATAACCTGCCAAACGTTTTTATTTCGTGATAGAAAAATTGCTTGATAAGTGTATACTTAGTTGCGATATCTAACAAATTTATATCGAAGGGTGGTGTTTTTTTAGTCAGTAAGAATCTGACACTACTATGAGCACGCGCTTGCTATTCTCATATTGTCTATGGAAGATTTTTCACCTACCCTCGGAAAAAAAAAAAAAAATAAAAATAAATTTGAAGCAGAACTTCAACAAATTAGTGAGCTCCTAGGCTGTCTGGACGCCCCAAATGTATCTATTGAGAACACAAGAACATAGGTTTTTGACCGCGATGGTGAACATAACGGTGATAGTGCTGAGTTAGGCCCAGAAGACGAAGGAATTTCTTCAGTGGAAGAAATAATCCACAGTGCATAAGTTTCTCGCTGTCGGGCCATTCAGTGCTCGAATGTTTTCTTAGACTGGGCCCAAGAAAATGAATTACGTGCACATATTTCTACAACAATTTCGAGTATCAAAACAGTTGCAGTTGATAAATCTACAGATAAAAGTATCCGCCAAACTAAAATGACGAATTTTTTCGAAAGAAATTAATTTTACGGTAACCTTATTAACATGTGTATGAATTATTTCTGTTACGTTTCTTTTATTTTCTTTGTTTTAAATAAATGAAATACAACGATTTTTTTCGTATCCAGAAATGTGAACCCTCGAAAATGTGAACTGCCCATGTTTAAATTAGTTCACATTATCGAGGTAGTACTGTAATACAGGGTGTCCGCCGGGAAGGTATACTACTTTGTTTGTTTATAATTTTTGATTAAATGAAAGAGAATGGATCTTATATTTATAAATGTTTTATTTAATGTCGGCAATTATGCATGGAATACAATATCAGGTAAATGTCCGCCTATGCTAGCCTCACAAATGCGAGCCCTTTTGAGCACATTTTTCATTACATTCTCACACATTTCACGCGGTATTTCGTTAATTTCATCACGAATATTTTGTTTGAGTTGCTCAAGCGTTTCTGGTTTGTTTGCATAAGCCTTGCTTTTCAGATGTCCCCACAAAAAGAAGTCAGGAGCAGTCAAATCAGGCGACCGTGGAGGCCAATCAACATCACCATTTTTTTAAATAACTTGTTGTGGAAAGAGGTCTCACAGTAATTCCATTGTAATCCTGGCTGTATGCGATGTGGCACCGTCTTGGTGATACCACATGTTAATCAAGCCCAAAGCATGCAGTTGTGGCGTTAAAAAGTTTTCAATCATATCACGATATCGCCCCCCATTCACAGTTACCGTTACGCCGTTTTCATTTTCAAAGAAGTAAGGTCCAATGATTCCTCCTGACCAAATTGCACACAGACTGTTACTTGGGCTTGGACCTATCACCTACAGACCCTCTTTCTTCGAAATCATTCACTACACGATAAATAGTGCGTTTTGTTGGCACGTTGTTTCTCCCAAAAATTTCACGTAACTTTCTCATCGTCACAGTAATCGATGATTGATTTTGATAAAATGTTTTAACGATTAAAACACGTTGGTTTATCGAATATTTTTCCATAATAAATTTTCCACGTGTCTACTTCACGACTGGCAAATATGAACTGTCAAGACTAATGTTTACCAAAATGGCGTATACAAAGTAGTATACGTTCCCGGCGGACACCCTGTACTATAAAAAAAAATTAATTTTTCTTCGAAATTCCTCTTTAGGAAATTCGTAAAACAAAGTTTTTGAGAGAAGAGTTCGATGCTCTTGCTCGAAATCGTACTTGAAAACTTGTTGACTTATCAAAGAACAGACGTGCAATTAAGTCAATGTGTGTATTTGTCATTAAGCGCAATAAACAGTGGGAAATTGGTTGTTATAAAGCTAGGCTTGTAGTCAAATGTTGCGGACAAAAATATGGCGTTGATTTTTATGAAAGATTTTCCCCAGTAGCTAGGTATTCGAATATACGTCTAGTGATTGGGTTGGTAGTTGAATGTGACTTGTTATTATACCAACTTGATGTACTTGTTTTTACGAGCTCCTCGACCCAATATACAAGCAATGTCCTCAATACGACTTTAAAATCGTATTAAGCTATTTTACCGCCAAAATAGAAAAGAAGGACGTCTTTGGTAGGGCAGTCAATAGCATAGCCTACGTAGTGTAGTCCACGTCTGATAACGCACTAAGGCTAATTGATTTCGCTTTGGAGCAAAATGTCACCATAGCAAGCACATGGTTTCCTAATCACAATGTTCAAAAACAGACATGGCGATCCAATGATCATGTAACGATCAACCAAGTTGATCCTATTGCGATCGACGCAAGATATGCCTCCAGCATTTTGGATGACCGGTCCTTCCGAGCGGCTAACATAGACTCGGATCATTACCTCGTTGTAGCCAAGGTACCGCATTCGTTTCTATTCTAACCTGAGCAATAAGGAAGAATAACTGTGAGAAAATTTAATGTCGAAAAGCTACAATCTCAAAAGACCGCTAGAGTCTTCGCTGAACGCGTACCCCAAAATATCTCAATAACCCCTATGCCGCCAGCATCAAGTGCCGAAGACCAGTGGTAACTTCTGTCAACATGCCATCAGAAATGCCGCCACCACGGCGAAACCCTTGGTTTGGCGAAGAATGCCGGCGAGTGCATGCAGCAAAACATGAGACATACAAAGCGACGCTGCAAAGGAAGACGAGAGCTGCTCGTGAGCTCTACAAGCAAAAGAGACGGGAAGAACATCGGCTTCTCCATAAGAAGAAGAAAGAGCATGAGAAGCGCGCGTTCGAGTACATCGGGAGTCTATACTCCAGGAACAATGTACGGAAGTTTTACCAAAAGGTAAAAAGAACGTGTCAGAGAAGCAATACCCGTACAGAAACCTGTAGAGATGAAAATGGAAACCTCGTAGTAGAATCACAGTCGGTGCTGAGAATATGGAAAAACTACTTCTGCAGACCGCATAACGGCGACGAAGACGAACATCCCGCTGTCAGGCAGAATGAACTATTCAACATAGACGATGATAGTCAATATATCCGTCCACCTGACCAAAACGAAGTGAGGATAGCAATATCCAAGCTAAAATCCAACAAGGGTGTTGGACCTGACGTCTTACAGGCCGAACTTTTCCTAGCAGCTGGCAGCTGGTGATGAATTGGTAGAGTGCATACACCAACTCATCTCTAAGATTTGTTCAGACGAGTGTATGCCTGATGAATGGAATATCAGCATCGTTTGTCCGATCCACGAGAAAGGAGACCCCCTCAAATGCGCCAATTATAGAGGCATCAGTCTCCTCAACATCGCATACAACATCTTTTCTGCGATATTGTGTGAACGCCTGAAACCTTTTATCAACAGCCTGATTGGACCGTATCAGTGCGGTTTCAGACCAGGAAAGTCCACCATCGATCAAATCTTTACACTTCGGCAGATCCTGTAGAAAACCCAAGAAGTTTAAATCGATACTTACCACCTCTTTATCGATTTCAAGGCCGTCTATGAGAGCATCTATAGAGAAGAGCTTTATAGAGCCATGTCTAGTTTTGACATCCCTGCCAAACTTGTCCGTCTGTGCAGGCTGACGATGGAGAACGCTCGGTGCTCCATCAAGGTCGGTAATGACCTTACCGAGACCTTTGATGTCAAAAAAGGTTTTAGACAAGGTGATGCGCTGCCATGTAACTTCTTTAATATTGTACTTGAACGAATTGTGCGGAACTCACAAGCCAACACCGGAGGCACAATCGATCACAAGACTGTATAACTGCTTGCATACGCCGACGATATAGACATTATTGGAAGAACTCAGCGGGCTGTAATCGGTGCGTTTGCAAGCATTGAGCCGGAAGCGACCAAAATGGGTTTAGCGATAAACGAGGGCAAAACCAAAAATATGCTGTCAACAAGAAGGGACAACCAACACCGACGAATTGGACAGAACGTTACAGCGGGCAGCTATAACTTCGAAGTAGTAAGAGACTTTGTCTACCTTGGCTCTGCAATAAACTCGAAAAACAAGATCAGCGCAGAAAGCAATGCTTATAAGGCATTTCGACAGTAAAGCCCTATCTCGAACAACTAAGGAGACAAACCAGCTTCACGGCGCTGAAACATGGACTTTATCAAAAGAGGATGAAGATATCCTTGGTAGCATGGAGAGAGAAATTCTTCGTCAATATTCAGTCCAGTTGCGTCGACGGGTTTTGGAGGAGAAGATTCAATCACGAACTATACGAACAATACAGCGACATCGACCTAGTCAAAAAACTGCGTATTGGACGTCTGAGATGGCTAGGGCAAGTAGATCGAATGGACACCAACGCTCTGGCTCGCAAAGTCTTTGAATCTAACCCCGAGAGACGACGCAGTAGAGGGAATCATCGCCGTAAGTGGCACGCACAAGTTCAAGGGGACCTCGACCAACTTGGAGTGCGCAACTGGAGGTAATTAGCTAAAGACCGAGCTAAATGGAGAGGCTTGTTGGTTGAGGCCCAGGTTCACCCCTAACTGTAGCGCCACCTAAGTAAGCAAGTAATTAAGTAAAACAGTTTCAGTTGATAAATCTACAGATAAAAGTATCCGCCAAACTAAAAGGACAATTTTTTTCGAAAGAAAATAATTTTACGGTAACCTTATTAACATGTCCTCGCAGTGGTGCAGTGGGCAGAGTGTTTGCTCGTTAACCAATGTGTGCAGGTTCAAGCCCCAGCGGGGAACAGCAATCATCAGCCACCCGAATATAAAGGAAAAATTAATTACATCGAAGTTTTTTCAGCCACTGCACCAAAGAAAGGTTCCTACCTGATAGTACAATGGACTAGAGAAGTCTGAGTGGATTTTGGTTTCCTTTTTTTATAAAAAAAAAAAAAAACATGTCGTCGCTGTCAAATCAAACCGGCATATCTGCAAAAATTTAGTTTTTCAGTTATTGGTATCAAAAAATTCCTTATTTTTGTGTCTATTTTTATGTCGTACCGGCATAACGTATAGTTGAATAAAAATCCGTAATTTTATTCATGCATAAGGTGGCTTTGAGGTGAACCAAACGGACGTTAAAAGAAAAATGTCACATGCGAAAACTTCAAAGCGGTCTGGTGAAAAATTGCTCTTCAAATGCAAATTCAAACCGGGCTGAATTTTCCAGTAGCTTCCCAAAAATGAAAACTCAACAAATTCCAATTAATTTTAAGTACATAAATATAGATGAATATACCTAGGTATGCACGTGTTGACTAAGCGTTGTGCGACACTCGCATTGAGACGAAGGTTAAGCGGAACCATTTATGAGAAATATGTTTCTATAAGTTTTATTATATTGCAGGTAGTAAAAATAAATTGTGGCTGTCAGTTGAGAAGCGTCAAAACACTTAGACCAACAACAGGTCCACTGTGATACCACGTGGATCATGGGAGAAAATCTCTCCACCTACTCCCTTAAACCATTTTGAGTTTCTTATATGGCGTAGGAGGCTCTTAATATCAATATCTATCAGGTCGTCTAAATCGTTGTAATAGGGGTCTCCTAAGTAAAGCTTCCTTCTACACGAGAGAGCTGGGCAGAAATAAAGAAGGTGAGTAATAGTCTCTTCCTCTTCTTCATCCATGCAGCTTCTACAAAAGTCGTTCGCAAAAAGGCCTAGCCTTGTAGCATTCTTGCCTGTTAGACAGTGTCCAGTGATGACACCTATTATAGCGCCGGTATGCAATCTGTTGAGAGAAATCAATTTCTTAGAACTCTTTAGATTCAGCTTCGGCCAAATCTTTTTTATCGCTAGACATGTTGATCCACTTGTCCACCTAGATTTATACTCTTGACAGCATTCAATTTTAATTTAAGTTTGGTAGTAGCGATTGGTACCATATACCTAAGTTGCCTTTATCCGGCAGGATGGATATAGGTGTTTCTATTCTGGCTTACGTTCCCTTAAGTGACAGTATACCTCGTCGTGGTGTCGTCGAGGTAAAAGACTTTCGGGATTTATTCCCTAGATGAGGTTCAAAACCAAAATGCAGTCGACCCCAATCCCTCCCTTCCCGCTCCCCTCTGGTGGGCTCGATGAAGGTGTTAAACGACCCGTGCCGATGATCAACCTGGCTGGGGCCCATCCCAAAAATAGCTCCGTCGCGAACGGAGTATTCGGATACCTGGCGACCTTCGGATTAGCAGATCTCTGCACAGACTGACATCCCTTTCTCCGCTACTCGTGGGAACGTAAAATGAACTCCAAAAATAAATGAATTAAACAGAAAACAATAAACAAGACCGGCTCCCCTTTTAAGCCGGACGGTAGTGCGGTATTCAAGCTATCTACCAGTAAAGTCACTGAAGACCTGGCTAGTGGAAAGACTGTAGCTTTACATAGTCCAACTACTACCAATAGCCGAATGGAGCCCCAGGGTACTAACACTCACGCTCGTTCAACTAAGGAACTACAAGAACTACAAACAAGGCCAGTTCTCCTCTTACATCGCACTGTTCCGTGCTCCCTCAAAACAGGCGTTAAAAGAGCGACGCACAGCAAGCCGTATTCTGGAGCACTTTGGCAATATACCGGATTAGCGGCGGAATCCCAAAGAGAACGATTTCAGCTGATAAATCTCTACTCTCAAACTAAAGGCCCCAGCCCATAGAATCCGTCGATCCGTTGCTCCGTCGCTTCTAACTGACAGCTAGATAGAATACAAGCATTCTTATGGAAAGTGGCCCATAGCCAACGGATACGTCGATTCAACGGATAAAGTATTTCTACACTCATTTTCCGTCTGTTGATCCGTTGACCGTTTCACACATTCACGCATTGAAGTTTCACACATTCACATATTGAAGTTCATGCATTTCACAAATTCGTTGGTGGACGCATTTGTCAGAATGTTGAGAAAATGTCATCAGCAGTTTGACCATAGTGGGATATAATATTCCACTTGTGGAATATTTTAGAGATAAGGAGAATATATTTCTTTTTTCCAAAAATAATCATACTTATTTAAAAGTGGAATTTAATTTTTTTTTTTTAAAACTGAACGTTACTATTGCATTATCTGCAGAAGACTGGTAGGGCTTTGACATCGCCTAGCGGAACACTACCATTGCCGAGATGGCTAAGATGCTGGGTTCACCATTCTTCTCTCGGTGATCGAGGTTCGAATCGCATTTTGGCACATGGAATTTTTGATGATTTTTTTTATTAATTTGAATTTCCCAATTAATTGTCAATCAACAAATCAGCCGTACCAATCATCCTCACTGACCGGAGAAGAAAGCATCCAGGGATAGCTTAGTGGTAGAGCGTTGGTGGCATAACTATCACAGGTTCGTCTCCTGCCTCTGGAAATAATGTTTTCTTCTTTGATCAATTCTCCAAAAATAATCATTCTTTACATTTTTTTTTCTTAAAGGATTTAAATAAAAATATATTCGCATATACATATGTTTGGATATAAAAGTTTTTTTTTTTTTTTTTTTTTTTTTTTTTTCTTCGTGGGTAGGTGAAAATCTTCATGAGACACTATGAGACCGTGTACTCATAGTAGTGTCAGATTTCTACTGACTAAAAACACCCTTCCCTTCGTTTTGTTTACTACGACTAAGTTTGACCTTATCAAGTAGTTTAAGCTTCAGATTTATATTCGCGTGAGGCAGGTAGATTTCCAATAAAAGCACCTGCTGAAACCGTCATGACATGCGGCTTTTTGTCTTATAGCGCTAATTCGAACGGTTTCGTTCTTTGAAGTCGGCGCGTAAGATTTGTCACATCCAAAGTTTGGAGTATGGCACAGTTGCAATGGCCATGAAGACGAATACGAAGCTTGCGAGCGAAGTTTTTTATTTCGTCCTCCACGGTAGCTATCCCCAAGTCTCTGTGGATATCATTGTTTCTGATATACCAGGGAGCGTTCACGATTATTCTTATAATTTTATTTTGCAATGATTGTATGAGATTCCTATTGCTTGGTTTGGTACAACCCCAGAGTTGTATACCGTACGTCCACACGGGTTTAAGCACTTGCTTATACAGAAGCAGTTTGTTATATACGCTTAGTTTGGAATATCTTCCAATTAGCCAATACATTTCTCTAAGTCGATTTTCGACTTCGTCACGTTTCTTTTTAACGTGAGGTTTCCATTTAAGTTTCGCGTCTAGTGTCATTCCCAGATATTTAGCTTCGTTTGCATGCGGTATTTGTACCGAGTTAATGAAAACGGGAAGGTTGATTATTTTCTTGTAAGTGAAGTTAACATGCGTCGATTTGGTCTCGTTAAGAACAATGCGCCAAGTTTTTGTCCACTCCCAGATTTTATCCAAGGCTCGTTGGAGTTTTATGGTTGCTGACTCGATTGAACTTTCCGTTGCCAGAATAGCCGTATCGTCCGCGAACGTAGCTACAATAGTGCCTTCAGTTTGAGGTATGTCCCGAGTGTACAGCAAGAATAAGATAGGCCCAAGGACACTTCCTTGCGGAACTCCTGCGGCGATTTCTTTAAAATCAGAATATTCAGTTCCGTGCTTAACACGAAAAAGTCTGTTTTTAAGGTACGATTCTAAGATCTTATTAAGTTGCTCCGGAAGGATTCGTCTTAGCTTATAATTCAATCCATCGTGCCAAACCCTGTCGAAGGCTTGAGATACGTCAAGAAAAGCGCTAGAACAAATCTTTTTCTCCTCAAGGGCTTTTTCAATTTCGTCGGTTATTCTATAAACCTGGTCTATTGTGGAATGCTTGATTCTGAACCCGAATTGGTGGTCAGGTATTAGGCGTCTCTCTTCAATGACCGGAAGAATCCGTTTCAGAAGGAGTTTTTCAAATACCTTCGATATTATTGGTAGTAGCGATATCGGTCTGTACGATTTTTTGTCATTTGGAGATTTCCCCGGTTTCGGAACCATTATGACTTCTGCGACTTTCCATTGATTTGGAACGTATAATAATCTAATGGAAGCATTTATTAAATAAAGCAATTTTAATAGTGCCTTTTTTGGTAATTCCTTGAGGATCTGTCCGGTTATTAAATCATAGCCAGGAGCTTTATTATTTTTTAGGTTTTTTATTGCCTGGCAAAGTTCTATAAGTGACACACTTTTTATTCTAAGGTTGTCAGATGTCGTAGTCGTACCGGTAAAATCGTCTACCAATGTTTCTCCATCAAATGGCTTAAAAGTCTCTTCTAAGTGCTCGGCAAATAGATCCGCTTTTTCTTTGTCACCTTTTGCCCATTCGTCGTTGTTTTTTCTTATCGGTGGCGAATGTATTTGGGGTTTTTTAATTCTTTTGACAGCTTTCCAGAGCGAGTAATTAGTGGTTTTCTCGGCGGTTAAACCTTCAAGATAAGCTGAAGTCTCTCGGTTTTTTAGGTCTTGGATCGCTTTTTTAAGCTTATTGCATAGGAAATTCGAGTGGGTTTTATGCTGGGGAGCGCGAGTTTGTTGCCATATTTTGCGTGCTCTCCTCTTTTCTCGAATAAGTTCTTTTATTTCCGGCGGATAATAAGCTTCATTGCATGGGACTTCTTTCCTCCTTAAAGGTGTATTTTTCCACGCGGCATTTTGTATTGATTCAATAAATTTGCCGAGCTCATCTTCTATTTCGAAGGGTGTTTTGAGCGATACATTTAAGACAATATTTTCTTCGCAATCAGTTCTAAAGTCGCGCCAGTTAGTTTTTTTGTTAGTTAATCTAGGCACAGCTTCTACTGTCATTAGTCGGTCACTTATTGTCAAGATTACCGGCGAGTGATCTGAGGAGAGATCAAAGCTTTCCTCTACTTTCGCAAAATTTGAAGATACTCCTTTCGCTACGAAGAAGTCTATTAGGTCCGGTGTTTTTGCTGTATCAGAGGGCCAATACGTCGGTTTCCCCGTCGAAAAGAAATCAACCCCGAATTGCATACCGGCTTCGTACAGAAGTCTGCCTTTCCGTGAATTGGATCTGGAACCCCAAAAGGTGTGTTTTGCGTTGAAATCGCCACCTATAATGAAATTCGGTCCAAGTGAGTCAAGGAGACGTACAAAGTCGTTACTTCGAAACGTGCATCGCGGAGGACAATAAATGGACGCGATGTTGAAATACGAGTGCCTATTCTTAACTCGAACTGAGCTTGTTTGCATTGTATCGATTTCAATCGTCGTATTTATGGAGTGCTCAATGCAGTCTTTAATGAATAAGGAGGATCCGCCTCTAGCTCTTCCGGAAGGGTGGTATGCGTGATAAGCACGATACCCTCTTATTTTGACTCCGGATTCCTTTGTCAAATGAGTTTCAGAGATCAAGCAAATGTCAATGTTGCCATTTCGTAAGAATACTTCTAATTCGGCGTTTTTTTGTAGAAGGCCGTTTGCGTTCCATGTTAAAATTTTTAGTATCTGATTCATATTCATATGAGAGTTCTTTTTTGGCGAGGTTTTAACTCGAGCTTGCTCAATTTATCAAATATGACTTTGTTTACCTTCGTTTGCTCCTCAAGTTTCGCAAGAATTATAGAGAAGACTTGGGAGACTGGGTCTACCGTAACACCGCTTTGCTTGGTTTCTAGCGACGCAGCTTGAGCATATGTTAGCGTCTCTGGAGATTGTGGCTTTTCCTTTGATTTTGCCGAAGGAACTTTACTTTGCTCGACTCTCGTCTTAAGTTTGACGTGTTTATTGACGGTCGTTACCCTTGGCTTAGCGATTTCACGACTATTTTTAACCGGTTCTGCGTTCTGGCGTTGAATATTTTTAAATGTGTCTCGCCTTTTTTGAAGCTCTTTTGCAACTTCGCAACCTCGATAGTTCGCTGGGTGCTTTCCTTTGCAGTTAATGCAGGTAGCCGGGGCCTGCTTATTTAGGTCACACTTTTCTGAGAGATGGTTACCAGCACATTTTACGCATCTGGATATAAAAGTTGAATATAAAAATAAAGAAGCGAAATATAAATATTAAATTTTTTGTATTTTTGAGAGAAGTTAATGGTCACACTGGTCATCTGATGTCATTTGTCAACGCAGGTATGCGACGGATTCTATCAATTTCAACGGCAAACTTAAACGGAACGACGTCGACGGACTCTACGAGTTGGAGCCTTTATCACATCTGCAACTAAGTTCAGCAATCTCTCTGTTCAAAAGTTGTGTTTCAGCAGCCGAGTACATTTCCATTCTATTAATTCGAGCTCCCATTTCGCTGAGCGCAAGGTCAACTTTGTTGGTGTGCATTAACCAATTTTTTTCAATAAGTGAAATTCGCAACATAATATCACTGCGAAAATTATTGATTTCAAAACTAGCGGATAGGTCATTAAGCCTCTGCTCCAAATCTCCCAGAAGGTTTTTTGTTGATGGTCGGGTAATTTCTTGAGCAGAAAGAAAAGTGTTACTGAGTTATTGAGGGGTATTGCTGAGCTGCGGTTTTAAGGGTAAACCTTTAGCAATGGCTCTTTTTGGGCGCGACACTTTCTCTGTCATAGTTTTACGAGTATATATAAAACATTTTTTGTTCTTTAATTTTGAATGACGGTGTATGTTTTGCTTACACACACGGATAGTTTATTATGTTGCCTAACTTGCGCACTCTGTTAATATTATAATACTTTATTTGAACCACAAAAATTGCATGTTTAGCCGGACGAGATGATAAGCACGCCACTCTTCACTCATAACTCCTCTAATTTAAAGTACGCTAATTAATTTTTTTTACTTACGGAAACACTTATTCTCCGCAATACACAATGCCTTCTTTACAGAATACACATACATACATATACACCTATTGCTTTATACTTAGTATGTTTTAATTAAAAAAAGGGGATAACAGAACTTCTTATACGAGAATATTATAAGAAAAGCTTACGCTAAATGTGAAAATGTCCTGATCCATTTCATCTCGATCAATGGGGTCGACTTCCAGTTCTCCTGTTTCTCTTCCTATACGCATTAGGTTTGAATCTAAACAATAAAACGATACAAAAAGTAAATGAATTTAGATTTCATCAATACATATACAGAACGCTGGGTATTAATATTGATTTATTTTTATAGAAAAATAGATGTACCTAGATACATACATATGTATGTAATATGTATGAAATATGTTAGGATATGTTTCCACCAAACATAAAATCAGAATATAATGAAATACACACATACACATACATACATCTTAGGCAAATCATCAGGATGTATCATCCAAATTTAAAAAAATATACGTAGTGATTCTCACATAATTCATCTTGGAAATATTGTAGAAATTTGCAAAATTTGTTTGTTCAATTAACTGGTGGAGCGAAAGATAAGAGAGAACCAAGACTCAGGAATAGTGTCCGACCGAAGCTTCGGCTTCGGTCACATCCGACAAAAAAACTACAATCGGCTAAACCTTAGGCTTCGGCTAATATAGGCCGAAGTTTTGGCAGAAGCCGAAGATTTAGTTTATGGTTGATTGGTTGTCGTGCGTCGTGATAGGTGCCGAAAATTATTGATTGGATAAATGTTTTTTATTATTGCTAATGGATTACTTTTTTTTTTTTTTTTTGTTATTTATGAGTTATTTCTTGTTTTGTTTTGAACTATTAACTATCTCAGTAAAATATTAAAATTGATACTAGTTTAATTTGTTATTATTTTTGAAAAGTTAATTTATCACGTTAGTTTGCTTATTGCATGCATACATTCCAGAAAAACTTCCAAAAAATCATTAATTTTTACAGTTTTAGTCAATCTTAAACGGAAATTCTTTAAGTTATTAAAGCTTCGGCTTCGGCTTCGGCTTCGGCTTCGGCTAGAAATCGACCTTCGGTCGGACACTATTCAGGAAAATATAATGTTATTTCAGATTTCTGAGACCTAACATTTTTGTACTTTATAGTCTATAACATAGAGTATATTAACTTTAAGACAATAATATATGTATAGTCCCTAAAGTACATATATATTTGTACAAACAGTCGAGTCAGTTTTGCTATGACCAGTCGCCATTTTACAGTCTGCAGAAGTAGTTTTTCCACGTTCTCAGCACCGACTGTGATTCTACTACGAGGTTTCCATTTTCATCTCTACAGGTTTCTGTACTGATATTGCTTCTCTGACGCGTTCTTTTTACCTTTTGGTAAGACTTCCGTACATTGTTCCTGAAGTATAAACTCTCGATATTCACGAACGCGCGCTTCTCATGCTCTTTCTTCTTCTTTTGAAGAAGCGGATGTTCTTCCCGTCTCTTTTGCTCGTAGAGCTCACGAGCAGCTCTCGTCCTCCTTTGCAGCGCCGCTTTGTATGCCTCTTGTTTTGCTGCATTCACTCGCCGGGATTCTTCGTCAAATTAGGGGTTTCGCGGTGGTGGTCGAGCGAGACCCAGCACATCAGTCGCGGCGTTTCTGACAGGGGCGATTCCTCTCAGTTAGCTAGTTTAGCGGCGCTAAACCAAGAATTTAAATAAATACATTCTATACGCAAAATACCAGGAATGAGGATGTTAAAGTAACTATGAAAATTAATAATTGCAATAATCAATGACATACTAAATAACAAAACTACCTATTTACAAATCATATTTTCCTACACACAACACAATACTCCCATACAAAAAGTTTCCCTAGAAATATTCTTTAGCGTTAAAATTTGCGATACCAAATTCCCCGCCTGCACACACACAAACCAAAACTACCATAAAAAAAAGTCTCCCGCTTGTAGAATCTTAGCGTAAAAAATTGCGCTACCAAATTCCCTACAATCTATATAAGAGTGTTTGACTACCAGTCGTAAGCAAAGCCCAGTTAAATAAACGGAAGCGTTAGCGCAAACAAATGCGATAAAACTTGAATGTGGGGTGTAATATGTAAGCAAGCAGGTGCATTTTGTGCGTTCTCTTTTTTTGTACTTTCGTATGTTTCTCTTTCTAGGGAAATTGCAGTAAGAATGCGTGTGCTTACTTGTGTCGTTATTTGATTGAATAAACAGTGTTATTGAATCCCAAAAGTTCAGTGCGAAATTATTTAATTTATTATTTTATATTTGCGTGGATTATAAATGTGAGTAAATAATATATTTCTGGTGCTTTGGAATATGAGAGTGAACTCTTGTTTTGTTTTTTTTATTTGTGAGAAGTGAGATGAAAGTAATGCAAAGGGCTAAAAATAATGTTATATAGATCATAGTGAAATATTCATAACTTTATTTTGTGCAAAAAGTCGCCACAGTAGCATCGGCTAACGTGAACATTTTTTTACATTGTTAAATGATCGCTCTGAACGCTCTTCTTTTTTTTTTTTGATGATGATAAAACAATGTTTAAAATCACTTAAATTTATTCCTTTAATTGGTTTTTAAGACTCTGATCTTTCAGTACGAAAAATTGGTTCGATGAATCAATTTGAAAACTAACAGGAATATTTTTGGTCTATTTTTCTGTAAAACCTAGTAGGTACTAAGATTAGGATTGTGATAAATATTTGCAAATCTTGAAACAGTTTACTACAAAACTAAAAAAACTCATTTGTTTGTACTTTTTTTTAAAATTACGGCGAATGGTAAAAAAAAATGTTCTTCATAAAATTTTAAAATAATCTTGTAGGAGTTTATCTCTTGTTTTTGAAACTGCCCTTACATTTTATATGTCATGATTATTTGTCGAGATATTGGTGATCAAACACAAAACGGTGTTTTTTTATTCAAGATCAAAAATCTCTGACCAAAAGAATCGTAGGACAACGAAAAACTGTGAAAATGAAGCTGAATAAACAATTTATCTGACGAATACATTTGATAACTCCCAAAAAATGCGGCTCTTCAATTTTTATTTTTATTTTTAGTAACTATCGCCAAAAAAACAATTTTCCTGAAGAATTAATTAAAAATCTAATTGAAAGCTACCCGAACATATTTGAATTCACTCAATTAAAGAATGAATTGACTGTTTTTTTATGAAAACACAGACGCTATACAGCCAACAGGTACAACATCAGCAGGATCGTCAAAAACGACAACACCATTTGAAGTCTTGCTCCGGATGGAGACAAATATCGCCGACAGTTTTGAGCAGGTGTACAAGCTTTCAAAACTTATATGTACAGTACCAGGTTCAACGGCGTCTGTAGAGCGCTCCTTTTCTGCATTGAAGAGGATAAAGACGTACCTTCGAAGCACTCACAGTCAGGAGAGATTGAGCTATTTGGCTCTCATGTCTATCGAAAAGGAATTTTTGAAAGAGCTGAAAGAAAGTGACGAATTTTATAATCGAGTCATCGAAAATTTTGTGACCGTTGACCGACGAACCGAATTTATGTATCGATAAATGCATTTTTTAAACCTTTTATTTTATATTATTTATTTGCGGAGTATATTTTTCTTTGTCTTTTTTGTAGTCATTAATAAAATTAAAAAATTACGATTTGTTTTTTATTTTATTTTAAACTTCCCCAGAGCACGTAGCTAACCCAATGCTTAAGACCAGGAATCGCCACTGGTTTCTGATGGCATGTTGGCAGCGTTGCCACTGGTCTTCGGTACTTGATGCTGGCGGCAATGAGGTTATTGAGAGATTTTGGGATACGCGTTCAGCGAAGAGTCTTGCGGTCTCTTGCGATTGTAGCTTTTCGACGTTAAATTTTCTCACAGTAATTCTTCTTTGTTGCTTAGATTGGGATATCCGCATTCGTACCTTGGCTACAACAAGGTAATGATCCGAGTCTATGTTAGCCGCTCGGAAGGTCCGGACATCCAGAATACTGGAGGTATGCCTTGCGTCGATCGCAATATGATCAATTTTGTTGATCGTTACATGATCATTAGACCGCCATGTCTGCTTATGAATATCGAGATGAGGAAACCATGTGCTTGCTATAGTGACATTCCACTCCACAGCGAAATCAATTAACCTTATTCCGTTATCAGACGTGGTGTCGTGTAGGCTATGCTTACCGAATGCCCTACCAAAGACGTCCTCTTTCCTATTTTGGCGTTAAAATCGCCCAATATGATTTTAACGTCGTATTTAAGACATTGCTCGCATGGTTTGTCGAGGAGCTCGTAGAAACAATCTTTGGTGGCAGGGTCCTTTTCATCCGTGGGGGATGAACACATATTAGGCTTATGTAAGCGAATTTAGCCTTGATCCGGATAGTCATAATACGCTCGCTAACGTGTCGGAAGCTTAAGATTTCTTGCCTAAGTCTGCCGCGTATGACAAATCCGCATCCGAATAAGCGTTGCCTGTTGCCTCTGTAGCAATCACCGTAGTAGATGTCACAGTATTTCATCCTCTTTTTGCCCGACCCATCGCATCGCACTTCCTGGATGGCGGTAATATCTGCTTTATAACAGTCTAGGGCCTCTGCTAATTGTTCGGCTGCACGTGGTCTGTAAAGGGACAGAACATTCCACGTACAGATCCGAAGGTCGTTGTCCTTATTTCGATTGCTGAGGTCGTCATCAGTTGAGTCATCCTTATCCGAGGCTTTTGGTTGTTTCGGAACCATGAGTTTTTTACGTGGTAGGGAAGTTACCCCGACGGCACAACCCTCAACCTAGAGGGCCAGTTCCGTAATTATTCCCCTAGGACGAGGGGCCGGGTACACCGGTGCCAGTAGTCCACCACGGGAGTATGAGCGCGCCGTTGGCCCATTAAGGGCTCCTCCGCCACCATCTCTATTCCGATGTCCTGACCAACATTGGAAATTCCTTACCGACCTGTGATCCGAATACGTCGAAGCAGCTCGCGCAAGGTATTCACTAAGGTCAAACCTAACTGGAACTATAGACGCCACCGTTGACTCCGTCAGTAAGAAGTGCTCTAGTGGAAAAGCACTCTTCCCCCTCTCTCATCTGTTGCCCCCAAAGAATCCGCCAAACGGGGTTGGTTACCCACTTCTTGGATTAAGGTACTAGGCACCCGGCTGTCACCGTGTGGACGTTGAGAGCAGGAGCTGGTAGGCCTCAGCTGAGTGAAAACGCTTGTGTTTTCATATGATCGCATGCACTACCGTTTGACCAACCTATTCGCGAGAATCTCTAACTACTATTTTATGCGCGAAATTTTAGCCACTTAAATTCATTTTAGTAAAAGATTTAGGCTGTTCCATTAAGAACTATTATTTTCTGAAGCTGTTTATAGTAAAAGCTTATGGCAGTTCCATTAAAAATTTTGGAAAATTCGCCGCAATTTTTAACTATGTTCTAAAATTCTTTATAGTAAAAGATGTCTGCTGTTTCATTAAGAACTATTATTTTCTAAAGCTCTTTATAGTAAAAGCTTTTAAAATAAAGTTTTTTCAACTCTCTTCTGAGACATACACATATAAGATTTAAGTAAAAACCTAAACAAGTGGCAAGAATACTAACGATAAAGAAACAACTCCTCACTTCCTTTGCAAGTTTATGGCTCTAGGCAGGGCCAGACAGCGCACACTAGGGAACCCCTTTTTTGATAACCCAAGAGAGTTAGGGGAGATAAAAATTTGGAACAATATCAGTTTCCTCAACGTAACGGGATGGATTGGAATAATGCTCACTCCTTTTCCCTATCCCTATTAGTTAACGCCGGTTTTACATCCGGCAGGTCACTTGAGTTGTGGTAATATTAAGGAGACCATACGTCCCGCTTTCGGCGGGACAGTCCCGCTTTCGAGTTTTGTGTCCCGCTGTCCCCAAAGAACGCAAAATGTCCCGCTTTCAAAAAAGGCCACCCCATATTAAACTGTTTCTTTCATTCTCAGTAAATGTATATACTAAAAATAATATTGCTCACAGACAGACTTCCAGAAACAGCACAAAAAAAAGAAAAACTGGAAACAAAAAGCTTCACTTACGTCATGATAATTGGAGAATGATCAGAGGAGAGATCGAAACTTTCTTCAACTTTTATATAATAGCCAGATATTCCTCTAACAACAAAAAAATCGATCAGATCTGGTATCTGATTTCTATCAGTCAGCCAATATGTTGGTTTACCCGTCAGCTTTCTACCTTTCTGAGAGGCGTACCTTGAAGCCCAGAAGGGGTGTTTCGCGTTGACGACGCCACCAATAACAAAATGTGGTTTAAGGAAGTTGAAGATGTTTGTACAATAAAATCATTTTCTTCAAGTTTACATCGCAGTGGACAATATACCATATGTATAGACGAAATGGGTTGGGTGTCAAATCGCCCAAAATGCAAAAAACTAAAAATATGTCAAATCACCCAAAAACAGGTTGGGCGATTTGACATGATGTCAAAACACCCAAAAAAGTGATCTTGATTGGTTTTGTGTTTCGCCTATCTTAAGACGGATCTGTGTCATATCGCCCATATGACCCCCTTCGGGTAGGGGTTAGAATATACCCGAGGTAGGCATGCCTGTCGTAAGAGGCGACTAAAATCCACCCTCCGTATACCGAGCGTAGTGTATACACAAAATGCAATGAACAAAACAAAACGATTAATTACCCCAGGTGGCAGCCCAGGTTCACTTGAAAATCCACCCTCTTCGGAGGTCGGCTCTACGGATTCTGGGGAGAGCCAGTTATTGCAACTAATAAATACCTTCTTAAAAAGTGCAAGGGTATGTCGATCTCCTCCACCAAGATCGAATAACTCCGGGAAAAGAAGTCCACCGGAAGCGCCAGCGCGCGAAATTCAGGACTCAGCGAAATATAAAAGTCTTGAGGTAGAAAATAAAACACTCCGAATCAAGCTTAACGAAATGGATCTACTCTATCAAGATCTTAAGAAAGAGATAGACTTATTAAAAGAAGAGAATAAGGTCCTAAAGAACACGCATTTCGAGAGAGAACACGAATGTACTCCAGCACGCTTAGCTAGTGTGGAATATCACACAGACGAAGAAGAGCTAGCACGCGAAACGTATCGGGTCCCCAAGAAAAGACCTAGTAAAAAACGGAGAGCCGGTTCATCGCCCGAAGTCGAGCCCGTGAAACAAGAAAATCACAAAGAACCACAGGAAAAGCAACTTCGAGCGCAATTTCGTCCACGCCCACCAATAAACATCGTCGGGATAACGGAATACAATAAGTTGCAAAGCCTCCTTAAAGGAATAATAACATCCAAGTATAAGGTTACATCTTTGAGGGATAATGCGTGGAAAATCAATGTCGACGACTACAAAGACTACCGAGCTGTGTCCCAAAAGCTAAATACCGAAAAGATTCAGTGGTATACTTTCGAAATCAAGTCAGAAAGGCCACATCTTGTCATTGCAAGGGGACTCCAACCCTCATGCACCAAAGAAGAGGTTATGACGGACCTTCAAGCCAAGGCTTCAAAATTCTTGATGCCGTTAATATCATCAAGAAGGAGAAGCAACAAACGGAAATAGATAAAGATGTCTTGGTGAGGCGTGGACTTCCGCTTTTTATGCTTACCTTCGATAAATCGGATAATATCGACGATATCTACCGAATTAGAACCATACTAAATATTGTGGTCAAAATCGAGCCCATGCGTAGAAATTTAACGATGATTCCGCAGTGCAAACGTTGCCAAGGATTTAACCATACGCAAATGTACTGTAAAAAAGAACCGCAATGTGTGAAATGCGCCGGAAATCACCTCTCCCAAGTCTGTGGAGTAAATAAACAAACGTCTGCAACATGTGCTAATTGTAAGGGAAAGCACCCGGCAAATTATAGAGGCTGTGAAGTAGCTAAGGAGTTGCAAAAACGGAGAGATGTGCTCCTTAAGCCCCTAAATGCAAAATCTAAGCTGCAAACTAAGCCAAAGCGTAAGAATGCACAGGAGAAACTAGCTAAACTAAAACTACCGAGTTCAGAGCGCAAAAAAGTGAGGGAAAGAGTGACAACAGAAAAGTCCTCGACCTCAGTTCTTAAAAGAAACGGTACTGAAAAGCTAACATCGAAAAAGCCGCCAGGTAATGACCCTCGGACAGCAGGAGTGCAGACTTACGCTCAGGCCGCGGCATCCGAAAAACCAAAAAACGTTGAAATTTCGACGGACCCTGTCTCTCATGTTTTGTCGGTTATTCTCGAAAAATTCGAAGAACAAAGCAAAATAAATAAAATTATTCTTGATAGGCTAGTTAAGCTTGAAAATAATTCTCAGAAAACGCGTACTTCAACTAAAATATGAATGACAAACGAATGTTAAAAATATGTACTTGGAATGCAAACGGACTTTTGCAAAAACTCGACGAATTGGAAATATTCATGCGTGAAAAAGATATTGATATTTGCTTGATTTCTGAAACCCACGTAAAAAAGGAATCGCATTTAAAAATAAAAGGCTATAATGATTACCACGCTTGTCACCCTTCGGGAAAAGTGAGAGGCGGATCATCCTTGTTTATTAACGACTGCATCGAACAATCCGAAGACCTAAAGATAGAGCTTGAAACTTAGTCAGCGTACTCTTAAAATCTCATCTATCTACTGTCCACCGCGTTCCGCGCTTGAAAAATCTGATTTTATTAACTTGTTTGAATCGCTGAAACCTAATTTTATCATCGGCGGCGACTTTAACGCGAAACATACGTTCTGGGGCTCAAGATACAGCTCGAAAAAAGGTAGAATGCTTTATGGGGCAGGTATGGAGTACAGTTGTGATTTCCATTCGACGGGTAAACCGACTTACTGGCCAACTGATATTTCGAAAATACCTGAACTGATCGATTTTTTCGTTGTGAAAGGAATATCTACCAACCACATAAAAGTCGAAGACAGCTTTGATCTGTCGTCTGACCATTCCCCGGTTATTTTAACAATCAGCGAAAAACTAATCTATTTATCTAGAGCCAGCGAGATTAACTGGTCGAACAACTAACTGGGAAGGCTTTAGGAACGAAATTGTAGATAATGTTGAACTGAGCGTTCCACTTACGACACCTTATGAACTTGAGGTTGAAGTTGTACGCTTCGTTGAGATCGTACAGCTCGCCTCTTGGAATAATACGCCCAATCCAAGGAAAACGCCGGACAGATACGGTTTGCGATATCCTCCGGAAATAAAAGAATTGGTCAAGGAAAAAAGAAAAGCGCGTATAAAATGGCAACAGAGTCGTGCTCCGCAACATAAAGCACACTTGAATCGTCTGTGCAATTTGTTGAAGAAGACTATTAAGGATTTTAAGAATCGTGCAATAGCCTCTTACCTTGAAAGTTTAACAGCGAAAAAAGATTCCAATTATTCACTTTGGAAAGCTGTAAAAGGCACCAAACGGCCCAAAGTCTCCGCGCCGCCAATCAAATTAAATCAAAATGAATGGGCGAGGGAAGATAAAGAAAAAGCGGACGTCTTTGCGGCGCACCTGGAAGAGACCTTTAAACCGTACGATGGCCAAGTGGTTTACGACAACCGCAATAGGCTGGATTTACCATCTGACGATGTGACGCTCACAAGTGCAACGCTAAGGGAACTCAAACATGAGATCGAGAATCTAAAACCTAAGAAATCTCCTGGTTATGATTTGATTACCGGAGAAATTCTCAAAGTTTTACCTAGAAAAGCATTGATTAAGCTTCTCCATATTGTAAATGCTGCACTCAGATTAAAACACGTGCCGAGCCAATGGAAAGTTGCGGAAGTCATAATGGTTTTAAAACCAGGAAAACCGCCAAATGAAGTAAAATCGTATAGACCAATTTCGCTTCTTCCAATCAAATCGAAAATTTTCGAGAGGATATTATTAAGGCGTCTGCAACCGGTTATAGAAGAAAATAATCTTATCCCTGACCACCAGTTTGGGTTCAGAAGTAAGCATTCGACGATTGACCAGGTGCATAGAATTACTGACGTAATCGAGAAAGCACTTGAAGAAAAAAAGATTTGCTCAAGCGTATTTCTTGACGTCTCGCAAGCCTTCGATAATGACACCGCTATCCTAGCAGTAGGTAAAACAATCGAAGAAACGACCGCAAAATTGCAAAACGCACTGAAAAATGTAAATGAATGGACGAGGGACTGGCGGATCGCCCTCAACGAATCTAAATCTGTTCACGTGAATTTCACTTACAAGAAAATGAATGACTTGCCAATTTTCCTAAACTCGGCCCGAATACCTTTTGCAAACGAGGCCAAATACCTGGGAATGACACTCGACGCAAGGCTGAAATGGAATTCGCACGTGAAAATGAAACGTAAAGAACTCGAAATCAAATATAGAGAAATGTACTGGTTACTCGGAAAACATTCCCAGCTCAGTACTGAGAACAAACTGCTTTTATACAAGCAAGTGCTAAAGCCGGTGTGGACCTACGGTATACAACTTTGGGGTTGTACCAAGAAAACAAATGCAAATATTTTACAAGCTTTTCAAAATAAAGTGCTAAGAGAAATTGTCCAAGCACCGTGGTATAGTAGAAACGACGATATCCACAGGGATCTCGGAATTCCGACAATCGAAGCTGAAACTAGAACTTTCGCGAGAAAGCATAAAAACTGACTAATCGGACATGTGAACAATACAGTCCTACAAATTTTGGATGAGAGCAATTTATTGCGCCGATTGCAAAGGACGAAACCTTTCGACTTGGCGAGATAATGATTAACCGCGTCTAGATTGCGGAATATGCAGGATCCTTCGGTGGAAAGTAACCTGTCAAACGTTTTTATTTCATGATAGAAAAATTGCTTGATAAGTTATTACTTAGTTGCGATATCTAACAAATTTATATCGAAGGGTGGTGTTTTTTTAGTCAGTAAGAATCTGACACTACTATGAGCACGCGCTTGCTATTCTCATATTGTCTATGGAAGATTTTTCACCTACCCTCGGAAAAAAAAAAAAAAAAAAAAAATATCGCCCAACACCAAATCGCCCAAATCTGGAAAATGTCACATCGCCCAACATTTTTGGGCGATTTAACACTATGACAGATCGACCAAGAAATGAAATGTCAAATCACCCAAAGCAGAAATGGGCATTTCATCGCAATTTGAAAATACCATCACATAGGAAGGTCAAAAAAGACGACAAAATTGAAAAACGTTGAAAACATTTATTTTCCGCAATTTTGGGCGCAGTCCCACCGCATTGGGACATAAAATGTTGGGTCTTATGTCCCACCTACAAACCTCTCAAGGAAAACAACGGCCAAATAAGATGGGGCATACATAAGTCCACAATGTATAAACAGTGCAATGTGTAAGGGGGGCATGCTGCCACCTGCAACCTCCCTGCTTGGGGTCACTGTTGGATTTGAGGCGGGTGCGAGGTTGGGTGCGAAACATGAATATAAACCCAATTAACGAAAATGTCAATCCGCCCAAAATCTGTTATATTTTTGGGTGATTGACATTATGCTAAATAGCCTACAATTAAAAATGTTAAATCGCCCAAAAAGATATTTGGGCGATTTGACATTTTTCTGCATTTTTTCGCATTTTGGGCGATTTGGTTTTGGGCGATCGGAAGCAAGGCTGAATGCTGACAAAACGCTCACTTTCTTGGGCGTTTTGTCATTTTTTTAATTTTTGGGCGATGTGTCGTTCTGTCATATCGTCCATAATTTTTGGGCGATGTGACCTTTTTCCGATTTGGGCGATTTGGTTTTGGGCGATTTGACACCCAACCGACGAAATATCGAAGGCAAAATGTCCATTTCTCACGCGTACCGCGCTTATTTGCATTGCTTCTAATTCAAGCTGTATTTGTGCTGAGCGTTCGATACATTCTTTTATAAACAAAGATGATCCGTCTCTGGCTCTTTCCGATGGGTGGAAAGCGTGATACACGCTATATCCCCTTATCTTAACATTCGATTGTTTTAAAAATAAATAAATAAATAAATATTTGGCGCAACAGATTTTTAAAGTGCCAGGGCCTAGCTTCTCGCAACCACTTATGTTGTGTGCGTTATATTTTTCACACGAATGGAAGGGGATCTACAGTTTAGTGCCGTATCCGAACGGCGATTTGAGAGAAGCTTTTTCGTGACAACAATACTCTCGGATGTTTGTCAGACACTCGCGAGAGGTGGGACCGTGAAAAAAACTTTTTGGTGTTTTCTGGGATTCGAACTTGGAACCTCATGCGTAGTGATCCGACACACTAACCACTTACGCCACGGCGCCCACATTGCCAGATGAGTTTCATAGACCAAGCATATATCTATATCTTTTTCTCGTATTAATATTTCAAGTTTTGCAAGAATTAAGGAGAAAACATGGGATGCAGGATCTTGTGAGCTATCTCTATCACCGTTTCCTAATGCCGCAAGTTGAGCAGGAGTCTTTACCTTAAAGTTTGGATGGTTTCTTGCCTTGACCTCCCGTGAGTTGTCGGTCATGTACTTGCCATTAGCGATCAACGCCGCTTGAGCATAAGACTACTACTCTTGGAGTTTTCTTCATTATCCGATCTTAAGTCAATACTGACGGATTTTCTATCTTTCGCTGCTTTTTCGTAGCTATTTTGGGTCTGTTCTTGATTGGTTTCGTATTCGGGCGCATGGAATTTGTAAGCGTATTGCGCCGTTTTTGAAACTCTTTCGCCATTTCGCAACCACGATAGTTCGCAGGATGTTTTCCTTTGCAATTTATACAAGTGACTGGGGTTTGCTTATTTATGTGACACTCTTCCGAGAGATGTTTACCTGCGCATTTAACGCATCGCCGTTCTTTCTAGCTGTAAGTCTGCGTATGATTGAAGCCTTGACAGCGCTTACACTGTGGAATCGATCTGGAGGTCTTACGCATACTTAGGTTCGATTTTGACCACGATGTTTAGAATAGTCTTAATACCATATATAACATCTTTATTTTCGTCTTTATCAAAACTTAGCATGAATAGTGGAAGTCCACGCTTTACCAATTTTTCCTGATCTTCCTCCGTCTGTTGCTTCTTCTTCTTGATAATATTGACGGCATCAAGAATTTTAAAGCCTTTGTCTTGAAGGTCGTTTATAACATCTTCTTTAGTGCACGAGGGGTGGAGTCCCCTTGCTACAACATGCAGTGGTCTTTGTAACTTATCTTCTCGGCATTCAATTTTTGAGACACTGCTCGGTAACCGTCATCATCATCGATATTGATTTCCCACGTATTGTTTCGAAGAGATGTCACCTTAAGCTTCGATGCCAGTGTTCCTTTAAGGAGGCAATGCAACTTATTATAGCCGTAATTCCAACGACGTTTATCGGTGGCGGAGGACGTAATTTTATTTGTTGTATTTTTTCTTGCAGCTCCTTGCGCTTTCCATCTTTTTGTAGCTCGACTTCCGGTGGGCTAACAAGATGGTTCCGAGTATCGACACGTGGAATAAAATATCTTTTCTCATTGAGACGATACTCAGATCGAAAAAGAGAAAGGAGGAAATAAATATACCCTCAGTAAGTTTACCAAATCGATGAAACCCTTACCGGCAAGATATTATAAGCCCAAACCATGAGAAAAATGTGAAAAACCCGGTCCCCAGAGGGGAAAGAAAACGACACCACTCTGAAGTAATGCATCCGGTTCCGGAGTGGATGGTGTCATGTTTAAAAGGAGTTAAAGTTGGTTTTTTAGAGAGTAGAAGTCTCACACTTCTCGTGCGCAGTAGCGTTTTGCCACTACCCCTTAGGCAAAAAAAAATAATTGTACATTTAACTTAAAATAATTAAAAAAAAAGAGTATGTTTTGCCGAAAGAAATGTACGGGTGTCCCGCTTTGAGAGGAAAAAATTATGGTCACCTTAGGTAATATGTAACGAAGTGATATAATCCACCGCCACAGAAATATAAATCAGCGATCATCCACACACTGCGCGCACCTCTCTAAACACCTAATGCGGATCCCGCCATCTGTTGGCGGGTAGCGAAACCGCAAATACTCTCCGAATCCTCAGTCGAACAAGAGGAAACTGAGGAAAGGAAGGAAATTGCAATTTGAAAAAAGTAAATACAAAGTTCACACACGAGAATGTGAAGGAAATTTTGCATTGGCTCCTGATTCACATTCTCGTCTTGCAGGATTTTTCCATAAAGGATAGTGCATGAAAGGCATTCGGGAGAGTCTGCTCAAGCATGGTAGTACCAAGCAAGTGTACTCTTGACAGCTTCTCAAGGAATTAGTTTTCGGACTCTTCCACCGATCTTTTTCTCCGCTCTCACCCCGGTGATTGGTCTGCTACTAGCTTTAGCCGGCCCGTCCGATAGGTTTCTCCCCGTCTGAGAGAAACAACCCGATTTAAGCATAGCGGATTTGCCGCTTTTTTTTAAAAGCTACCTTCCAAGCGTGCCCTAAGTGCAGACTGGATCCCTCCTAAGCCTGCCCTAAGTGCGGACAGGGTCCCTCCTAAGCCTGGCCTAAGTGCGGACTGCGACCTTCCAAGCCTGCCCTAAGTGCGGACTGGATCCCTCAAAAGCCTGCCCTAAGTGTGGACTGGGTCCCTCCTAAGGCCGCCCTAAGTGCGGACTGGGTCACAGAAAAGCCTGTCCTAAGTGCGGACTGGATCCCACCTAAGCATGCCCTAAGTGCGGTCTGGGTCATCGCAAGTCTGCCCTAAGAGCGGACTGCGACCTTCTAAGACTGCCCTAAGTGCGGACTGGAACCCCTTCGAGACGACGCACCGAGCCGAGCCGGGCAACAACTCGCGTAGCCCCGACCCGTACCAGAACCAGCCGCAGGACGACGATAGTGTTAAGCTTATCATTTATATTGTTAGGTATAAAAATTGTTAATTAAAAACCTACTTGAATTATTCCAAGGCAACTATTGTTAACCACCGATAGAATAAATAAAATACCTCTTTCCCAAAGGATAGGGTATTCCTTTGGGTTGACCCTGGGGCCGGCGAGCCCACCTCAACCGTCGAGTAAAGATACCTTCGCAACTAAAACAGCGTTTCTGCGGTAATTATGTATCAGTATCAATTGAAAGCGCAATAAAGCCAAATTGGCGTTACTTTGATAAAGTAAATAAGGCTAATTTTGAAAAGTTGGTCTTATTTCACTTGGCCTTATATCACGGCACCGCATTTAAATCGGTTCATAAGATTAGAAGCACCTTACAACTGAGTGAAAAAAAAAACATTTTTTGATTTTTATTGGTTATACTCCAGGTATAATTTTTATTAATATTATTATTATAGTTTATTAAGGTAATATAAAAAATTAAAAGAACCGAGCTGCGGAGAGTATTGGCTCTATTAAGTTAAAAATTTAAAGTTACATAGGAAAGGAATTTGTTGATATTTTCGATACTTGTGAGATTCGGATTTCTAAATAGATACATTTCATACATAGATAAATAGATACATTTTGAAAAAGAGATTTTATAATAGGTTTGGAAATGTACAATTTTCTATTCCAATTCCAATGGCACTCACAGAGTATATGTGTTATGTCATCTGAGGCATGTAGGTCATTGCAGTACCTACAAATATCCGTCTGAGATAATCCTAGTCTCATAGCATGCTTAGGAGGCAGTGGCCAGAAAGTATTCCTATCGTTGTTCTTAGCCGTGATCTTTCTAATTTTATGATCTCTCCAGACCTTCTGCGCTCTAACACAGGCTACAAGGCCTAAGACACCCTGTGACCATCTAAGTTTGACCATCTTAGATTAGCTATGTCGATAATTCTATCACGAATAATTCTCTTAGCCACGCACCCTGGTAGTTTAATACTACCACTTATGTCACTATGTGGGAGCCCGGCTCCTCTTTTGGCCAGCGAGTCGGCTTGCTTGTTTCCAACATAATCTGACTCGGTTCTGCATACGTAATGCCCTAAGCATTGTGCGGCAATTCCTGATTATCTCACAATTGGTGACGTAAGACTCTAGCGCCTTTAGCACAGCCTGACTGTCAATGTAGATGGCGATATTCTTGTCGGATATTTTTTAATTTTTTTTTTTTTACTTATTTTCATTTTGAACGTTACAAATCGTGTTACCTGCGAAGCTAAAGGCTTATCTGCAGGTTGAGCTTAGTGTTTTAACATTGTTTGCAAGTTTTACAATTAATGATTTAATTTGATTTTAATACTTTAATGCTAGATAATTCGTGTATTTATGTTATATTATACATTTCTACAAAAAAAATTGTTTTTTTAGGGAATAGAACTTAAATTCAGAAAATGTGATTTTATTAGTTTTTTACGTTTTTTAAAGTTAGGAATTATTTTTCATTTTGCTGGTAGGGAGTTCAGAGCTGTTGGAATTGCATGGGCAAGTTGTCGTCTTCCGTAGTTGTTGAGGTCGTCTCCTCGTGTTATGGCTGTGACTAATGGCTTGCTGGAAACGGAGGTCATCGTAGTACTCTAGGATTACTGTCATCTTGTATATGCTATTGACATCCAAAACCTTGAAAAAAGCGTTTTTAGTTATGATTGTAACTAAACGTCTTTGGATATTCAAAAGCTTATCGACATGAGTTTTTGATGCATTCCCCCATGAAATTATCCTATATCTTATACGGGATTCAGCTAAAGAATAGTAGACCTGCTTCAGTACATCCGCGGAAGAGTATCTCTTTAAGTAAACCAACGGAAAAACAGCACTTTTCAGTTGTAGGCGTAGCTTGTTGATGTGTTCATGCTAAAGAAAGTGATTATCTATTGTGATTCCGAGGTACTTGGTGGACGTGACTACTTCAATAGGGTCGCTACTTCTCATTGTTGGGCAGTGTTCGTTATGGTGATAAACGTTTATAATATCTGTTAGTTGATTTGGTGTATGTATATGCATTATCTTCGCCATATAAACTGCCTTCTTCGCTACTTATCGTATTGGATACGTTATCCCCCATCGTTCTTCCTGACAAATAGTTTTCTATCCATTTTGCGGTGATACCTCCTACTCCAATGTTGTATAAGCTATCAAGAAGTTTGTCGTGAACCAAAGTGTCGAAGGCTTTGCTAAAATCCACGAACATAATTAAGATGTGGTGGCTCTTATTTAAGACTATAGTTACTAGGTTTGCAAGTTCACCTAACAGGCGTCTTGTGCTCTTCCCTTTCTGGAAACCATACTGATTCGGTTCGAGAATTTTGTGTTTTTGGATAAAACTACTTAAACGCTTCACTACAATCTCCTCCATCTCCATGCACTTCTCTACGATAGGCAGAATCGATATTGGCCTATAATTATCAATTTTGTCTTTAACTCCTCCCTCGTATATTGGCCGGATTATAGACGTTTTTAACAAGGTAGGAACGCGACTTTGACGAAGTCTTCGATTTATTATGGTTTTAACAATTGCTGTTAGTGTAACAGCGTTCAATTTCAAATCGATTGGTGTTATATTATCTGCTCCTGCACCTTTATTTGCTTTTATACAGCATAGCATTTTAAAAACTTCTGCATCACTGGCCTCTTCTACAAAAAATACAAATATTTGGCGCAACAGCACTTTAAAGCACCAGGGCCTAGCTTCTCGTAACCACTCATGTTGTGTGCGTTATATTTTTCACACGAATGGAAGGGACCTACAGTTTAATGCCGAGTCCGAACAGCGATTTGAGAAGCTTTTTCGTAACAACAATACTCTCGGATGTTTGTCAGACGCTCGCGAGAGGTGGGACCGTGAAAAAACTTTTTGGTGTTTTCTGGGATTCGAACTTAGAACCCCATGCGTAGTGATCCGACACACTAACCACTTACGCCACGGCGCCCACCTCTTTTAGATACATGGATTGTACTACATACTTGCTTTGATGACTAGACGTTTTTTTTATAACAGCTATGAACAATTTGTGAAGCTTGATTTGAAAAATGATCAGCAAATTCATTCACAACTAATGTTAGCTCTTTGCTTCCGGAAAAGTTATTAACAATTGTCTCATCTATAGACATCATCATTCAGAACATTCCATGTTTTCCTGGGGTCATTCTTAGCGAAGGAAAATTGGATCTTATAGTAATTGGACTTAGTTGTTTGAATGTTTTTACTTACAAGGTTCCCGAAGTGCTTATATTCATTTTGGTAGCATTTATTTGTGGTGTTGCTTTTCCACTTTCTATAGATCTTATCTATCGTATTGCACATTTGAAATAAATCGGATGTCATCCACGGCTTGTTTATGCGTTTCTTCCTATTTCTTATTGGTCTAGTTGATTATGCATAACTATATATATGTACATATGTACAGTACATACATATGTACGCGTATATTGCCAAAACTCGTAATTGCACTAAGTTTTGATAGCACAGACATATCCTAATTAATAAAATTTAAAATGTCTTAGATTTGGCACTGATAATAATTTTTTTTTTCATTTTTACTCTAGAAGAGATCACACACTAAAGTTCAAGGCAGCTCACCTATGCATGTATATACTCACACGTACACCATTGCAGCGATAGGCACTGCTGCATGACTGCTGGCAGTGGTCTCCACTGAAAGAACATGGTGGGCGATAACTTTTTTTTTTTTTTTTCCAAGTATTTATAACATACATCTGACTTAAACGACACTAAGTACATATATTTTAAGGAGATAGTAAGGGATATACATACATATAATGGATTTGTGACCAGTGCCAACAAAATCATTCGATTAACTACGCAGTTTAGTAATATTACATAAATATAATACATGCAGGATACAATTCATAAAATATACATAAATACAATTTTATTTCTATTTTTTTACATGGTCAAATTAATAGTTCTTGTTCAGCCGTCTTCTGTTTACCATTTCTTGTGTTGGGAGGGTGTTGACTTCGCTGTTTGAGTGTGATATTAGTCTTGCTATGTGCCTTTTTAGTCGTTCTGAATACTTCTTGCGCTACCGTGAGGATTTGAAGATCTTCGTGAATGTCGTTGTTTGTTATGTACCATTCAGCGTCAACTATTGTTCGTAGTATTTTTGATTGTTGTCGTTGGATTATGTTTGTGTTCGATTTCTTTGCTGTGCCCCAGATTTGAGCTCCGTAAGTCCAGATTGGTTTAATGATAGCTCTATATAATAGGTTTTTGTTGTTTATGGATAATGGTGAGTTTTGTTTAAGCAGACAGTATAGTTGTCTGAATTTGTTCTTCATTTGGTTCCGCTCTGTTGTATGTGGTGTTTCCAATTTAGCTTGCTGTCTAAGTAAATTCCGAGATATTTGGCTACCGTGTCGATACAGATGTCTTTGTTGTTGATTTTCAGTGGGTGAGGTGTAAATTTCGTTTTTGTAGTAAATAAAACCTGGACCGTTTTAACTTCATTTAATTTTATGCGCCAGTCGTCAAACCATTTAGAAGTGTCGTCTAGAATTGTTTGTAGTTGCATAGTAGCTGTTTGTAAGCATTTGTGGGAGTAAAGAAGTATGGTGTCATCAGCAAAAGTAGCAATCATCGATGTTGTCTATGTTTGAAGAGGAATGTCTCTGGTATAGAGGTTGCACAATAAAGGTCCTAATACACTGTCTTGAGGGACCCCAGCTCGTGTTGTATTCAGTTTTGAGTGATCGTCTTTATACTTGACATAGAAATGTCGATCAGTTAAGTAGCTTTTAATCATCAGGTAGAAGTCCGTTGGTAGAAGATTTTCTAGTTTTAAGCAGTAGGCCAGCGTGCCATACGGTGTCGAATGCTTTAGTGACGTCAAGGAATACTCCTACGCAGAATCTTTTCTCCTCCAAGTCGGTTGAGATTTTGTTAGACACTGTGAATTTGGTGGATTGTCGAGTGTTGTGTTCGAAATTGGAACTGGTGGTTAGGTATTCCATTTAGGCTGTTCAACATGGGCGTCATACAGTCAGTTAGTAGTCTTTCAAAGATTTTAGACAGCGCAGGAAGTAAGCTGATTGGTCTGTATGATGATGATATGATTGGATCTTTCCCAGGTTTTGGTATTGCTATTATTTCCGCAACTTTCCATACTTTTGGAAAATGCTTCAGTCTAATCATTGCATTGTATTATGTAAGTCGTTACATATGAATTTGCCGATTTTTATGTGAAAAGTTAAACAACGCTATTTCAAAAATTAAAAAAGTTTATTCTAAAAAATAATCTCCATTTACATCTGCGACATTTTTCCAACGTTCCACCAAATAAAAAATGCCACTTTTGAAAAACTCCTTATCCTTTCGAGCTAAGAAGTCCTTAAAGTCCTGTTTTATGTCATCTGGGCTTATGAATTGTTTATTTTGGAGGTGGTTGCCCAAACTTCAGGAAAAGTGGTAATTGGTCGGGGATAAGTCTGGTGAGTAAGGCAGATGGGGCAAAACTTCATAGCCCAACCCCGCTAGCTTCAGGAACGTCGACTGTGCGGTACGTGGTCTTGCGTTTTCATGCAGCAGTATGGGACCATGCCTATTTGTTGTGCATTATGTTGATTTCTCTACAGTACGACTCGGCCGTGATTGTTTTTCCGCGTTTAAGAAAGGCATAATGGACAACTCCCTCACTCGTCCACCAAACTGTCACCATTACCTTTTTGGGGTGTAAGTCTGCCTTGCCAAGTTCACTGTGAAGCTCACCCACGTCTACCCGTTCTCCCGTCTCTTCCGATTATCGTTTAGGATCCACTTTTCGTCACAGGTGACGATGCGATGCAAAAAAGGCTCCATACGGTGTCTGTTGGTCAAAGATATTGCAACCTCCAAACGTCGTAGCATATTCGCTGGTGTTAAGAAGTAGGGCACCCATCTCTCTAGTTTCTAGGTGGCGACTTATGGTTGCAGTTGACACTTTGAGCCTTGCAGCAAGGCTAAGAATAGTCGTAGCTGGATTTTCTTTAACAGCTGCTGCAAGTTCTTCATTATTATTAACATTCTCTGGTCTACCTCTTTGCAAATTTTCGAGCGAAAAATCTCGCTCGCTGAACTTGGTAAACCAGTTTCGAACAGTTCTCTCACTACACGTGCCCAAACCAAAAGCACCATTAATTTCTCTAGTCGCTGCGGCTGCGTTCATGTTTTTTTTTTTAAATTGAAAAAGGAAAATTGCCCTTAAATTTGTTGGTGAAAGCATTTTCTATGTAAGTAAAAAAAGTCAACTCAATGAGCTAATAGCGTAAATTAATTTTTACCGTTAGAAAGATTAAACTGCACTCTTTTCTTAAAAAAATCTTTATTTTCAATTTCTCTACACAACTTCACGCCACAACGATCACTTTAGGAATCATCGGTAGGTCGGCAATTTCATATGTAACGACCTAATATATGTTTCGAAGGAGTTAGAATGCTTTTGTAGGCAGTTGGTTGAGCATTTCTCCTGTTAAAAGATCATATCCTGGGTTTTTTTTTTTTGTCTACTTTGTAACTTATGCATCGTTTTATTTCGCTTAATGTTACGTTATTGATTTTTGGGTTGTTAGTCCGGTGGGTTTGTCCTTGTGTTTCATTTTTACTGTTGCTTTCCATAGTGAGTAGTTTATCTCAGAGGCTGGAGTCAGATTTTTTAAGTAGTTTGTCAAATTATTGTTCTGATTTCTCTTTAGAGTTTCTTTTAAATTTTTGATTGCTTTGTTTAGTTTAGTTTCTGTTTGTCTACCGGTGCTCTTGTAATCTGCCACCTTTTCCTAAGTTTTCCTTTTTCTTTAATCTTTATGTTAATGTGGTCTGGGGTAGGATTATTTTTTGGTTTTGGTTTAATTTTTGGTGTTGTCCGATATGCACCTTCGTTGATCATGTCGTTGAAATAAATGATTGATCTTTCAATGTTAATGTGTGATTTGAGAGATATATTATATCTATAATATATATATACATATATATATCTCCCCATAGCTCTGAAGAGGTGTTCTTCCACGCTTGCAAAACTTCTGCGTAAGCTTTTCTGTCTGTCCTACTTTTCTGGGCTCTTTCCGAGTAGATGGAAAACAGCATTTGTCCAGCCCGTCCCTAAAAAAGGCGAATCTTCCTCCCCGTCCAATTATCGACCCATTGCACTTACGTGCCTTCTTTCCAAGGTCATAGAAACGCTGATAAATCGTCAGCTTATGAAATATCTTGATTCACTAAAACTCCTCGATGACCGGCAGTACGGTTTTCGTAGCAACAGGTCCACTGGTGATTTGATGGCATATCTCACCGAGAAGTGGAACCAATCAATCCATCACTTCGGCGAAACAAAGATGGTTGCGCTCGATATTTCTAAGGCATTTGACAGAGTTTGGCATCAGGCTCTTTTGTCGAAAATGCGTGCATATGGCATCGATGAGTCTCTTCTTCAATAGATTAGAAATTACATTTCGGACCGTTCAATACAAGTTGTCTTGGACGGCTTCAAGTCTGCAATTCACCATGTAAATCCTGGTGTTCCCCAGGGCTCCGTTTTGTCTCCGACTCTCTCCTCATTTTTATAAATGACCTCTTGTCTGCTACTTCTAATCCAATCTATTCCTTCGCTGATGACAGTACCCTCAGTTTTTCATATTCGTTCCCTAACTCACGTCCTTGCTCTTTGGCCGTAGAAGAGGAACGACAACGTATGTTAAACACATTAAATTCCGACCTGGACAGCATTACCAAATGGGGTCCAATCAATAGAGCGGAATTTAATGCATCCAAAACTCAATGATGTCTTCCGTTTCTCAAGCGAAACCAAGACGCTCAACCATTATCCATGAATGGTACTTGTATCGCTGAACCCGAAAGACTTGCCATTCTCGAAATGTGTATTAATAACCGTCTTCGATGGAACGATCACACATTTGGAGTCGCCAAAAATCCTCAAGCTTTGCAAAAAATATTTTACCCCGTCTGATGCGGCCTCCATCTATAAGGCATTCATCCGCCCAAAGCTGGAATATAACGCCCACATCTGGTATGGTGCACCCAAGACCGTTCTGCACATTCTAGATAGGGTACAGAACCCCGCGTTAAGACTTATAGGTGATACAGTCATTGTGAACTCCACAGTCTCACTTGAACATCGTAGAAATGTCTCATGTCTTTCCCTACTTTACCGCTTTTTTTATAAAAAATGCTCCAGCGAAATAGCCAGCTGCATTCCTCCCCTTCAAATCTTCAGCCGCAATACGCGTCATGCTTTGAATGCACATCAGTTCACCCTCAAGCCCATCTTCGGACGTACTGTCAAATATAGGGATTCGTTCATAAGCCGAACAAAACGTTTGTGGAACGATCTACCAGCCTCTGTATTTCCTAATCATTACAACCTTCAAACATTTAAAGCCAACGCAAACCGGCATCTCATCCGTTCCTCTCCCCCCTTTTCCCATCCGCCCGTGCCCTGAGCATCAGTATAAGGCACGCGCGAATTATAAAAAAAAATATTAGTTTATAGATTTAAGTCTCAAATTCTTGAAATGCGTCCCAGTCCGTTTTGGTGTTATAGAGTTTGGGTTTTTCGGGAGTAGGAGTGATGTTGCATGTATACTCGAGTACAACAGGCGAATAGTCCGATGAAAGTTCAAAACAGGATGTTATTTTTAGTTTATGAAGACTGATGTTTTTTGTTACACAGAAGTCAAGTAGGTCTGGATTTTTCTTCGGGTCAGTTGGCCAGTATGTTGGTTCACTTGTGCTTGTTAGTTTTAAGGGTGCTTAGCAGATTTGTCCCCTTCTTGTTTGTTAGTCTGGATCCCCAGTCCGTATGTTTGGCATTAAAGTCTCCTGCTAGTATGAATCTCTGTCCTAAAGTCTTTAAGTACTCGTAAGTATCAAATTGTTTTGTGCTGATCATGTGTTTGGGCGGGCAGTAAAATGCGGTAATTAGTAATGGACCATTGCTGTCCTCCAGTTGTATTGTTGTAGATTAATTGTGTTCCGTCTTGTGTTGTTAAAGTTCAATCAATTTTATTCGGTCTCTGATGATAATCGCCGTGCCTCCATGCGCTGTGCCGTCGGGGTGGTTTGTTAAGTAGATGCTAAAGCCAGGGATTTTTAAGTAGCTTTTGTCTGTAAAATGCGTCTTTGATATTAATAACACGTCGACATTCTTGTCCTTGATGAATTGTTTTAATTCTAGTTGGTGTTGAAGTAATCCGTTGGCATTACACGTTACAATCTTCAGCAAATTATGTTTGCGGTCCATTGAGTTTCGTTACTAACAAGGTAATGATGTTCATTATATTAGTCATCTGGCTAATTAGTTGTTTCATCATCTCTTTTAGTTCTGTCATATCGTTCATTTGGTCCGACTTTTGTTGAATTTGGGAATTGGGGCAAAGACTGATTATCTTTTTTTTGGGGAGTCTCGACTTAGGAGCAGAGTTTGGGGTAACAGCTTTAACGTAGCTTATTCCTGGTTAAAACGCGGCAGTTATTTTTTCTTCGTCCTGGTTTTGGTTTTGTAGTTCTTTTTTGCGTAATGGTGGGAAACGTTGTATTTTTAGGGTTTTGTAGATTTCACATCCTTTGTAGTTCGCGGTGTGGTTTCCACCGCAAATCGCGCATTTTAAATTGTTCTCTTTGATATCCATTTGGCAATCAAGGGTTTTATGCCTTTCTACACATTTGACACATATTGGGTCATTTGAGCAGAAATTCTTTGTGTGACCATATTGCTGCCAGTTGGTACACTGGGAGATGATTCTTTTGGGATGAGGAGTCTCGAAAGATACTTTGCAGCTTACTAATTTAGTTATGCTGTATATATTTTTATTGTTTTGATTGTTCTCTATCTCTACGAAGAATAATGGGAGGGGTTTTCTTGTTTGTTTATGCTGCATGTTGTGTATGTTTAATATTTTGTGGCCCATTTTTTCGAGTTTTTGTTTGATGTCTTCTGGGTCAGCGGAATGGTGCATGTTACGCAGCACTACCTTTAAGCCTCTTTCTTCTTTCGGCTTAAAAGTGTAATATTTTGTGTTTTTTTTGCGTAGAATTTTTATGATTGTCCTATAGATTGTGCAATCATATGGTTGAATTCTTATTTCATTGTTTTTGAGGACTTTTAAATCAAAGCTATTGTTTGCAACTGTATTTAGAGCACTGGTCAGCGTTTTGATGCATTCAACTTCTTCAGCATAGATTGGAGGGGGTTTGTTGATTTTGCGTGGTTCTGTTTCATCGTTATTACATTGCACATGTTCTGTTTCTTTTCTGTTATCAGTTTCTTCGTCTAAAGATAATATTTCGAATCTGTTGTTTGTATTTACTCTGGGTTTCCCCAGCGATGACTATCCACCTTGTCGCGGTGCTGGGGCTTAAGTTGGGCTGAGGGTTTTCTGCGGAGATGTGTCGGCGAGTGCTGGACTCCTAGACTACCTGAGGTCCAAAAAACCAAGAGATAGTCTCCCTAATTCTAGCGGTGGTGTGAGCGTTTTTAAAACCTTGCCGAAAGATGAAAGGTTGGGGGGATACACAAAACCAACCACTAACGAGCTCTCACAGGTGCCCTGGTGAGGTCTGTGTATAGGAAATGCCTTACCCCGGCATGGCGGCTCTGGCGGGGCGAATTATAATTTCCGGCCATACTCGTGGGAACAAAAAACTATGAACCAAAACAAAACAAAAAAAAAAACAACAACAGATGACAATACCAGTCCGGAAGCTGACACGCTACCCGTGGGCGTACCGGTACTGGCCGAGCTGCAGCCACCATCGGCAGCTAGCTCGGATGAGGAGATCTCTATGGAGATGGAGGAACGGCTTTTAGCAGATGCATCCGAGGGTCTTCGGAAACCGAAGGGAGGGAAGAAGGTCTCTCCAGGCCAGATGAGATGGCGGTTGTTCCGTAGAGCGACGCATGTCAAGTCGGTGCTGGACGCAAAAGATCCCTCTTCCATCTCCGAAAAGGAAAAGAACTCCCTGGCCTAGACTATTGATACAATAGCAAAGGACGCTCTGACGAGGCCTGCGAGGGGTGAATGGAAACTGCACGGTGGCGTCTGCGTACCTACCTAACGATGACGGCATCAACGTCCCCTCGGAAAATCTGAGGTCGCTAATATCAGCGTCTCAAAAAGGTAAGAAAAACTTAGTCTTGGGATGTGATGCCAACGCCCACCATACTCTGTGGGGTAGCACGGACATCAATGCTAGAGGCGAAATTTTGTTTAATTATATTCTTCTGGAGAGTCTCCAACAAGGCGTCACTATCTGACCACTGTTGGATACTCTTCAGGCTACAACTTACTACTTATGGGAGTGGGACCTTCAGAAATCCTGGCCCTACGCGGATGACTGGTCAAAATTCAGGAGAGAACTGAGGAAATCAGTGTATCACCTCACTGAGGACCTCGACTCGACTGAAGCAGTTGACAATGCAGTCGATGCACTAACTGGTTCCCTTACGCGATCCTTCGAAATTGAAATTGAAATTGAAAGCGTGAAGCTCCTCAAGAAAGAGATTAGGTTCGCAAAGAGGAACTCTTGGAGGTCCTTTTGCGTATCTATAGAATCAACAAACGAAGCGTCCCGCGTAAGGAAGGTCCTGGCCAAGACACCAACGCCGGAATCCAATATAAGGAAAAGCGATAGTACCTGGGCAGAATCACACAAGGAAACGCTGGATATGCTACTGAGTACTCACGTGGCTGGATGTACATCAATCTCCGGAGATGATCTAACCATTCCAGAGACGACGTCGGGAATAAGCGCGGAAGAGGTGGGTTATATAATATGGTAGATGATGACAAGATAGCGTATGCAATTAAATCATTTGCTCCATATAAGGCACCAGGAATAGATAACATTCCACCTGTGATGCTGCAAGAGTCAGTGGATATTGCTATTCCATGGCTCAAACGTATCTTCATAGGATGCCTTAAGCTAGGTTATGTTCCTAAAGCATGGCGGGAGGTGCGCGTTGTTTTCTTTCCCAAAGCAGGGAAAGCAAGCCATACAAACGCAAAAGACCTGAGACCTATCAGTCTATCGTCCTTTTTGCTGAAAACTTTGGAACGTTTGATAGATGTATATATAAGAGGTGTGATCGGCGATGATTACCTATCTAAATCACAACACGCATACACCTGCGGCAGATCGGTAGACACGGCCCTCCACCGGGTCGTATCGAGCATAGAAAGATCCCTCCACTTCAAGGAGTTCACTTTTGGGGCGTTCCTAGACATTGAAGGAGCGTTCAACAACGTAAGCTCTAACGCAATCCTGAACAGTCTGCTGAGAGCACATCTCAACACCGGCCTCTGCAACTGGATTGCGCAGGTGCTTCAATCAAGGATAATATATTCAACGCAAGGAGATGTAACCATCCGAAGAAGGGTCTGCAGAGGAACACCCCAAGGTGGAGTCCTGTCCCCGCTAATATGGCTCCTTCTGGTGGATGAGATCTTGGTAATACTGAAGGAAAACGGCTTCAATGTGACGGCCTATGCTGACGATGTCGTTATCCTGGTTTCGGGAAAATTTCCTCCAGTCCTAAGTGAAAGGCTCAATTTCGTGCTACAACTAGTGGATAACTGAATCCTTCAAAGACGGAGGTAGTTCTCTTCACTAAGAGGAAATCAATCCCTACCTTCAGACCCCCAAATATTGGTGGCACTGAACTAAGTATCTCAAGTTCAGCTCGGTATCTGGGCATAGTTCTAGATTCCAAACTTAACTGGAAGGAAAATATTGCCGAACGCGTTAAAAAAGCAAGCGTAGCTTTCTACTCCTGCAAAAAGTTTTTCAGCAATACGTGGGGCTTCAAACCGGCTGTGGTGTACTGGATATACACGGCGGTTGTAAGACCCATTCTCACATATGGTTCACTAGTATGGTGGACACTTGAGAAGCAATACCTGCTTTCAAACCTCACCAAAATCCAGAGGGCAGCGTGCATCGGTGTCATGGGATCAATAAGAACAACACCAACGGCGACAATGAAAACCATGCTTAGTTTCATTCCGCTTGACATATACTGCAGCAGTCTGGGGGCTAAAACTGCTGTAAGACTGAGAGAGTCGGAGTCGGAGTTTATTGTGAGGCCCTAGGAATAAACCGCTCCTTTAGAATAAACGACGACTGCAGCGTCTTCCAGGCCGATACGCGAGAGTAATATCGTTGGCAAAACGATCACTGTCTATATAGACAGCCAGGCAGCCGTTAAGGCTCTGGACTCTGCCGTAGTTAGGTCGAGGCTCGTGAGTAGCTGTAAATCACTCTTAAACGAGATATGCAGAGCCAATGCGGTGACCCTCTGCTGGGTACCAGGGCATATGGATATCGAAGGTAATGAAAGGGCTGACGAGCTTGCTAGGAAAGGGTCGGCGCTGCACTTATCGCGGGCCCTCCCCTCTGTAGCAACCCCAATCAGTTCCTTGTGGAAAAAAATAGAGGATGAAGCCACCGGTCGAGCAAACAGACGCTGGGCTCATCTGGAAACATTCGCTACGGCCAGGGCGCTATGGCCGGCCTACAGCAAGAAGAGATCAACCTCTCTGGTAAAACTTAGTCGTTATAACGCACGGGTCATTTCTGGCATAATGACCGGACATTGTGCCATTGGCGTTCCCGCGGACCGACTCGGTGTGCTGCATAATGACTATTGCAGAAGTTGCAGGGACGAAGAAGAAATTAAATCTGTTCGTCACCTGTTATGTGACTGCCCTGCCCTATCGGTCAGAAGAATGAAGACTCTTGGTAGTTACTTCTTCTCGGAGCCGGAGGACTTGGGTAGTGTTGAGCTAGCGGACCTCCTGAGATTCATAGCACTTTCTGGGTGGTTTTAACGGCGGATTTTCTTTACAGCGTTTCCAGGGTTAAATGATTGGGCACAATGGACCCGTACTGTTGGTCTGATTGAGCAATGACTTCTTGTCACAAGGCACCCATCTACCTAACCTAACCTACTCTGGGTTTGCTCAGCCAGTAAGAGTCGAGTACTGTGGGCGCCGTGGCGTAAGTGGTTAGTGTGTGGGATCACTATGCATGAGGTTCCAAGTTCGAATCCCAGAAAACACCAAAAAGTTTTCTCACGGTCCCACCTCTCGCGAGCGTCTGACAAACATCCGAGAGTATTGCTGTCACGAAAAAGCCTCTCAAATCGCCGTTCGGATTCGGCATTAAACTGTAGGTCCCTTCCATTCGTGTGAAAAATATAACGCACACAACATGAGTGGTTGCGAAAAGCTAGGCCCTGGCACTTTAAAGAGCTGTTGCGCCAAATATTTATTTATTTTTTTCACTGTTTGGTTTTTAGTTTTAAATTTTTTGGAAGCATTGGGTTTAGTATTATTTTTGTTTGGGGGTGTTCTGAATCTTTTTTGTACACAAGTTGTTTGATTGTCTCTTTTTGGTGGTGTAGTGCTTTCCGATTTTTTAAGAAGAGGTTGTACATTTTGGGCTGTGGTGGATGCTAAAAGGATCGTTAATGATGGGGTTGTAATGATTGGAGATGTAATTGAGCTATTGAATATTGAGGAATTGTGTATTCCCGCAACGATTGTGATAGCAGCGGAAGAAGTCGTAGCTATTGTGTTGAAGGACGAGACGACGCCATTGAAATGTCTGTACTCTAGTGGGAATAAGGTGTTGTTTCGCCCCACTGGGGGTGATCTTTGAACACTCATCTGAGGTTTGTTATCAAATTATGCGGTGTGTTCTTAGGCGTTTTGATTGCGGAGCTTAATTGCAGAGCTTGGCGGGCGGTTTGTGCATATGATGAGTTTGGAGCTTTAAAGGCTCCTCTCGTTCCACTTTTACCCAGGTTCCACAATTCCCAAAATTATTTCGCGCCAGAGATCAAGAGCTTTTTTATATCTATATAACGGGTGATTCATCGTGAGGTTTGATTTTCAATTGGGTTTTTTTGACAGATCACGCGTGACTCCTACCAAACTGCTTTGTCATTTTTGTTCAGTATCGTTTGGCAAGTCATCATGGAAAGACTCACACCACAACAGCGTCTCCAAATTGTTCAGTTGTATTACGAAAATCAGCGTTCTGTGAGAAATGTTTTTCGTGCGATTCGAGGAACTTACGGTGCGCATAATCGACCTACTGAGCAACCCGAAGATTACCAAGAGCTACCATTACATCCATTAAAAACAACGGTGTGGTGTGGTTTATGGGCTGGTGGAATCATTGGTCCATATTTCTTCAAAAATTAGGCAAATCAGAATGTTACCGTCAATGGTAACCTATCGCGCCATGTTAACGGACTACGTGCTTCCTGAAATTCAAGCACATGGTCTCGGTGAGCTCTGGTTTCAACAAGACGGCGCTACGAGCCATACAGCGCGTGAAACAATGGACTTGTTGAGAAATCATTTTGGTGAGCACTTAATTTCACGTTTTGCTACGGTAAATTGGCCGCCTAGATCGTGCGATATCACACCTTTGGACTATTTTCTCTGGGGATATGTAAAGTCTCAGGTCTTCGGGAATAAGCCAGCTACGATTGACGCTTTGGAAGCCGACATTACTCATGTTATTCGCGAGATACCAGTCGCTATGCTCTAACGAGTCGCCCAAAATTGGACCTTCCGAATGGACCACCTCATACGTAGTCGTGGCCAACATTTACATGATATCATTTTCAAAAAGTAAATACCATGAACTGTTCTTTTAACCGATAATAAAAATTTTAAGTTCACTTTCAAATTTATGTGTTTTATTTTACATTATAAATCAAGTCTCACGATGAATCACCCGTTGCTATTGTAGGGCGATGCAGAAGGACAATTTATACCCTAAATGAATCAGCGGCAAATTTACTAAAAGCATATATTTATTATTTTTTTTAATCCGCTGAGGCATTACTGAGCTAGGGCTGTATAATCACACTTTAGTGATGGAAAATTCGAACTCAACTCCCTTTATGCCACTTAAACCTCGAACTTCGGAAAAATCCTTCTTATCTTGCATCCAGGCAAAATAAGGAATAAGTGTGCGAAATTCCAAGTACCTACGTCTAGCAGTTTTCGAGAAACCGTGTTCACAAGTCAGAAGTTTTTGCTGTTATAGTCTTTTCATTTCATTCATTAATTGTGCTTCAAATATTTTAGTGTCGGCAAAAAGATCACAGAACATGTACGTACAATGTACATATGTATGTGGCACTTGGAAAGGGGAAGTTAATGCATACACGTGGAAGTTAATGCATACAAAGTATACGAGAGGCGAACGTTGGATGTTTAATGGACAGGAAGTAGAGATTGTTAAAACATATAAGTATCCAGGTCTTAATATCACCAGCAACGTGAACATGGAACATCACCTAAGGGAGAAGTTAACAACAGCGAAGACAGCCATCAGCGCAGCATGGAAAAATTGCCTGCAAGACAAAAATATATCCATGAGAGTAAAATATCTTATATTTCAAGCAGTAGCAAAATCCATCTTGCTATACGGTGCGCAAGCGTGGGGCTACAAATCGTACGAAACCGTCAAAAAGCTTCTTCGATATTTCCTTAAACGGATTTCCAGACTACCTCAATGCACACCAAACAACATGTTGATTGTTGAAACTGGACTCCCCCCGCTATTTATAGATACCCCAAAACTCCACTTCGACTACATTTTGAAATCGTTAGCAACGGGCAAAGAGAGACTAATAATGCGGATTGCGATATATGTGATACAGGTGAAGATACTCTGGTTTGATGAATGGCAGAAGTTGGCTGAATCCTATGGACATACCTTTTTTCATTCATTCATTTTCAATGGCCCGCTAATCCTTCATGAGGGTCGCGGGAGTAGGTTGCTCAGGTGGACTCTCCATCCTTCTCGATCCTCTGCCATTGACTCCAATTCATCAGGGGGAATCCCTAAGCGGCTCCAGGAGAGATATCGGACTTGATCCAACCATCTATTTCTAGGCCTTCCGCGAAGTCGTCTACCTGATGGCACGGCAACCATGGCGCGTCTTGGAAGCCGGTCTGGGGGCATACGCACTACGTGACCCAACCATCGAAGCATAGATCGTTCCGTTCGGAGAAGTACCTGCTCAACGTTGAGCGCCTCGCGTACTCTGGTGTTACGCACTCGATCCCTACGAGTTATTTCAACAACACCGCGAAGGAACCTCATTTCAGCAGCTTGTATCCGCGATCTTATTCTTTCGGGCACTACCCAAATTTCATGACCATAGGTGAGAGTCGGAACATACACCGAGTTAAAAATCGATAGCTTAGCTTGAACACTAAGTTCGGCCTTCTTTATAACAGATTGGCCAAGCTCTCTCAAAATTGATCCAGCCTGATCAATTCTACAGGATAACTCGGCATTGCTCCTCCCATCACTCGTGAATAAAACCCCGAGGTACTTAAACTTCTCCACCTGCTTCAGTGGGACTCCACTAACATGCAAAGTGCACTGAATGGGTTTTTTGGAAACGACCATTACTTCTGATTTGTTCACGTTGATCTTCATTCCAGCATCATCACAAACGGCTACAAACCTTTCGAGTGCGCGCTGAAGTTCGGTTTGAGAGGACCCAAGGATGACCAAATCATCCGCAAAGAGCAGATGACTAATCCTTAGGTCTCCCACTTTGAAACATTCCCCGCCACGGCTGCGCTGTAACATCGAATCCATATTTTTTTTCATTCATTTCATTTTACATTTTATTCTTCAATTCATAGATATTTACATTATACATGGATTACTTGGATATATAAGTATTTACAAAATTCTAACAATAATTCATGAAAAGATCAGCAATCAAATAGAGTAAGTATTAAAAGTGGTTTTCACTATTAAATGAAAAATATGTAGATACACTCTGTAGCTCAAAAAGCTAGTGCCAAGTGTACCATAACAGAAAAAAATAAGAGGAAACATTAAATAGAAAGGTGATAGTGAGGTGATCTAGATATGGAAGAAACAAATTCAGTAATATCAGCAATTAGGTGAAGTTATGACAACAACAACAATTAAAGTGATAGTAATAAAAATAATAATAATAAAGATCTTAAGATAGCACACTGAGTAAGTGATTTATTTCATTTAGATTGAAGTTAAAAAGCCATTTTTTAGTTTCTCGGTTAAAATATAGAAAATTTCTTGCGTATCTCAATGAAAGCTGCAATTTGTTGTAAAGCCTTGAAGCTACTGAGGTGAAAAAGTTAAGAAAATGGATGGTGTTATGCGGTGGAATAGTTGCCAGATACTGATCGGAGCTACGAAGTCTGTGGTCAGTTGTAGATCGATTAAGCGCGTAACCACTTCTTAGAAAAAATATTTTTAAAACTTTATAAAAATAAAGGTGCTTAAGTGGAAGTATCTTTGAGTTGTAAAAAAGCAGAAAGCTATTCTCCAGACGTCCCTTTCGCCAGATTATTCTAATAATATGCTTCTGGGCAATAATCAGAGGTTGGATTTTATTACCATGAGTACCGCTCCAGCAAACCAAACCGTATTGTAACTTAGACTGTACTAGAGCATAATAAATTGTTTGTAGAAGCTTACGCGAACAGAATAATCTTAAATGGTACATTATGGACGTTGTTTTAAGCATAAACTTTTTAACTGAAGCAGTTTGCGCACCCCAATTCAGTCCGCTATCTATTTCAAGACCTAAGTACTTAAAAACTAGAACTTCTTCAATAATAAAGCATTTGGAAGAGCAACTATCATCCTTATTAAACGGACTAGAACAATTATTTTTACCACAAGTAACCGGGCTTAATAGCATGTGGTGGCAATTAATACCATGGTATTTTAAATCCGAAAATAAGATGAGATTACTGGACAGGTTAAAATACATCAGTTTGGTCTTATCACTTGTGACTAGTTTGTGCATTTTGAACCAATGTCGTAGATATTCTAAATCGTGAGAGATATTGGCAAATAGGTCTAAAGCAGAAAAGGTAGAGTAAGAGCAAGCTATATCATTGGCAAACCCTGTCTGACTTCCTTTTAAGGCCAGACTGAAAATAGAATTGATATATATCAAGAAAAGTATGGGACCAATAACTGAACCTTGTGGTACCCCAATGCTAATATCTGAGCTTCGACTAAATTTATCTCCAATCTTAACCACCTGTAATCGGTTGTTGAGATATGAAGAAAACCAATTAAGGATGAACCCTCTGAAACCAGCTTTATTTAGTTTTGTTAGTAATATTTCATGATTTACAGTGTCAAAAGCTTTAGTAATATCAATGAATAGAGCAGCAGTAAATTTTCTTGCATTCAAACTGTCGTAATTAACGCTACAAAACTGTAAGAGGACACTTTCAGTTGATTTGCCTGATCTAAAGCCAAACCGATTTGGGCTAAAAAATGAATTTTTTTCTAAGAAGATGACAACTCTAGTTTTAATAGCTTTTTCAAAAATGTTAGAAAAGACCGGAAGAAGTGATAAAGGTCTATAATTATTTAAATTTTTTCTATCCCCTTTCTTCAGAATATGTATAACCTCAGCGATTTTTAATGAGTCAGGGAATAAACCGCAATAAATACTTTTATTAAAAATATGAGCTAGTACATCGACAATATTGTACGCAATTTTTTTAATAAAGTTATTGGACCAACTGTTCCTCGTCGAAGAATTAGAATTGCTCAGAATCTTGATTATTCTAAGCAAATCTAAGGAAGAGATAGGCTCAAAGAAAAAACTACGTCCTAGGCTTGTTTAGGCGGAACTTTTTTGTTAAGAAGTTCATTCACGATTACCCATTCTTTTTTTAAGTTGTTTTTGGCTTGTTGGAATTTATTGATGTAGTAATTTTCTTTAAGAACCGGTACATCAGAAGCAACTTCCTTACAAATTTGAGCATAAAGATCACGAAAATGAGCGTTGTTACTGAAATAACTGAATACAATTCCAAAATTGTATAAACTCAATTATAACTTCCCCCGTGGGAATCGCCACCAGAGCACACTCAAACCCGCTCACAACAAACAATTTATTTTAAATCCATTAAAACATTCTTAAATGTGGACAAATCCAACGATCGACAACATCTCATCTAACAAAATGGAAAAATATTGCAATGTTTCTATGTCTGTACATGCATATGTACAGGGTGGGGCAACTACAAGATTCTTTTTAAAAATGCAATAAAATGAACAAAATGAAATTTGTTCCATGTGTTATGGCTTTATTAGTAAGAGCAAACATTCCCATTAATTATGGAATACAACGTCGTTCTGTGCGCACCGTACGATGACGGGGACCATGAGTGTTGTCCACTGGGCATACCAGTCTCACGAACTTTTTGCACATACTTGCGTACAGCAGGGGCGGAGGGTGCTTCATTTCGGCCAAAACTTCTTTTCAAAAAACGCACTGTTTGGGCTACACAGCACTCGCTTTGGAAATAAGTTTTCAATATTTCCCAATGTTGTTCAAGCGTAAAGCGACTGATTTCGTTCCGCGGAGGTATGATACTGACTTTCTGTCAAGATTTCGAGCGGGAAACAACTCTCAGTGTCAAAATAACCTATGATTTAAAAAGAAATCACTAGATGGCCCACCCGTTAATTCATTTTTTCTACGAAGCTACTATAGCTTATAGCTATTATAGAGACACTCAGCATCAGTTTCGTCACACAAAAGTTGGCAGTTAGTTTGTTTTTGGCAAACCAGAGTAAGCGTTTTTTTGTTGGAGTCAGGTGGTTATTTACAAACACTAATCCATCGCCATCTAATTCACTCTGCAATACTTTCGCTCACTTTACTTAGCTCGATTTTGCGAATAGATTTTGCATTTCTAATGACATTTATTTTGCGTGCATAACTTGTAAAGGAAACAATTATAGATGATTTTTGTGCATTTTTTTGTTGGTTCTGTATGCGTCAGTGATATCTGTTGCACTTATCTCGCAGTTAATTGTTTGTCCTACTGCCTGTACGATTTGGATGAGATTTTCGTTGTTTGTAGGCGTTCAAGTGCGTTAATCTTTGTTTCCATATCTATGATTTGTTTATCTTTTCTTCGACTGTTTTCTTTTAACTCGTGTATTTCGCTCGTGAGTTTATGTAGGAGATCATTGTTTAGTGCCATATGTTGGTTGATCTGCTCGTACTTGTTCGCCACAAAATCATAGCTGGACTTGATTTTGACCATCTCACTACGCATCACTTCCATTTCCTCTAATAACGATGTGTTGTTGTTCCTATTATTAGTGACCGGAAACTCATTCACTTCGGGAGAAGCAGCCCCTCGAGTTCTTTTGGGTGCTGCTTGAACTGGGGTAGTGGGCTTCGGTGCAGATCTGTTTGCGTATACCACAACATTTTGACGGACTGCTTCCTTCCTGCACGCCATGCATCGCCATTCCTCCTTCTTGGCCATAGTGAGTTTTCTGTAGGACCTCTCAAATTTCGTTGAGCATCCGTAGCGCATCTTGCTATCACATCCATAGCAAGTTACGAAATCCCCTTCGAATGGTAGGTTTAGGGAACAATCAGTACACTTATACATGCTTATCAAAATTAAATGTATGTATGTGTTTGTGAGAAAATATTTCAAAAAGCAGGTCATAGCAAATAGAAGTAAAAACAAAATACCAAAATGACGGTTACCAATTGTCTTTATACACAATTTAAGTGTCTCTATCACAAATTGAAGAGGTAAATCAAAGTATATGTCTTTGTAATCACTTTTTCTATATTGTTTAACTATTCAAATCACACTTTTTCAAAGTTATTCAAACCAAAAAAAAAAGCCAAATTCAAACACAACCGCAAACTCTCAAACTCAACAGGTCTGCGATCTTGATCTTGATCCCATATCAAGTAATTCCGCAGCTTTAAGTAAAGCTAGAACCTCTGATTGGAACACACTGCATGTTGCGGGAAGTCCCAGGGCCACCTGTAGGCTCGTATCTCTCGAGTAAATACCTGACCTCGTGCCCTATTTTGTCTTAGAACCATGTGTGTAGATTACAATCTCGTTATGGACAGAGACTCTCTTCCTTCGCCAGTCCTCGCTAATAGGATACATTACTACGCATAGTGCGTCGAAGTCTAAAGTACCAAGGATGTCGTTCGATTCGTCAGGAATATAGGGAAATGATTCCTTAAGAATGGATCTATGTCCCACATTACTAGCCTTGAAGAAACCTACGTTAGTGAGCCGAAGCGCGCTGTTACTCATTTACTTCGGTGGCGCTACAGTTCGGGGTGAACCTGGGCCTCAACCAACAAGCCTCTCCATTTAGCTCGATCTTTAGCTAATTGCCTCCAGTTGCGCACTCCAAGTTGGTCGAGGTCCTCTTGAACTTGTGCGCGCCACCTACGGCGATGGCTTCCTCTACTACGTCGTCCCTCGGGGTTAGATTCGAAGATTCTGCGGGCCGGAGCGTTCATGTCCATTCGCTCTACATGTCCTTGCCATCTCAGACGTCCAATACGCAGTTTTTGACTAGGTCGATGTCGCTGTACAGCTAGTATAGTTCGTGATTGAACCTTCTCCTCCAAAACCCGTCAACGCAAATGGGACCGAAAATCTTACGAAGAATTTTTCTCTCGAAGCGACCAAGGATATCTTCATCCTCTTTTAATAAAGCCCATGTTGCAGCGCCGTAAAGCAGGACTGGGATGATCAGGGTCTCCTTAGTTGTTCGAGATAAGGCTTTACTGTTGAATTGCCGTATAAGCCCAAAAAAAACAGCGATTGGCAAGAGTTATTCTTCGATTGATTTCTGTGCTGATCTTGTTTGTAGAATTTATAGCAGAGCCAAGGTAGACAAAGTCCCTTACTACTTCGAAGTTATAGCTGCCCAATGTGACGTTTTGTGCAATTCGTCGGTGTTGGTTTTCCCTACTTGTTGACAGCATATTCTTGGTTTTGCCCTCGTTTATCGCTAAACCCATTTTGGTCGCTTCCGGCTCAATGCTTGCAAACGCACCGGTTACAGCCGGCTGAGTTCTTCCAATAATGTCAATATCATCAGCGTATGCAAGCAGTTGTACAGACTTGTGGTAGATTGTGCCTCCGGTGTTGGGTTGTGAGTTCCGCACAATCCGTTTACGTATAATATTAAAGAAGTTACACGGCAGCGCGTCACCCTGTCTAAAACCTTTCTTGACATCAAAGGTCTCGGTGAGGTCATTACCGACCTTGATGGCGCAGCGAGCGTTCTCCACCGTCATGCTGCACAGACGAACAAGTTTGGCAGAGATGTCAAAACTAGACACGGCTCTATAAAGCTCTTCTCTATAGACGCTGTCATAGGCGGCCTTGAAATCGATAAAGATATGGGAAGTATCGATTTGGACTTCTTGTGTTTTGTCCAGGATCTGCTGAAGTGTGAAGATTTGATCGATGGTGGACTTTCCTGGCCTGAAACCGCACTGATAGGGTCCAATCAGGCTGTTGATAAAAGGTTTCAGGCGTTCACACAATATCGCAGAAAAGATCTTATATGCGATGTTGAGGAGACTGATGCCTCTATAATTGACGCAGTTGAGGGGGTCTCCTTTCTTGTGGATGGGGCAAACGATACTGAGATTCCATTCATCAGGCCTACACTCGTCTGACCAAATCTTAGAGATGAGTTGGTGTATGCACTCTACCAATTCATCCCCAGCTGCCTTGAAAAGTTCGGCCGGTAGGCCATCAGGTCCAGCGGGCTTGTTGGATTTTAGCTTGGATATTGCTATCCTTACTTCGTTTTGGTCAGGTGGGTAGAAATTTTAACTAGCATCGTCCATGTTGAATGGTTCATTCTGCCTGACAGTGGGATGTTGATCTTCGTCGCCATTTTACAGTCTGCAGAAGTAGTTTTTTCACGTTCTCAGCACCGACTGTGATTCTACTACGAGGTTTCCATTTTCATCTCTACAGGTTTCTGTACGGATATTGCTTCTTCTACACGTTCTTTTTACCTTTTGGTAAAACTTCCGTACATTGTTCCTGAAGTAAATAAATATTCACGAACGCGCGCTTCTCATGCTCTTTCTTCTTCTTTTGAAGAAGCGGATGTTCTTCTCGTCTCTTTTGCTCGTAGAGCTCAGAAGCAGCTCTCGTCCTCCTTTGTAGCGCCGATTTGTATGTCTGTTATTTTGCTGCATGCACTCGCCGGCATTCTTCGTCAAACCAGGGGTTTCGCGGTGGTGAGCGAGACCCAGCACATCAGTCGCGGCGTTTCTGATGGCATGTTGACGGCATTGCCACTGGTTTTCGGCACTTGACGCGTTCAGCGAAGAGTCTGGCAGTCTCTTGCGATTGTAGCTTTTCGACGTTAAATTTTCTCACAGTGATTCTTCTTTGTTGCTTAGATTGGGATATCCGCATTCGTACCTTAGCTACAACAAGGTAATGGTCCGAGTCTATGTTGGCCGCTCGGAAGATCCGGACATCCAGAATGCCTTGCGTCGATCGCAATATGATTAATTTGGTTGATCGTTACATGATCATTAGACCGCCATGTCTGCTTATGAATATCGAGATGAGGAAACCATGTGCTTGCTATGGTGACATTTCGCTCCACAGCGAAATCAATTAGCCTTAGGCCGTTATTAGACGTGGTGTCATGTAGGTTATGCTTTTGGCGTTAAAATCGCCCAATTTGTTTTTAACGTCGTATTTAGGACATTGCTCGTATGTTTTGTCGAGGAGCTCGTAGAAACAATCTTTGGTGGCAGGGTCCTTTTCATCCGTGGTGGCATAAACACATATTAGGCTTATGTTAGCAAATTTAGTCCTTATCCGGAGAGTCATATCATAATACGTTCGCTCACATATCGGAAGCTTAAGACATCTTGCCTAAGTCTGCGGCGTATAACAAATCCGCATCCGAATAAGCGTTGCCTGTTGCCTCTGTAGCAATCACCGTAGTAGATGTAACAGTTTTTCATCCTCTTTTTGCCCGGCCCATCCCATCGCACTTCCTGGATGGCGGTAATATCTGCTTTATAGCAGTGTAGGGCCTCTGCTAGTTGTTCGGCTGCACGTGGTCTGTAAAGGGACAGAACATTCCACGAACAGTTCCGAAGGTCGTTGTCCTTATTTCGTTTGCTGGGGTCATCATCAGTTGAGTCATCCTTATACGAGGCTTTTGGTCGTTCCGGAACCATAGTGTATGCCCCATATTTAAACAGCAAAGAATCAACTATTTTGAAAAGAGAGCGTTGACAGTGGAAGAAACAATCAAAATTTTGAACGGCGCGACGGTAACTGGAAAAAACTCTACTCCTTTGTGGGTGTGCTATATAAATATAGAATGCTCATTTTAACTGGATATCTATAGTCTCATTATTTAGTTTCCAATAAATTTTTTATTTTTATTTATTTAAAGCCAAGTTTCTAACCGAGATGACGGCATTGCCATTTCTTAAAAATTCGTATTTCTGCATATACATATATTGTAATCTTGTAAAATTAATAAATTAATTTCTAATCTAATCTAATCTTGATGTTCTTTTTATAAAATTCAAAAAGTATGAGATCTTATTTTTTTACTTTACTTCTTCCCGATACTCATTCATTTAAAATGGTGTATATTCACAAACTATTATTGTTTTTAAATCGTTAAGGGTAATCGGAATAAGTATTTACTTATGCATAATTCCAACATAGAGATATTATAGAATATTATTTGGAGTGCAAAAAGAATTTTTTATTCTAATCTGGCAACAGGAGTTCTGACAATTATCGACAAAAGTGTAACCTAGTAAGGAATAGTGTGAACTAATTTCTAGAGCACGAAAATTCATCCTGATAGAAAGCAAGATCTCGCATTGTTTTTATAATGAATGCTCTACAGACTGGTTAAGCTCGAAAATAATTCGCGGAAAACGCGTATTTCAACTAGAATATGACTAAAAAACTAATGTTAAAAATATGTACTTGGAATGCAAACGGACTTTTGCAAAATCTTGACGAATTGGAAATATTCATGTCTGAAAAAGATATTGATATTTGCTTGATTTCTGAAACCCACATAAAAAAAGAATCGATTTTAAAAATTAGACCACGCTTGTCACCCTTCCGGAAAAGCGAGGGGCAGATCATCCTTGTTTATTAAAGGCTGCATCGAACAATACAAAAAAAAAGACCTAAAAAAAAAAAAAAACAACAAATATTTGGCGCAACAGCTCTTTAAACTGCTAGGGCCTAGCTTCACGCAACCACTCATGTTGTGTGCGTTATATTTTTCACACGAATGGAAGGGACCTACAGTTTTAATGCCGAATCCAAACGGCGATTTGAGAAGCTTTTTCATGACAACAATACTCGCGGATGTTTGTCAGACGCTCGCGAGAGGTGGGACCGTGAAAAAACTTTTTGGTATTTTCTGGGATTCGAACTTGGAACCTCATGCGTAGTGATCCGACACACTAACCACTTACGCCACGGCGCCCACTTCAAAGACCTAAAGATAGAGCTTAAAACTTTGTAACTGTGCACGATTCGATTTCAAAATAGTCAGCGTACTCTTAAAATCTAATCTATCTACTGTCCAGCGCGTTCCACGCATAAAAAAAATGATTCTACAAACTTGTTTAAATCGGTGAAATATAATTTCATTATTGGCTCCGATTTTAATGCGAAATATACGTTCTGGGGATCAAGATACAGCTCGCAAAGAGGTAGAGTGCTCTATGTGGCAGGTATGGAGTACAGTTGTGATTTTCATTCGATGGGTAAACCGACTTACTGGCCAACTGATACATCGAAAATACCTGACCTAATCAATTTTTTCGTTGTGAAAGGCATATCTACCAACCACATAAAAGTTAAAAAGAGCTTTGATCTGTCGTCTGATCATTCCCCAGTTATTTTGACATTGAGCGAAACCTAGAGCCAGCGAGATTAACTGGTAGAACAACTAACTGGGAAGGCTTTAGGAACGAAATTGAAGATAATGTTGAGCTCAACTTACAACACCCTATGAACTTGAGGTTGAAGTTGATCGCTTCGTTGAGATTGTATAGCTCGCCTCTTGGAATAATACGTCCAATCCAAGGAAAACCAAATACGGTTCACGATATCCTCCGTAAATAAAAGAATTGATCAGGGAAAAAATAAAAGCGCGTAAAAAGTGATAACGGAATCGTCCTCCGCAACATAAAGCACACTTGAACCGTCTGTGCAATTCGTTGAAGAAGACTATTAAGAATTTCAAGAATCGTGCGATAGGCTATTACCTTGAATGTTTAACAGCGAAAGAAGATTCCAATTATTCACTTTGGAAAGCTGTAAAAGGCACTAAAAGGTCCAAAGTCCCCGCCCGCCAAAGAAAAAGCGGACGTCTTTGCCGCCCACCTGAAAAAAAACATTTAAGCCTTACGATGGTCATGTGGTTTACGACAACATTAATAGGCTGGATTTACCGTCTGATGATTTAACACTCACAAGTGTAACGCTAAGGGACTTCAAACATGAGGTCGAGAATCTAAAACTTAAGGAAGCTCCTGATTATGATTTGATCACCGGAGAAATTCTTAAAGTTTTACTTAGAAAAGCATTGATTAAGCTTCTCCATATTGTAAATGCTGTGCTCAGATTAAAATATGTGCAAAGCCAATGGAATGTTGCGGAAGTCATAATGGTTTTAAAACCAGAACAACCCGCCAAATGAGGTAAAATCGTATAAACCAATTTCGCTTCTTCCAGTCATATCCAAAATTTTCGAGAGGATATTACTAATGCGTCTCCGGTTATAGAAGAAAATAATCTTATCCCTGACCACCAGTTTTAGGTCAAAAGTAAAGATTCGACTATTGACCATGTGAAAACATTTCCAGCTCAGTACTGAGAACAAACTGCTTTTATACAAGCAAGTGCTAAACCCGGTGTGGACCTACGGTATACAACTTTGGGGTTGTACCAAGAAAACAAATGTGAATATTTACAAACTTTTCAAAATAAAGTGATAAGAGAAATTGGTTAAGCACCGTGGTATAGTAGAAGCGACGATATCCACAGGGATCTCGGAATTCCGACAATTGAAGCTGAAATTAGAAGCTTTGCAGAAAAGCATAGAAACCGATTAATCGGACATGTTAACAACACGGTCTTAAAAATTTTGGGTGAGGGCAATTTATTACGCCGACTACAAAGTATAAAACCTTTCGACTTGGTGAGATAAGGATTAACCGCGTCTAGATTGCGGAACATGCACGATCTTTCAGTGGAAAGTAACCTGCCAAATGATAGAAAAATTATTACTTAGTTGCAATCTGTAACAAATTTACGAAGGGTGGTGTTTTTTGGTCAGTAAGAATCTGACACTACTATGATCACCCTCGGAAGAAAAAGCTTACCTTCATTCCAGCATCATCACAAACGGGCACAAACCTTTTGAGAAGACCCAAGGATGAGTAATAATCCCATACGCCTACAGAGCCGTCCAGGGTTTGATTGAACCCTATCATATGCTTTCTCCAAATCCACAGAACAGGTGTAGATGATTTGAGATGAGTAACTGGCCGGCTGTACTTCTAATGCGAATATCGCATTACTCATCCCTCAAACTATCCTCAACCACAGCTCTGGAACGCGTTTCTAATACAAAGACTTTTCCAGAGAGACTTAAAAGAGGGACATATACCCCTATAGTTGGCACAATCTCTTTTATCCTCTTTTTTGGAAAGAGGAACAATCACCCCCATTTGGCAGTCATCAGGTGTTTCACTGCATTCCCAGGCCACTACCGCCTGTGGGCTAGGGGACAGAATATACACACGGTAGGCATGCCTGTCGTAAAAGGCGACTAAAATGCCAACCCGCCGTCTTTCTTACGGTAACAAAAAACTATGCAATGAATAAAACTAATTGATATTGATACCCAGGTGGCAGCCCAGTTCAACTGGAAAATCCACCCTCGCAAGAGGCATGCTCTACGGATTCTGGGGAGAGCTATTTATTGCATCAGAATTCAATCAACTGATTTAGGAAAAGCTCAAGGCTACAAAGATCTCCCGAAAGCTTCTCCTAAAGCGCAAAATAATAGTCTCGCGAATCCGGACATGTTAATGCGGAAAACGCAAGATTTGGAGCAGACTACTCTTGAAAAGGAAAACGCCCTGATCCGAAAGAGGCTCAAGCAAAGTTGAGAAACTTAAATCAGAGAATGAAGTATCTTTGCTTCAAAACGAGTCTTCAAAAACGCAGACGGTTATTCATAGTGAGCCTTCTCCGGGTAGCAAACACTACAGTACGGACGAAGAAGAACTCGCGCGAGTTACGTCAGCACCGAACATTACCCCATCAATCGGAAGTGCTAACGCTAGCATTTCCGATTCGCGAAATAGTTCAATGGTCGAGCATTGCAACATTGACCTAATCAAAGCAAAGTATTGCAAATAAAAACAGGAAATGCTAAGGCTAGCATTTCCGCTGCAGTCAATAGTTTAATGCCCGAACAGTGCGAATTTAATAACAGGAAGTGCTGACTGGAGAAATGTTCGGTGGACGGCACTTCTTCGATTAGATTTAAGAAATAATAATTGAGTAATAAAGCAACGCTCTGAAGAGTAAGACCGAAGTTTTGTGTTTGTTTAATTACCCAGAGATTGATCTAAAGATCAATTCCTTTAACTGGCGCAGTCGGGAAAAACCTACAAAGTGCTTATGATCTAAAGATCGTATTGACCAAACTTAATCAAAAAAAAAAAAAAAAAAAAGTAAAGACAATCGGAAAAAATATACATATAAGTAGAAAAATAATAAATATTTTGTGTGTTACACCACGTCCCCACCTCCACAGCTATATACATACAGTAGTGTGAGAAAAAAAAATTGTGTTTAATATTGACTAAGTAGGAAAATAATAAATAAAGGAAAGACAAAAGTGCATTTTATTTCGACGGTAATAGGCACAATCTTGGTGAAGTAGAAATGGAGGAGTTGAGGAATGAAATTCTCCAGCTGCAACAAATTGTTCTGCAACAAGAGCAACAATTAAATCAATTTCAACAACAACAGCAGCAGCAACAACTCCCACAGCCGATTCAGCAGCAAGACCAACAGCAGCAACAACAACTCCCACAGCCGATTCAGCAGCAAGACCAACAACAGCAACGACAACCCCCACTACTAGCCCAACTCCAGTTAAGTCCTGAAAGTGTCTGGCGCAATTTAGACACTTAAAGCCATATAAGGGAACAGACGAGTATCCCTTATCATCGTTTATAAAGTCTGTAGAAACGACATTACTTCTATGCAACGCTGATCACCATCTTCGATTCTTCGGATTGCAGATTGTTATCAACGAGAAAATCCAGGGAGATGCCGGAAGATGTATTAGACAGCTAGGAGACAACCCCGGGTGGAGCAGCGTAGTAAGCAGATTAAAACAACATTTCCAGCCTAATAAGAGTTTCGCAGAACTCTTCAACTATTGCCGTGCTGTGAAGGTTAGTAATTTAGAACAATTATTTAATGTATTTAGGAACATAAGTTTTCAGTTAAATGAACTTTATGAATTTGATGATAGGAAACCGGAAATTTATAAACCGGAAAATGTAGATAGGGACCTTAGAGAAATATTGATAGAAAAAATAGACGGAAACATTAGGGCTCATATATCCGAGGAGGCCAGTATGGTCGACATTTTTAATAAGTATGCTAGACTTAGACTATTAGACGATGTCAGAACCATCGATTTTAACCATAGAAATACAAAAAACCAAAGACAAAACTACGTAAATGATAATAAAAATTTTAGTAAAAATAGAGTAACGTACAATGATAGGGAATCAGAGTATTATCGTAGCCAGGGTCCTTCTCGTAGCCTAACACAAACACCAGGAAATCTAAATAACTATTATAATGATAATCGAAATCTGGTCCATCGACGGGAAGACCGAAATAATTTTAATAATTCAGGACATTTTCAAAGGCAACCGAACTTTAGTAACTATAGAAATTTAAACCCAGGCAGAACACAATCAAATAACACTAACTCAAGACAAACTCGACAGACAAATAACAACAATACGGTGGAAAGGATGGAAATCAGTAATGTTCAGGAAGCCGAACAAAATTTTCAAAACCAGCCTCGGAATATAGCCTCCCCATGATCTATTTAAACATAGAGAATCAGACAATAAAATGTCTAGTCGATACAGGTTCGACTACAAGCATCATTCGACCTGGTATACTTAACAATTTTCACTCAATAAGTCTAGAAAAGCCAGTGTTCTATTCAACTATTAGTGAACGAATAAAATAGTTACCCATATTCCAAAGGAATTTAACACGATTGGAACCTTTTCTTGGAAAGTAGTGGACTTAAAGGGTAGGAATTATGATGCAATCATAGGTCAAAATGCTTTAAACCCCCTAAAAGCAAAAATAAATTTAGATCATAGATACCTTGAAATTAAGGGCAACAAAATAGTGTTTGTTGATAGCGATTATCCATTTGATACACATAATATTTATACTCTTGAACAAGTTGAAAGTCAACCCTTTGATAGTATAAACTTAGACCATATAAATTCAGAGGAAAGAAAGGAAATAGTACAACTCTTAAGAGATCATGAGGAATTATTTTATAAAGACGGAGACCAATTAACCTTTACCCACGAAATTCAACACGAAATAATTACCAATACTAGCAATCCGGTATATTCAAAAATATACAGATACCCAAAGGTACACGAACTTGAAATTAACCGACAAATTAATGAAATGCTAGAACAGGGAATAATAACCGAGAGCAATTCTCCTTACAACAGTCCGCTTTGGATTGTCCCAAAGAAAAAAGACGCATCGGGACAACCGAAGTGGAGAATAGTAATAGATTACAGGAAACTTAACGAGGTGACGGTGAGCGACAAATTTCCAATTCCTAATATTGAAGGAATATTAGATAAATTGGGAAAGTCGCAATATTTCTCAACACTCGACTTGGCTAAAGGTTTTCATCAAATCATAGTTAAGCCTGAGGACAGGAAAAAAACAGCTTTTTCCACACCCCTTGGTCATTTCGAATATGTAAGAATGCCATTCGGGCTGAAAAATGACCCCTCAACCTTCCAACGATTAATGAATTCGATTCTAAGGGAGTTCATAAATAAGATCTGTGTTGTCTATATGGATGACATTCTCGTCTTCAGCACGTCTTTAGAAGAACATATACTCAACTTAAAAAGAATTTTGGGAACATTAAAAAAATCAGGACTTAAACTTCAAATAGATAAATGCAACTTTCTTAACAAGGAAACGGAATCTTTAGGCCACATTCTTACCCCCCAGGGAGTAAAACTCAACCCTAACAAAATTACTGTTATCCAAAATTTAAAATTACCTACAACACAAAAACAAATAAAATCGTTCCTTGGTATAACCGGTTTTTACAGGAAGTTCATTAAAGATTATGCGAAAATTGCCTTTCCTATATTAAAATATTTAAGGAAAAACACCAAAGTTACCGTCCATGACCCAAATTACATCGCATCATTCGAAAAACTGAAGTCTCTCATAACACACTACCCAATCCTGAAATATCCAAACTTCAATAGAAGATTTAAGCTGATAACAGACGCAAGCAACTTCGCTTTGGGAGCTGTCTTAACACAAGACGGTCACCCCGTCTGTTACGCTTCAAGAACACTTAATGACCATGAGAAAAACTACTCCACAATCGAAAAGGAGTTGCTGGCTATCGCTTGGGGGACTAAGTATTTTAGACCTTATTTGTTTGGAAAAGAGTTCGATCTGCAAACAGATCACCAACCCATTAAATGGTTACAAACCAAAAATATTGGTCAGAATATCAACCCAAGGCTCCAGCGATGGCTGTTGCAATTAGGAGAATATGACATTAGAATAGATTATATAAAGGGTAAAGAAAACAAAATAGCAGATTTTTTAAGTAGAATAAATTCAAATACAAAAGAAATAATGTATTCAGTGCGGTAAAACATGATGAAAATGATATCGAAAATTTGAATATCAATTTTCATAAATTGTTTGATGAAAGTTTTCAAGAACATATTAACTGTAACGAATCTATGGAAGTTTCTACGGTTCATTCACAAGAAGAGAATCTCAACGATCACATACCTATACTACATACCGTAGTAAATCGCTTCAAAACCAAAATAGTGCTAGTTGAACAAAAAGAAAAAGAATTCGAAAAAATATTCGGTCATAACAGAATTTATATTGAAAGAAATGACATACCTGATAACATTTCTGATATAGTCCGAAGACACATCAGTAGAGGTAAAGTAGCAATTTATTCTGTATTAAGCGATTCACTGTACAACGTTGTACAACAAAAAATCATCGATCTCTTTTCTCACTACCCACATATTAAATTTATAAAATGTAGCCACTTTGCAAAAGAATTAAGCGATGAAGAAGAAGCTTTACGGCAAATATCTTTGTTCCATAAGATAGAAGCCGGGCATTCAGGAATGGTACCCACCTATGAAGGAGTAAAACATAGAATTTATTTTCCAAATCTCAAAATTTTATGCAACAAAGTTGTTAATAACTGCGATATATGCACCGCAGCAAAATACGATAGAAATCCTATTAAAAAGAAATTCGAACTTACAAAAACCCCATCTGATGTAAATGAAATAATACACGTTGATGTTTACGTCAATAGTAAACAGTCCTTTATTAATTTTATAGATAAATTTTCAAAGCATGCCGTCATTTTCCCCCTCGAAGATAGAAATCACAAAACTATTATAGAAAAGCTTAGGCAATTCATTTCGATTAAAGGAAAAATGAAAACGTTGGTTTGCGACAATGAATTTAATAGCATTAATATCAAACAATTTTTAAGGGAAGAGGGAATAGAAGTTCATTACGTAAAACCAAATAATCACACCGGAAATGCAGACGCAGAAAGATTAAATGGTACATTAACAGAAAAAGTTAGGGCTTTAAATTTGGAAAACAAATTACCAATCAAAGAACAAGTGTTCAAAGCTGTTGAGTATTACAACAACTCATATCATTCTACTATTGAAGCCAAACCGTTAGATGTTCAAAACCGAATTATTGATACTAAAATAATTAAGGACAGAATGGATAGGAAAAAATGTAATACGATAAGTAAACTTAATGCGAATAGAGAAGAATATCACGAAACGCGGAAAGAAGGGTTTATCAAAAATTATATTAGTTTAAGACATAAAGAACAGCCAAAGCTTAGAAAATATAATTTAATAGGTGTACATGAAAATAATATCAAGAGACCATTAACATTTTCAGAGGGCATTCATGTGGATGTTAATCCTCATCCTTGTTCCAGTAACGCACCAAGCAATGACCATCGAAAGGATTGACACAAACATGGGATACGCTGAAATTAAAGTTGATTTAGCGGAAATAGTTAGCCAATATGATATTATTCTCCATATAATAGACCCGACAGAAATTTTTAATTTAATCAATGAGCTCGAAACCAATTTGTATGCTATAAAACTCGATAATGACAAAGAAATATTGCTCAACGAAATACATACAGTTAAACATATGGTAAAAAGTATGATGATACATAGAAGTCGTCGAGGTTTAGTTAATATCGTAGGCAAGGGATTTAAATGGTTATTTGGAACTATGGACGACGATGATAGGCAAGATATCGAGAACCACTTATCAGTAACAGATTCAAATAACCATAGAATCATTAAAAACATGAATCAACAAATAACAATAAATACCAACTTTAACGATACCTTTTTGTTATTAAAGAATACTATTATATTGGTTAGAGAAAAAATTAAAGAACGACTCAATGCTGTAGATGAAACGAACAAAAACTTGCTTATGAAGACTCTTTCCCTAGATTTAATGCTTAAAGTTCATATATTAAAATATAAGGTAGAACACATTCTAGACAACATTGCCTCGTCAAAGAATAATATTTTACACCCTAACATACTTACTGCTGATGAAATAATTAAATACAAAATAGACTTTAAGAAACTTTTGTGTATAAACCAAGGCATAGCTAAATTTGATAATAATAATATAATTTTTGCAATTAAAATACCAACAACCACAATGAAGACAGAAAAAAAATTAATTGTTCCAATTACAAATAGTGATCATAACGAAATAAACACAGAACTTGAATATGTTGTTAGAATACAAAACCAAACCTATACATTTGAAAAAAAACAAATCGACAAAGGAATTAAAGCTTAGTAAAAATTGTATATATAAGGAAAAATGTGAACTTATAACAAACGTCAAAGAAGAAATGATATCATTAGACGATAATTTATTAATTCTTAAAAATATTAAAAACAAAACATTCAGTAGTAACTGTGACGAACGAAAAAATGTATTAAACGGAAACTATTTTATAACGTTTAACAATTGTACAGTATATTTAGATAATAATAAATTTCAAAACAATATGTATGAATATAAAGAAAGCTTTGTTATTCCTAAAACAGAAGAGTCACTAATAACTGAAAACAAATTAACGTTTGAGGAAATTGTACTAAGACAAGAGGAAAATATTAAAGCCATTAACGAATTGAAATATTACAAAATTGTAAATTATAGTATAGGGGTCTCTACCACATTTATTATAATAATGATTATAGTTATAATTATATTTATTAGATTTAGAAACCAAAGAACAGCTAATGTTAAAATAATAAACAAGATCCAGGAGAATCTTGAAACTAGGAAGGGAGGAGTTACGTCAGCACCGAACATTACCCCATCAATCGGAAGTGCTAACGCTAGCATTTCCGATTCGCGAAATAGTTCAATGGTCGAGCATTGCAACATTGACCTAATCAAAGCAAACTATTGCCAATAAATACAGGAAATGCTAAGGCTAGCATTTCCGCTGCAGTCAATAGTTTAATGCCCGAACAGTGCGAATTTAATAACAGGAAGTGCTGACTGGAGAAATGTTCGGTGGACGGCACTTCTTCGATTAGATTTAAGAAATAATAATTGAGTAATAAAGCAACGCTCTGAAGAGTAAGACCGAAGTTTTGTGTTTGTTTAATTACCCAGAGATTGATCTAAAGATCAATTCCTTTAACTCGCGCGAAACGGATTGGACACTTAAACGAAAACCATCTAAAAAATGTAAGGCCGGTTCATCGCCTGAGGCTGTTCCGGAACCCGAACCTAATCGCAACGCGCAGCCAAAAGCAGAAAAGCAAATTGAAATCAAATGCGAACCTCCACCAATAAATATTACAGGCATTGCAGACTATAATTCCTTGAGGAATATTTTAAAAACAACGTTTGCTACTGAGTTTAAAGTAACTTCCTTGCGAAACAAAGCATGGAAAATCAAGGTTAATGATGCTGAGGGCTATCGGGCTGTATCTCAAAAGCTTAACAACGAAAAAATTCAATGGCATACTTACGAAGACAAATCTGAGAGACCCTTGAAGGTCGTAGCTAGAGGACTGTATCCATCATATGCTAATGAAGACGTTATAGGTGATTTACGCATAGAGGCTATAACATTCTTGACGCCGTGAACCTTTTAAAAAAAGAGAGAAAACGACCCGACCGTCGAGAAACTGCTTTTTATGCTATCATTCGATAAAACCGAAAGGCAGGAAAATATATACCATATAATATTCGTACAATCATGAGTATGGTTGTTAAAATCGAGCCACTACGTGTCAACATGAAGACAATCACTCAATGCAAGCGATGCCAAAAGTTTAATCATACACAGGCGTACTGTCGGAAAGAGCCGCGCTGCGTTAAGTGCACTAGAAAACACTCATCGGAAAATTGCAGTCTGAGCAATAATGAGAAAGCTACTTGCGGTAACTGCAAAAGAAGGCACCCAGCAAATTATCGCGGTTGCGAGGTCGCTAAGGAATTACAGATGCGACGGAGAAAATCTACAACGCCGTTTGTACGGGGGACGAAATCAGTCGATCGGGCCTCTAAGTCGGTAGAACGTGTTGCTTAGCAGACTGAGCAGGCTCGTAAACCAGTTGCACAGACTCCTAAACCGACTGAAAGCACGCTCGAATCAGCAGTGCAGACTCTTGAACCAGTCAATCAACCTTCTAAGCCGATTAAAAGTACGTCAAAGTCGTCCACTAATGAAGTGGTCGGCTGAACAAAAAATAACATAGGAAAAGCCAGCGAACCTCAGTTATCTGACGTATTCTCAGGCTGCAGTCATAGCAACCAAGCGGAACGATGGGCCCTCTGATCCGTTGAAAGAAATTCTGAACTGCATCTATGCTAAGTTCGAGGAACAATGCGAAATGAATAAACGGATTCTCGAACGTTTCAGTAACTTTGAAAGCTATTGTATGGCTAACCTTATCCCTCTAACAGGCAAAGTTAAAATAATGCCGGAAGGTAAAGCAGAATTTTTGTTTGAGATATTGGTCTAAGAAGCACGAATTTAGTGATGAAATAAAAAAATAATAATTAATTTAGCCACCAGGTAAACAAATTGGAAGGCCGCCTCAGGGCAGCCTTGCTCGCTTAAGCCAAAAAATTCGTTAAATTTATTGGATCATTTTCGGATACAAAACAGTAGATCGTATCCTGGCAGACCTTTTTCTTCAGCCTGAAATGATAAATATTTTTTTTCGCAATAAACTTTTTCAATGGCATAGTTATTCTTATTGGATGGGATGCATTTTTCCCTACTAGCTTCAGAAATCATATTACTAATTTATCCTAACAAAATATTTAAAAATCTAAATTGTAGTTTTGTGATTATTATTTGAAGGGGACAAATTACTGTTTTCTCGAATTGCCACCTCGTTTACGTGTAATTGAATTTTTTTTCGCCACATAATATTGCAAAATTCTTTAGAATGCTTGCTGATAGCATGCAATGCTGAAATTATGAGAAAATTGTTGTAGTTACTATAGACTCGATAGAAACTGTTAAAAAAAAAATGAATAACATACCAGACCCAATAAAACCAACAGCAGATGGTATGATATTTGGGCCAGTATTTTCGACCACGGGTAATGGCGATCGTTTTCTTTTTTTGTGGCTGGATAAAAAATGCATTTGATGGTTATACAATATTATTTCCTGTTGCCACGTTTGGTATCTTTTTTGTTGTTATTTCAGAGATTTCAATCGGTGCTTTTACAGGTGCGATTGTAGAAGTCGCTTCTGCTGACGCGCACCTTCTTATGGAATGCGAAGCACTGATCCACTAAAGAAGAAATCACTTAGGTGCATACATCCTATCAGAATTGGATTTGTAATACCTTCGCTGGATCCACTCAAGATAATCCGGTTCATAGCAGCAGCTGGACTGAAGGAACTGCTCTACACCGAGCATATCATCGACTAGAGCCTTAGTTTGAGGGGCACAATAGATCTGCTATCTATTGTGTGGATAGATCTGTCGCAGTGGACTTGCACCTCACAATTAATTATCTATCTATCTATCTATCTACTCTATTGACTGCATTCTGCAGTTTCTCTGCTGCCTTCACAGTGCATTTATCAGGTACTAATATTGCAGTGTCATCTGCAAAAGTAGTCATCATGGATTGTTCTCCACCAGAATATCCCTAGCATGCAGCACATACAGGGTTGGTCTTAGGACATTTCCTTGTGGAACACCTGCTTCAATTTTCTTTAGTTCCGAATATTCTTGTTCATATCAAACTCGAAAAAGTCGATCTGAAATATAGGATTTTAGTATTTTGTAATACTGTCTTGGTAAATCCCTAAGCAGTTAATACTCAAGGCCATTCCTTATGCCAAACCCTGTCAAAGGCTTGAGCAACATCTAAAAATAGTGCCAAACACACTTGTTTTTCCTCCAGTGCTTTTCCGCCACATCCGTAATTCGATGCACTTGATCTATCGCGGAATGTTTATTTCTAAATCCGAACGGATGATTCGAGATTAGACTTCTCTTTGGTCATCTTCAGGTGATATTTCCTCTGGAATGTACTCCGGGTCCTCGAATTCATCATCACTAAAATCTTCTTCGTCTGAATCTATTTGAACCGAATTCATGAAATCTTGAATCTCTATCAAACATTCCGGCTCCAGGAAAGATGTCGGACTTGGTCGCCTACCTGATGGCACGGCAACCATGGCGCGTCTTGGAAGCCGGTCTGGGGGCATACGCACTACGTGACCAAACCATCGAAGCATAGATCGTTCCGTTCGGAGAAGTAGCTGCTCAACATTGTGAGCGCCTCGCGTACTCTGGTGTTACGCACTCTATCCCTACGAGTTATTCCAACAACACCGCGAAGGAACCTCATTTCGGCAGCTTGTATCCGCGATCTTCTTCTTTCGGTCACTACCCAAATTGCATGACCATAGGTGAGAATTGGAACATACACCGAGTTAAAAACCGATAGCTTAGCTTGAACACTAAGTTCGGCCTTCCTTAAAACAGATCGCATATCACATATCATCGCATATCAACAGCAAATTTTTAAACGCTTAAAAGGCCGCCCTGAGGCTGCCTTCGGATTTTTGTTGCTAAATCACACTTACATATTCAATTCACACTAAATACAAATAGTACATTAAAACATATATGTTTAATACTTGAACAAATTTTTTTTACTAAAATCTGACAGTTCGAAATATATTTTATTCAGTTTTTAATTTTACACCAAATTGTCAATAATTTGTTTCTCTTCACTGACTGACTTGTCACACAGAATGTACTTTTGCTGCCAAAAGCATCAGAGTAAAACTTTCAGACCAGTAAAATTATGAAACTACATATTTTCCAAAAGGCTGTAAATATTAATTGAGGCTGAAATCTTTCACGATTAGAATTTAATGAAGTTTATGTAATAATATATTACCCGTTAGAGGGTTATATCTAAATCTAAGTAGATACCTATGGACTCTTTGCTTAAAATAGTAACATGGAATGCAAACGGACTCTTACAAAAATTTAACGAATTATAAATATTCCTAATGAGTTAGAAATATTCCTAAATATCGACATATGTTTGATCTCCGAAACACATCTAACATGGACATCGCAAATAAAGATAAGAGGCTACGCTGGTTATCACGCCTATCATCCTTCTGATAGAGCGCGTGGCGGTTCGTCCTCATTCATTAAAACTAACGTTGAACACTCGGCCGATATGAGCATAGAGCTGGATAAACCTCTGTTGTGTGCGGTAAGGGTTAAAAATAAACACATGAGCTACAATATAGCATCTGTTTACTGTCCGCCGCGATGCTCGCTAGAAAAGGAAAAATTCTCTACGAAGTGGCAAATGAATTCGGTTGTTGTTTTTATTCGACAGGAAAACCGGCTTGTTGGCCAACCGACTCAGGAAAAATTCCCGATCATATCGATTTTTTCGTTACAAAAGATATTAACGAGAAGTTTATTTCAGTTAAGGAATGTTTTGATCTCTCTTCTGACCACTCGCGCTAATTTTACTACTTGGAGAAGCTTTGATCAAGAAAAAATGACCCCCAAGACTTACTAGCATTAGAACTGGGAGGGCTTTAGAAATTATTGCGAAACAAATATCGCCTTAAATGTATCACTTAAAACACCTTTTGAACTAGAGGACGAAGTTGATCGTTTCGTGGAAGCAATTCAAAGAGTGGCGTGGAGAAACACTTCTTCTAGAAGCTATAAGATCAACCGCATCGAAAAGTATCCCAGAGAAATCATTGAACTGGTAAGGTAGAAACGAAAAGCACGAAAGAAATGGCAAATCATTCGTGCATCGCAGCATAAAACTGTCCTTAGCCGACTATGCATTCGCCTTAGAGATAGCATTCGGGAATTTAAAAGCAATAAGATAGCGACCTACATTGAAAATCTCTTCGGTGAAAGAGAATCAAATTAGTCGCCTTGGAAAACGCTAAAAGGCATCCGGAAACCTCAAATGCAAGCACCACCAATTCGAAAAAACGATAAAAACTGGGCCAAGAGCGACAAAGAAAAGGCCGAACTTTTTGCTCTGCACTTAGAAGAAACGTTTAAGCCGTTAACGCCCAACTCCCCAGTCACGACATCTGACAACTTTAAACTAAAAAAAGTTGCATTGATTGGACTGAGGGAAGTGGTCAAAAATTTAAAGACGAAAAACGCACCGGGTTACGACTTGATAACGGCGCAGGTGGTCAAGGAATTGCCGAATAAAGCTCTTATCAAACTGCGATACTTGATCAACGATTCGTTAAGACTGTTCTATGTTCCGAGACAATGTAAAGTCGCCGAGATTATAAAGGTCCCGAAACCAGGCAAACCTCTGAATGAGAAGAAATCATATCGGCCTATTTCCCTATTGCCGGTTATGGCAAAAATATTCGAAAAACTACTTTCAAAACATCTTCAACACGTAATCAACGAAAGACGTCTCATTCCTGACCATCAGTTTGGATTTAGAATCAAACATTGTGCAATCGACCAAGTCCACAAAATAACTGACGTAATAGAGAAAGCTCTGGAAGAAAAAAAGATTTGTTGTAGTGTATTTTTTGACGTCTCACAAGCTTTCGATAAGGTTTGGCACGAAGCCTTGGAGTATAAATTGCGACTACTACTGCCACTGCAACTCTTTCTAATCTTGCGATCGCACCTCACCGAGAGACTCTTTCGTGTTAAGCACGGAAACGATTACCCTGACTTCAAAGAGATTGCAGCCGGAGTCTCGCAAGGAAGTCCCCTTGGCCCACTTCTATATATATCCTACACTCGTCATATCCCACAGGAAATAAACTGTGTCGTCGCCACGTTTGCGGACGATACGGCGATATTGATAACGGGCGATACTATTGAAGCAGCAACTGGAAAGCTTCAACATGCTATTAATAAAGTCCACGCGGGGACGAATTCTTGGCGTATTGTGCTGAACGAAGGTAAATCTATTCACGTTAACTTTACCTACAAAAAAGTGGATAGTTGCCTGTATATCTAAGCTCAGGTCAAATACCGTTCACGAACGAAGCAAAATATCTAGGAATATCTCTAGATGTTAATCTTAAATGGAAATCGCACGTAAAAAAGAAACGCCATGAGCTCGAAAACAAATACCGACAAATGTACAGGCTACTTGGAAAACATTCGAAGTTGAACCCACATAACAAACTGCTTATCTATTAGCAAGTACTAAAGCCAAGTATGGGGTTGTACCAAGAAAAGCAATAGAAACATCATACAAACTTTTGAAAATAAAGTTCTTAGAACGATAGTTAACGCACCGTGGTATGTTCGTAACGAAGATAATCATCGCGATCTGTGAATTCCCAGCGTCGTCGAAGAGATAAAAAAATTTGGGCATAAGCACAAAGATCGTGTTCACGGCCATTGTAACCGTACCGTCACTCAGCTACTTGACCTGAACAATTCAATTCGTCGTTTGCAAAGGACAAAACCTTTTGACCTCGCGTCATAGTATATGCCGGTCATGAAAAAGGCAGGAACTTTCATTGGAATTTAACCTGTCTAAAGTGCTACATTTCTTTTTAATTACACACGATCCTCTTTTTCCAAAAAATCACGAGTCTCGTAAGCGAAAATAAAACTGCTGGACTAAGCGTCGGCTTAGTTGTAGTATTAGTTCTGAAGAGAAGTGTTTTTTTAGTGAGTACAAATTTAATTAAGCACGCGCGGTCGGGCCTTATGGTGTCTTTAGGAGATTTTTCACCTGCTCTCGAAAAAAAAAATTCAAATTCCCAGGCCACTTTAATGACACGCGAGAGCCATTGCACTCTCTCTTTACCTAAAGCCTTGAGCATTTCTGTTCGGATTTCATTCACACCATCAGTTTGCCAACTTTTATCGATTTGATCGCCAAAGTTACTTCCTTTACCGTAGGAGTACTTTCCGCCCTACTCTTGACCATAGGTATGCCATTATCTGTGCCCTGTTCGGAATTGAGCAATTCTGAAAAGTGCTCGCTCCATTTACGTAAAATGTCCTCCTCATTGGAAAGAAGTGTACCGCCTTTGAATCTGACTCCTTTCACGATATTCAACTTTCTTCCGCTGATTCGGCGAACGGTCTGCGAGAACACCTTATTTGCAGATCTGTAATCATGTTTTAATTTCTCGGCAAACTCCTTCTAAGACTGTACTTTCGCTGTTTTCACAATTAATTTGCAAGTTTTTCGCGCCTCGATGTACGGATTTCGAGAATCAGAGTTCCCCAGGTGAATCCAAACCTTAAAGGCTCTCTTCATTTCTCTAATGGCTTCTAAACCAAGCAGTTCTTTTCTCACCACCAGCCGCCACACCAAGCCACTTCGCTCCACAAACATCTGTGACCTCTCCCATCGTATGCGTGTAACCCTACTTGATTTGCGATTTGGTACTGGAAGCATTCTATCGCTAAAATACAATTTGCACAGCACTCAGTGATGGTCAGTTGACAGTTTGGCCTCTCTTAATACGCGATCACAAGCCATTCTCTTCAAGCACAATGGTACCTCAAAGAAATCTTTCAGTGACTTCTGCTAAAAACTCTGACGGTACCATGTGTATCTCGGAATTGTGTGGAAAGATACGAGTAGTATTCATGATGGAAGAAGTTAGCCGCCAGGGTGGCAGTTATGTGCTCGGTAATGAAAAAACAGGTGTGTTTTTTTAGAGCTGGGCACTCGGGTTTCCCTCTAAAATCGTTCTGATGCGAATTTTGAGAAAATTCTATTTGGTATCGAATAGACTAACGATGCAAATATGGAACTTACGTTCAGGGCAAACAAAAATTCGCATTGGCAAAATCATCGCATCACAGCTAAAAACAAAAACAAAAACAAATATTTGGCGCAACAGCTCTTGAAAGTGCCAGGGCCTAGCTTCTCGCAACCACTCATGTTGTGTGCGTTGTATTTTTCACACAAATGGAAGGGACCTACAGTTTAGTGCCGTATCCGAACGGCGATTTGAGCAGCTTTTTCGTGACAATACTCTCGGATGTTTGTCAGACGCTCGCGAGAGGTGGGACCGTGAAAAACGTTTTGTTGTTTTCTGGGATTCGAACTTGGAACCTCATGCGTAGTGATCCGACACACTAACCACTTACGCCACGGCGCCCCGCATCACAGCTCCGATCCATTTTTTTAAGAAATAAAACATCCAGTTTTTTTTTCTTTTTTACACATCTGAGTTATTAAAAAAACCTTGGTCGACCCTAGGCCGAATCTCAAAAAACAGACCTAGAAGTCAATAGTTATTTGTTCTCTAATTGCACATTCACAGTCCAACGAGCACTGAACAGACTATTTTTAATACATTTATAAATACGCAATTGCAAGTTCTACTATTCCAAAAGAATAGAGTTTAATTTATCTCATGATTAATATACAAACAAAATGAATTTCCATTAGTTTTAGCACAATGAGAAAAGGCTACAAAACGAGTTAATACAAGTAAATAATGAGTTAATGGAAGTAAATAATGTGAATGAAACAGTAAAAATGTGTATCTATATACAGGCTGTCCGAGTTAAGCAGTATAATCCTTTAAGAGGAGATACCTGAAGCTCCACCGAATAAAACATTGTATGGCAATGCAATGCATTTCAAGTTATAGCCCATCAAAGTGAGTGCCATCTTATTTTAACCACTTTAAACGCTCTAACTTCTAAACTATTATAGGCACAAAAATAGTTTTATACATTTTGGAAAGACAATTTAGTAGCGCATACAAGTTTCAAACAGGCGAACCCCACATGCGGATCAGTAGAAATGCGGTGAAGTGGGAGGGTTGTGATCCCTTGTTTTCGGATCATGGCCTCGCTCATAAAAGGAAGAAGAAGAAGAATACAAGTTTCAAACACATAGGATACAGCTGTGTTATGCAGTTATGGCTCCTAAAACTCAAAATAATGAAAATTTGTTGTTCCATTTTTTCACTTAAAATGCATTTTTCTCAAAATTTTTACTTAATATTTATTTTTCTTTTTTTATGAAATTTGCATTCCTAAAAAATTTCCTTAGAATTATGTTAAGCAACTTTTTTACGCACGATCAACAGAAGTTGTAGTAAAAGCAATTTTTTGTCAGACAAAAATGGTCAAACAAAATTAAGTGAGAATAATAAACTAACGTACCTATGAGCAATGCAGTTAACAGTTAATTGTCGAATAGGAAAAAAAATCGTAACAAAGAATTATCACAGATTTGCAAATGTACAGTCGACTCCGCTTAACTGAAACACCAATTTGCCACAATTATTTTTTCACTTAAGCGGTATTTTCTCTTAAGCGAACTTCGGATAACTGAGAAAAAATTTCATTTAGACGGAGTGAAAAACAATTTCACTTATCTAACCTGAAAATCAAGAAAAATACTAACATCATTTTTAATAATGTCAATATTTTATTTAAAAAAAAACATTTTTTTCTCCAAAGCCGACTACGAAGTGATAGTGTGGTGTCAAAACTGAAAGATAGATTTGGTGGAAAATTTGGTTTTTCCGCTAAAGAAAGGAAAAACGATACGATAACGACGATACCCAAATCGTAGAACACCATGTAGTCGGATGTTCGCTGATGCGTATCAGCGCCTTGTTGATACTGGGTCAGGTGCACCAAATAAAAGGGAACGACATTCAGACGCAGCGGCGGCAGAAGTTGAGAGTGGGATTTTGCGTGCTGTGGAAGTTCAGCCTTCAGTCAGCGTCCGCAGACTAGCTGTGCTGTTGAAACGGAACTTCCCAGAACCAGGATTCACAGAACTCTACAGAGTAATAGATTACACCCCTTCCATTTAACACTGGTACAGGATTTACTACCAGAAGATGCGCAAAGAAGAGTGGAATTTTGCCATTGGCTACTGCGCAAACAAGCAGAAAACGGGCACTTCCTCAATAACATTATGTGGACTGACGAAGCCCAATTCACAAGAGATGGGGTAACAAACCACCATAATTGGTCAGACTTCAATCCCCATTTAATACGCACAACATCCTTTCAAAGGTAAGAATTTAATTATTGGGAACAACTTCTTCAAAGCGTGTTGCTTATTTTAAAGGAGGTTTAGCGTAAATGTTTGGGCTGGATTAATAGGAAACACCTTAGTCGGCCCGCACGTTCTTCCAGGAAGAGTTAATTCCCATTACCACCTGGAATTTCTTGGAGAACGATTGCCGGAGCTCCTTGAAGGTGTTCCTCTTGTTCAGAGAAGGGTGATGTTCTTTCAGCAAGATGGAGCACTTTGTCACAGTAGCAGCGAAGTAACTTCGTTCCTCAACCATACTTTTAACGAACAGTGGATTGGTCGATTTGGCTCCAACCCTTGGCCACCCAGATCTCCTGATCTAACATCCATGGATATCTTCGTCTGGGGTGCTATGAAAGAAAAAGTTTATTTTAGAGAAATGTCGAATCTGGAAAAGCTCCAAGAAAAAATGAGTGCCGTTTCAGAAAAGATGAGAAGAAGTTTGCTGCTCGTTAATCTGCCATCCGAAATGCTTTAACGCGCCCGAAAGTGTATTCAAATGGAAGGAAGGCACTTCGAACAATTGCTATAAACATTCCATAAACTGTTCTGCTTTAAGACTAATTCAGTAGGTACCTACACTTCCTTTTGACCATTTTTGTCTGACAAAAAATGGCTTTTACTACAACTTCTGTTGATCGTACGTAAAAAAAAAATTGCTTGACATAATTTTAAGGAAATTTTTTAGGGATAAAAATTTCATAAAAAAAAAAAATTATTAAGTAAAAATTTTCAGAAAAATGCATTTTAAGTGAAAAAATGGAACAACAAATTTTCATTATTTTGAGTTTAAGGAGCCATAACTGCATAACACAGCTGTACCCAATGTGTTTGAAACTTGTATGCGCTACTAAATTGTCTTTCGAAAATGTATAAAATTATTTTTGCACCTATAATAATTTAGAAGTTAGAGCGTTTAAAGCAGTTACACCTCCAAATAAGAGGTCACCCACTTTGATGGGCTATAACTTGAAATGTGGAAAGAGAATTACAAGCAAACAGCCAGAGAATATTCAAGAAATTCTGAGCTCTCCACGGCAAAATGTGGAAAAACAAATATATGTACATAACAGATGAAGAAGAATTGGCAAAAGAAACAGAGTGGATTAGAGATACTACCCAGAATTACAGAACCGACAGAAATAAGATTTCAAAAGCAATCGAAAAAGTCACCACCACCGCCTCCAATAATAATTGATGAGGTAATTAGCTATGATAATTTGTATGAAAAGATAAAGTTAATTACTTCTTCTTCCTCTTTCAGCGAGGTTGTGATCCGAAAATAAGGGATGACAACCCTCCCACTTCACCGCATTTCTACTGATCCGCCTGTGGGGTTCGCCTATTTGACCTCAGAAAATATCGGCAGGGCAGCCGATTTTGGATCACTCGGTTACTGAGGCCAATGAAATCCCGATGTCGTCGCATTTGTGTGATCCAGGCGTTTATAGGCCTACCTTTCCTACATCGCGATGTCTTTGGAACGTGCATTGATATTGCCCTTTTAACAGGGTTCAAATGAACGATGATTTCCTTGATGTGAAAGCTTCCACGGATCTTCGAACTTCTTATTCGATCAAGCTTTGTCACTCCTGCTGCCATGCGAAGCATCTTCATCTCAGCTGCCGTTAATTTACTCTCATACGTTTTGTACATCGTCCAACGTTGTGAACCGTATGTGAGCGCTGGACGCACAACTGCGGTGTAGAGACTTCCTTTCAACTTAGGTGGCATTTTTCTGTCACAGAAGATAGCGGAATTTTCTCCCCACTTCATCCACCCTACGCTTACGCGATGATTGCTGTCGTCATCACAAGTTGCTTTGCTGTTGATCATAGATCCCAGATATTTGAACTTTTCGCACTTGGGAAGCACTGTTTCATTCAAATAAATGTCTGGAATAGGCCTGAGAGGATCAGAGAACGGGCAGTACAAGTACTCTGTCTTTTTTTAACTAATGCGATACCCATTTCCTTCCAGAGCGTCCACCCACCCATCAAGTGCTCGTTGCAGGGATGTAGGATCCTCACTTATGATGGCTCCATCGTCACCAATGAATAACTGATGTACCTTGGGGTCCATCACTTTACCTTCAAGCAGATAATCAAGGACTGTAATAAAGAGCAAAGTACTTAAAACGCTTCCCTGGTGTGGTCAATTACTCAAGCAGAAAATTTCAATCTAAGAATCATTAGCAAAAACAATATAAGAATTAATCTTAATAAAAGATGGAGAAACCTACAGAAGTGTCACGGCTTTACTAAATGAAGAAAACTATGCCTGGCACTCCTAGGAAAATAAGCAATACAGGCCCATCAGAGTAATGGCTAAAAATCTGCACCACTCACGCAAGCCTTAAAATATAACCGCAAATCTCAAATCTAAAGGTTTCAAGATTATTGATGCTTCAATTAAGCTCAAGCGGGAAAACAAGGAACCTTTAAACATGTTTATATTAACATTCAGTGCAGAAGAAGAAATTGAAAAAAATTATAAACTCAAAAACATTTTGGGATGCAGAGTTGAAATAGAACCACTTCAAAAATCAAAACTGTTACCCCGGTAGCATGTGGCCGTGTGATGTGTGCAATACGCTGGAAAACACCACACTACACAATGTACAAAGCACCAAAATGTGCAGCCCAGTGTGTGGACTGCGGGGAACCCCACCCCGCAAACTACCGATGGTGTATTGTTGCCATTGAACTGCAGAGCATCATAAATAAAAAACTAAGTATTGCACTTAAAATACTAAACGGCAAATTCTTGATAAAAAACAAAAGCACCGGAAAATATTAAAGTGGATTAGGTTGGGTTAGGTATGTGGGCTGGCAGGGAGAGACGCTCTCTGCCACACTCAGGTCAGCGTTGACCCAATGTGACACCAACTGACGAATGGTAATGTTGGAAAACCCCCTCTGGTATGAAAAAAAGCTTAGTCCAGACAACGTATCTGTCAAACTTGAAAAAACACCCGCGCTAGAGGTAAGTCTATTTGCGCATATTGTCGCTATAATTGTTACTAATATTACTTTTAAATTGCAGAAATACAACAATTGAAGTGTTTCAAGCTTCCACGGATCTTCGAACTTCTTATTCGATCAAGCTTTGTCACTCCTGCTGCCATGCGAAGCATCTTCATCTCAGCTGCCGTTAATTTACTCTCATACGTTTTGTACATCGTCCAACGTTGTGAACCGTATGTGAGCGCTGGACGCACAACTGCGGTGTAGAGACTTCCTTTCAACTTAGGTGGCATTTTTCTGTCACAGAAGATAGCGGAATTTTCCCCCCACTTCATCCACCCTACGCTTACGCGATGATTGCTGTCGTCATCACAAGTTGCTTTGCTGTTGATCATAGATCCCAGATATTTGAACTTTTCGCACTTGGGAAGCACTGTTTCATTCAAATAAATGTCTGGAATAGGCTTGAGAGGATCAGAGAACGGGCAGTACAAGTACTCTGTCTTTTTTTAACTAATGCGATACCCATTTCCTTCCAGAGCGTCCACCCACCCATCAAGTGCTCGTTGCAGGGATGTAGGATCCTCACTTATGATGGCTCCATCGTCACCAATGAATAACTGATGTACCTTGGGGTCCATCACTTTACCTTCAAGCAGATAATCAAGGACTGTAATAAAGAGCAAAGTACTTAAAACGCTTCCCTGGTGTGGTCAATTACTCAAGCAGAAAATTTCAATCTAAGAATCATTAGCAAAAACAATATAAGAATTAATCTTAATAAAAGATGGAGAAACCTACAGAAGTGTCACGGCTTTACTAAATGAAGAAAACTATGCCTGGCACTCCTAGGAAAATAAGCAATACAGGCCCATCAGAGTAATGGCTAAAAATCTGCACCACTCACGCAAGCCTTAAAATATAACCGCAAATCTCAAATCTAAAGGTTTCAAGATTATTGATGCTTCAATTAAGCTCAAGCGGGAAAACAAGGAACCTTTAAACATGTTTATATTAACATTCAGTGCAGAAGAAGAAATTAAAAAAAAAATTATAAACTCAAAAACATTTTGGGATGCAGAGTTGAAATAGAACCACTTCAAAAATCAAAACTGTTACCCCGGTAGCATGTGGCCGTGTGATGTGTGCAATACGCTGGAAAACACCACACTACACAATGTACAAAGCACCAAAATGTGCAGCCCAGTGTGTGGACTGCGGGGAACCCCACCCCGCAAACTACCGATGGTGTATTGTTGCCATTGAACTGCAGAGCATCATAAATAAAAAACTAAGTATTGCACTTAAAATACTAAACGGCAAATTCTTGATAAAAAACAAAAGCACCGGAAAATATTAAAGTGGATTAGGTTGGGTTAGGTATGTGGGCTGGCAGGGAGAGACGCTCTCTGCCACACTCAGGTCAGCGTTGACCTAATGTGACACCAACTGACGAATGGTAATGTTGGAAAACCCCCTCTGGTATGAAAAAAAGCTTAGTCCAGACAACGTATCTGTCAAACTTGAAAAAACACCCGCGCTAGAGGTAAGTCTATTTGCGTATATTGTCGCTATAATTGTTACTAATATTACTTTTAAATTGCAGAAATACAACAATTGAAGTGTTTCAAGTCTTTCCCCCCAGTCATCGATCATCGAAAGTGACACAGTTCCAGCGAATTCAACAGTTTCCAGAGCACCTTCGCTACGCACAGGATAAAATAAAATTTATTCCTCGGAATTTCGAATAAACAGTGTTTAAGTAAGTATATAACTAATTGTTATTAATGTTATATTAAATTACAGATATACTACACAACTGCGACAACATTTCAAAGGATTTTCCACCCCAATTGTAGTCGTAGGCGCCAACAAAGTTTCATCCCTTGAAACTGGGACAAGAGCAAATAATTTGCCGGAAGACAAAATAGTCAGTGATTGTGTTTATTTTATTGCTAGTACATGTACCACCACCGCACATGGCTTTCTACAGACACCTGGAGACGGATCGATGAGCGTACAGCAATCAAGACACGGATTGCAGCGGCCTCAGCGGTAGAGAGAACCGGGCTTAAAGCCCAATACAGTGCGAAGAAGAAAGAAGTGCAGCGTAGTGTGAGACGGGGCAAACGTCAATATGTCAACTCACTGGCCTCAAGGGCTGAAGAAGCAGCGAGTAGGTGCGACAGTAGGACTGTTTACAACATCACTAAGTACCTTATTGGTGGTCGAAACTCCAAACAACATCCAGTGAAGAGTCTAGACGGTTCTGATTTCGGATGAGGATTAGCTCACTAGATGGAGAGAAAATTTTGCTACAGTGCTAAATCACTTAGACGATGGCGGTATGATCTTGAATTCGAATGAGCAGTTCGAAGCAACAAATTCCCGAATTCGCATCGTACCTCCCAGTAAAACTGAAATAATAACAGCAATCAAGTCCCTCAAGAAGAACAAAGCGGTGGGTATTGATGGCATCCCTGCCGAGCTATTTCAAGCGGCGCCAAATACATCAGCAAATTTGCTGCATCCGCTAATACGGAGAGCTTGGGAGAGTGAACAATTTCCGCAGGAGTGGAAAAGGGGGATGATCATTAAGCTTCCAAAGAAGGGAGTGCGGTAACTGGAGAGGTATATGTGTTCTTCCAGCTGTAGCCAAAATAATAGCTAGAATAATTCTAGAACGAATTAGAGAACATTTAGATTCAACTCTCGATGTCGAACTGGCATCCTTTCGCGCTGGATCCTCCTGCATCGACCACATAAACACTTCGACTTCGAGAAGGCCTTCGACAGCTTGAATCGAGATTCTATCTGGTTGGCCTTGCGCAGGAGAGGCATTCCAGAAAAACTTATAGCTATTATCAAGGCTACATACGAGGGCGGCAAGTGTCACGTCGTGTACAATGGTAAGGTGTCGGAGGATTTCGAAGTCCAAAGTGGAGTACGTCAAGGGTGCATACTGTCCCCACTATTGTTCTTGGTGGTTATCAGCGATGTACTCCGTGCAGCATTGACGGAAGCTAATTATGGAATTCGTTGGACGATTACATCTTACCTTAAACACCTAGATTACGCTGACGATGTTTGTCTACATTCACATCGGATAATGGATCTTCATTTGATGGAACGAAGTGGGACCTAGGCAAGCGTGGCGCAGAACATTTGAGGAGGAATCGAGCTCTTTAGGAATAAGTTGGAGGCAGCTCAAACGCGTTGCAGAACTCCGAACACGATGGCGCGCTGGCGTGGTTGACGCCCCATGCCCCCCGAGGGTTTAAAGGATATACGTAAGAACGGGCTTTTATTTATTATAATGTATTCATTTTACAGTATTCCTGTGTGCTCGTTACAGAAATTTTATTTTTTTTTTTTTTTAGGTTGCGCCAGGGATGTGTAATCTTCATAGATACTAATAGCCCGAGTGCTACTAGCATGCACGATTCGCAAACCTGAGTAATCGATTTCAGGAATACGCCTACGTACTAAACACACACCCTACACACTTCTACCACTCTCCCCGCGGGACTGCCGTTAGGTATTACTTCGCGGGGCTGGTTAGCAATTTATGCTGTACTTTCTGCTTCTCGACGTATTCGTTCTTGAATTCGAAGCTGCATTTGCACATGCGTAATAAACGTGCAAATTTCCATCCATTTTTCCTCAGATTGTACCATATGATCTATGAGGAATGGGGGACTGGGAAGTTCGTTTCTCCAGTTTTCAAATCGCCTACAGTAGAAGACTGCATGCTCCGTATCTTCCTCCTGGTCTGGACATTCTGGACACAACGGAGAGCTATCGTGTCCAAACCGGTAAAGATATTTGCGATAACCTCCATGGCCAGACAGGAACTGCGTGAGGTGGTAGGTGCAGTTCCCATGTGCTCGGTTTATCCAAATGTCGATGGTGGGGATTAATTTATAGGTCCATCTGCCTTTAACCGCATTATCCCATCGATCTTGCCACACAGCTCTTGAAGCTGCTTTTTCTTCTTCTATAACCCTTCTTCTTTCGCTAGCCTCTTGATGACTCGAGCCTCTCCGATTGTAGATTCTCTGCATCTCGTTCGCGAGGATGTCGATAGGAACCATTCCTGCTATGACAAAGGCTGCTTCGTCAGAGATAGTTCTAAAACCACTGATGGTCCTTATAGCGCAGAGTCTGTAGGCTGATGTAAGTTTCCTCCTTGTTTCTTTGGTCGCGAGAGCCCCCGCCCAAACCGGAGCCGCATAAAGAAGGACTGAGCTGACAACTCTGGATAGTAGGATCCTCCTAGCGTATCCAGGTCCTCCTATGTTGGGCATTATCCTTGAGAGTGCTGCCTGAAGTCGTGACGCTTTTTTGCTCGAATAGTCAGCATGCTGTTTAAACCGCAGTCTATTGTCGAGCATTACTCCTAAGTATTTGATTGCTTCTTTGGATCTGATGACTTGGGTTCCAACCTGTACATTCATATATTCCACAGATTTCCGACTGGTTATTAGAACAGCTTCAGTTTTGTGGTCAGCTAATTCTAAACCGGCGGATCCTAGCCAGCTTTTGATTTGACTGATTGCCACATTTGTAGCTGATTCTACTTCACTGATTTGTTTTGCTACTGTTACAACAGCGATGTCGTCAGCAAATCCAATTATATTCACTTTAGGTGGCAGTGGTAGTCGTAAAACTCCGTCGTACATTATGTTCCATAGTAATGGGCCCAGCACCGATCCTTGCGGGACCCCAGCTGTAACATCGTAGTACTTCACTTCTTCGTCGGTATCATACCTCAGTTTCCTGTTGGTAAAGTAGCTCGCCATTATCTGCAGCAAGTAAGATGGTGTATCCATCCTAGCAAGAGATCTTCTTATAGTGGGCCAGTCTGCCGAATTAAATGCGTTTTTGACATCTAGCGTCACTACTGCACAGTATTCCTTGGTGCCGTATCGCCATCTTTCACCTTCAATTGCTTCCGCTACTATATTAACTACAGATTTAATGGCGTCAATTGTTGAGCGAGACTTTCGGAATCCGAATTGCTGGTTGGACAAAGCCCCTTTCTCCTCCGCTATTGTGAGCAATCTGTTGTAAATGATTCGCTCCAGGATCTTTCCCATTGTGTCCAGTAGGCATATCGGGCGATACGATGATGGGTCTCCTGGGGGTTTGTTTCCTTTTGGCAATAAAACGAGGTGTTGCAGTTTCCATTGCTTAGGGAAAATTCCTTCTTCTAGGCACTTTTGCATTGTTGCAATAAAGACGTCTGAGAATATTCAAGAAATTCTGAGCTCTCCACGGCAAAATGTGGAAAAACAAATATATGTACATAACAGATGAAGAAGAATTGGCAAAAGAAACAGAGTGGATTAGAGATACTACCCAGAATTACAGAACCGACAGAAATAAAATTTCAAAAGCAATCGAAAAAGTCACCACCACCGCCTCCAATAATAATTGATGAGGTAATTAGCTATGATAATTTGTATGAAAAGATAAAGTAAATTACTTCTTCTTCCTCTTTCAGCGAGGTTGTGATCCGAAAATAAGGGATCACAACCCTCCCACTTCACCGCATTTCTACTGATCCGCCTGTGGGGTTCGCCTATTTGACCTCAGAAAATATCGGCAGGGCAGCCGATTTTGGATCACTCGGTTACTGAGGCCAATGAAATGCCGATGTCGTCGCATTTGTGTGATCCAGGCGTTTATAGGCCTACCTTTCCTACATCGCGATGTCTTTGGAACGTGCATTGATATTGCCCTTTTAACAGGGTTCAAATGAACGATGATTTCCTTGATGTGAAAGCTTCCACGGATCTTCGAACTTCTTATTCGATCAAGCTTTGTCACTCCTGCTGCCATGCGAAGCATCTTCATCTCAGCTGCCGTTAATTTACTCTCATACGTTTTGTACATCGTCCAACGTTGTGAACCGTATGTGAGCGCTGGACGCACAACTGCGGTGTAGAGACTTCCTTTCAACTTAGGTGGCATTTTTCTGTCACAGAAGATAGCGGAATTTTCTCCCCACTTCATCCACCCTACGCTTACGCGATGATTGCTGTCGTCATCACAAGTTGCTTTGCTGTTGATCATAGATCCCAGATATTTGAACTTTTCGCACTTGGGAAGCACTGTTTCATTCAAATAAATGTCTGGAATAGGCCTGAGAGGATCAGAGAACGGGCAGTACAAGTACTCTGTCTTTTTTTAACTAATGCGATACCCATTTCCTTCCAGAGCGTCCACCCACCCATCAAGTGCTCGTTGCAGGGATGTAGGATCCTCACTTATGATGGCTCCATCGTCACCAATGAATAACTGATGTACCTTGGGGTCCATCACTTTACCTTCAAGCAGATAATCAAGGACTGTAATAAAGAGCAAAGTACTTAAAACGCTTCCCTGGTGTGGTCAATTACTCAAGCAGAAAATTTCAATCTAAGAATCATTAGCAAAAACAATATAAGAATTAATCTTAATAAAAGATGGAGAAACCTACAGAAGTGTCACGGCTTTACTAAATGAAGAAAACTATGCCTGGCACTCCTAGGAAAATAAGCAATACAGGCCCATCAGAGTAATGGCTAAAAATCTGCACCACTCACGCAAGCCTTAAAATATAACCGCAAATCTCAAATCTAAAGGTTTCAAGATTATTGATGCTTCAATTAAGCTCAAGCGGGAAAACAAGGAACCTTTAAACATGTTTATATTAACATTCAGTGCAGAAGAAGAAATTAAAAAAAAAATTATAAACTCAAAAACATTTTGGGATGCAGAGTTGAAATAGAACCACTTCAAAAATCAAAACTGTTACCCCGGTAGCATGTGGCCGTGTGATGTGTGCAATACGCTGGAAAACACCACACTACACAATGTACAAAGCACCAAAATGTGCAGCCCAGTGTGTGGACTGCGGGGAACCCCACCCCGCAAACTACCGATGGTGTATTGTTGCCATTGAACTGCAGAGCATCATAAATAAAAAACTAAGTATTGCACTTAAAATACTAAACGGCAAATTCTTGATAAAAAACAAAAGCACCGGAAAATATTAAAGTGGATTAGGTTGGGTTAGGTATGTGGGCTGGCAGGGAAAGACGCTCTCTGCCACACTCAGGTCAGCGTTGACCCAATGTGACACCAACTGACGAATGGTAATGTTGGAAAACCCCCTCTGGTATGAAAAAAAGCTTAGTCCAGACAACGTATCTGTCAAACTTGAAAAAACACCCGCGCTAGAGGTAAGTCTATTTGCGTATATTGTCGCTATAATTGTTACTAATATTACTTTTAAATTGCAGAAATACAACAATTGAAGTGTTTCAAGTCTTTCCCCCCAGTCATCGATCATCGAAAGTGACACAGTTCCAGCGAATTCAACAGTTTCCAGAGCACCTTCGCTACGCACAGGATAAAATAAAATTTATTCCTCGGAATTTCGAATAAACAGTGTTTAAGTAAGTATATAACTAATTGTTATTAATGTTATATTAAATTACAGATATACTACACAACTGCGACAACATTTCAAAGGATTTTCCACCCCAATTGTAGTCGTAGGCGCCAACAAAGTTTCATCCCTTGAAACTGGGACAAGAGCAAATAATTTGCCGGAAGACAAAATAGTCAGTGATTGTGTTTATTTTATTGCTAGTACATGTACCACCACCGCACATGGCTTTCTACAGACACCTGGAGACGGATCGATGAGCGTACAGCAATCAAGACACGGATTGCAGCGGCCTCAGCGGTAGAGAGAACCGGGCTTAAAGCCCAATACAGTGCGAAGAAGAAAGAAGTGCAGCGTAGTGTGAGACGGGGCAAACGTCAATATGTCAACTCACTGGCCTCAAGGGCTGAAGAAGCAGCGAGTAGGTGCGACAGTAGGACTGTTTACAACATCACTAAGTACCTTATTGGTGGTCGAAACTCCAAACAACATCCAGTGAAGAGTCTAGACGGTTCTGATTTCGGATGAGGATTAGCTCACTAGATGGAGAGAAAATTTTGCTACAGTGCTAAATCACTTAGACGATGGCGGTATGATCTTGAATTCGAATGAGCAGTTCGAAGCAACAAATTCCCGAATTCGCATCGTACCTCCCAGTAAAACTGAAATAATAACAGCAATCAAGTCCCTCAAGAAGAACAAAGCGGTGGGTATTGATGGCATCCCTGCCGAGCTATTTCAAGCGGCGCCAAATACATCAGCAAATTTGCTGCATTCGCTAATACGGAGAGCTTGGGAGAGTGAACAATTTCCGCAGGAGTGGAAAAGGGGGATGATCATTAAGCTTCCAAAGAAGGGAGTGCGGTAACTGGAGAGGTATATGTGTTCTTCCAGCTGTAGCCAAAATAATAGCTAGAATAATTCTAGAACGAATTAGAGAACATTTAGATTCAACTCTCGATGTCGAACTGGCATCCTTTCGCGCTGGATCCTCCTGCATCGACCACATAAACACTTCGACTTCGAGAAGGCCTTCGACAGCTTGAATCGAGATTCTATCTGGTTGGCCTTGCGCAGGAGAGGCATTCCAGAAAAACTTATAGCTATTATCAAGGCTACATACGAGGGCGGCAAGTGTCACGTCGTGTACAATGGTAAGGTGTCGGAGGATTTCGAAGTCCAAAGTGGAGTACGTCAAGGGTGCATACTGTCCCCACTATTGTTCTTGGTGGTTATCAGCGATGTACTCCGTGCAGCATTGACGGAAGCTAATTATGGAATTCGTTGGACGATTACATCTTACCTTAAACACCTAGATTACGCTGACGATGTTTGTCTACATTCACATCGGATAATGGATCTTCATTTGATGGAACGAAGTGGGACCTAGGCAAGCGTGGCGCAGAACATTTGAGGAGGAATCGAGCTCTTTAGGAATAAGTTGGAGGCAGCTCAAACGCGTTGCAGAACTCCGAACACGATGGCGCGCTGGCGTGGTTGACGCCCCATGCCCCCCGAGGGTTTAAAGGATATACGTAAGAACGGGCTTTTATTTATTATAATGTATTCATTTTACAGTATTCCTGTGTGGTCGTTACAGAAAATTTTTTTTTTTTTTTTTTTAGGTTGCGCCAGGGATGTGTAATCTTCATAGATACTAATAGCCCGAGTGCTACTAGCATGCACGATTCGCAAACCTGAGTAATCGATTTCAGGAATACGCCTACGTACTAAACACACACCCTACACACTTCTACCACTCTCCCCGCGGGACTGCCGTTAGGTATTACTTCGCGGGGCTGGTTAGCAATTTATGCTGTACTTTCTGCTTCTCGACGTATTCGTTCTTGAATTCGAAGCTGCATTTGCACATGCGTAATAAACGTGCAAATTTCCATCCATTTTTCCTCAGATTGTACCATATGATCTATGAGGAATGGGGGACTGGGAAGTTCGTTTCTCCAGTTTTCAAATCGCCTACAGTAGAAGACTGCATGCTCCGTATCTTCCTCCTGGTCTGGACATTCTGGACACAACGGAGAGCTATCGTGTCCAAACCGGTAAAGATATTTGCGATAACCTCCATGGCCAGACAGGAACTGCGTGAGGTGGTAGGTGCAGTTCCCATGTGCTCGGTTTATCCAAATGTCGATGGTGGGGATTAATTTATAGGTCCATCTGCCTTTAACCGCATTATCCCATCGATCTTGCCACACAGCTCTTGAAGCTGCTTTTTCTTCTTCTATAACCCTTCTTCTTTCGCTAGCCTCTTGATGACTCGAGCCTCTCCGATTGTAGATTCTCTGCATCTCGTTCGCGAGGATGTCGATAGGAACCATTCCTGCTATGACAAAGGCTGCTTCGTCAGAGATAGTTCTAAAACCACTGATGGTCCTTATAGCGCAGAGTCTGTAGGCTGATGTAAGTTTCCTCCTTGTTTCTTTGGTCGCGAGAGCCCCCGCCCAAACCGGAGCCGCATAAAGAAGGACTGAGCTGACAACTCTGGATAGTAGGATCCTCCTAGCGTATCCAGGTCCTCCTATGTTGTGCATTATCCTTGAGAGTGCTGCCTGAAGTCGTGACGCTTTTTTGCTCGAATAGTCAACATGCTGTTTAAACCGCAGTCTATTGTCGAGCATTACTCCTAAGTATTTGATTGCTTCTTTGGATCTGATGATTTGGGTTCCAACCTGTACATTCATATATTCCACAGATTTCCGACTGGTTATTAGAACAGCTTCAGTTTTGTGGTCAGCTAATTCTAAACCGGCGGATCCTAGCCAGCTTTTGATTTGACTGATTGCCACATTTGTAGCTGATTCTACTTCACTGATTTGTTTTGCTACTGTAACAACAGCGATGTCGTCAGCAAATCCAATTATATTCACTTTAGGTGGCAGTGGTAGTCGTAAAACTCCGTCGTACATTATGTTCCATAGTAATGGGCCCAGCACCGATCCTTGCGGGACCCCAGCTGTAACATCGTAGTACTTCACTTCTTCGTCGGTATCATACCTCAGTTTCCTGTTGGTAAAGTAGCTCGCCATTATCTGCAGCAAGTAAGATGGTGTATCCATCCTAGCAAGAGATCTTCTTATAGTGGGCCAGTCTGCCGAATTAAATGCGTTTTTGACATCTAGCGTCACTACTGCACAGTATTCCTTGGTGCCGTATCGCCATCTTTCACCTTCAATTGCTTCCGCTACTATATTAACTACAGATTTAATGGCGTCAATTGTTGAGCGAGACTTTCGGAATCCGAATTGCTGGTTGGACAAAGCCCCTTTCTCCTCCGCTATTGTGAGCAATCTGTTGTAAATGATTCGCTCCAGGATCTTTCCCATTGTGTCCAGTAGGCATATCGGGCGATACGATGATGGGTCTCCTGGGGGTTTGTTTCCTTTTGGCAATAAAACGAGGTGTTGCAGTTTCCATTGCTTAGGGAAAATTCCTTCTTCTAGGCACTTTTGCATTGTTGCAATAAAGACGTCTGGCTTTTTTTGAGCAGCAGCTTTCGCAGCTTTGTTAGGGATGCCGTCAGGTCCGGGCGTCTTGTTGTCACCTATCTTTCTGGATGCGATTGTCAATTCCTCTGTTGTAATCACTGGAATTACCTCTGTAAAGATTTCTCTGGTGATTGCGCACATAGTAGATGCTCTCCTTGGAAAAAGATGTTCTACTATTGACTTCAGCATTATCGGGCATGTTATCTGCGGGGAGTTGCCGCCCTTAAGCTTTCTCATCACCATCGTATATGCCGTGCCCCAAGGGTCTACGTTAGCTTCATCGCAGAGCTACCTGAAACATCTTGCTTTGCTCTCCTTGATAACTCTGCTTAACTGTTTTCGCGCCAGCTTAAAGGACGATAGGTACTCCTGAAAGTTGGGTGTGTTTCGCGATCTTTGTACTTTGCGTCTTGCCCGTAGACACTCTGCTCTAAGTACCCTGATCTTATCGTTCCACCAGTAGCAAGGCAGGCGTCTTCTACTTGAGGCCCTCCTGGGCATTGATGCATCGCACGCCATGTTGATGGACTGGGTGAGGTGGCGAGCTGAATTTTCTGCCGATCCTTGGACTAGCGTGAAGGTGTCAACCACTTCCGCGAATGTATCTTTGTCGAAGAGCTTATCCTGCCATTTCGGACCAGTCGATCGCGGGCGGTGAGTGCTTCTGGCGTTACCGATGTCAATTATAACAGCTTGGTGGTCACTGTGGGTATAATCTTCACTGACTCTCCATTTAATTCGCCGCAGGATGGAGTTACTCGCTAACGTGATATCAATTATTGAGCCCATGCCTGCTCTGCATTGAAATCTCCGCCAATAACCACTGGAGTTCTCTCCCGAGCATCAGCCACGAGGTTATCTAGCATCTCCTGGTATTCAATTATAGTCCAGCTGGGCCGAGCATAGCAACTATAGAAGTGTATACCGTTGATTTTGGCCCGAACGAAACCCTCTGACTCTTCATTTGCATCCTGGAACGCATGTCTCCCACATGCTGCTGTTGTCAGGAATTTTATATGGCTCGCTGATCAAGATTACATCTGCTTTTTCGTCCTTGATGGTTTGTGCCAGGATATCCTGAGCTGTCTCACAATGATTGAGGTTAATTTGGATAACCTTCATGGTTTCTTGCTGCAGATCGCTTTCTTGAGGACAGGGCATTTATTGCCGCCGGCTATGTGCTTTGCATTTTCCGGGTTGACTTTCCTGCAGAACATGCAGGATGGTTCCTCGCTGCAATCGCTCGCGATATGTCCCTCTTTACCGCATCTCCTACAGAGTTTGGAGCGGTCTTCTTCGCTTTTACAATGCTTGGCCAAATGTCCGAATTCGAGGCACTTGAAACATTTCTGTAGCAGCATCCGCTCACGAATGCGGCAGACTACCCAGCCAATTTTGATGCGTCCAGCTTCCAATAGTTTCTTCGCACTTTCTGCAGGCAGATTAATTATTGCCGTTTGAGTCTCACCGTACGCCTTCCGCAAAGAAATGATGTCAGTAGTCATGACCCTGCCCAAATCGAATTGAGCTCTGATCACCGCGCATACGTCCTCCTTGGTAGTGACCTCGTCGATGTCTCTGATCTCGATCGTGGTACGATGAGTGAGCGTTCTGACTTCAGCCTGTTCTCCTAGAGCTTCACCAATGACGTTGGTTACAGTACATATATGTTTTACATTGTGTGTACGTGCATAGTTGTGTGTGTTTTTTCAGAATATCATTAAATGAAAAATTAACAGTGCTACAAAGAATGGACAAAGGGAAATCACTTCAAAAAATTGCCCAGGAACTCAATGTAGGCGTTACGACAATAAAAGATTGGAGAACAAATTGGAAAGACATTGAATCACACAGAGTGACGATAGATAGCGAAAACGCTTTTAAGAATCGGAAAACGTTGAGAAAGCCTAAACTTGAACTGCTTGACAACGTATTGTGGATGTGGTTCTCCCAAGAAAGAAGGAAGGGAGCCCCTATATCTGGACCCATTTTAAAAGGCAATAGCTTTCCATAAAAAAGTAGAGTCAATAAGTGAGTTCGCAGCTAGTGAAGGCTGGTTTGATCGCTGAGGCAGCTAAGGAGTTTTCTGTGAAGTTTCAAGAAATTGTCGAAGAAAATGAACTGTTACCTTGCCAAGTCTATAACATAGAAACCCCGACTAGGAATAAAACAACTACCATAGAAATTCAACGATTACTTCTATTTAGGGGTCGTCGCGACACCGAGAGTTCAGAAGTTAACTGACAACTAACTTAAAAAAAGGGAAGAACTTTGATTTAAGGTCTTGAAGAGACAAAAGAAAAATAAGTTAATTCATGTGTGTGTGTACTAAATAAGTTAGGAAAATGTATGTGTTAATTGATGTGTGTGTACTAAATAAGTTAGGAAAATGTATGTGTTAATTGATGTGTGTGTATCAAAGAAGTTCAAAAAAATATGTGCTAGTCTTTTTTTTTTTTTCAACAGGACACGCCTAAACTATAAAATGCTGCCAAAGAAAACGCTTGCTGCATCAAATGAAACCGTTGCAGAAACGAAACTTAGAAATGATAGGCTAACCGTTGCTCCTTGCAGCAACGCTGACGGTACACAGAAGCTTCCCCCCTTCGTTATCGGCAAATCTAAGAAGCCTAGGGCATTCAAAAACATAAACTTATCTTCCTTACTGGTTTATTACCGAAATCAAAAGTCCGCTTGGATGGACTGCCATTTTTTAAAATCTTGGTTTTTCGACCAGTTCGTTCTATCTGTTGGAAAAGACTTGAAATAACAAAAGCTTCCCGTTCGTGCTCTATTGCTGTTCGATAACGCACCATTGCATCCACCGGAAGAGGATTTAGTGAAAGGGGACATAAAAGCTATCTTCCTTCCACCAAATATCACATCACTTATCCAACCAATAGATCAGGGAGTGATAGAATGCTTAAAGAGGTGCTATCGCAGAAAGTACATTACCTCAGTTTTAGAGAAGTCCGAAGAAGGTTGTAACATATTTGAACCTACGAAATCCCTCGACATCAAAGATGCTATGGATATCTATACGATTGCTGAGTCATGGGAGGAACTGAAACCTGACACGCTGTGAAAATCTTGGCCTAAGCTTTGGACGGAAGTTATGACCGAAAGTGACCAGATCGAAGACGAGCAAAACAACGGCACACAGGAAATCGTTAAAGATCTACAAACTGTACAAGAGAATGTATTTGCCAGTGAAGTTGAGGAGTGGATTGCCCAATGTGGAAAAACTGGGAAACCAGTGAAGAGCTCAATGACGACCAGATTATTGCTGCCGTTTTGGAAAATAATAGTGAAGGAACTGTGAACGAGGACTCGGGCAAATACCTCTCTTCAAAATTAATACTACAACTAAGCCAACGCTTATCCAGCAGTTTTATTTTCGCTTACGAAACTCGTGATTTTGGAAAAAGATGTAATTTAAAAGGAATGTAGCACTTTAGAGAGGTTAAACTCCAATGAAAGTTCCTGCCTTTTTCTCGACCGGCATATACTATGACGCGAGGTCAAAAGATTTTATTCTTTGCAGACGACGAATTAAATTGTTCAGGTCAAGTAGTTGAATGACGGTACGGTTATAATGGCCGTGAACACGATCTTTGTGTTTACGCGCAAATTTTGTTATCTCTTCGACGACGCTGGGAATTCCCAGATCTCGATTGATGTCTTCGTTACGTACATACCACGGTGCGTTAACTATCGTTCTAAGAACTTTATTTTCAAAAGTTTGTATGATGTTTCTATTGCTTTTCTTGGTACAACCCCATAGTTGGCTTTAGTACTTATAGATAAGCAGTTTGTAATGTGGGCTCAACTTCGAATGTTTTCCAAGTAGCCTGTACATTTGTCGGTATTTGTTTGCGAGCTCATGGCGTTTCTTTTTTACGTGCGATTTCCATTTAAGATTAACATCTAGAGTCATTCCTAGATATTTTGCTTCGTTTGCGAACGGTATTTGTGCCGAGCTTAGATATACAGGCCATCTATCCTTTTTTGTGGGTAAAGTTAACGTGAGTAGATTTGCCTTCGTTCAGCACAATACGCCAAGAATTCGTCCCCGCGTGGACTTTATTAATAACATGTTGAAGCTTTCCAGTTGCTGCTTCAATAGTATCGCCCGTTGTTAATATCACCGTATCGTCTGCAAACGTGACGACGCCGCATTTTCTTTCCTGCGGGATATCACGCGTGTAGAATACGTATAGAAGTGGGCCAAGGATATTTCCTTGCGAGACTCCGGTCGAAATCTCTTTGAAGTCAGAGTAATTATTTCCGTACTTAACACGAAAGACTCCCTCGGTGAGGTACGATCGTAAGATTAGAAAGAGTTGCCGAGGTAGCAGTAGTCGCAATTTATACTCCAAGGCTTCGTGCCAAAACTTATCGAAAGCTTGTGAGACGTCAAAAAATACACCACAACAAATCTTTTTTTCTTCCAGAGCTTTCTCTATCATGTCAGTTATTTTGCGGACTTGGTCAATTGTAGAATGTTTGACTCTAAATCCAAACTGATGGTCAGTAATGAGACGTCTTTCGTTGATTACAGGTTGTAGACGTTTAGAAAGTAGTTTTTCGAGTATTTTTGCCATAACCGGCAATAGGGAAATAGGCCGATATGATTTCTTCCCATTCAGAGGTTTGCCTGGTTTCGGGACCATTATAATCTCGGCGACTTTCCATTGTCTCGGAACGTAAAGCAATCTGAACGAAGCGTTGATCAAATAGAACAGTTTGGTGAGAGCTTTATTCGGCAATTCCTTGACTACCTGCGCCGTTATCAAGTCGTAACCCGGTGCTTTTCTTGTCTTTAAATTTGTAATCACTTACCTCAGTTCAATCAATGCAACTTTTTTTAGTTTAAAGTTGTCAGATGTCGCGACTGGGCAGTCGGGCGTTAACGGCTTAAACGTTTCTTCTAAGTGCAGAGCAAAAAGTTCGGCCTTTTCTTTGTCGCTATTGGCCCAGCGTCTATTGTTTTCCGAATTGGTGGCGCTTGCATTTGAGGTTTCCGGATGCATTTTAGCGTTTCCCAAAGCGAATAATTTTATTCTCTTTCACCGGAAAGATTTTCAATGTTGGTCGCTATCTTTTTGCTTTTAAATTCCCGAATACTATCTCTAAGGTCGGTTAAAGACCGTTTTATGCTGCGGTGTACGAATGATTTGCCATTTCTTTCGTGCTTTTCGTCTCTCCCTCACCAGTTCAATGATTTCTCTGGGATACTTTTCGATGCGGTTGATCTTATAGCTTCTAGAAGAAGTGTTTCTCCACGCCGCTCTTTGAATTGCTTCCATGAATCGATCAATTTCGTCCTCTATTTCACAAGGTGATACATTTAAGGCAATATTTGTTTCGCAATCATTTCAAAAGCCCTCCCAGTTTGTTCTATTGCTAGTAAGTCTTGGGGGTCCTTTTTTATTGATCAAAGCTTCTCCAAGTAATAAAATTACCGGCGAGTGGTCAGAAGAGAGATCAAAACTTTCTTAGACTGTAATAAACTTCTCGTTAATGCCTTTTGTAACGAAAAAATCAATAAGAACGGGAATTTTTCTGAGTCGGTTGGCTGGTTTTCCTGTCGAATAAAAATAACAACCGAATTCATTTGCCACTTCGTAGAGAATTTTTCCTTTAGAAAATGTACATCTTTAACCCCATAAGGTGTGCTTCGCGTTGAAATCTCCACCAATAAGGAAATTTGAACCAATGGCATTGAAGACACGAAAGTAGTCGTTTTTTTCTAATGAGCATCGCGGCGGACAGTAAACAAATGGAATATTGTAGCCCAGGTGTTTATTTTTAACCCCTACCGCGCACAACTGAGGTTTTTCCAGCTCTATGCATATATCGACCGAGTGTTCAACGTTAGTTTTAATGAATAAGGACGAACCGGTCCGCGCTCTATCAGAAGGATGATAGGCGTGATAAATAGCGTAGCCTCTTATCTTTATTTGCGATTCCCTTGTTAGATGTGTTTCGTAGATCAAACATATGTCGATATTTGCTCTTATTAGGAACATTCCTAAGTCGTTAGATTTTTGTAAGAGTCCGTTTGCATCCCATGTTACTATTTTAAGCAAAGAGTCCATATCTACTTAGATTTAGATATAATGTTAGCCATACAAAAGCTTTAGACGTTACTGAGACGTTCAAGAATCCGTTTGTTAATTTCGCATTGTTCCTCGAACTTAGCGTAGATGCAGTTCAGAATTTCATTCAACAGATCAGAGGATGGCCCTTCTTTTCTTTTAGTTGCTTTGACCGCACCCTGAGAATACGTCCGACGTAGGGGGTTCGCTGGCTTATCCGGTGTTATTTTTCGTTCAGCCTTTTTAGTGGACGACTTTCACGAACGATCGGCTCAGAAGGCTGATTGACTGTTTCAAGAGTCTGGTCTACTGATTTAAGAGTCCTTTCATCCAGGTCAGGAGTCTGAACAACTGGGTTACGAGCCCGCTCAGTCTACTTAGCAATACGTTCTACCGACTTAAGAGCCCGTTCCCCGTACAATCAGTGTTGTAGATTATTTCCGTCGTATCTGTAATTCCTCTGCGACCTCGCAACCGTGATAATTTTGCTCAAACTGCAATTTTCCAAAGAGTGTTTTCCAGCGCTCTTAACGCAGCGCGGCTCTTTTTGACAGGACGCCTGTGTATGATTAAATTTTTAGCAACGCTTCCATTGATGGTATGGTCGATTTTAACGACCATACTCATGATTGTACGAATATTGTATATCTATATCTGGCTTTCCCTTTTACCAAATGATAGCACAAAAAGTGAAAGCTTACGTTTCACTATAGCTTCTTCATAACGGTCGGGTAGTTTTCTGTTTTTTTTTAAAAGGTTCATGGCGTCGAGAATGTTATAACCTCTATCACGTAAATCACCTATAACGTCTTCATTAGCGCATGATGGATGGAGTCCTCTAGCTACGACCTTCAAGGGTCCCTCAGACTTGTCTTCGTAAGTGTGCCATTGAACTGTTTCGTTGTTAAGCTTTAAGTATACAGCCCGATAGCCCTCAGCGTCAGTAACCTTGATTTTTCATGCATCGTTTCGCAAGGAAGTTACTTTAAATTCAGTAGCGATCGTCGTTTTTAACATTTTTCTCAAAGAATTATAGTCTGCAATGCCTGCAATATTTATTGGTGGAGGTGCGCGTGTTCTTTCAATGTTTGCTTTTCCGGTTTTTGGCTGCGCTTACTTACTTACATATGTCATGTATCCCCTCGTAGGTCCTAGGGCCTCGACTACGCCTAAGCGCCATCGTGTACGATTTCTGGCAATGTGTCTGAGTTCTCCCCAACTTTTCCCTAACTGCCGTGCCTCCTTCTCGACTGTTCTGCGCCATGTTCTCCTCGGACCGCCAGGTCTTCTGCCATCCTGAGTAAGAGGGTTCCATTGCATAGCATGTTTCGCTATGCAACTCTCACCCTTACGGAACGTGTGACTAATCCACTGCCACTTCCGCCGTTGGATGGTTGTGCCTATTGGTTCCTGATCCGTTCTCTCGTAAAGGCGTTCGTTAGAGATACGATTGGGCCAGAAAATCCTTAAGATATTGCGCAGGGACCTATTAACAAACGTTTGCAGCTTTCTGATGATAGTAGTGGTCACTCTCCACGTGCTGCAACCATATAACAGGACGGATTCAACGTTGGAGCGGAACAGTCTTATCTTGGTGCTCAAACTGATTGCATTGCTTCGCCATATTTTGGACAACATACCGAACGCGTACTTTGCTTTGGCGATCCTGTTGGCTATATCCAGTTCGGTTCCACCATCGGTTAAGACAATACTCCCAAGATACTGGAAATCCTCTACTTTCTCTACCGGTGGTCCAGCAATACATATTTGAGCCGATGAGTTAGTTCCAAGGCTAATAGTTTTAGTTTTTGCCGTATTAATTTTCAGCGCGACGACGCCTGCCTCCCTCTCCACATCTCCTGTCATTTGGTGGAGGTCCATAATTCTGTGGGAGAGTAAGCATACTTCGTCAGCGTAGTCAAGATGTTTCAGTTGAGATGTAAGAGTCCATCGAATTCCTCCGTTTCCCGTTGACAAAACTGCATGAAGCACATCACTAATCACCAATACGAATAATATTGGTGAAAGGATACAGGCTCGTCTTACACCACTTTGGATCTCAAATTCCTCAGTTGTCTGAGGTGCAGTAGACCCCTGTGCAGAACGTGACATTTGGAGCCTTCATATGTAGCTTTGACAATAGCAATTAGTTTATCGGCAATACCTCTCCTGCGTAAGGCACGCCAAATAAACTCCCTGTTGACACTATCGAACGCCTTCTCAAAATCGATGAACAGCAGGTGAAATGGCGATCGATATTCAACACACTGTTCGACGATAATTCGCAGGTTGTTGATGTGGTCGGCACAGGAGGATCCAGAGCGGACACTTGCTTGTTCGGCATCGAGTGTGTCTTCGAGATGTTGTTTGATTCGCTCCAGGATGAGTTGAGCTATTATCTTAGCTACAGCAGGCAGCACGCAGATACCCCTCCAGTTTCCGCACTCCATTAAATTTCCGTTCTTAGGAAGCTTGACGATCATTCCCTTTTTCCACTCGTTAGGAAAGTTCTCAGCTTCCCAAGCTCTCTCTATAAGTGGAAGCAGAAGCTCAGCCGATGTTGTTGGTGCTGCTCGTAAGAGCTCTGCTGGAATACCGTCAAGTCCTACCGCCTTGTTGGTTTTGAGTGCCTTGATCGCGGTAATGATCTCATCTTTACTGGGAGTGGTTGTGCGTATTCGGGCACTTCTCACCTCGGGCATCTCAGTTTGATTTGGGAGCATATCGCTGGCGAATACACAGTTTAAAACCGTAGCAAAATGCTCTTTCCATCTCTTGAGCTGGTCCTCATCCGAATTGAGCGAAGAACCGTCTAGGCTTTTCATTGGGTGTTGGCTGGAGCTGCGACCACCTGTCAGCTCTTTCGTGATTCTGTAGACAGTCCTGCTGTCGCACCGCCGTGCAGCTTCTTCTGCTTCTGTAGCCAGCGCGTTGATGTAGCTGCGCTTGTCACGTCGCACGCTACGCTGAACTTCTCTCATCTTCGTGCGATATAGGGACTCTAGCTCGCTTCTCCCTGCTGCTGGGGTAGCTGCAACGCGAGCTTTCAGCTGTTTTCGTTCGTCAATCCGTCTCCAGGTATCCTCGGAAAGCCACGCCCTATGTCTTCCCTGCGATCGACCGACAATTCTTTCAGCACCAGATGTTAAAGGAACCTTTAAATATGTTTATATTAACATTCAGCGCAGAAGAAGAAATTGAAAAAATTTATCAACTCAAAAACATTTTGGGATGCAGGGTTGAAATAGAACCCCTTAAAAAATAAAAACTGGTACCCCAGTGTAAGAAATGCCAGGCATATGGCCATACGCAAAAATATTGCAACACACAGGCAATATGCGTGAAATGCGCTGGAAAACACCACACTACACAATGTGCAAAGTCCCAAAATGTGCAGCCCAAGTGCGTGCACTGCGGAGAACCCCACACCGCAAGCTATCGATGGTGTGTTGTTGCCATTGAACTCCAGAACATCATAAATAAAAGACTAAGTACTAAAAATACTAAAAACCAAGCTGTAGTTAAAAAACAAAAAGCACCAGAAAATATTAAAGCAGATGTGGATCAAACAAAATTAGATATTAAAATACCCACTCCGAAAGAGAACAAAAAACCGAACGATAAAGAAACCAGCGCAAGTGTAATCTCATATGCTCAAGTACTAGCCCATAGAAAACAGCATCCTATACGGAAAAAGAACCAACCTGAGGGAAAGCAACATAAGACTCAACCAAGCAGTGATATAAATCAAACACTACAACTGATTCTAACCAAACTTATTACTCTAGAAATTCGACTTCAAAAGTTAGAAAACATAAACGACAAAGTATTTAATCATGGATCAAAATCTTAAAGTTATATGCTGGAATGCAAATGGTCTCCTGCAACACGAACAGGAATTGCAAGTGATTCTTGAAACAAATAACATAGACATTTGTCTTATGGTATTTCAGAAACCCATTTTACAAAACACACGGTAATAAAATTTAAAAACTACAACATCTACCACACCGCTCACCCTGAAAACTCAGCTAAGGGTGGAAGCGCAGTTATAGTCAAAAACAACATCCAACAATATGAGGAGTTGAAATACACTACAGAGAAAATACAAGCTATAGTAATAAGCGTAAAGACTAAACACAAACAAATTAATATCGCTGCTATTTACAGTCCTCCAAAATGTTCAATTAAAAAAGAAGAATATTCAGATTTTTTTGAAATACTAGGAAACAGATACATAATAGGTGGTGATTTTATTGCGAAAAACTTAAACTGGGGTTCTAGATTAGCATCAACGAGAGGAAGAGAACTTTATGCTGCAATTCAAGAACATCAGTGCGAAACTCTCCCGACAGGAAGGCCCACGTACTGGCCTATAGTCAAAAATAAGATACCAGATCCAATTGATTTTTACATAATCAAAAATTTGTCCAGCAGCTACATACACATAGATGAATTTAAGTATCTAAGCTCTGACCATTCACCTATAATTCTCCAAATAAGTGAATATGTAATTCAAAATGCAAGTACTAAAACCTTAACAAGCAAAAGAACAGATTGGCAAGCTTTCAAGTTGAACCTAACAAATAGAATAGACACAATGACACCTCTTATATCGAAAAATGATATAGAAACAGAAGCACATAAGTTGGTGAGCGATATTCAGAAGTCGGCCTGGGAAAGCACTACTGGAGTAAATAGAAAGAGCATGAAAAGAAACTACCCGAAAGAAATAAAGGATTTAGTAGCAGATAAAAGACGAGCAAGAAGAACATGGCAAAAAACAAGAGCTCCACAACATAAAACAAAGCTTAACAACATTAGTCAGCAACTGAAAAGAGAAATTAGAAAATTTAAAGAAGACTCAATGAAAAGGTACCTCGGAGGATTAACAGCTGAATACGCTACCAATTACTCTCTATGGAAAGCTACAAAAGGACTAAAACAACCTATTGTGCAAATACCTCCAATCAAAGCACCTGATGGAAACTGAGCAAGAAGCGATGAGGATAAAGCCATTCTTTTCGCAGACTACCTAGAAAACATATTTAAACCACCAGATGAAAATGGAAACAGACAACCTATGCTATTAGAACCATCTGAAGGGGAAAGCGAAGAGATTCTACCCACAAATCCTAACGAAATACGGGCACGATTACGATTTCCGTGGAAACGTGTTTTGAAGACTCAATTTTTTTTTTCTCGATGAAATAGCACAAAAATTAAACTACCAAAATTCTCGTTCTCGCCTAGTTTAGGAGATATTAAGGTTTAACAGTTTATTTTTTCCTATGGGATTTCCCATAGAATATTATTTTTTAACATGTGGGACAGAATTTTGTTTGCATAGTTTTATGTATGAACATTCTTGCGATAACATGATGTTGCATAACTTAAGAAGTGTCAATATGAAGCCTACATGCATAAATCTGAATGAAAATGTAGGCATACTTTTAGGAGTAATCAGTAATCCAGGTATATATCTACCATTTATTTGTTTGCATATTGATTGATAAGTACAAAGTCGGTTAAAGCGAGCGCACTTTTGATAGCAATACAATTTCTGTTACAAAGTTAAAAGTTACAAATCATTATATAAAAATGTCTTGTCTCATGTTGGGGACCTGCATTGCGATTGATCGGGAAACTACTGACTGCCCAAAACTTGGCTTGGACCAGTAGCGCAACAATCAAGTTCGTGATGAAGTGCTTACTTTACCTCCTAGTGGTGGTCCCCGGGCAACTATACGTATAAACCCTTATACGCGTAGGCTATAATTGTAAGTGCGGGTTGTCTAGGGCCTTGATTCTAGTCTAGGTAACGTGGGCCAGCAACCTGCGTTACTGAAACCAGCTCGCTACAGAAACCGACACTATGCCTCGGATCAGGAAGGAGCACACGTTGACGACTTTTGGCTATTGTACCCAGACAAAGATAGGTTTCTGGAATCTAAAGACGCTCCTCGACAATGCCAGATTCCTCCAACTGGAAAAGGAATTCATGCGATATACACTGGGCATTTTGGGGGTAATTTAAGTAAGATGGTCAGAAGCGGGCGAGTGCCAGTCCCCAACGCGTAACACTGTACTACACTATTCTGGAAGACCATCCGGAAGTCCGCGGGAATATGGAGTCGGACTACTGCTAACAACAACAGCACGCAAGGGCCTAATTTCCTGGCAGCCTCATGGTGATAGGATTTTGACGGCCAGATTCCGGACTAGAGTACGACGCGTCACTATCATACAGTGTTACGCCCCAACGAATAGTTCGTCTGAGGACGAAAAGGAGAGCTTCTACAATCTCTTAAGCGAAGTCTTCAACACAACACCAAATGGAGACATTGTCATAGTGATGGGGGATCTGAATGCCAAAGTAGGCAACGACAACGAAGGGCTCAAACGTGTAACCGCAATGACAACGGCGAAAGGTTTGTGGATTTCTGCAATGCCAACCGCCTTGTGATAGGTGGCACCATGTTTGAGCACAAGACCTGCTACAAAGTCAGCTGGGTTTCCAACGACAGGCAAGCAACCTATAACCAAATTGACCATTTTGCCATCAGCCGCCGCTTTAGAAGTAGTCTCCTGGACGTCCGAAACAGGCGAGGGGCAGATGTGCGGATAGTACGTGATCACCATCTTATGATAGCTACCCTCCAACTACGCACTGCTGCAATTCGAAGATCCCAGGACAACACAAGAATGCACAGGTTCAACGTCGATAGACTCAGTGGTCCCCCAGTGCGCCAACAATTGGGAGCACTTTTCGCAAGGTGTGGAAGCAATCAGCAGCTCAATGCCCGCAACCATCCAAGACCATTGGTGTGCTGTGAAAAATGTTTTTACATCTGGTGCTGAAGGAATTGTCGGTCTATCGCAGGGAAGACATAAGACGTGGCTTTCCGAGGATACCTGGAGACGGATTGACGAACGAAAACAGCTGAAAGCTAGCGTTGCAGCTACCCCAGCAGCAGGGAGAAACGAGCTAGAGTCCCTATATCGCATAAAGATGAGAGAAGTTCAGCGTAGCGTACGACTTGACAAGCGCAACTACATCAACGCGCTGGCTACAGAAGCAGAAGAAGCAGCACGGCGGTGCGACAGCAGGACTGTCTACAGAATCACGAAAGAGCTGACAGGTGGTCGCAGCTCCAGCCAGCACCCAGTAAAAAGCCTAGACGGTTCCTTTCTCATTTCGGATGAGGACCAGCTCAAAAGATGGAAAGAGCATTTTGCTACGGTTTTAAACCGTGTATTCGCTAGCGATATGCTCCCAAATCAAACTGAGATGCCCGAGGTGAGAAGTTCCCGAATACGCACCACGACTCCCAGTAAAGATGAGATCATTACCGCGATCAAGGCACTCAAAACCAACAAGGCGGTAGGACCTGATGGTGTCCCAGCAGAGCTCCTACGAGCAGCACCAACAACATCGGCTGAGCTTCTGCTTCCACTTATAGAGAGAGCTTGGGAAGCTGAGAGCTTTCCTAACGAGTGGAAAAAGGGAATGATCGTCAAGCTTCCTAAGAACGGAAATTTAATGGAGTGCGGAAACTGGAGGGGTATCTGCGTGCTGCCTGCTGTAGCTAAGATAATAGCTAAAGTTATCCTGGAGCGAATCAAACACACTCGATGCCGAACAAGCAGGTTTCCGCTCTAGCTCCTCCTGTGCCGACCACATCAACACCCTGCGGATTATCATCGAACAGTGTGTTAAATATCGATCGCCACTGCACCTGCTGTTCATCGATTTTGAGAAGGCGTTCGATAGTGTCAACAGGGAGTTTACTTGGCGTGCTTTACGCAGGAGAGGTAACCCCGATAAACTAATTGCTATTATCAAAGCTACATACGAAGGCTCCAAATGTCACGTTCTGCACAGCGGGAGGTTGTCTGAGGAATTTGAGATCCAAAGTGGGGTAAGACAAGGCTGTATCCTTTCACCAATGTTATTCCTATTGGTGATTAGCGATGTGCTTCATGCAGCTTTGTCAACGGGAAACGGAGGAATTCGATGGACTCTTACATCTCAACTGAAACATCTTGACTACACTGATGATGTATGCTTACTCTCCCACAGAATTATGGACCTCGACCAAATGACAGGAGATGTGGAGAGGGATGCAGGCGTCGTCGGGCTGAAAATAAATACGCCAAAAACTAAAATTATTAGCCTTGGAACTAACTTATCGGCTCAAATATGTATTGTTGGACCACCGGTAGAGAAAGTAGAGGATTTCCAGTATCTTGGGAGTATTGTCTTAACCGATGGTGGAACCGAACTGGATATAGCCAACAGGATCGCCAAAGCAAAGTACGCGTTCGGTATGTTGTCCAAAATATGGCAAAGCAATGCAATCAGTTTGACCGCCAAGATAAGACTGTTCCGCTCCAACGTTGAATCCGTCCTGTTGTACGGTTGCAGCACATGGAGAGTGACCACTTCTATCATCAGAAAGCTGCAAACGTTTGTTTGTTTGCCCGCGCAATATCTTAAGGATTTTCTGGCCCAATCGTATCTCTAACGAACGCCTTTACGAGAGAACGGGTCAGGAACCAATAGGCACAACCATCCAACGGCGAAAGTGGCAGTGGATTGGTCACACGTTCCGTAAGGGTGACAGCTCCATAGCGAACCATGCTATGCAATGGAACCCTCTAGCTCAGGATGGCAGAAGACCTGGCGGTCGGAGAAGAACATGGCGCAGAACAGTCGAGAAGGAGGCACGGCAGTTAGGGAAAATTTGGGGAGAACTCAGACACATTGCCAGAAACCGTACACGATGGCGCGTAGGCGTAGTCGAGGCCCTAGGACCCACGAGGGGATACAGGACATAAGTAAAGTAAGTAACAGTGGGTAATTGGCGCGCTTCGCTGGATTCATTTATTTAAACTCCGCTTTCCGGAAGGGTTTAGCCGTTCACGCGACTTCGTCGCTCCGCTGCGGGTATGTCAACAACTGTCAGGCAGGCGCCTGGGGCTAAGTCTAAGTGTGTTATATCCCCTTTTTTTGTAACAGAGATCTATAAGAAAAGATCGCCAATGGCTGGCAACACTGAAATAAGGTTTTTTTTTATTCACTTAATACCCGAAATACACCGGGTATTAAGGCTATTGAATTATCGGTTGTCAGAAGTCAATTTTAAAAGTTCGATATCTCGAAAACTAAGTTAGATATAAAAAAAAATGTACTCATAGTTTTTTGTTCATTGGGTCGAGATCTATTAGAAAACATCAAAACATCGTGGCGCCACCTATATCGTTATATCCCCTCTGAGGATTCAGTCGCGATGTTTTTTTTTTTATATTTAACCTGAATACAGAATTGCTTTGTATGTACATATGTATGTACATATTTAGAAAAAAGCTGCACATGTGTACATAAAAATAAAACAACTCGTAAAATTATGCAACATTCTTTTATCGCAGAAATAGTGTCTTTGTGCTACTTTAACTATGCAACATTTTGTTATTGCAAAAATTGTTCATGCCCATAATTATGCAAACTAAATTCTGTTCCACGTGCAGATAAATGTTTTGATCTCCCTTCTGACCACTCACCGGTAATTTTATTACTTGGAGAAGCGCTGATCAAGAAAAAAGGACCTCCAAGAGTCACTAGCAATAGAACAAACTGGGAGGGCTTTAGAAATGATTGCGAAACAAATATCGCCTTAAATGTATCACTTAGAACACCTTTTGAACTAGAGGACGAAATTGATCGTTTCGTGGAAGCAATTCAAAGAGCGGCATGGAGAAACACCCCTTCTAAAAGCTATAAGATCAACCGCATCGAAAAGTATCCCAGAAAAATCATTGAACGGGTGGGGGAGAAACGAAAAGCACGAAAGAAGTGGCAAATCACTCGTGCACCGCAGCATAAAACGGTCCTTAACCGACTATGCAATCGGCTTGGAGATAGTATTCGCGAATTTAAAAGCAAAAAGATAGCGACCTACCTTGAAAATCTCTCCGGTGAAAGAGAATCAAATTATTCGCTTTGGAAAGCGCTAAAAGGCATCCGGAAACCTCAAATGCAAGCACCACCAATTCGGAAAATCGATGGAAACTGGGCCAAGAGCGACAAAGAAAAGGCAGAACTTTTTGCTTTGCACTTAGAAGAAACGTTTAAGCCGTTCGACGGCCTTTCGTCAACGCCCGACTCCCCAGTCACGATATCTGAGAACTTTAAAGTAAAACAAGTTGCATTGATTGAACTTAGGGAAGTGATTAGAAATTTAAAGACGAAAAAAGCTCCGGGTTACGACTTGATAACGGCGCAGATAGTCAAGGAATTGCCGAATATAGCTATTATCAAACTGCTCTATTTGATCAACGCTTCGTTCAGATTGCTTTATGTTCCGAGGCAATGGAAAGTCGCCGAGATTATAACGGTCCCGAAACCAGGCAAACCGCTAAATGAGAAGAAATCATATCGGCCTATTTCCCTATTGCCGGTTATCTCAAAAATATTCGAAAAACTTCTTTCCAAACGTCCACAGCCCGCAATCGACGAAAGACGTCTCATTCCTGACCATCAGTTTGGATTTAGAATTAAACATTCTACAATTGACCAACTCCACAAAATAACTGACGTGATTGAGAAAGCTCTGGAAGAAAAAAAGATTTGTTGTGGTGTATTTCTTGACGTCTCACAAGCTTTCGATAAGGTTTGGCACGAAGGCTTGGAATATAAATTGCAACGACTACTGCCATGGCAGCTCTTTTCAATCTTGCGTTCGTACCTCACCGAGGGACTCTTTCGTGTTCAGCACGGAAACGATTACTCTGACTTCAAAGAGATTGCAGCCGGAGTCCCGCAAGGAAGTGTCCTTGGCCCACTTCTATATGTACTCTACACGCGTGACATCCCGCAAGAAAGAAACTGTGTCGTCGCCACGTTTGCGGACGATACGGCGATATTGACAACGAGAGATACCATTGAAGCAGCAACCGGAAAGCTTCAACATGTTATTAATAAAGTCCACGCTTGGACGAATTCTTGGCGTATTGTGCTGAACGAATGCAAATCTACTCACGTCAACTTTACGTACAAAAAAGTGGATAGATGGCCTGTATATCTAAACTCGGCTCAAATACCGTACGCAAACGAAGCAAAATGTCTAGGAATGACTCTAGATGTCAAGCTCAAATGGAAATCGCACGCGAAAAAGAAACGCGACGAACATCGACTTGTTTTTTAGTGAGTAAAAATCTCACACTACCATAAGCACGCGCGGTCGGGCCGGCCGGGTTGGGAAGATTTTTCACCTGCTCTCGGCTATTCTAAGAGAAATCCCATAGGAAAAAATACATTTTAAAACCTCGTTATCTCCTAAACTGGGCAAAAACGAGAATTTTGGTACTTTATATTTTGTTCTTATATCATCGAGATCTACAAAACTGCGTTTTCAAAACATGTTACCACGGAAATCGTAATATCCCCGAAACACGCAACCTAATAAAGCATGAAATAAATGCAAAGACAAGTCCTGGATGTGACCTTATATCTGGTGACGTATTAAAGAATTTACCCATCAAGGCAATAATTAAAATAACAAATTTAATAAATGCCTCATTTAAGCTAAAGTTTGTCCCTAGTTTGTGGAAGATTGCTGATGTTCTAATGATTCCCAAATCAGGTAAACCGCCAAATGAAGTATCATCTTACAGGCCATATCGCTATTGCAGATGATATCAAAAGTGTTTGAGAAAGTGCTCGCTAAACGTTTAAATAAAATACAACAGGTACACAGAATTACGGATAAGATCGAAGAAGCATTAGAAGAAAGGAATGTCTGTTCGGGTGTGTTCTTGGATGTGGCGCAGGCCTTTGATAAAGTATGGCATGAAGGACTTACCTATAAACTGAGATGTATGCTGCCAAATCAGTATGCTTCCATTCTTAAATCTTATCTAGATGGAAGACATTTTAGAATAAAACAACAGAATACATATTCAAAACTAAGAAAAATTAAGGCAGGCGTACCGCAAGGTAGTGTACTGGGCCCTATATTATACCTATTATATACTAGAAAACCATACTATGGCAACATTTGCAGATGATACTGCAATACTAGCAGAAGGGAGAACTAATGAAGAATCCACAGAAAAACTCCAAATAGGCATAAACAAAATCTGTGAATGGACAAAAAAGTGGAGAATCAAATTGAATGAGTCCAAGTCAGTCCATATTGATTTTACTAATAAAAAGGTTCAACATATACCAATTATTATAAACGAAAAAATAGTTCCATACTCTAATACAGCGAAATATTTAGGTATGACACTAGATGCTAAGCTGCGATGGAGAAAGCACATAAAAAAGAAAAAAGAAGAGTTAGAGATGAAATATAGAAAATTGCACTGGCTGATAGGAAGAAACTCAACCGTATCAATTGGAAATAAAGTGCTTATATACAATCAAATTCTGAAACCAACATGGATATATGGAATCCAACTATGGGGTTGTGCCAAAAAGACAAACGTAGACATAATACAACAATTCCAGAATAAGGTGCTTAGAAATATAGAAATGCACCTTGGTTCATAAGGAACACTGATCGTCATCGAGATTAGCAAGTGTAAGTTCGGAAATTCTTAAACATACAAAAAAACACAAGGAAAAGCTAGAAGAGCATATAAACTTAGACGCGAGAAAACTTTTGAATAATGAAAATCAATTACGAAGGCTCAAAAGAATAAAACCTCTCGATTTAACTTAACTTCGAAGTAAAACAAAAAAAAAGTATATATAGATGCATAACATAGCACATCCGAAGAAAAAAAGATACACCAGATGGTGGATCCCATTCAAAGACGTAGATGTCAGGAAAATATTGCCTATTAGTCCAAGTGACTAGATCGCAATTAGGCTGGTTCCTCCCCGCCCTGCGATGAAAAGCCAAGATGGTGTTAGCGCATGGGAAACGGGAAGAAGGGAGAAGGGGTTAGTGGGTAAATATCCCACACCGTTACTGAGTACGGGCTCAGTTTCGTCCTTCGAAGGTTACCAGCTCCCAGCGTAAAAAAAATTAAAAAATATATGTAAAAACATTTTTCACAGCACACCAATGGTCCTCGATGGTTGCGGGCATTGAGCTGCTGATTGCTTCCACACCTTGTGAAAAGTTCTCCCTTAATTGTTGGCGCACTGAGGGATCACTAAGTCTAAGTACTAAGTTGGCATTGCAGAAATCCCCAAACCTTTCGCCGTTGTCATTGCGGTTGCTTAGTTCATGCTTTTCGATTACATGTTTGAGCCCTTTGTTATCGTTGCCTACCTTGGCATTCAAATCCCCCATCACTATGACAATGTCTCCATTTGGTGTTGTGTTGAAGACGGCACTTAAGAGGTTGTGGAAGTTCTCATTTTCGTTGAGGCGTAACACCGTATGATGGTGACGCGTCGTACTCTAGTTCGGAATCTGCCCGTCAAAATCCTATCACCATGAGGCTGCCAGAAAATTGGGCCCTTGCGTGCTGTTGTTGTTAGCATTAGTCCGACTCCATATTCCCGCGGACTTCCGGATGGTCTTCCAGAATAGAGTAGTACAGTGTTACGCATTGGGGACTGGTACTCGCCCGCTTCTGACCATCTTACTTCACTTACCCCCAAAATGTCCAGTTTATATCGCATGAATTCCTTTTCCAGTTAGAGGAATCTGGCATTGTAAGGACCTTCGCTTCCCGAGTCGAGGAGCGTTTTTACATTCCAGAAACCTATCTTTGTCCGGGTACAATAGCCAAAAGTCGTCAACATGTGATCATTCCTTATCCGAGGCATAGTGTCGGTTTCTATAGCGAGCAATTTTCCGTAACGCAGGTTGCTGGCCCGCGTTACATAGACTAGAATCAAGGCCCTAGACAACCCGAACTTACAATTTTAGCCTACACGTATAAGGGTTTATACGCATAATTGCCCGGGGACCACCACTAGGAGGTAAAGTAAGCACTTCATCAAGAACTTGATTGTTGCGCTACTGGCCCAAGCCAAGATTTGGGCAGTCAGTAGTTTTCCGATCAATCGCAATGCAGGCTGCGCTTGGCGATGAGGTTTATATTGCGGAACAACTTCGGTCGATGAACTGGCCTCACGTTTTTTAGATGTTCTTCGTTTAAGTATCCAATCCATTTCGCGCGAGTTATGTTAGATAACGATGACACCGAAGCTATACCCATGAAACACATCCCGAGCATATTCACTATAAGATGTGCTGACCAAGATAAATAAGAATATAGCCTGTTTATGCGACCACTATAAGATGAGCTGACTAAGATAAATAAACATAGTTGGTTTATGCGGCGACACCACATGCATAAACCATGACTTCATCAACAGATAGAATCAATAATGCAACATAAGCAGATATATTTAATAAATAGCATTGCTCGAGATAAATCGAGGTTCAGTTCAGTTTAACTTTTGTATCAGCAATAAGTGATAGACTTTCTCCCACCAGTGGTAAGGGGCCTTGATATTTTTCTTTTTCTCTTTAATAAAAAACAAGAAAAGTATTTGAAACGGTTTTTTTTATTCTTTAAGAACAAAATTGGCGCAGTCGGTAGGATTCCAATAAAACTTGCAAATGAATATGGCAACGATATATGGAATCTAGTGATCGAACAAGTAACGCGAAATCGGTAAATATTCCAAAGAAGTCCAAAAGTAAATTGGCTTCCATATATATTAAATTCTCATAGAGAGAACCGAGCGTAATACTTCTTCAGTGAAATACTTTTCAAATTAAAAATAAGTTCAGTGAGAAAAAAAAAATGTATAACAACAATTTAATCCAACGATTTAATCCAGAAAATCAAACTGGACCAATTTCAAAAAATTAGAGACCTCCAACAATGATCTTTTATCCACCAAAAGGATAAATACGAAAGTAGTGAGAGTGAAAGCGAATAGATAAAAACTATCACAATGGCTCAACCAGCAGCGGGAGAAATAAACGATCAATCCATCGTTTTAAAGATGCTAGAGAAAGTGTCAAATTCCTCAGGAAATTCTAATAAAGACGTTATTTCCTTCGTAGATTATATCGACTATGTGCACAGTCACCTCACACCAACAAACATGGTTTTAGGAACACTAATAATAAAAAATAAACTACAAGTAACAGCAATCAACACCTTACAAAGGATTTTGAATCCAACATGAGAAACAATCAAATCAGCTTTAATCCAAGAGTATGGGATTCCCGCCACGTTCCAGCGTATTATGAACGAAGTGCTAGAAGGGTTAATAAACAAAATATGTGTAGTTTATCTAGACGATATTCTTGTGTTTAGTACATCATTACAAGAGTATATGATTAATCTCAGATTAGTATTCCAAATGATAATAAAGTATAATCTAAAAGTTCAAGTTGATAAATGCAACTTTTTAAGGAAAGAAACTAAATTCTTAGGGCATACGATTACCAAATAATGATAAAATTGAGGCAATAGATAAAATTCCACTTCCAACAACTCAAACTCAGATCAAATCATTCTTAGGCATTACGGAGTACTACCGTAAGGTCATAAAGGACACACAAAAATAGCGCAGCCCATAACCTATTTTTTAAAGAAAAACAAAAAGATAGATATTAAAGATATACATTACATAAAAGCACATCAAGAGCTAAAGAATGCGCTCCAAAGTGAACCTGTGTTAATCTACCCGGATTTCAATGAGAAATTCACCCTCACTACAGATGCAAGTGATTACGCTATAGGAGCAGTATTATCATAGAAAGGACACCCAATAACCTTCATTTCTAGAACCCTTAACGTGCGTGAAAGAAACTATAGTACTACGAAAAAGGAACTTTTAGCAATTGTATGGGCTGTGAACTATCTCAGACCCTACTTGTATGGAAGGAAATTTGATCTTAAAACAGATCACCAACCTTTAAAATGGTTGCAAATGAAAAACTTAGGCAAGGATATTTCACCTCGCTTGCAGCATTGGATCCTTCAGCTAGGGGAGTACGACATGAGAATAGAATACCTCAAAGGTACTTTTAATTCAGAAGCAGATTTTCTGAGTAGAGAAATTAAAACTGAAGAAATCAATGTTTTAGAAAACGAATCTGAAGAAATTAACATATCTGACTTAGGCACGATACACTCACAATTAGAAGAAGCAAATGATCACTTCCCAATTAAAGATACATCAGTTAACGTGTTTAAACAGCAGATTATATTAAAGTCTGGGAAAGAAATAAAAAAGGTGAAAAATAGAATATCCATAGGCATAGAGTCACTAGATAAGGACAATTTCAATGACTTATTAATCCCATATATTAAACTCAATGTGACAGGTATTAATACAAATCTTGGCGAAGCAGACTACAATAAGCTTCAACAAAAGTTAATATCATTGTTTGAAACTCTAATAAAGTTCTACAAGTGTGAACATTTAGCCAAAGACTTAGAAACAGAAGAAGAAACGATAAAGCAAATAAAGTTGTACCACGAGTATGAAACAGGACATTCAGGTATAGAGGAGAACTACAAGGGTCTTAGAACAAAAATATATTTTAAAAAAATACGACAGTTAGTGAATGATGTTATGAATTCCTGTAACATATCGTCCCCCATATATGTACCTGAAACATGAATGTGCAAATGTCGCAAGCCAAGCGAAGTACTCGATGCACGTTGAAAAATTCTCATTCATTTCCAAACTCAGGCCAGTAAAACCGTTGTAATCTCCAAGGAACATCACGGCCTGATCCTGGGTAAAAAAGGCGAACGTTTGCGTGAACTTGAACGGTTGATAGCGACCAAAATCAACGTGCCCAACATTAGCGAAGAGAGTGACACTATTACTATTTCGGGAACAAAGGAGGGTATTGAGAAAGCCGAGCATGAAATTTGCACCATGTCCCAGGAGTACTTCAAGAGGACATTCGAGCGAATTTCCATTCCGAAAATTTACCATCAATTTATTGTTGGACCTGGTAATGAGAACCTCATGAAACTTTACGACGAGACGGGAGCCAAGATCAACGTGCCTCCGCAAAACGTGCAGAAGGATGAAATTGTCATTGCAGGCGAAAAGGACTGTGTCATGGTAGCAAAAGCAAAGGTTGAGCAAATTTACAAGGAGATGGAGAAGAAATGCTCCACTGTAAGCGTTGAGGTCACTAAAGCCCAACACCGCTACGTAATCGGTCCCAAAGGATCAACCATTCAAGAGATCTTCCAACTTACCGGTGTATCCGTGGAAATGCAACCATCTGATTCGACCATTGAAACGATGACGCTGCGTGGTCCCCAAAATGCCTTGGGTAATGCCTTAACCGTTGTCTATGAGAAGGCCAATTCGGTAAAATCGGTTGAGATCGATGCACCCAATTGGATTCACAGGTATGTGATTGGAAAGAAGGGCGCCAACATGAAGGAGCTGGAAGTGGACTGCCCCAATGTCAATGTTAACTACCTGGACAACAAGATAAAAACTTGAAGGCGACCCAGAACGCGTCGAAAGGGCCACTGCTTACCTCGATAACATTATCAAAAATTATTTGGAAAACTATACTTACGTTGTGATGACCGCCGCCGATGTAAACCGCCTTAAGGACGAACTGAAAGTGAATATAAATATTGAGGAACGCGAGGGTACTAACAACATTCGCATTGAAGGACCCAAGGATGGTGTTGCCCAAACCCATCTCGAACTGCAGGAGAAGATAGACAAGTTGGAGAACGAGAAGTCGAAGGACGTGATTATCGATCGTCGTCTCCATCGCTCTATCATCGGTTCGAAGGGTGAAAAGATTCGTGAGATTAAGGATCGTTATCGTCAAGTGACTATTGTAATTCCGTCACCGAATGAGAACACCGATATTGTGAAGCTTCGTGGTCCCAAGGAAGAGGTCGACAAATGCCATAAGGATCTTATGAAGCTGGTCAAAGAGATCCAGGAGTCTTCGCATATCATCGAGGTGCCAATATTCAAACAATCCCACAAGTTCATCATCGGCAAAGGTGGAGCGAACATAAAGAAAATCCGTGATGAAACCCAAACGAAAATCGATTTACCCGACGAGGGTGACACCAACGAGGTGATCGTGATCACTGGCAAAAAGGAGAACGTAATCGAAGCGAAGGAGCGCATACAAAAGATTCAAAACGAATTGTCTGACATTGTGACCGAGGATGTTCAAATTTCACCGAAATTCTATAACTCCATTATTGGAGCCGGTGGCAAGTTGATCTCTGCCATTATGGAGGAGTGCGGTGGTGTTTCGATTAAGTTCCCAACATATTTGGCGCAGCCGGTAAAACCGAATACAATACAACACCTTTTTATAAACAAAAAAAACAACAAAAAACTGTTTTAAACTCGATCGGTAGGAAGTGAATAAGAAGTGAGAGAAAGTGAAAAAAAAATTTGAAACCAGACCAATAAGAAGAAGAAGATAATATAAAAGTTCGTAGACCGTGTTTGGTTGCAAATGACAAAGTGAAAAAAAAAAATATATATATATAAATATAAGATTAAAAATTTGAAAACCACTATCAATCCACTAAACCATCGATAGAGTTAGACAAAAAAAAATACTGTTTAATGAACAGAAGTAAATTACTGAAAAACCGAAGGGTAAGAGCAGCGACGTTGGAAGAAAAAATAAATAGCCTATCGTTCTTAAGCCTATCACCGGATCTTAAGATCAGGAGCAACGTATGCGAGGACTTCAACGCCAACAACAGCACCGGAGATCCCTCAAAGAACAGTCCCAACTCCAGTTTCGAGAAGAATATCATCGGACCCCTCGACATCAAACACACAGGTAAAGGAAAAATCTAGTATTATAACTAATATAAGACCTATAGTTAAGAAATTAGGAAATAAAAAAATTTAAAACCTATCTATAATGGCAAAAAACATATCACTAATAGTGCCCAATTTCTGTGCAAATGTAAACTCGAACCCCCAAAATTTAAATCTGGAAGCTCGCATATTTCTCGACGCCTGCAAAACAGTGTACGACAGCCTCACTGCCGAACAAAAAATCGTGTTCTTTAATGTGATAAAATCGAAAATTCGTGGAGATATCCACAATTTAGTTCAAGAAAAAACGTTTAATGACTTTAAGGAATTCTCAAATTTTTTATTAGAATTGGTAGTTCCGAAAAAATTATATACAGACTATTATTAAGATCTCGACAGGTGCAAACAGTTACCTGGCGAGACCCTTCACATGTTTGGCGTTAGACTGAAGCAAGCCTTATCAGTTTGTAAATTGATTACAAAACAACGCCACCCAGAACACAATGCAACGCTAATTGCAGAGCTTGAGCAACGTACTATTAAGGCATTCAAACTTGGGCTACTAAGTAGACGTTTGCAAGACTCAATAGTCAACGAGTCGACGTCTAATTTAAAAGAACTCATCGAAAATTGTACCAAAATAGAGAAATTGTTCCAACAAATGGACAATAACTACATTGGTACAATTTCGAATGACACATCCTATTACCCACACTTTCAGAACCCCTCATTTCTAAACCAGAATTCCCAGTTTAAACAGGAACCCCTCTATCCTATCTATCCTACGGACCCAATTAATTCTCTAAAAGCGACGATACAAGATCAATTTGCCTCATTTACAAAAACATTGAAGGATTTATCTGTATCAACTCGTCTTTATCAAGAGAATGATCAGAGCAGTAGTGAGAAGTATATAGGGGCGGACAGTTGCAATGTAAATGCGTACCGCACTGTACCAGGTGCATTTTGCTTATTCTGTAATAGAGCAAATCATACTATTGAACAATGTGATCACAGAAAAAATACTCCATTTTGCGCAATATGTAAAATGTATGGCCATGACATGTCAAACTGTAGACCAAAGTTTGGCTTGCAGAATGCCAGGCCAAGACAAGATAGCTTTTTTAACTCCCAAAGGTATAGACCCAATATAATTAATCAGAACACAAGTTACACACAACAATCTCATCCCAACACAAACAACCAACAAACAAACTACAACCAACCCGCTCAAGGAAATAAATCCAAGTATGGTAGCAATCGTAATTCAAATTCTTTGCAATGTAACTATTGTCTCCGCCGTGGTCATTTAGAGAATGACTGTTTTCTTAAAGATAGACATAATAAGGAAAGACAATCGGGAAACGAATAAGGGTCTTCTCACAACGGGCAGTGAGGGACCCGAAAATAAAGACAACAACTATAATTAATTCAAAAGAACACTACTACCCTAATATACTCTCCAGTTTTGCAGTCCCCTCAAAATCGATTAGATCAAACAAACAAAATGTAGACATACCAAAGAGTGTGAAGAAACAGAAAAGAATAATTAATAATATAGATACCCAAGAGGATGTAGATTTAAGTATATTTTTTAATCTAGCAGAGGATATTAAAGGAAGACATTGTCCAAATAGTATACCGAATAGTAGTAGCTCCAAGCGACAAGCGTTAGAAATGTTTAATAGTCAGGATAGTATAGCTTCCGAAAATGGTGAACGATTTTTCGATTCCAGTAAACCAATAAAGCCTAGCGAATGGCTAGAATCTGGGACCTCCGCGCAGGTATTAAACGCCAGTCTACCGCTGCTAGGTACAGAATGGAAACAAACTAGGACCTTCGCGCAGGTTTTAAACACTAGTATGCCATCTCTGGGAACAGAAAATCTGGAAGGCGGAAATATCAATACCTCAGCATTGACCCAGATAGTAGAACCAATTCAAGGAAATATCTCGGTTACCAATGATACTAGCGGGAATGAGCAACGCTGTAGGAACGCAATTATAGAGATCCCTCTCGATATATCGAAGAAGCAGTACGCACAACTTTTAGTAGATACTGGGGCAGACATAAGTGTAATAAAAGCTAATAGCATTAAGGATAATACATTCGTTAACACCTTTGAAAAGCGAACAATGAAGGGAATTTATGGTGGAAAAGGGACTACTTTAGGTACTTGTATAGGAAACTTATTGCTTGAGAATAATTTATCCTGTAACTTCCACGTAGTAAGTGACAGCATCTTTCTTTCAGCTGATGGAAGACTAGGCCGAGATTTCTTATGCCAGTACAATATAATTGAAATAAACTCATTTTTGTGGTAAAAGATAAGATTATGGAAATCCCTTTTCGTCAAACTTGAAGAGATACCCATAGTTTTTCATCTACGGCATACAATGTTCCAGCGCGAACAATGAAAAATATGTCATTACCAGGGTTAGGATTTTGTTGATATAAAAAAGTAAAAAAAGGCAAAACAAAACATTTAAAAAGGCAAAAAAAAAGGCATTTATTAAAAAATAAGAAAAAGAAAGTAAATGCACATTTAGTTATAGGTAGTAGCATTGAACTACCAAGAGCTTTTTGAAATTTTCTAGTAATAATCTTCTCCGGTTGTTTCTTAGAAGCACCTTTAAGGAGCTAAATGGCCTTTCTACTTCAGCTGAAACGAGTGGAGCCCATTTAAAGCTTTCAACATTATTAACATCAATATTTTGTGGAAGTTTGGAATCCAAGTCGCCGTTCATTACAGAATTTATCTGCTCAATAGTTTTCAGTCCCGTATTTGCATTGAAAACGGCAGTAAACTTTTCCAAGACTTCCTTTGCAATCGGCCCTTTTGCTTCGCCAATTGATGTTCCTTGATCAGAATAATGCTAGTTAAAATTATAAGTACAAACTCTCAAAAATACATGTTTTTTGTAAGTCTTCGAAAATTCGTTTTTTTGGGTCGACTAAAAACCTAAAATTGACTTTGATGTACGCCAGCTGCGCTTGTACTGCTTCATCTTCAATCAATTCCTTTGCAAACACAACACAGCTTGCATCGTCTTCAAGAACGCTGACGATTTTTTTAGTCCGAGCAAAATAATCCGCATATGTATTGTATACAAACAAGAAATATGTAATAGAGTTATACACAGTAACGTCTGCGGTCACATACAAGTGCAAACTGTCTGTGGTCATGTACATATGGTATGTATTTCCATGTTGACTCTCCCCACAGACTATACGTTTTAAATTTTAATGCGTCTAGGAATTTAGATATGCGTATTACGTAGTGTGAGTAAGAAGCATGTTTGCACAGATACTCGTATACATACATGCAAACGCGCGTTTTCTACAATTTTTTTAGCGAACAAACTTTGAGAAAAAGCAAAATAGGCAAAAAAGGCAGAAAAAGGCAACAACGGCGAAAAAAGGCAAAAAAAGGCAATAATGATATAAAAAGACAAAATAAAATACATATATTTAGAATCAGGAGGACATGAAACGTGTTTGCGTAAAGTCGATACTATCTTCCGATTAAGCAAATTGGTCATTACCAATAAAACCAACAAAGGAGAAATTTATGTTATGCACGCGAGAAAAAATTGAACCTGGTGTTTTCGTAGGCAATTTTTTAGTTTCAACTAGCAATAACAAAATAAATATTGGGGTAGTTAGTCACAACTCGTGACATTAGTTTACAAAATTACAAGCCGAATCTAGAAAATTTAGATGATTATTATTTATTACCACTTAATGCATCGGGAGTAGATGATAAAAATGCGTCTAAGAGCCGTAAAGATAGGTTGAAAGAAATAATTGATTTTAGTGAATACCACACTACAGAAGAAAAGGAAACCATTCTTCAAATATGTACAAACTTTAATGATATAATGCATTTAGAGGGAGATAAACTTACACATACGTATGCTGTTACACACAAAATCCCCACAAAGACTAACCAGCCTCCAATAAATAGCAAGATGTACCGCATACCCGAGATTCATAAAAAAGAGGTAGAAGCCCAAGTTAGAAAAATGCTTGAAGATGAAGTAATTGTACCAAGCAGTAGCCCTTGGAATTCACCAATACTGATTGTGCCCAAGAAACCAGGAAAGGATGGAAGTAAAAAATGGAGAATAGTGATCGATTACAGAAAGCTAAATGATGTAACTATTGGTGATGCTTTCCCACTCCCGAGAATGGAAGACATTCTGGACCAATTAGGAAATGCAAGGTATTATACTACCTTGGATTTAGTAAATGGATATCATCAAGTGCTGGTAAATAAAGATGATCGTGAAAAAACCGCCTTCAGCACGCCAAATGGACACTATGAGTACAATAGAATGCCGTTTGGACTGAAAGGCGCTCCAGCATGTTTCCAACGATTGATGAATTATGCCCTAACGGGGCTAAATAATACAGCATGTTTCGTATACTTAGATGATATCGTGATTCATGGAAAAAGTCTTCCTGATCACAATCAAAAATGAATCCAAGTATTTGAATGTTTCCGCAAATTTAACTTGAAGCTGAATCCCGAAAAATGTCAGTTCCTGCGAAAGGAATATATTACTTCCTACATCGGTCACGTATGTAATAAAGACGGATGCCGACCAGATCCGAAAAAAATTAAGTGTGTTCAAAAATTTCCCGCGTCCAAAACGCTTGAAAGACGTGCAATCATTTCTAGGTCTTGCAAACTATTATAGAAAATTTATAAAAGATTTTTCCAAAAATGCAGCCCCAATTAACAGATTATTAAGAAAGAATACAAAGTTTGAATGGTCAGTCGAATGTGAAAAATCATTTTTACTTCTAAAGAGTATGCTTTCTTCAGAACCCCTTCTCACCTACCCTAATTTTGAATTGCCATTTAACTTTACAACCGATGCGAGTAATGAAGCATTGGGAGCCATTCTCTCGCAAGGTACCATTGGTGAAGAAAAGCTAATTGCATACGCCAGCAGGGTGTTAGGAGCAGCGGAGAAAAGATACTCCACAGTAGAGAGGGAATTGCTAGCAGTTGTATGGGGTGTAAAAAATGTCAAACCATATTTATACGGGAGACAATTTACAGTGTACACTGATCATAAGCCCTTGCAAGGTGTTATGAGTATGAAAGATACTACTTCGCGTTTAGCAAGATTCCATCAAAAGCTTATAGAATATAACTTTAAAATTGTTTATAAACCCGGTAAGTATAACACTAACGCTGATGCTCTAAGTCGAATCCCATATGAAAAGGAGGAAAGTGATTGTTTAGTGATAACAAGAGCTCAATCGCGCAGGAGAAGAGAGGATGAGGTTAAAGATTCTGATGAAACTGAAATACCAGATGATAATGAATGTACCAAAAATGATAAATGCAAGATTGATGCAATCTCCGATTTAGAAAACGAACTGGATTATACGATTTTAACCGATCCAGAAAAAATTAGAATCGTTTTAAGGGATTATCATGACTCTCCATTAGGTGGACATCAAGGATTCAAAAAGACCTTACATCGAATACAGACCAAATATAGATGGAAGAATATGAGCAAAGAAATAGAAAATTATGTCAAGAAATGCACTAAATGTCAAAAAAATAAATACAGTAGAAAAACCAAAGAGCCAATGGTTATCACCGATTTAGCTCGGGAAACGTTTGACAAGATTTATTTGGACATAATTGGACCTTTACGAGGGACATCGAATGGAAATAAGTGGATTTTAACTTTCGAAGATGACCTGTCTAGATTTATGGATTGCTAAGCTATGCCGGATGCAGAGGCAAAAACGGTAGCGAAAGTTTTTTACGAAGAAATAATAAGTAGGTACAGGATACCAAGGATATTAGTAACTGATCAGGGTTCTAATTTCACTAGCAAACTATTTCATAAGCTCTGTAAACTGTTAAAAGTTAAACATATAAAAACCACAGCATATCACCCACAGTCTAACGGTGCGCTAGAAAGGTCTCATCGACCATTAGCAGAATACTTAAGAAGTTTTGTGGAGAAAGATACAAATGACTGGGATAAATGGCTAAGACAGGCAACTCATGTACACAATAACACCATACACTCAGCAACTAAAATGACTCCATCTGACTGTCTGTTTGGATTTACAGTTGAAATTCCAACAAATTTAAAAAGAGAACCAGAACCAATTTACAATCATGACGATTACTGTCTGTAACTTAGATATAAAATTCAAACTGCCCACGATATCGCGAAAAAGAATTTAGTTAGTAGCAAAGAAAAGTCGAAGATATATTACGATAGAAAAACAATTCTTTTAAAAGTAGATATTGGTGATAAAGTACTATTATTCGACCAGGCTAGACCTAATAAATTATCTCCTCTGTAGATTGGTCCTTATGAAGTTGTAAAAATTAATAGTGACGTAAACACTACAATCAAAATTAATAATAAAGAAAAGCGGATACACAATAACAGACTCAAAATTTTTAACGAATACTGAAACGATTAATTTACTATATATTATAACGATATATCAGTATAATTAATGAAAATCAGTCATAATTTAAGAATCTAAATCATAACCCACACAAACAAATTAAACTCACACAACACATACATATCGACACAACAATTTTTCTGGTGGTAGTTTTGTTTAATTACAGAAACGATTATGATTAAGAAAGCCTATTTGAGGCGTGTCGTCGTCGCACTCCCGAATTTAGGCAGTCGAGAAAAAGATGTAAAGGTCGAGACCGAGAGTCCGGATTTAATTAAAAGAATTAATTAACAGTGTTTCAAATTCATTTCGCAAAAAGAAAAGCTCTATTTCTGATATTTTTAACATTTAGAATAAACAAAATAAGTACATATGTAATAATTTGCTTGCTGTTTTATTTTTTTAAGCTGTATGGAAACTAATACCAATATATGATATACCTTATATAAGATGATTACTAAGACTGATTTGTGTTAATACTATATATTTAATCGAAATATTGTAATAATACAAGTTATATGCATTATTCAATAAAATCAAAGAAATTGTAGAAAGAAAGAAATTTGAAATTTCCAAAATTAAAAAAAAAAATTAAATAAAATATAATAAACTCTAATTCTGATATGTTTAGCATAAACAAAATATACTGGATAAGTACATATGTAATAATTTGTTCTCTATTTTATTTATTTTTGTTTTACTCAATTTAATAAGTTGTATGACGACTAATACCAACTCTGTACGAGAAGATTACTAATATTGATTTGTGTTAATATTATACATTAAATTGAAATATTGTAATAATACAAGCCAAGTTATATGCATTATTCAAGAAAAACAAAAAAAATTACAACAAGCAAAAAAAAATAATGTAGAAATAAATAAATGAATTTATAAAATTAAAAAAAAAAAATTAAATAAAATATAAAAAAAAGATATAATACGTACATACATATGCAAATATTTTATTTCATTTTTTTTCCTTATGGGAATTAGCATTGTAAGTGTATTGCACTTCAGGTGATTGCTCGCGCTAAACCCAAATTGGAGTTTAAATTGCAATGTAAGCATTTTGCTTAATTGCTTGGACTTTAATTGGGTTCAGGTTGTGCAGGTTGTGCAATACACTGGCGCAGCAGTTCTGCATGTTGCGAATAACATGCGTAATATGAGTAAGTGGGTCAATAGAATAAGAATAACTATAAGTAATTGTTAAGCATAGTAAGGAAAAGTATGAAATAAAGAGTTGAGTTGGTTCTCGACTGCGAAGCTTTTAAGACGCGTATTTATTTATCAAATCGTTTTCCTCGTTGTACTCATATATCCCCAACAACACTCAACTACAAAAAAAGTCCCCATATGCAGTTCATAGTGGAGAAGTAGACAAAAACAAATTATTTCAACATATACAAAAGCATAAAGAGAATCTCATAAATAAAATTAACAAAAATCGGGGAAATTATCTTGAAATTCGAGCCGAAGGCTTTATAAGAAATTCAAGAACAGACAGGCAGAAAACTGAGCTTCGTTACAAATTTGATACACTCGAAGGCCAACACATAAAAAATATACAAAAAGAAAGAGTAACCAACTGCAAAAACAATGACAACTTAATAAAGAAGAATCAACGAAACAAAAGAACCGGATAAAAAACTTAGCTTTGAATCAGATCTAGATTATTTAGTTTCAATCAATCTGCCCGAGTGTGAAGAAGTATTAAAAATGAAATTGATTATTCTTTTGGTAATAACCAGTGCGGTGCATAGTAAAATTAATTTTGAAGAAGTTAATAGTTTAAATGGCTTTTGAATAATAAAATACGATGAAACGGATATAGTACCTGAATATAATTACATAATACACATAGTTAATTTGACAGATTTACACATAGTAGTGAATAAGATTAGTCAAGAAAAAGATTCATTTCAAAAAATATTACCATCGCGTATAATATTTTCATATTCTTTAGAAGAAGAACTAAAGCTAATAAAAGAAGAACTGAAAGCCATAAAAGGGCACAAGAAAACAAATGGCAGATTTAAACAGAGCTTATTAAATATAGGAGCTAGGTTCTTAAATGTTCTTTTCGGAACCATGGATGACGTAGACAAAACAAGAATCGAGAAACAATTAAAAATGGAAAATAACTTCAAACTTATAAAAAAACAATAATATGGTAAGAAAATAATTATTAACGATAATTTACTAAAAGGAATTGAAGCAATGCAATAACGAAATAAATCGTTTAAAGAAAAAAATATGCAGAGACGTCAGAACGATTAATAATATTAGAATTACAAAGAAAGTTAAATAAAATAAAAGAATTTATTGAAAAACTCCAGAATATTATATTATCGAGTAGACTACAGGTAATAACAGAAAGTTTATTAACGTCGGATGAAATAGAAGTCTATGAGATTGACCTAAATAAATTAAAAAACATTAGACTAACAATTGGTGAATACACGGAAGAGTTATTGATATTCATAATTTAGATACCCGATGACATAATGACATTTGATAAATATTTAATAACGCCTATACCAAATGAAAAATATGAGCAATTACATTCTAAGCCCGAAATTGTAATAAAAATCGATACAAACTTATGCATCTATGAAGAAAATAAAAAATTAAAACATCTAAAAAAATATAGAAATTGTATTGATAATAACAACTGTCTAAAAATAATTAATAGAGTGGAAATTTTGTTAGTGAACTAAGAAGAGGTACGATATTGGTAATAAGTAGTTATTTAAAACTAAACAATTCATGTGATGAAAGGAAAACTCTAAAAATTAAAATAAATAAATTTATTTTAGAAATTGTAAACTCCTAATAAAAAATATTGAGTATTCAAACAACAATAAATATGTAATTCAACCTATTGATATCGATATGGAAAGCAATTTTAACATATCAAACGCCGATTATAAAAATACCAATCTGAATATATCTAAGTAAAATAGACAATATAAGTTACATTGAGTCTAAATTTGTAACACAAAGAAATATAAAGTAAAGGGGGGAAGTTATGTTAGATAACCATGGCACCGAAGCTATACCCATGAAACACATCCCGAGCATATTCACTATAAGATGTGCTGACCAAGATAAATAAGCATACAGCCTGTTAATGCGACCACTGTAAGATGAGCTGACTAAGATAAATAAACATAGTTGGTTTATGCGGCGAGACCACATGCATAAACCATGACTTCATCAACAGATAGAATCAATAATGCAACATAAGCAGATATATTTAATAAATAGCATTGCTCGAGACATATCGAGGTTCAGTTCAGTTTAACTTTTGTATCAGCAATAAGTGATAGACTTCCCCCGACCAGTGGTAAGGGGTCTTGATCTTATTTTTAATAATAAAAAACAAGAAAAGTATTTGAAACGTCTTTTAATTCTTTAAGAACAAAAGTCGAGCGAACTCTTCTTCGTCCATACTGAAGTGATGGCCACCCGGAGAAGGCTCACTACATATAAGTAACCGTCTGCATTTTTGAAGACTCGTTTTGAAGCAAAGATACTTTATTCTCTAATTCAAGTTCCTCAACTTTGCTTTTGAGCTCACGACACAACAGCTCCATTTCGTCGAGCCTCTTACGGAGCAGGGCGTTTTCTTTTTCCAGAGTAGTCTCTTCCAAGGCTTGCGTTTCCCAAATTAACACATTCGGGTTCGCGAGACTTTTATTTTGCGCTTTAGGAGAAGTCTTTTGAGGCGGAGATCTTTGTAGCCTTGAGCTTTTCCTAAATGGGTTAATTCAATTTTGACGATGACGAGTCTCCTACCCAGATTTCACACACCGACGCCAAGAACGCTTTTGATATTGCCCTTTAGTACATCGAGCAGAACTCGACCTTAACACCTACGGATATTTTGTGGATCAAGAAATGGAGGAACACTGCAGCTAAGTCTACAATTTCATCTGCTAAACAATCACCCTGATTGTCGTTGGCGTCTGTCGCTTTTCGACGATTGTCGTTTTATTCATAGCTACAACCTGCTGACCAGTAAACTTTAATAAGCAATTTATTTGTTGTGTAGAATACAATTACAACTCTTTTACATTGAAAAAGTTATGAAAATGGATTCGTGCTACATCTGAAAAATAAAACGACAATCGTCGAAAAGCGACAAACGCCAACGACAATCAGGGTGAATATGAATATATAACTGACCTTTTTTCTAAGTAATTTTTTACTATAGGCTACCAATTTTTACAGTATGTATGTAGTAAATACATACATTATTGCCCTTTTTCATTAATAATAACAGTTTTTGTGCGATTTATTGGAATGCTTGCACTGTAAGAGCAATATAGTGATTCTTGAGTTAAAAGATTGTTTATTTTACATTTTTTTTTTTTTTTATAATTTGCGCGTGCCAAAGGGATTATTAATACCCTTATACTGGTTCTCAGGACACGGGCGGATAGGAAGAGGGGGGAAGGAGACAGAGGAGATGCCGGTTTGTGTTGGCTTTAAATGTTTGAAGGTTGTAATGATTAGGAAATACAGAGGCTGGTAATTCGTTCCATAAACGTGTTGTTCGGCTTATAAACGAATCCCTATGGCTGGCTGGTTATTTCGCTGGAGCATTTTTTATAAAAAAAGCGATAAAAAAGAGAAAGACACGAGACATTTCTACGATGTTCAAGTGAGACTATGGAGCTCACGATGTCTCTATCACCTATCAGTCTTAACGCGCGATTCTGTACCCTACCTAGAATGTGCAGAACGGTCTTGGGTGCACCAGACCAGATGTGGGCGTTATATTCCAGCTTTGGGCGGATGAATGCCTTATAGATGGAGGCCAGATCAGACGGGGTAAAATATTTCTTGCACCGCTTAAGGAATCCTAGACATTTTGCAGCATTTTTGGCGACTTCGAATATGTGATCGTTCCATCGAAGGCGGTTATTGATGCACATACCGAGAATGGTAAGTCTTTCGGATTCAGCGATGCAAGTACCATTCATGGATAATGGTTGAGGGTCTTGGATTCGCTTGAGAGACAGAAGGCAGCACTGAGTTTTGGATGCATTAAATTCCACTCTATTGATTGAACCCCATTTGGTTATGCTGTCCAGGTCGGAATTTAATGTGTTTAACATACGTTGTCGTTCCTCTTCTACGGCCGAAGAGCAGGGACGTGAGTTAGGGAACGAATATGAAAAACTGAGGGTACTGTCATCAGCGAAGGAATTGATTGGATTAGAAGTTGCAGACAAGAGGTCATTTATAAAAATGAGGAAGAGAGTCGGAGACAAAACGGAGCCCTGGGGAACACCAGGATTTATATGGTGCAGACTTGAAGCCGTCCAAGACAACCTGTATTGAACGGCCCGAAAGGTAATTTCTAATCCATTGAAGAAGAGACTCATCGATGCCATATGCACGCATTTTCGACAAAAGAGCCTGATGCCAAACTCTGTCAAATGCCTTAGAAATATCGAGCGCAACCATCTTAGTTTCGCCGAAGTGATGGATTGATTGGTTCCACTTCTCGGTGAGATATGCCATCAAATCACCAGTGGACCTGTTGCTACGAAAACCATACTGCCGCTCATTGAGGAGTTTTCGTGAATCAAGATATTTCATAAGCTGACGATTTATCAGCGTTTCCATGACCTTGGAAAGAAGGGACGTAAGTGCAATGGGTCGGTAATTGGACGGGGAGGAAGATTCGCCTTTTTTAGGGACGGGCTGGACAAATGCTGTTTTCCATCTACTCGGAAAGAGCCCAGAAGAGTAGGACAGACAGAAAAGCTTACGCAGAGGTTTTGCCAGCGTGGAAGAACACCTCTTCAGAACTATGGGGGAGATACCATCTGGACCAGCGGATTTGTGTATGTTAAGACCTTTGAGTACTCCTGCAACTGTACGAGTGCGAAAGTGGACTTGTCCCATGGAAAATTCGACGCTCTCAAGTACAGGCAGAGACAAAGCACTATCTGGCATGGTGGAGTTCGCTGCAAAGTGAGCAGCAAGCAAATTAGCTTTGTCTGAGGAGCTGACAGCTGGAATGTCATTGTAAATGAGCGTTGGGATGGAAGACGAGACAGAATTTTTAATATTTTTGACGAATGACCAAAAAATTTTACTACCTTTGGGACATTGTAGAATTTGTTGTCTCAGTTTCTGGTCATGTAAGAATTTTACACGTCGAATGTGGGCATCGCAGTCATTTCTGGATTGTTTAAACTTGTTTCGGTTTTCCTCGGATTTGTTGGCTTTATAAGACCGAAAACTTACCTCTTTCAATCTGATAGCCTCTTTACTGCTCTGATCAAACCACGAGTTTGCCTTAGGTTTGATGCTTTTTATTCTGTTGGGAATAAAGGCATCCATACCTAAGCGAATGGTGTCAGTAATCATATCGGCGGCGGCATCCACGTCGCTATCGAGGAAGCATAGCGACCAGTTAAAACTCCTAAAGAAACTATTAAGGCCGTCCCAATTGGCTTTCTCGTAACGCCATACTTTTCTTTTGGGAGTTTTTTTCTTTAACTGAGTGGTCAGAGTACGAGAATTTAGCCGATATGATGTTGTGGTCAGACCGGCCTAGAGGCGCTAACACATCAATGACGTATTTATCAGGGTGTGAGGTAAGAAACAAATCCAGAGTGTTGGCAGAATGACTTGCAATGTCCGGTATGCGTGTAGGCTCATTTACAAGCTGAGTCAAATTGTTTATCTCAGCGAAAAGTTCAACATACCTTCCTTCGGGTGTTGTGTGGCCAGAATGTCGGAGCCAATCCGAATTGTGTATATTGAAATCGCCCGCAATGACGATTTCAGTATGAGGATACAGGGAGACAATTCGTGTGATGGAATCGGACAACGCATCGAACTCGTTAAAAGTTGAGTTGCTATCCGCACTAGGGCTTCTGTAAATAAAACAGTAGTGAATTAATTGCTTACGGACGGTGAATTTTAGCCATTTGTAATTAAATTCCGGATTGGAACAGTGGCCATACTGTGGTGGAACTTGGTAAGCTATATCACTACGGACGTAAATGGCGAGTCCGCGATGGGGAAAGAATAATGGCACTAAGTTATATCCAGACAGCTTTAGATCGGATGATTCTTCAACTACATGTGTTTCACCAAGTGCCAAAACAGCTGGTTTATGGGAATGAGCGTGGGCGTATAGGTCAAAGAAATTTGTTCTAAGCCCACGAATGTTGGTATAGTCAACCCTAAATTCCCTCATCATTACAACACAAAAACACAAAAAGACACAACTCTGACGCTACTAAGCAGGGCCGTGAAGTGTAGATCCTAAGTATAACTTTCCACAACAAACTATCGCCGGTGTTATGCCCAAACGACAATCAGCTGTGGTCCGCTATTCGGAAAAACACTCACGGTCCGCTATACATCAGATGTTACGCTCTCTCAATCATCGCAATTGAAAGCATGTAAAAAACATGCGACAATTGCGATGGCTAAGAAGCACAACATCGAGTGGGTTGGGGTGGGATGGATGGAGTGACCCGGCATTGATATTTTTTTTAGGCACTGCACTTCACTGATGTAATAATTGGGCGCGCGCGATTAGTGAAAATTAGTGATTGATGGGTGGTGTAGGGAGAGACTGATAATATTTATTTATTTATTTATTTATTTTTTTGTTTATTATTTGGGTGCACTATTTTTTGATTTTGATGGTTGGTTGATGGAGAGCTGGAGATTTACAAAAAAAACGCGCCCGCACACAACGACAGACAACACGGCACTCTAATCTTCTGAAATTCCCACCTTTCTTGCGTTCCGAAGATACCCCCAGTCCCAAAGGTGACAGATTGCTACAGAGGCAATAGGCAACGCTTATTCGGATGCGGATTTGTCATACACGGCAGACTTAGGCAAAAAGTCTTAAGCTTCCGACACGTGAGCGAGCGTATTATGACTATCCGAATCACGGCTAAATTCGCTAACATAAGCCTAATATGTGATCATGCCCCCACGGACAAAAAGGACCCTGCCACCAAAGAGTGTTTCTACGAGCTCCTCGACAAAACAATGTCCCAAATACGACGTTAAAATCGTATTGGGTGATTTGAACGCCAAAATAGGAAAGGAGGACGTCTTCGGTAGGGCAGTCGGTAAGCATAGCCTACACGACACCACGTCTGATAACGAAATAAGGTTAATTGATTTCGCTGTGGAGCGAAATGTCACCATAGCAAGCAGATGGTTTCCTCATCTCGATATTCATAAGCAGACATGGCGGTACAATGATCATGTAACGATCAACCAAATTGATCATATTGCGATCGACGCAAGGCATGCCTCCAGTATTCTGGATGTCCGGACCTTCCGAGCGGCCAACATAGACTCGGATCATTACCTTGTTGTAGCCAAGGTACGAATGCGGATATCCCAATCTGAGCAACAAAGAAGAATCACTGTGAGAAAATTTAACGTCAAAAAGCTACAATCGCAAGAGACCGCCAGACTCTTCGCTGAACGCGTATCCCGAAATATCTCAATCAGCTCTATGCCGCCAGCATTAAGTGCCAAAGAGCAGTGCCAACATGCCATCAGAAACGCCGCGACTGATGTGCTGGGTCTCGCTCGCCAACCACTGCGAAACCCCTGGTTTGACGAAGAATGCCGGCGAGTACATGCAGCAAAACAAGAGGTATACAAAGCGGCGCTGCAAAGGAAGACGAGAGCTGCTCTCGAGCTCTACGAGCAAAAGAGATGGGAAGAACATCGGCTTCTCCAAAAGGAGAAGAAAGAGCATGAGAAGCGCGCGTTTGAGAATATCGAGAGTTTATACTCCAGGAACAATGTACGGAAGTTTTACCAAAAGGTAAAAAGAACGTGTCAGAGGAGCAATACCCGTACAGAAATCTGTAGAGATGAAAATGGAAACCTCGTAGTAAAATCACAGTCGGTGCTGAGAATATGGAAAAACTACTTTTGCAAACTGTATAATGGCGACGAAGATCAACATTTTGCTGTCAGGCAGAATGAACCATTCAACATAGACGATGATAGTAAAAATGTCCGTCCACCTGACCAAAATGAAGTTATGATAGCAATATCCAAGCTAAAATCCAACAAGGCTGCTGGACCTACCGGCTTAGCGGCCGAACTCTTCAAGTGATGAATTGGTAGAACGCATACACCAACTCATCTCTAAGATTTGATCAGACGAGTGTATGCCTGATGGATGGAATCTCAGCATCGTTTGCCCGATCCACAAGAAAGGAGACCCCCTCAACTGCGCCAATTATAGAGGCATCAGTCTCCTCAACATCGCATACAAAATCTTTTCTGCGATATTTTGTGAACGCCTGAAACCTTTTATCAACAGCCTGATTGGACCCTATCAGTGCGGTTTCAGGCTAGGAAAGTCCACCATCGATTAAATTTTCACACTTCAGCAGATCCTGGAGAAAACCCATGAATTCCAAATCGATACTCACCACCCCTTTATCAATTTCAAGGCCGCCTATGACAGCATCTATAGAGAAGAGCTTTATAGAGCCATGTCTAGTTTTGACATCCCTGCCAAACTTGTCCGTCTGTGCAGGCTGACGATGGAGAACGCTCGCTGCTCCGTCAAGGTCGGTAATGACCTTACCGAGACCTTTGATGTCAAAAAGTTTTTAGACAAGGTAATGCGCTGCCGTGTAACTTCTTCAATATTGTACTCGAACGAATTGTGCGGAACTCACAAGCCAACACCAGAGGCACAATCTATTACAAGTCTGCATAACTGCTTGCATCCGTCGATGATATTGGCATTATTGGAAGAACTCAGCGGGCTGTAACCGGTGCGTTTGCAAGCATTGAGCCGGAAGCGACCAAAATGGATTTAGCGATAAACGAGGGCAAAAACAAGAATATGCTGTCAACAGAAGGGAAAACCAACACCGACGAATTGGACAGAACGCCATAGTGGGCAGCTATAACTTGGAGGTAGTAAGGGACTTTGTCTACCGTGACTCTGCTATAAATTCTACAAACAAGATCAGAGCAGAAATCAAGCAAGAATAACTCTTACCAATCGCTGTTTTTTGGGCTTATAAGGCAATTCAACAGTAAAGCCCTATCTCGAACAACTAAGGAGACTCTATATAAGACCCTGGTCATCTCAGCCCTGCTTTACGGCCCTGAAACATGGACTTTCTTAAAAGAGGATGAAGATATCCTTGGTCACTTTGGGAGAAAAATTCTTCGTAAGATTTTCGGTCCCGTTTGCGTTGACGGGTTTTGGTGGAGAAGATTCTATCACGAGCTATACAAGGTGTCCAGCGATATCGACCCAATCAAAGAAATTTGCGTATTGGACGTCTGAGATGGCAAGGCCATGTAGAGCGAATTGACACCAATGATCCGGCCCGCAGAGTCTTCGAATCTAACCCCGAGGGACGACGCAGTAGAGGGAATCATCGCCGTAGGTGACGCGCACAAGTTCAAGGGGACCTCGACCAACTTGGAGTGCGCAGTTGGATGCAATTAGCTAAAGGCCGAGCTAAATGGAGGGGCTTGTTGGTTGAGGCCCAGGTTCACCCCGAACTGTAGCGTCACCTAAATAAGTAAGTAATACCTTCTTTTGCCATGTTTAGGATCGTCCGCTGTGCATTTTGTTCCACTACAAGATGGAGCGGTGTTAGCTCCAGGAGTACTTCCATGGCTGCAGTTGGACATATTCGCATGGCCCCAGTGATGCAGAGGCACGCACGTCTTTGCACTTAAGTAAGTGTCTTCCTCGTTGCGATTTATCTAGTTCGCTGCGTCCATGCTATTGCTCTATAAGTGATCATTGGTCTTACAATGACAATATACATCCATCTTAGAATGTTTGGACTAAACCCCCAAGACTTACCCGCTAGGCTTCTGCATATCATTAGAGCACGGATAGCCTTTTTGGATATCTCCTCTGTGTGTTTCTTCCACAAGAGTTTGCTATCTAGGTGCAATCATGCCCGACAGTCGGATTGGCTTCAGTTCAAGTTTTCTTTTTCTCGTGAACGGTACTATTGTGGTTTTAGTCGGGTTTATATTGAGCCCAGCCGTGCTGCACCATTCTTCAGTTATTATTAGGCCACTTTGTATAATATCACATAAGGTTTCCTCAAATTTCCCCCTGGCAATCAGTACAATGTCATCAGCGTGGGCTTGACAATTAATTCCAAGGTTTGTTAACTTTTCAAGTAGCTCATCCACAACAAGACTCCACATTAGGGGAGATAACACTCCTCCTTGTGTTGACCTTGATAATTCTACGTGATGTCTGAGTTTCTGCTGATCTTGTTCCCTGCAACTCACACATCCGCTTAGATACGATTCTGTTAACTCCCTTTCTGTTAAGGGCTCGTTTAATAGCTTCATACGAAGTGTTATCAAATGCCTTTTCGATATCTAGGAAGGCGCAGATTACTATCTCTCTTGTTTCGAGAGCTCTTTGGATGGTTTCCATCATCTGATGAAGAGCCGTCTCAGTGGATCTGCCCGCTCTGTATGCATGCTGACGCGGTAATGCAGTGGGGATGTATTAAGTACATCCTTTCTTAGGTGGTTATCCACAGCTTTCTCCATTGTTTTGAGAAGACACGATGTTAGGCTGATCGGTCTGTATGACTTAGGCTATGTTGGGTCTTTCTTCCCCAATTTTGGTATTAACACAACTTTCACCCGTCTCCACTGGTTTGGAATATATCTCAAAACAAGACTACTTTTCGTTATTCTGACAAGGTGTGGTAGTAGTTTTTCTTGCCCCCTTTGTAATAATGCTGGTATAATACCATCCACACCTAGTGACTTGAAGGGCTAGAAGGAGCTAATTGCCCACTTGATTCTTGCTCTGAAACAGATAGCTCCTGAAATCTCCCAATCCTCCTGCCGAGGTCTGGTCGTGTTGGTCATGCTCCCGTCACAGGTGTTCTGCGAACTTCCGGGGAAGTGAGTTTCTAAAAGCAGTAATGCTCTTTGTTCTTCATCTTCAGTAAAACTGCCATCTGGATTTTTAAGAGATGTTGGCATTCCCCCCGATTTTGCAAGAGCTTTATGTAACCTAGCTGCAGCAGGAGTGCTGTTTGTTGTCTCACGGAACTTCCTGAAGCTTTCTTTTTTCGCCCTTCTTAGCTCTTTTTGTAGTTTGTAAATGCCACAATCCCAATCCCAGTCCTCTTGCCAATCTCCATTACGCTTTGCCCTGTTAAACAACTTGAGTGTATCAGAACGTAACTTTGTTAGATTGCTGCTCCACCATGGCACATCTTTCCCACCCCTTCTATTGCTTATGGGACAGCTCGATTCGAACGCGTTTGTACCGTACCGTGTTTTCTAACTCTAAATAGTGTGCCGGAGCCCTCCTATGATCGATATGCTCCAGATTACTATCTAGGGTTTATTTGAAGGCCTCCCAATTCGTTTTTCTCGGGTTTCTGACTGGATTTCTTATAATACATGCACTATCTAAATCAAACACAATAATTCTATGGTCAGATAATGACGGCTCATCTGATACTTTCCAGTTTCTGACTAACCTACTGATGCTTGGGCTACCTAGAGTGGGGCGGTCCGATATCTCACAATACGGTTCGGTTGGCCACGACCACCAAATTATGGTTTAGGTACATACCTTCTTCGCAAAATGGACCAGCATGTGGCCTGAGTGAAAAGGATAATTCATTACATCCCACGTGCAGGGCGGGATACACACAGGGGTGTCAACTTGTAGGTGTCTAGTAGGGCTGCTGAGCCGATTCTCGCCAGCTCGTTGGCTTTTTCTTTGCCTGGGATATCCTCGTGTTCACGGACCCAGCAGAGCGATACCTTGTGCTATGTTCCAAGAACCCTGAGCTCTTCCCACAACACTTCACAAGCTTCGATTTAATTTCTGTGGCAGTAATCGCTTTTATAGCTGCCTGGCTGTCGATAAAGATGGTGATACTTTCTGGCGGTATTGCGCTTATCGCAGACTCACGGGCGGCTATTGCCACTGCTAAGACCTTTGCTTGGAAGACGCTGCTGTGGTCTGGAAGTCGTATGGATTTCGATATACCTAGGAAGTAAGAGAAGATCCCTGATCCTACACCAGTGCTCATTTTTGAACCATCTGTGTTGACGCCTATAGATTCGGCATTAGGTAGTTATATGACCGCTTTTCCATTCTCCCCTGCTAGGGTAGGCGGTAGAAAAAGGCTTTACAAAGTCTAAATATGGCGTCATGTAGTCCGTTATGGACACGAGGCCAGAGTAATCAAGTAGGATCATCGAGTGACTTATTCTATTTGGTTTCCAGTTTGCTGACTGCCTAATGCCGGTAATGCCAATGCACGCTAGTTTTTGGAATTTGGTAATTGCCTTTAAGTTCATGGTTTTGTAGACAGCTGGCCACCAGATTGCCGTTAGTCAGTATGGGTCTAATTATAGCCGTATACATCCATAGTATGATTTTGAGGGAGGGTCCCCAGGTTCTACCAAAAATTCTACTACATGAGTAAAAGGGTATTGTTGCTTTCTTAATTCTTTTGTCTATATTTAATCTCCAATTGAGCTTTTTGTCCAGTATGAGGCTCAGGTATTTTGCGCTATCCGACAATTTGAGTGGGATACCATCAACAGAAGGGGTTCCAAACTCTGGTATTTTTATTTTGTTCGTAAAAATTACTAGTTCGGTTTTTTTGGGAATTAATCTTTAGACCGCAATTCCTGGTCCATATCTTAAGAGTATTTAGGGCTCCGTCAAGTTGTTCGCTAAGGATAGGCAGGAACTTACCTGTTGCAAGCAGCACAACGTCATCCGCGTAAGCTGTAGCTCTGACGCCACTGTACCTTAGTTGCATTAAGAACAATGACCCAAAGCAGTAGGGAGATTACCCCTCCTTGAGAGGTGCCCCTAGAGGCATATGCTTCGAGCTTTGAACCCTTAAACTCGGTGGTTATGTGTCTTTCCTCGAGCATGCTAACAATCCAGTTAAAAAAATATTAAAGTAGGTGTGGATTAAACAAAATTAGATATTAAAAAACCCACTCTAAAAGAGAACAAAAAGCCGAACGCTAAAGAAACCAGCGCGGGTATAGTGGCATATGCTCAAGTATTAGAACATAAAAGGCAGCATCCCATACAGAAAAAGACGAACCTGATGGAAACCAACATAAGACTCAACTCAACAAATCAAACACTACAACTGATCCTAACCAAACTTAATATTCTAGAAATGTAACTTAAAAAGTTAGAAAACATAAACGATAAAGTATTTAAGCATAATCATGGATCAAAATCTTAAAGTGATATGTTGGAATGCAAATGGTCTCCTGCAACACGAACAAATAACATAGACATTTGTCTTATTTCAGAAACCCATTTTACCAAATACACGAAAATAAAATTTAAAAACTACAACATTTACCACACCGCTCACCCTGACTCAGCTAAGGGTGAAAGCGCAGTTAAAGTAAAAAAACAATATGAGGAGTGGAAGTACACTACAGAGAAAATACAAGCTACAGCAGTAAGCATAAAAACTAAACATAAGAAAAATAATATCGGTGCTATTTACTGTCGTCCAAAACTTTCAATCAAAAAAGAAGAATTTTTTTGAAAAACTAGGAAACAGATACATAATAAGCGGTGATTTTAATGCGAAAAACATAAACTGGATCTCTAGATTAACATTAACGAGAGGAAGAGAACTTCATGCTGCAATTCAAAAACATCAGTGCGAAACTTTCTCGAGAGGAAGGCCCACGTACTAGCCTACAGACAAAAATAAGATAAGATATCTAATTGATTTTTACATAATCAAAAAATTGTCGAGCAGCATAAATGAATTTGAGTATCTAAGCACTGACCATTCACCTATAATTCTCTAAATAAGTGAATATCTAATTCAAAATACAAACACTAAAACCCTTACAAGCAAAAGAACAGATTGGCAATCCTTCAAGTTGAACCTAACAAATCCAAAAATGATATAGAAGAAGAAGCACATAAGTTGGACAGCGATATTCAGAAAGCGGCCTGGGAAAGCACTACCGGAGTAAATACAAAGAAGATGAAAAGAAACTACCCGAAAGAAATAAAGGATTTAGTCGTAGATAAAAGACGAGCAAGAAGACAAGATCTCCACAACATAAAACGAAGCTAAACAACCTTAGGAACCTTAGGCAGCAACTGAGAAGAGAAATTAGAAAATTTAAAGAAAACTCAATGAAAAGGTCCCTCCGAGGACTAACTTCTGAATACGCTACAAATTACTATCTATGGAAAGCTACAAAAGGACTAAAACAACCTATTGCAAATACACTTGTGCCTCGAATTACACGGTCCTCGAATTACACGGTTTCGCTTTAACACGGTTTTCATTTTGAAAAATAAAATATAAAAAAATTTTGAGTTTATTTCGATTATGAATTTTTTTATGTATATGCGGACGCACCCGTTTCAACTGAAGACTGTTTTTATTTTTTTAACTTTTTATTTTTACATTATTTTTATTTTTGTTAAAGAAAAGTTGTTTACGCGTTTGTGTTTTTCCTTCTTGTAAGTAAAGAAATGAGTTGAAAACATAAAAATGTTACGTCTTTAAATACGTTATGAATGTACTAGAGCATCGTCTTCGTGACTTGGCATTCAGTGGAACCAATGTCGGTTTTTCCATACAAGCCTTGTCCCATTTTACACGGTTATTATGAACGTATCTAGGAATTTTCTTTATATTCCTTGATTCGATTTACGCGGGTTAAAATTAAATTCCAATCCTCCATTTTTATATGCAACTCTGTCTCTTTTTACACGGTTTCGATTTACACGATTTTGTGTGGAACGTATCTACTGTGTAATTCGAGGGACAGGTGTATCTCCAATCAAAGAACCTGATGGAAACTGGGCAAGAAACGATGAGGATAAAGCCATTCTTTTCGCAGGCTACGTAGAAAACATATTTAAACTACCAGATGAAAATGGAAACAGACAACCTATGCTATTAGAACGATCTGAAGAGGGAAGCGAAGAGATTCTGCCCACAACTCCTAAATATGCAACCTAATAAAGCATGAAATAAATGCAGAGAAAAGTCCTGCATATGAACTTATTGACGTATTAAAGAATTTACCTATGAAGGCAATAATTAAAATAACAAATTTAATAAACGCCACATTTAAGCTTAAATTTGTCGCAAGTTTGTGGAAGGTTGCTGATGTCCTAATGATTCCCAAATCAGGTAAGCCGCCAAATTTAGTGTCATCTTACAGACCTATATCGCTATTGCTAATGATATCAAAAGTATTTGAGAAAGTGCTCGCTAAACGTTTAAATAAAATAATTGAAAGGAAAAAGCTGATTCAGAACCATCAATTTGGTTTTCGAAGGCAGCACTCTACGATACAACAGGTACACAGAATTACGGATAAGATCGAAGAAGCATTAGAAGAAAGGAATGTCTGTTCGGCTGTGCTCTTGGATGTGGCGCAGGCCTTTGATAAAGTATGGCACGAAGGACTTACCTATAAACTGAGATGTATGCTGCCAAGTCAATATGCTTCCATTCATAAATCTTATCTAGATGGAAGAGATTTTAGAATAAAACAACAGAATACTTATTTAAAACTAAAAGAAATAAAGTCTGGCCCGCAAGGTTGTGTACTGGGCCCTATATTATACCTATTATAGACTGGTGATATTCCGGAACTAGAAAACCATACTATGGCAACATTTGCAGATGATACTGCAATACTAGCAAAAGAGAGAACTAAAGCAGGATCCACAGAAAAACTCCAAACAGGCATAAATAAAATCTTTGAATGGACTAAAAAGTGGAAAATCAAATTGAATGAGTCCAAGTCAGTCCATATTGATTTTACTAACGAAAAGGTTTGACATATACTAATCATTTCATTTCATTTAATTTATTATAAACTTTGTATCTTTTATATTAGACTGTAACAATCTTTATAATACTAAAAGTGTAATTGTAAAAAAAGCATTATTACGTACGAATGAAGTTTAAATAAGGAAGAGAAGTAATGATATAATTCCTTAATAAAGCTATGATGCTAATTATATTTAAATTATGTATGAAATAACAACACGTAAACAAATTCATATAACAATTATAAATAAATTTCAAGCTTATTTCAAAATCCTACCTATTAAAGAAATACCTACAGATATTCATCAAATCGATCATTATTGTGCAGCCTTCTAATTCTGAGGGACAATGCATTCCAAATGCGCGCAGCATGAGTGAAAAACTGACGCTCGGTAATAAGACATGAAAAATAAGGTTGCAAAATATAGGGTGAACGAGATGACTGAAATAAACGTATCTTTTCATGCAAATATGGTGGTTGTTTACTTATAATGACCTTATGCAAATAAGATATGACTAATTAATCCAAGTATGCTTCCGAAGTACAGCCGAGAGTTTTGTTGCAAAAAGGGGAAACGTGGTCGTATCTCCTGAGTAGAAAGACATAGCGCGTAATGTTATTAAAGGCAACTATAAGTTTTCTTTTCATTCCGGCACTCAGACTACAGAAAATTTGGAACCCATAAGTAATAAGTGGAAGAATTAGAGTCTTTACCAACATTAGTCTTGTATTACGGCGTGAAATACTGTGATAGTGATAAGTTCCTTAAACAACCATACACTTTACCAATAATTGACTGAATATAATCTTCCCAACTGAGAGTTCGGTTAAACCATATGCCTTAATTTTTCGCTTTGTCAATATTCTCAATTTCAGAAGTTCCAAGATATATCTTTGGGAAATAATCTGTATCCAGTTTATTTTTGTTCATGACTAAATATTTTGACAGCCAACCTAACCTAACCTAAACATTTTGACTTAAGTGGATTCAACTTAAAAGAGTTTCCTTCTGCCCAAAATGAAACCTGCTTGAGGTCCTCATTTAGTCGATGAGCTCCATCTTCAATTAGGCCCAGCTTATAGCTTAAATAAATTTGTACATCATTAGCGTACATTTGTATATCACTATTTTTAACTGACAGCTGAAGGTCATTAATGAAGATGGATGTGATGTTGACACATTAAAAAATGAAGATACTTTGTTTTTTAATACTACGGCTTGTTTCCTTCCGCCAAGATAAGAAGCTATAAGTTTTGCAGCTGCTAGGAAGAAACGGTATATCCTGTCAAGTTTTCGTACCAACTGTGAGTGGTTTACCATGTCTAACGCCGGAAAAATCAAGTAAAGTTAAAAACGTTACCTCAACTTTATTAATTAAAATGCGAATATCATCGGTAACTTTCAAAAGGACAGAGACACAGCTGTGTTTCGGCCTGAATCCGGATTGGTTCCTATACAGCAATTTGTAATTTTGCAAAAATGCAGACACATGAAAGTGAATCAATTTCTCCATGACCTTGGACAAAAAAAGGCAAAATGGAGATAGGTCTATACCATATTTAGGAGCAGAAACACGCGACCCCTGCTTTTTTAGAATGCGAATAATTTTTGACGATTTCCATAAAGATGGAAATGAGGACGTTAAAATGATGGTATTGAGAACATGTGTAAGAGCTGGAAGCAAATGAGGCAAAATAATTTTCACAAAACTAGGATGAATTTCATCAAAGTCAACAGCTTTTAACTTAATATTCAATGTAGCTTTAACAACGTCGGTTTGCTCCACACAGGAGAATTCAAGACTACGCAATGTATTAGCGTTTACCTAACTATAATCCACATAAGGAAACATAGGCGAAGTAGTCGCTGTGGAGGGAGATTTTGCAAAACCATTGTTTAGTTGATCGGGATCCAAGTTATCCAAATCCTATTTATTTTTCCGGCCAACACCTACTTCACGCAAATTATTCCACAGTATTTTTGTAGACAAGCTATTGCTGAACCGAATTGAATAGTACCATTTTTAAGCTTGTATTATTTTGGAATTCACTTTTTTACGTAAGGCAAGAAAGGTTTAATACAACTCCGGCAATTTGAAGCGCTTCAACCTATTGAAGGCGCGTCTATTTTTAAGGTCTAAAATCTCTGCAGTAAATTAGGACACGTTGCAGTTTTTAATGTGCTTAGTCATAAGTGGAACGTGGGTGTTGAACAGAGTTTATGTTTGATTTTGCAAATAACTAATTTGTGAATCGGGTGGGGTCATACAATATACTCGTAAGTGCTACCAATTTACTCTCAAAACATCTTCCTCCAAAATATCATAATTAATATTTTTAAAGTTTCTATATGAGTAGGTTTGTGCCTGACAAAACTTAGTTTTATTAAAGATCGCGAACACTAAGTCGTGTTTCGAGAAAGCAGTAGCGGATAGTTGATCATATAGTACTGCTCCAATGTTGTTATTAACTAAAAACAAATCTAGTAGTGTACTAGATGTATCAGTAAAATGTGTGGGAACTTCAGTATTGAGAGGATAAAAACTTAATGTTTTTACATTATCAACAGATGTTGCTGAAACTTCACTTCTTAAGAGGTTGCAATTAAAATCCCCACAGACGATAATTTCGGCAAATGTTGATGAAACACTTTCAATCACCGAATAAGAAGTGGCCAAATCAATGCTAATGTTTGCGCGATAGACATCACCTAAAAGACACTTAGTTCGTCCACTTCCTCTTCGCTGAACGCGTATCCCGAAATCTCTCAATCACCCCTATGCCGCCAGCATGAAGTGCCGAAGACCAGTGGCAACGCTGTCAACAAGCCATCAGAAATGCCGCGACTGATGTGCTGGATCTCGCTCGACCACCACCGCGAAACCCCTGGTTTGACGAAGAATGCCGACGAGTGGTGCTCGTGAGCTCTACGAGCAAAAGAGACGGGAAGAACATCGGCTTCTGCAAAAGAAGAAGAAAGAGCATGAGAAGCGCGCATTAGAGAATATCGAGAGTTTATACTCCAGGAACAATGTACAGAAGTTTTACCAAAAGGCAAAAAGAACGTGTCAGAGAAGCAATACCCGTACAGAAACCTGTAGAGATGAAAATGGAAACTTCGTGGTAGAATCACAGTCGGTGCTGAGAATGTGGAAAAATTACTTCTGCCGACTGTATAACGACGACGAAGACCAACATCCCGCTGTCAGGCAGAATGAACCAAAGTCAAAATTTCCGTCCACCTGACCAAAACGAAGTGAGGATAGCAATATCCAAGCTAAAATCCAATAAGGCTGCTGGACCTGACGGCTTACCGACCGAACTTTTCAAGGCAGCTGGGGATGAATTGGTAGAGTGCATACACCAACTCATCTCTAAGATTTGATCAGACGAGTGTATGCCTGATGAATAGAATCTCAGCATCGTTTGCCCGATCCACAAGAAAGGAGACCCCCTCAACTGCGCCAATTATAGAGGCATCAGTCTCCTCAACAGCGCATACAAGATCTTTTCTGCGATATTGTGTGAACGCCTGAAACCTTTTATCAACAGCCTGATTGGACCCTATCAGTGCAGTTTCAGACCAGGAAAGTCCACCATCGATTAAATCTTGACACTTCGGCAGATCCTGGAGAAAACCCAAGAATTCCAAATCGATATTCACCACCTCTTTATCGATTTCAAGGCCGCCTATGACAGCATCTATCTAGAAGAGCTTTATAGAGCCATGTCTAGTTTTGACATCCCTGCCAAACTTGTCCGTCTGTGCAGGCTGACGATGGAGAACGCTCGCTGCTTCATCAAGGTCGGTAATAACCTCACCGAGATCTTTGATGTTAAAAAAGGTTTTAGACAAGGTGACGCGCTGTCATGTGACTTCTTTAATATTGCACTTGAATTGTGCGAAACTCACAAGCCAACACCGGATGCACAATCTATTACAAGTCTGTACAACTGCTTGCATACGCCGACGATATAGACATTACCAGAAGAACTCAGCGGGCTGTCACCGGTGCGTTTGCAAGCATTGAGGCGGAAGCGGCCAAAATGAGTTTAGCGATAAACCAAGTATACGCTGTCAACAAGAAGGGAAAGCCAACACCGACGAATTGGGCAAAACGTCACAGTGGGCAGGTATAATTTCGAGGTAGTAAGGGACTTTGTCTACCTTGGCTCTGCTATGAATTCTACAAACAAGATCAGCGCAGAAATCAATCAAAGAATAACTCTTACCAATCGCTGTTTTTTGGGCTTATAAGGCAATTCAAGAGTAAAGCCCTATCTTGAACAACTAAGGAGACTCTATATAAGTCCCTGATCATTTCAGTCCTGTTTACGGCGCTGAAACATGGACTTTATTAAAAGCGGATGAAGATATCCTTGGTCGTTTCGAGAGAAACGTTTTTCGGTCCCGTTTGCGTTGACGGGATTTGGAGGAAAAGATTTTATCACGAACTATACGAGCTGTACAGCGACATCGACCTAGTCAAAAAACTGCGTATTGGACGTCTGAGATGGCTAGGACATGAAGAGCGAATGGACAACGCTCCGGCCCGCAGAGTCTTCGAATCTAACCCCGAGGGACGACGCAGTAGAGGGAATCATCGCCGTAGGTGGCGCGCACAAGTTCAAGGGGGCCTCGACCAACTTAGAGTGCACAACTGGAGGCAATTAGCTAAAGACCGAGCTAAATGGAAAGGCTTGTTGGTTGAGGCCCAGGTTCACAACGAACTGTAGCGCCACCTAAGTAAGTAAGTAAGTTCGTCCACTTACTAATTCAACAAAATAGTACTCTATAGGACTAGTGGGAGGAGAACTGATTACAGGTTTGCAGTTTATACCATCCCGAATATATATGGCAAGTCCGCCGCCAGTCCTACCGTGTCTATCAGCCCGAAAAAGTCTGTAGCACTTCACTTCATCTTGAATATGCCCCTGAAACCAGATCTCCGATATGCAAATCACATCAGCGTTCGACCCTACGAATGTACAGCGAAATTCATCTATCTTTGAAAGCAAACTCTGTGCATTAATATGACAAACACTGAAGCCATTCTTTTGTTTACATTAAATATTTATCATCAAGCCTAAATTATCATTCATGCTGCCACCCGGTGCATTACTATCCACATTCGTAATCATTGAAAATAAATATAACGAAGGGAGAGGAAAGAAAAAATAAATAAATAAGAAGCATTGTAATACTCGACACGAAAGAACACTGCACAAATTTATCGTATTGATATCCATATCTTTACCTATACCCTGTTTCATTACAATTGTCAGTACAGGGAAGATAGAATGTTGCCTCTCAGTCTTGTTGCAATAGCGTACATAAACATGACTCTCTTTTAAGCTCTCACTGGTTTGCCATAGTATGCATGACAAACCGCCGCAAATCGAAGAGCAATACCCATAGGGTTACCATCTGCTGATTTAAATACAACACAATTTGTTGGACGAAATAAAGATAATTGTGTACAAAGTGGACACCACTTCGATTGTGATGAAATTCTAGTTTTATATAAATTATAAAGCACAAGAAACAAAATATCACTATACGCACGTAAAAATTCCAAATTATAAAGCACAAAAAGCGAAAAATAGTTTAACTGCATTTTAACGGTTTTGCCAAAAAAAAAAAAAAAAAGCAAGTGGCAACACCCTCATATACTCCAATTCATTTATTGGTTCTCAAAGCACAAAATCCAAAAGTTCTTTGATAAAAACCACAGAAAAGGCTCCAACAATTTGCTTTGACTTAGTAATGGGAACACTGTTTTGATATTCATATTTTCCATACACACACCGGGGATTGATGGCGGCCGCATGATCATTCTGCCATGTGTGGCAGCCTGGTTATAATAAAATGTATGCGAATTTTAGGAAAATTACAAAAACAAATTCCGTGTAAGTCAGTGGTTTGGTTTTTATTTCAGTGGCAATTTTTCTAATTAAGTGCCATGAAAACAAGTACAGGCACCAGTGTTTTTAAAAAAAAGCTCACCCATAAAGCCTGTACTAACAATTATAATGAAACAGAGTATATATATATATTGCGGTGAAGACAGAACTCAGAAGTTTTTGTTGTTTTAACTTGTAAGATTTCCGATATATCAAATGCTTTGTGAAGTGAGACTCTCATTTAGGTATATTCTACTGTCAGTAAACAAATGGGTTCTTTTACATGATGAGTGCATGGAACGTAGTACCTTGATTTTATCTGCTGTTGTTGAAAGTTTTATAATGATGGTTGTGTCTTCAGAACCCCGTTTAGGTTTCGTTCTAAATATATCTCTTGGCACAGGTATTGGTGTGCAGTCAATAGAGGAACAAAGTTTTTCCAATATATTGCATAGATCTTCATTGGGGTTTTTGGGTACGCCATGGAGAACAAGACCAGTAAATAATTTTTCTCGTTGAACATGATCAAGATCTCTGCAAAGTGTAAATATTTCAATCTCTAGTTGAGAACAGATGGTTGCTTCGAAAGTTTGCTCAAGTACTTCAACACGACCTGTCAGTACAGACAAAGTTCTGTTGATGTCTTCAAAACGACGATTGAAATCACTTACCATGGTATCCAGCTTATCTGCTAGCTCCGTAATGAGCGATTTCAATTGTATATTGTTTTCATCAAGCCGATTATTCAGTCGCATCTCGATATTGTTCAAAAAATCACCTTTTGTTGTCACACTAGCCGCAAGTGAATTTTCGTGGTGGGTTGTTTTGGCGGTAGATTTGACAGATAATCTTAGTTCCCGTGGAGATGGTTGGTCGGACATTATGAGCGGTAAAGTGTATGGCACAAATGGGATTTTGGCTGATGAAAAATGTTCACTAAAAGCGCGAAAAGGCAAGTGGATGTTATTTCAAAAATATTCTACTACTAGTACAAGCAACTAAAAAAACTATTTGTGAAATTTGGAGAGTTTTACGGGTTAAAATTGGATTATTTTGCCACAAAAAGTGCGTCTCTATTTTGGCAACTTCATTCGTTGAAAAAAATAGTTCCATACGCTAATACAGCGAAATATTTAGGTATGACATTAGATGCTAAGCTGCGATGAAAAGAGCACATAAAAAATCAGAAAGAAGAGTTAGAGATCAAATATACACCCTTATTACGGTTGTCAAAGATCAATAACTGATAAACAATACAATTTATCAATCGCTCGAAAGTTTCGTATTACGATTGTCAATTGATAAACGTTTATTCTATTGTGAATAAACTACGTTTGTGAATGGGTATCCGATTTGACATTTGAGTTTTCGCATTCTTTTTGTATGTTGTGTTTTTTGTCTTTTGTTTGTTGTTTTCTTTTTTCTTTATTTTGAATAAAATAAATTTTAGTATTTCTTGATAAATATTTCCACATTTTGTTCTTAAAATTGTTCTTTTCAAATGAAAACAACGAATAAGATCTATTTGTCAACGAAAAATTTGCGATTGACTGCAAATTTGATAGATATCAACACTTTTGACAACGACAATACCAAGTTTATTAATAGAACTATTCACAATGGATGTAAAATTCATTATAAATTCACAGCTGATCAAAAATGTTGACAATTGATCACGATAGTACCGATTTAACAAATTATTTAATAATTGTCAATTATGGTATTGATATTTGACAACCGTAATAAGGGTGATAGAAAACTGCACTGATTGATAGGAAGAAACTTAACCGTATCAATTGAAAATAAAGTGCTTATACGAGTATATGATCAAATTCTGAAACCAACATGGACATATAGAATCCAACTATGGGGTTGTGCCGAAAAGACAAACGTAGACATAATACAACGATTCCAAAATAAGGTGCTTATAAATGTCGTAAATGACATTCATCGAGACCTGAAGATAGAAAGTGTAAGTTCGGAAATTCTTAAGCATGCAAAAAAACATAAAGAAAAGCTAGAAGAGCATATAAACTTAGACGCGAGAAAACTTTTGAGTAATGAAAATCAATTACGAAGGCTCAAAAGAATAAAACCTCTCGATTGAACTTAAGTAAGAAGTATAAAAAAAAGTACCTATATACATATATACATGCATAACATAACACATCCGAAAAAAAAAGATACACCAGATGGTGGATCTCATTCAAAGACGTAGATATCAGGAAAAACTTGCTTATTAGTCCAAGTGACTAGATCGCAATTCGGCTGGCTCCTCCCCGCCCTGTGTAGAAAAGCCAGACGGCGTTACCGTAGGGAAAACGGGAAGAAGGGGTTAGTGGGTAAAAATCTCACACTGTTACTGATTTCGTAGGTTTCGTCTTTTGAAGATTACCACCAAAAATTCACAGTTCACAGATTTTTCCCTGAATAAGTGAATATTTCTGGCGGACTATCAACTTTTATCCATTATGTACGACGCAATCTGCCCAAAAAAAAAAATTGCGAGCTTAACTTCAAAATTCATTTGATTTACTCGGTGCCGGTCCGAACGTGCAAAATATTTTAAATAATCGTTTTCATGGTTTATTTTATTGAAAAGAAGGTAAGGTATTGAGCATATAAAACCAAAGTTAATGTTGCGTTATACACGCAAATTGCTGTAACCAGGTAAAAACAGATTTGTGACTGAAATGTCAAAATTGGCGAACAATCGATCGTTTGCAGTTCGCCTGCTGTGAACACTCCTTTACTGAACAGAGTGTGAACATAAAACATATTTGCCGTGTTAGTTTTATGTATTTCTCCTCCTATTGACAGAGAAGTAAGATTTTATGAAGATGTCTAGAACCTTCGACGAAATGTGGAAAAAAAAATTCACGTGTGTAAGATCGACAGTACGTGCAAAGCCGATCGTTACAATGATAACAATACTCAATAAAGTAATCAGTCAGTAGAATTGCTGTTCGTTTCTGCTCTTTTACAAATCAGAAATAGGATAATAAAACCCAACGTGTGGCTATTTTTTATTTTTTTTTTCTATCGTTCTCGTGGACTGTACGCAACGGGAAAATGCATGCTGCTGGTGTAAGCGTAGATCAGCGAAAATAAAGAGGGGAACAAAAAATAACAACAACCACGGGTACACGCCCTTTGTTTAGATCTGCTGTGTGGATACCGTAGACTGCTGTCATTGACATTTTCCATCGATCGTGGGTGTCAGAGGTGCGGAGTTGCGGAGTTGCAGTGGCACAGTAGAATCTCTGTAGGAATTCTTTTCTTTTCTGGCTTGTGTCACAACTTCCCGATGTTAGATGACGAAACAGACATTCACGGCCGACTTTGTGAGCGGAGACAGTGTTCTGGGGAGGACACAGAAGAGTACGCCTTCGAGATGAAGACAATAGCATCCTCCTGGTGGGGTATACAACCCAAGGAATAGCATGTGCCGAGTGCTGGGAAGCGTTCCGGGCAATGAGGCCAACGTCGGTCGACGAACTCCTACAAAGAGTCCAATGGGTCGTTGGACTAAGGCCCAGGAGTCGATGTGTGGTGGAGAGGTCTCGACAGCGAGAGTCGGAACTCCGTGATGAAGGACCCGTGGACGGATCGGAGGGTGTCGAAGGTGAAGTAATGTGCTTTGGGTGCTAGCAGGTGGGGCACCACAAACGGGATTGCCCACTGCAACGTACTCAAGCTGCGAGAGTTGGACGGAGTACCTGTACAGCGGAAAACCCCGGAAGACTAACCCAGTTGCTTGTGAAGGAGGAGCCGACGGAGGAGACGACAGAGTACGCCAAAGACCCCGCCGTGAATGGGTACCCAGTCAAGGCCTTCATCGACTTGGGAAATGATTGTGTCACTTTGCGTCGCTTAGTCGCAGACGAAGGACATATAAAGGGTGTCAAGGATCGGAGGCACCTGAGTGGGTTTGGAGCAGCAACCTGCCAGACCGTTGGGCGAGTCTACGCCGGTAGACGAACTCACTTCATGGTGCGTGGTTCTAGTAGTGCCGGACTGATTGGACGCAAGTTGTTAGACCAACCACAGGTACAAAGTTTCAAGTTATTTAAGCACATCTCGATTACAGACTGCAGAACTAAGTGGCCGGAGGAGGCGTACTGAATTATGGAGCTTCTCAGGAGGTCCAAGTCGCGGTATAAACGTAATAGAAGTCAGTTTCAAAATTTCAAAATATTTTTTTTTTTCGTTTTTTCCTTTTAATTAATTTTAAAAAGTATAGTAATGTTAACGGTTTTGCTTGAATTTCTAATCTGATTATAAAAGTAAATAAATTTGAATATATAAAATATTTTCTGTACTTACAGTCACCTTCGATGAACTCGAGTCTGTAATGTATAGCTTTGTTAATGCCTGTGTCTCCATCGATTGCTTTAATAAAAAAAATCTTCAACGAACGAATTACTTAAAATGAAATAACTGTATCATTATATAATTACTGGGCTAGTTTTTTCTGAAAACGTTTCAGTTGTTAAAGGTTTGACCCACACAGGATCTTTGTTTGGGACATCGACCACTTCCAGAACCGCTGATATATTGCCTTGATTATTGTTTATGTCATAGGCAGTCACAAATATATTATAAGCTGCTCTTTCCTCATAATGAAGCTCTTCTAATATTCTAAAAATATATTATTAAATTATTATTTACATACATTTATTTTATTCTGAAAACATTTACTTGAGGGAATATTGCTTATTGTATTCGGTTTCTTTTCCAAGTTGTATTAATGCAAACATGTTACTGTCTACATTTCGCCCACTGACTTCAACTACAATTTTATTTTGGTGCATTCCATCTGCGTCATATACATTAAATATGCAGTCCGTTGAAAAGTTCGACTTCAATTCCTTTAATCATATTTAAATTTTAAATCTTAAGAAATAAACGTCAAAATAACTTACTTCAACTCTGCATGGCGATGGATTATATGTCACGGAAGGATTATTGTCAAATATGTTCTTGATAGATAATCTAATTGAGTGTTCAACTTCGGATCTTACATTTACCGAAAAGACGTAGATCCTCTGATGTTCGTTTTCGTAATCTTGTCTTTTTGTAATTTGAATTAACCTACGATATTCAACACATAAACAAAATATTTATTTAAAATTTCATTAGTATGTGTTTATGTATACCATTCCCCTTCTTCGTTTTTTATGATTGTAGCTCCCAAAAAATTGTTATCGCCAATAGGAAAAGCTCCAACAAATGGCACTTCGTCTCCTTCGAAATAAATTCACATTGTAATGAGCACTGTTAATAACTTATTTGTTTGTTCGACTTAAACCGATTTATAAACTTATCAGATTCCTAAATATATATGTCCAGGGTGTTTCGAAAATAAGAAAAAATATTAGAAACATTTGGTTTCTAAATGTTTTAACGTCCTTTATCACCACAATGTAAACTATTTAAGCTACTCGTAAATAAGGTTTCAAAAATATTAGATTTAGATTCATTTTTGTATTTGAAATAAACCCTAAGTAAGCGCTGCATAACCTACATATTTAAAATATATTTCGGTAAAACATTTTTACCATATTTGCAACAGAAATAAGTAAATGCATTAAAATTGATTATCGTCAAATTATAACATAATTCACTCAGCAGTGCCAATCGATTAGTTCAGGATAATGATTCAATCATTTCTACTACTCACAAAATTTTTCAATAGTTCCCGTACATTATGATCAACCAAGCCGAATAATAAGACTTTGAAGAAAAATTACTCGCATAAGGGCATTTTACTTATAAGGGTTTAAATGTATCCTATCCTGTAAGGTATATTAAGTATAATAATGTATACATATCTTCTCCTTGATCCCTACCTTTTCACAGTGGAGAGGCTTAATCTATTTCCTAGGAACCGAAAGACGAGTTGAAGAGAATAACTAAATCTAGTCTGCGTCCAGCTAGATGTTTTTCCATATATCGGTTTGACTGAAAGGGATGTTTTAGAGACCAAAAGGAGATCACCCAAGGCAAGGTACGACGCGCCGAGGAGTGCATGGCTGGAGGGAAACTCAGTCGCGAGCGCAAACTCTGATCACCTGAGGACCTTTAGTTTTATTTTAATTCCTCTTACCTGCATACAGATCGTGAGTGCAGGTGGACATCTTCTTCCCCCTTACTCGTGGGATCCAAACGTCTAAGTCTTTAAATAAAAATCCAAAAACGAAGAGTGTAATTTGATCGGGCACTCCTAGCTCTATAAAAACCGATCAAGGTGTAGGAGTGGAAGAAGAAGCAATTCTTCTCCGTTCGTCAGATGAGGAAAGCGTTGGAGTAATTGACGTTAATCTGGAAAATCTTTTCGTAGAGTCAAGCGACACTTGCTCCATCACTAGCTCATCTACCTCTAATATGTCAACATCCTCCAAGCATTCTAAAAACTGCAAGTTAACAGTCCGAAGATTAGCGACTAAGAAATGGGAGGAGTTAAGGGAACGTGAGCGGGAGAGGCTCCATAACGAACGAGCCTTCTAGCGGGAACAGTCGTCGGCGGAGAGTAAGCCTATTGCTACCCGTCCAAAGAGAACAGTGATGGCGGAAGTCACAAGCGAGGAAGGTTTGATGGGACCACCTAAGTCCGCGATAGGCCCTTGCCAGTCAGGACACAGGGTAATCTCATTAGCCAATCCGGAGCACAATCGTGATTCAGTCTCATTGCAGAAGCCGACGGATATAGTCTCTGACCCAACGACTGGGGTAGCCCCAGTGTTGGGTGAGAAGGCGACTCTGGAGGATGCTGGGGTCAAGATGGACACTCCCAGTGTGATGAGCCTCAGCTAATCACGCGGGAAGGATATGTCAACACCTCAGCAGCCTGGCAATTGCAGTCCTGCTGAGCCTAGGATTGACTTCTCGGCCTATAGTTACCGTAGACAGCCATAGTTTGGGACTAGCCCAACGACCCAAAATAGGGAAGACCAGCGACGGACGTTAGCTTCTACCCAAAACAGACGACGATACGCACACGTAACACAATCCGGTTAATATGGCGGCTTAAAAATCGAGTCCTAATCGGACAAGGAAAGTGTAGCTCTGGATAGAGCCACTAACACGCTAAGCTGAGAGGATCCACCCGACAGGACGAGAGGACGAATCGTAAGGAAAGATGTTCCCTCGCGGCGATAGCAGGAAGCCTCTTGCTCCCCACCTCAGCCGCGAAGAGATTTCGGCCAGTAACCGACTCTGACTCAACCCGTGAGCCGGTTGTAAGCTGACAAATACGTTATGGAACTCAACTGTAACAGGGACTGGTGTAGGACTGACTGCAGCGAGGATGGAAAACCTCTTGCCATTCACCTCAGCCACGGATAAACCTTAACTGCTTTCAACCAATCCAAGAAAGGACACACAGTCCAAAACGGGCTGATTGTTAGACGACGGAGTTCTTCTCCTTCACCCCGAAGGGGGAAAAGTTGCAAACAATGCTACTAAAGGGGATGGAACCGTCTACCGAACCGGAGGAGCTCTTAAAGCTTCTTAAAGAGAAAGAGTGCGATGGGCTCATATTCTTAGGGGTTAAGCCATTTACCACAGCTAAGGCCAAAAGGGAGAATCGGAAATTACCGTTCTTCCTGGTTCAGCTCTCACCCAACAGCAAACTGGATGGTCTAAGGAGTATCAAAGTCCTAGACTACCAGGTTGTCACCTGGGAAAAAGTAAAGAGGAGCGAAGGCATGATACAATGCGTTCGCTGCCAGAGGTTTGGGCACGCCGCGTCGAACTGCGATATGCAGCCTCGATGTGTGAAATGTGGAAAAGACCACAAAGCAGAGGAATGCGCGCTAGGTAGGGACGGCGCGACTGAAAAAAGTCAGCTCTCGTGCGCGTTATGTAGGAACGCGGGGCACACCGCCAACTATCGGGGTTGCCCTAAGTTCCAATACATTAAGAAAGTAAATCTGGCTCGTCAGCAGAAGGTGGAAGTGAAGCGTCCGCCCGTTCCAAGTGTTCCTGCACAATCCGTCACTCCCCAAGTGACCTACGCCCAAATGGCGTCAGGCCGGGGGAATACGGTACAGTCGCAGCCGAAGGTTGTTTCGCAGGCCCCAAAGCCGAGAGCACCGGAGGCTGAACCTGATTTGTTGGCTATCTTGCTCTCTATCCAGGGGCAGATGGGTCAACTTCAGCGGCAAATTCAGGAGCAGGCGAAACGGGTGGACCAGATCTACGCGCTTCTGCCGGACCTAACGCACCACCAATCGTAATGGGTACGAACATGGCGGAGCAATCCTTAAAGATCCTTGCGGTGAATGTGAATTCACTGATTAGGATCGAACGTAGAGCCGTACTTTTCAAGTTGCTTGAAGATCATTCTCCCGATGTGCTTTTGGTTAGCGAAACTAAGCTATCCCAAAAACACAAGTTGAGTCACAGTAGTTATAATATTATAAGAAGAGACCGACCCAACTCTGTACAAGGAGGAGGTGTCGCAATCTTCATTAGAAAAGGGTTACGTCATAAAGTAGTGTACTGCGGTGAAGTGCGTAGATTCCGGGAGCTGGAAGCATGTATCGTGCATATCCCTCTCCATAGTGGAAAGAGGATGTATATGGTCGCAGTCTATGCTCCTGAAGCTACTCAATCCACTTGTTTTATTTCAGAGCTCGAGACACTTTTTCGAATACTTAGGCTGGAGTCGGAAGAGAACTTTTACATTTTAGCCGGTGATTTAAACGCCAAACATAGAGATTGGGGAAATAACACACCAAATTCTAGAGGGAACCTACTATTCAATTGGTGGGGTCTGCACAGTGTTGAGTATCGACTAGATTTAAAAGCGACGGATAGTCCGTCGTATCCTAGAAGCGGATCTTATCTGGATCTAATGCTGTTCGACGTACGGTTACAACTGACCGACATGGACCGACAAACGATAAACTGCTTACACACTTTTGTGTATGACAGTGACCATTGCGGACTCAGTGCCGAAATAACGATTCCCAACGAAATTGCGGAATTGGAGGAGTTTGTCCAATTGCACGCCTACAATTACAGTAGAACGCGTTGGACTCGCTTCTCCAGACAGTTGGCGAGAGCACTCTCCTCGAACTTGCTCAACCTACCGTCTAATAGGAATCTGTCAAACGAGGAGATTGATAGATATCTAAAACAAATGGACGAGACAATAAAACGAACGATGGACAGTACGATACCTCGGTATCAACACACTGACAACGTGGACATATACCGCAATGCAACGATTGACGCACTGCACGAACATAAAAGTAGACTGCTGTCGAGATTAAAAACCTTGTACAGACAGTTTACTGACAGACAGAACTCGGAGGAGGTTAGGACGCTGAAGTCGTTGATTAAAAACCTCTCGCAATTAATTAAAGAAAATTACAGACTTTCTGTAAATTTGCACTGGGACAGGAAAATTCGGGCTGTAAAATCCAACAACCCGAGCATGTTCCCGAAAATAAACAAGATCTTTCGGAGGAATAATCAAAACGATCTTCCGCGTCTTAAAATCCCCCGAACTACGAACAATGTACAAATACTAGTGACAGCAGGTATAGATCCAGATAACGCAGCTGAGGATGACAATTTCTTTGTGATCGAAGATCCGCAGGAGAAGGTAGAGGCTATAGGAGCGACTTTCCAGGACGTTTATAAGGTGAATGATAGTGTTTGCCAGAACCACGACCTGGAGAATCGGGTCCTTGTGCACAACTTCTACCTTCGAAATGACATGGAGCACTGGCGATCTGAGAACACTGGTTTCACCGTGTTCAATGAAAGATATATGGCAAACAATGCCGTCGCCGATGAAAGGGTACATCCCCCGTTCATTTCGAAGGCAGAGCTCCAAGCGATCTTCGAATCACTGAGGAAAAAGAAATCCGTGGGAATCGATGGTATACCCAACATTGTGCTTAGTCATCTTCCTCCAGAAGCGGTGAACATTTACACCATCCTGTTTAATAATGCAATGAATAATGCCCATTATCCAGAGCATTGGAAAACAGCGGTGGTGCAGCCCATTCCCAAAAGGGATAAAGATAGTTCCAATCCGGGGAATCTCCGGTCGATAAGTCTACTTCCGAACATTAGCAAGGTATTCGAAAAAGTTATCCATAGAGCCCTGACTAAGTGGGTTGAGGACATGCACATAATTCCGGATAATCAATTCGGTTTCAAGGCGGGGCATGATACCATAAATGCCGCGTCTAAACTGGTATCGGATATCCAATGGAACAAAGGCAAGAAGCAATGCACGGGTGCCTGCCTGATTGACTTGGAGAAGGCCTTCGATACCGTATGGTTAGAGGGACTCTTCTACAAGTTGAGCAGGCTGGGCATAAGTAAACCACTGCTGTACATACTTTATGACATGCTCACCAGTAAGAAGTTCATTGTGAAGAATGGCAATGTGACGTCTGCTGGAATTTTTGAAGTAAAAAATGGTCTGCAACAGGGCGCGGTCAATTCGCCGATCCTTTTCAATATTTACACGAGCGATCTCATAGGTTCACTTCACCATGCCATAGCGTACGCAGACGATTTGGTCGCGTACAGATCAGGGCCTAAGATTGAGGTAATTGCAATACTCTTGCAACGTGACTTCGATAAGATCAAGAGATACTGCGACGACTGGAAGTTGAAGATTAACTTTCAGAAGTCGGAGACCATCCTGTTCAGAACGCCGTTGTCTGGGGCCTCTAGGGACACCAGAAAGAATTGGCGAAAGTTCTCTATCGTGGGACAGCACGGACAGCCACTTGCGAGTCGAAGTGTAGTCAGATACCTTGGGGTCTGGCTAGATCAATATCTATATTTTAACAAACATATAGATGCTGCTCTGGCCAGAGCCAAAGTTGCTTTCGCCCTTGCAAAGAGACTGTTTTATAGCAGCCAACTCGATGCAAGGGTGAAGGTAATCTGCTACATGGCCCTCATTCGGCCTATGCTCGCATATGGATGTCCCGTGTGGTTCAACGTAGGGCCAAGCTTATTGGAAAAGATGCGGGTGTTTGAGAGGGCTTGCCTTAGGGCTTGCCTTCGTTTGTATAGAACACCAGAGTCTGAGTACATAAAATTCTATCCTAATGAGGTCCTGTACAACAGGGCGAATCTGATCAGAGTGGATAATTTCTTGATCAAGATGATTCGAAGGCACATTGCAAGAGCAATGACTTCGATGAATAGCCTGATCTTTGGGGCTTATTACCCCAACAATCTCTATCACGAGAGTGTGCGCCTTAACGGCTTTATCCCACCAGAAGCGTTCCTATACCTTGATCAGAGAGGTCTGATCCAGGATAAGTTAGCGGTGCCGCTAATCTTCCACGTCGCCAGAACAGCTGTGGATAGGCGACTCAACTACGAGCGAGACGTCGCACAGAGTAGTGTAGAGCGTCTCCGGTACAGTAGGGCGGTTTCAAACCGCGACATTGAAGACGTAAGTAGGCAGCATGACCAATTTTGGTGGCTTAGAGAAGAAGAGGGAACGCCGTCGTCGTTTCCTGCTAATCCGGGTTAGCCTGTAAAGGGACAGAGCGGGTGGTCTATTATTGTATTTAATAGCCATGGCCGGCTTACATAGTTTTAGGTAGTCGTAAGTTAGGGTTAAAAAGGTAGGTTTAAAAAAAAAAAAAAAAAAATAAAAACACAGCACTTGGCTTAAAAAAAAAAAAAAAAAAAAAAAAAAAAAAAAAAAAAAAAAAAAAAAAGGCACAGCACTTGGCAACAAAAAAAAAAAAAAAAAGAGTGTATTTAATTACACATAGTAGTTAAGTAGTTAAGTAGTTAAGTAGTTAAGTTAGTTTAAGATTATTTTAAGGTAGTTCATAAGTTTTATTCATTAACACCAAAATCCGTTCAGATACTAAGTTTTTTTTCTCAAACATTTTTCTTAGTTTTTTAAATTGTTAATTAGTTCGCTATAACAAATAATTAGTTAGGTTACGTCGAAAGACATAGATTAAGTGTTAGGATTAGCTTAGAGCGCCCACGTGGGGCCAGTAAGTTATAAGGAAATAGTTAAGTTATTTAAGCTAATTTTAAGCGTTTTTGTTAGCATGTAAGGTATACTGAATTCTTTAAATAAAATGCATTAAAAATGAAATGAATGGGCTGATTGTTAGACGTTCTGGTGCTGACTCAGGCAATAAGGTACGCAACAACTCCTTGATAAAATGGATCGTCAATAAGCTAGAGGAAAGACATAATAAAGTTGAACTCGGAAGAACAAAGCTTGAATCCTAGGCCTCAAGAGGCAACCCAAGAAGAGGTTATATCCCCACTACTGTGGGTAATTGTCCTGAATGAACTCCTTCTAAAACTCAGAAACAGCGGGGTCAAAACCAAAGCCTATGCGGACGACATTGTGCTTCTGCCAACAGGAAATTTTCTCCCGACCCTGGGCGAACAAATTGAAGGGGCGCTGAAAACCATTGACTCCTGGACGGAGAGATGTGGACTAACGGTTAATCCCGAGAAAACAGTATTGCCCTACGTATCTCCAGTAGTGCCTGGTGCTCGATAGGAAGCTGAACTGGAGACTAAACATTAACGATAGAGTCAAAAAAGCCACGATGGCTTATACTCGCGCAACAGAATATTCGGGAAAACTTGGGGAGCGAACCCCAAAATCTTCCTATGGATGCATACAAATATAGTAAGGCCAATACTATCCTATGACAGCTTTGTATGGTGGCAAGCAGCCAGCAAAATGAATAACCTAACTGCTACCACAAAAGTACAAAGACTAGCGTGCATCGCCACAACCAGTGCGATGAGAACGACACCTACAGCAGGATTTGAGGCCATTCTCAATCTACTTCCGCTAGACATCCTTATATTATACAAGCATTGACGGCTCTTAGCGCCGCATTATGGCGCCAAATGCTAAAAGTCGTGCCAAAATTCAAATTATATGATGTCTCATGTTTCCCCGTACAAATTTCACATATTAACTAAGCAATATACTTTTTTTTCTTTGAGTAAATAAAAATATTAAAAAAAAGAAAAGAAAATATCGCTCAATATTTTTAATAAATTTTGTATTATAACATATTTTTAAGTGCATTTATTAACTTTTCATAGAGCTGCAAGAAAAGAGGACTAGGGCAGGGAAACAATTTAACAGGATCTTAGAACTTAACTATTTGTTAAACGTTGTGCAAAATTGCAGCTGCCAGATATTGGCGATTTACGAAATAAAGGAATTTGTTTAAAACAAAACCCAGGTACATATATTCCATGCTTGGATTTACAGTAGCGAGCACGGAAAGTACAATACATCGCTCATTTTTCGCAGGAAAAAAATCTTTAAATAAGTTTAGGTAGCGGCTTTTTTTATTGACTTCCATTTTTTCTTTTTAGGTTCGTAAGCCATTAAGTGTCATTTAGTGTTTTAAGTGATTATTGCTGGTGGAAACGAAATATTTTTTTTTCTTCTACGATTTATTGGAAATCCCAATTTGCTAGGTTTTTGTACCTGCAGCAAATAGTTCTATGAATCCAACGGGAAATTAATTTTTATATATTTGTAAATATGTATTGAAAAACTCAGGCACGGAAACTTATGAGAACATTATGCTAGAAAGATTTGATTTTACGAGGTTAGCCAAATCACCACAGGTAATAAACATAATATTTTACTTTAAGAATATTCAAAATGTTATGATTGAAGTAATAACAGAGCGTCTTAAAGCTAATCCAAGGAAAACAGTCGTGAATAAAAGTAAAAGAACCATTTTAATGTCTTTTTTGTGTATAAAAGGATCATATTTTTTATTTTGTGGCACATCAGATTATAGTACATAATAAAGTATTTCAGTGATTCATTTCAACTCAAACAGTGAAGAAAAAAGTAAATGGACCAAAAATTTAAATAAAAAAATTAGATTTCTACAAAACTTAATTTAAATAAAAAAATTAGATTTCTTCAAAACTTTCGTCAACATCCCGAGTTATGTCTAATAAACTTATCATTTTTGGGGAGTATTGTGCTTTTCCCTGCAATTCAAAACAATATCAAGTACCTCACAGCACAAAACTCTCCAGAATTGATAAGTTTATTAGACATTACCCGGGATCTTGACGAAAGTTTCCAAGAAATTTAATTTTATTTATTTAAATGTTTGGTCCGTTTACTTTTTTCTCCACTGTTTCACTTGAAAAGATTTACTCAAATATTTTATAATGCAATCTGATGTGCCACAAAATAAAAAAATTCGCTTTTGATACACCTTAAAAAAACATTTTAAAAATTGTTCGTTTACTTTTTTCATCACTGCTTTGGTCTGACTAACATTTAGACACCATGTGAGTCATGAACTTTTGAATATTTTAATGATAATATATAATGTTTATCCCCTGTGGTGAGAAAGTCTTATTTGAACAGAAGATTCTGGAACAGCCTGTGAAGCATTTTTCTCAAAATTCAAGAATTTCACAACCCTGGGAATTTCCTTTAAGCAGAAAAAAAGTTTGTCACGATATCTTTATTCGTTTAAGAGTTATGATTTTTGCAAGTAAAAAAGTCAAAAGGAGCCACTGTGCGCCGTAAGATGGCCCAGCAGATATCTGAAGACCAAATACAATGGGTCATATCACGATCCTGCAGAGATATCTAGGCAATGTATCTAGTACAGTTTACACAACGCCTTACCTAGACTTCACTTAACTTAACATTATTTTCAAATAATACAAAAAAAACGAAATTCGAAATTACTATTTATTGAGTACATGTCTAACAAAAGATATCGCACTAATAATACAATACTGTTGTAACTCAAAATATGACTTTTTTCAGAATCACCGAAAAATTTATTATTCACTTAGATTATAAAAAAATGAATACTTTATTAGGGTTATTAATAAAAATAAAGCAATTACCTATTATTCTAACGATAGTCTTATTGACGCGTAGAGAATTGAATTTTACGTTTGAGTATGATGTTATCTCAAACTTGACAAATTCTGAGTTACAACAGTATTGTATTGTCAGTGGCGTACTGTTTTTCACAATTAGTCTACAGTAGCATGGAAAAAAAGCCGAACAGTGTAAAGAGAAAGAATGCCAAATGCGTTTTTGTAAAAGAGAATTCTTATGTGGCGATTATAACAGTAACCTAGATAAACGCATTGCAAAACCTGAGTAGTGAAAGAAATCAGTTTGTATTGCTGTAATGTATATATATGTAATTACTATAATATATATATTTTTAGATATGTATATGTTATGTAGATATTTTTTAAGATATTTTAGTTTAGTTGAGTTTATTTTGTCAAATTCAAGACAACAAGAAGAAATGGAAAAGTACATATATATAATCAAAACATGGAAAAAAAAATACTTTCGAATCGAACGTACACTTTGTAGATAGATAAATCAAGAAAACCGGACCTGGGTGTCTCAAACCCACTCAAAGGAATTTAAAATTTATAATTAGTTCGTTTTCATTTTTCGACTGTCCCTAAATTTATTTCTTAAGTGTTGAATAATTTTATGCAGGCACACAGATACATAGTACATATTATACGTACATTTGTGTCATAATTTAAACAGACTTATTTTACTCTAAACTAGCGGGCTCAACAATGTTTCGCTACTGCTAAATTTGAGATGCCTTTTATAAGGCAGTAGAGTGGATTCCGCTCCCAGTTAAATGGCTGTCCCGATAAAGCGATGTTCCAATAAAGCGGAATCCACTGTATATGGCAACAGCATTCGAAATGTGAATTAATCAAATCTTCAATAAACACTATAAAAACTACAGCACTGCCTATCCGATTTCCAGCCAATCTCTAAACATTGCTTAGAATAAACTGTTAAATTGTCAGCGAAGTCGGTCTATAGGTTTTTGAGGCACACACATACTAACATTGCCTTTTATTTACATATATAGATAGATCGTATAGAGTATTAGGCGGTCATTCACCTAATTAAGATTTTCAGATGATGATAAGATTATCAGTATATGAAGCAGTACAAATTAAAAAAAAAAAATTAATGTACATATGTACCTAATGGTTAAAAAAAATATATTTTTTTTTTAAGTGGGATCTTCTTACACATGTATTGCATCGGTCCCTTAGATGCCCGTAAATGAAATTTCATCTACCTAGCTCTTAACGGCGCGTGAAGAGGTAACATACAAGCGGACGCACATGGTTCACTCGTCAGTAAATTTTACTGATAACTTACATGCATGTCAGCGGCGTGGTGTGGCAGATTTTATTATAGGTGGGAAGCCGACCCAAAATTTAGTTAGGTACCTGCCAATGCAAGAAAGCTTACCTTCTTGTACCATCAAAAGGCAATCAAGTTGTGTGGTTAGTTATTCTTTCCACATATGCGTTTACCTGGAGAAATGCAATTCAAGCCAACTTTATTATACTAGAAGTCGTTTCTATTTACATTGACATTGAGCTTAAAGCATAATAAAAGTGGCTTCGAAAAAAGTTGTTGTTGGCAAGTGCTTAATGCAATAAAGCTTTAAGGAAATTTAGGCGCTTTAATGAAAAAAATTATAAGTTCATATTGTTATATTCATAGCAAAATTTATAAAAAAACTAGTGGGTACCCAGCGAGCGTTGCTGCGCCTAACAAAAAAAAAAGCCGCTGTCAGGCAGGCGTTCTGCGGCTAAGTTTATTAGAGATCAGTTTTGTGCCGACCAACAGTGGCTAAGTGGTTCAACCTTAAATACATATATGAAAATATTTTTAGTACTAGAGTACTTAAAATACTAAAGAACTGGGCAAACTGCTGGACCGATGGTACCCGCTTAATGCGACTAACAAACGAGAATTTTTTAGTACTAAAGTACTATAATACTAAAGTAGTAGACCGATTTTGACCAAACACAGGAACACTCTTGGACCAATACCGAAGATTGACTGAAAATGTTAACTCAATCGGTTACGTGGTTTCGGAGTCCATAGCATGCAAACATAGGTACACACAAAAGCACTTTCAGTTTTTCTCGAATTTTCCAATTTTCCGGTTGACTTTCCAAAGTTTTCTTTCATACGAACCTTGTTCTGATAATTACGAACAAAAGAAAAAGAAAATTAGCCAAACCGGTCTAGCTATTCTCAAGTGATAATATTTCATACATGCAGCACTTGATTTTTATTTACATAATATAGACTAGCGGGCACCCGGAATGGGTTGCTGCGCCTAACACAAAAGAAAATTAATATAGTAGGCGACGCAAATAAGGCCCACTTTATTTTTAATCCGTAATAACTTACAGATGCTGAGGAAAAACATATTGGATGGATTCAGAAATTGATATATGTTTATTTAGCTATACAAAAACCATAATTCCAATTGTTAAAAATAAAAAGGGAAGTACCTTTTTTATCAAACTACAAAACATGTACCTTCGGCCTTATTAAGAGCACATGCTCCTAATAAGGCCCACACAAATTTTTATTCATGTATTTCCTTTAAATGCATTAGTTGGTGATATGGTATATCAAGCGGGAATGAGTAAAAAAACACAATTTAATATTTCAACTTTATTGTAATAAAATCCACTGAGTACTTGAACTAAAAAACATAACAAGAAACAAAACAAAATATACTTAAAAAAAAACAGAAACTATAAACGCATAAATAAGACTTTAAAGAAGAAGCAAAAAATATAATATAATAATTAAATTCAGTTTGATGAAGTAAATACGAAAGAGATAAGAAAGAATAGTTATTTCAATAAAATAATGATATTGATAAAATAATGAATCTAAGGACAGCATCCAGGGAAATAAAATGATTCGTTATCTGCAGTGAGTCCGACACATAGCTCGTGATACCAAACACCACAACTTTGGCATTGTCTCATATTCTCCATCCGATCTTCTTTGCAAGCTCGGCAGTACCATGGGCTGGTGTTATCCGTTGTAGTTTTAGGAACTCCAGCTAAAGACAAAGAAACCGCTGCTGTAGCATTACCATGAAGTTGTTGGGTTTTTGTCCAAAAATAAACTTTTGGTAACTTCTTGCCCTCTGTAATTAAGGGCCTTTTTCTTTGGTGAACTTTTATTTAATTTAACCTTAGGGGTCGATAAAAACTTTTCAAATGGGGATTTAAGTTTATCAGTTTGTTTATTTTCTTGCTCCAAATCAACTTTTTCAATAGTCTTCGAGGTTGTTTTATTTAAGGATGAACTTGAAGACTTTAAAGCAGAGAGCGGTACATTTCCTGATTCTGAACCGTATTATCGTTTTGTAGACTAGTTGCTTCTTGCTCTCCTTGTTGTAGGAATGTTGATGCAACGACATTATCGTTGCTTATTGGGCAAGGTATCTCAGAAAGCGCGAAAGCTGTTTCAGAAATGATGTTTGGATTATAAGGATATAATCCTGTCGCACGGAAACCACTCACAATGTTGTCGTAAGTCATGTATTTTGACATACGTGTGATAAAATAATGTTAAAGCTGGTTTTATTAATTTTTCTTTCTGGACGTCGATCAACATACTTCAGCAGTTCTTGATCCCAATGGTGTTCGAATGAACGGTTTACAGCTTTATCCAAGGGCTGGAGCTCGTATGTTGTATTTGATGGTAAACAGTAGAGCGTAATATCATGAAGTTCAGCTTCATCGACAATAATATAATCCAAGTGACATGCTGCACCCGGATTTGGTTTCGTTGTGCTCAGTAAAGATCACTATAAGAAGTCAAGGAGTTTTTATATACAGGCGGCACAAAACCGGGATCCGGATATCCGAAGTTTACGCGAACAGTTGGAAACGAAGGCACTCGAGCACTATGAATTGAGAGACGGATTGGTATTTCGCAGATTGGGTCTGAATAGTTCGTTGCTCAACGTCGCTGCCGAACTTCAGGTTGACGTTATACGAATGATACATGAGAAAATTGGACACTTAGGAGTCGAAAAATGCTATTATCAAATAATAAAACATTAATGGTCTCTGAGTATGAGAGATAGAATTGAAAGGTTTATAAGAAATTGTATCAAGTGCATAATCCATTCGACGCCAGCCCAAACTAACGATCAGAATATTTATAATATTCCGAAGAACCATGTAACATTTGATACGTTACATGTAGATGATTTTGGGCCGTTACCCCCCTTAAGCTCAAAATGCAAGCACATTTTAGTCGTAATTGATAGTTTTACCAAGCTCGTGCGTCTTTATCCTGTTAACTCCACTAGTACGAAAGAGGTATGCGTGCGATGGACAAATGTTTCAGTTATAATAGCCGACCAAGACGTATACTATCGGACCGCGGTTAATGCTTCACTTCGTTGGAATTCGGTAGCTACTTACTTAAAAACAATATCGAGCACGTTAAAGTCGCAGTGGTTTCGCCTCAGGCTAACAGTCAGGTTGAACGAGTGAATAGAGTAATTAAGGCGATGTTGAGTAAAACTAGTGAGCCCATTAATCATGCGGATTGGTCTGGTAAATTGGCACAGGTTGAATACGCAATTAATAATAGTGTCCATAGTTCGACGAAAGAGTCGCCGACTAAATAGTTATTCGGGGTGGATCAGCGAGGTGAGGTTGTAGATGAACTTTCGGAGTACCTAGAAGTTTAGTTTAGTTTTTAGTTTTTAGTTTTTAGTTTATTCATTCATTATTCTTAATTTATTCTTAATTTAACAAATCCCATTTACTTAATCTACCATAACAATATTGTAATTAAGAATATAAGGTGACATTTGTATTTATAAATTAAAAATAGTGATAATGCCACTTTATAAAAGAAAATGTATTTGTAATGTGGGGTGAACAGTATTTAATTCATTTATACATATCCAAAAAAAAAGTATATTTACAATAAAAGAGGAGAAAAACTCGAAGAGAAAGCATATACAAAGTATGTAGAAGAATTAGGCAATATATGATATATTTAAATGACATAGTTCAGCAAAACTTTAATTTCATCATGATCAAAGTTCAGAAGCCATATTTTGACTTGTTTTAAGAAGTTGTGCAAAGATCTTATGCCTCGGATATTTAGAGGAAGTTTATTAAATAATTTGCAGGACACAATGGACTAAACGTTTTTAAATAAAGTAGTGCGAAAAGAAGGAATAACGACAACATTAACTGAATTGCTACGCAAATTACGGGTGTTAGTAATTGGACTCTGTAAATAACCACCTCTCATAAAAAAGATTTTAGAAACTTTAAAGTAGTATAAATGTTTAAGTGGTAAAATTTTCAATGATCTGAACAAAGCCATAGAGCGAGCTAAACGATTGACCCCACATATTTGTCTGATAGCGCACTTTTGCAGCACAATCAACGGCTTAAGCTTTGTTTGGTAAGCACCACCCCAGCAACTTATTCCGTACTGTAATTTTGATTCAAGAATTCCAAAATATACTGTTTTTAAAGTTTTGTTGTCACAGAATTTTCTGAGACGATAAAAGCTTCGGACTGTAGAAAGTAAATATTTTTTTCAGAATTGAAATATGTTCGGACCAAGTCATATTTTGATCAAAAGTAATACCTAAATATTTAAACTGATTCACAATTTCAATTTTAAAACAATGTATGTCACAAGATGCTTGTTCATTAAACATTGTGCTTGTAGCTCCTAAGGTACAAACACAATTTAACATACTAGATCTAACGCAATTTTTCGCATGGAAGAAGATTTCAAAATCAGGAGATTCTTGCATGTTTAAACTAAAGTGAATTAATTTAGTTTTGTTACTAACAACTAGTTTGTGCTCCGAAAACCATATTCTGAAAAGGTGAACGTCATGATTTACATCAGCTATCAGGTTTAAAGGGTTATCTGAGCGGTATGCAATACCAAGATCATCCGCGAACGCTGTAACTTTCCCTATAAATGGTTGGCTGAATAGAGAGTTGATGTAAATTAAGAACAGTATGGGACCAAGAATTGATCCCTGGGGCACACCTAAGTTCATAGTTTTTGACCCACCAACAGCGTTTCCTATTTTGACTCTTTGAGTTCTATCCTTCAAGTAAGACTTAAACCAATTATGTACAAAACCTCGAAATCCTGCATTATATAATTTGTTCAACAGAATTTTATGGTTGACCATATCAAAGGCTTTGGTGATGTCCACGAAGAGTCCGGCGCAACATTTTTTATCATCTGGTGCTTTGTAAATAAAAGAGCAAAACTCCAGGAGGGCATCTTCCGTGGCAAGGCCTTCCCTAAACCCAAATTGAGCAGGACTAAAAAAATTTGATTTTGCTAGGTAACTCAGCACTCTACTCTTAACGGTCTTTTCAAAAACTTTTGAAACGGACGACAATAAGGAAATTGGCCTATAATTGTTTTTGTGGCTTTTATTAAGCTTTTTGAAAAGAGGAATCACATTTGCACACTTTAATTTATCAGGAAAAATACCGGATAAAATGCTTAAGTTAAAAACATAGGCTAGAACGTCTACTATATTTAGTGCTATTTTTTTAAGGGTAGGATTGGTTATACCATCACTTCCACAAGAGCACGAATTGCTAAGTGAACAGATAATTTTGTAAAGTTCCAGACCTGTTATTTTCACATAAAAAAAGCTATTATTTCTAACATTGTCGTCGACAAGATGAGACCTAGCGCAATCCGTACAATATGTAGGCAACTCACTAGAAGAAGACATAAGACCAACCGAAGAAAAGAAATCATTAAATATGTTAGATATTGTTATAGGATCATCAATAGTAATATCATCATTACACAGTACTATAGGTTTAGATATATTTGGGGTTTTACTCTCAATGATACTATTTACAGCCGTCCACTCTTTTCTAGGGTTACCTTTTGCACTTCTTACCTTAGAGTAAAAATATCTATCCCGAGCTTTCCTAATATCATTATTTACTTTCTTATTCAACACTTTGAAACGGGTTTTCAGCGCTGTATTGAGGGGATGTTTAAAGCACTTTATCCGTAATTTATTTCTAAGCTTAATTTTCTTCAATACAGAATAGTTAATCCATGGTTTTAACCTCTCCTCAGATTTTTTACGGACAACGGTGTAGGTAAAATTACTAATATAATTTTGAAGAAAAGTTGAAAACAAATCATAGGCCTTTGAAGCGTTACTTTCCACATAAATTCCCTCCCAGGTTTCAGAACGCAGTTCAATATTTAAAAGGTCGAAATTAATCTTCATAACCTTAGGCGGAGAAATATATTTTACAGGTCTCCTTACTGTTAAAGCATTAAACAAAATACCTGTCATGCAGTGATCAGCAATGTGGAGATCAAAGTTAACACCAGCACATTGATTTATGGCTACTTTTAGAAAACGACCAAATACATGGTCAAGGCAAGTATTTGAAATTGGTCTAGTAATTTCATTTATGAAAGAAGAAAGACCATGCTCAGCCATTATGGTAAGATAAAGATCAGATAAAGTACTGGAAGTTAAAATGTCAATATTAAAATCACCCAAAAATACGAGATTAGCCGCTTTTTCGCTTGTTAAGAACATTGAAAATTCATTCAAAAATACTTGAGTATCATAAGAGTGTAACCTATATACACACATAAATTTAAAAATATCATTACATATATTGCAAGACAATTCAATCACATCCGCGCTCAAGAAATTGAGACAGTTTACTTTATAATTACCGAAATCTAAACAATCTCGAACAAAAACTCCCACTCCACCTGCAGCATACGTTTCATTAGTGTTAAGATACAAATTGTAGCCCGGAATATAATAATCATCTTTTTCACAGTCAAAAATCTATGTCTCACTTACAAATATCAAATCGGGTAAGAACACAAGAGCTTGAAGATTACACACTAATAAATTAAAATTTTGCCGCAAACTACGTATATTCTGATGCACAACAAAAAAAGAGTTGCGCTGATTTGAATTACAGACAAAGATTCCATCATTTATGTTTACTATTGTATTATGGGTTGGGTTGTTGCTTAAAAGATTATCATTTAAATTAAAGACAGACATTCTGAAATGTATTAACTAAAGTGAAAGACAATTAATCTTTCAGCGATAAAAGATCAAGAAACGATCTAATAGCAACAACCCTACCCTTCTCCACTTTTCTTATTAAGATACGCGAATTTTTAAACCATAAATACTTACAGTTTTTTTCCGCTTTTAATTTTTTTGCTTCCATAAATAAAGCTCTGGTAAAGTTTGTTAAACAATCATTTATAAAAATATTGTCCTTTGTGCCCGCGACAAATAATGCAGAATTTAATTTCTTCATTGCAGTTTCCTTGGCTTTCATTATTTTTTCTTTTACCTCTAAGCAAGAGAAGTGTACGCGAATTACATCATTATTGTTGTTTTTCTTTAATACACGTTTGACGTATCATTTCTGAATATCTGTGGATGACACGGAGACATCCAACGCGTTGTTCAAAATTGTTCGAACACATTCCCCTGCATTGTTATTGTTGACACCAGGTACACCAGCAATCTCGATGACAGTCTCAAAATTCTGATTAACTGTGCTGATGAAGTCACAATGCATTTTCTTCAGACAAATAATCTCTTTATAGAGCATATGCAATGTAACTGTGCCATCATCGAACTGTTGTGGTAGATCATGCACACGCAGTGCTGTTGCAGGTTGTTGAACCGTCGACTCAGTGACGCTTTGTAACTTAGCGACTGTTTGCTGATTCCGCTTTGTCCTCTGTTTCGTTGTAGATGTAGTTCCTGCCGGTGATGGTATCGATGCACTTTGATGTTGCAAAGATTTACGGCGAAGAACGTTACAATTGTCGCAACGATATGAAACATTGTGAGTGTTCATATATTCTATATCCGACGGATTTAGTTTTACACACAAACAATGGAAATACACATTGCAGTCGACGCAGGTGATTTTGGTCTCACAACCGCGATCTATTTTTTTATTGCAAATTATACAATCCATTTTTTTATTTATATGCAAAGAATTAAAAAGTAAAACAAAAACTGTAAGTTTACACCCCACGAAACTTAGAGTAAACACGTCCGTTCTCTCCAAACGCTTCTTAACAAGTGTCATGAGGATCCTAACCTTCGTATTTCAAAAAGGCGTCAAATAAAAAGTTCCTTCAAAAATATCGAGGACCTTATGTAATACAGAACGTACTTCCGAATGACCAATATGTGGTCACAGATATCGAAAACTGCCAATTGACGCAATTGGCATATAACAACGTTATAGAGGCCATCCGAATAAGAAGATGGATGTCCCCGACTAAAAATCTGGATGCTGCGGTCACTAACAGTAACGGCATGATCGGGGTCGATCATGGTGTCAGATTAAAGTTTTTCATATCCATTATTTTACACTAGATCGGAGTGTTTTAGTTTTTGATTTTACGGACCTTCAATTTTTTATTATTAAGTCATCATTCCCATTTTGTGTTATCTAGTTATATCTTGGCGCTTCTTCATGCAAATGATGAGGTAGCGAGAATTTTATCTATTGTCACAAATGTACAAATGAAACAAATTGAGCCGAAAAAATCTTAATTCTATTTACATCTTTACAAAATGCAAATCTAAACTGCGTTTTGTTTGAATGCAATTTAGGGAAAATAAAAGTAAAGGCATAGTATGATCCTCATGTGTTAATATTTCATCATTATTTACTTATTTTTATTTGATTTTGATCCTAAATTAACTTTTAAAGAAGATTTAGGGTGCATTATAAATAACTTAAAAAAAACAAAAATAATAAACAGTGATGGCATTTCAAGTATTATGCTAAAAAAAAAAATGGTACGTTTTTGACATCTAGTGTTACTTGTTTAACTTAAATGTAAGTTTGGGTAAGTTTCCCAAATCTTTGAAATATGCAGAAGTCATTTCTCTTGCGATTACCAAGAACATCGGCGATTACAAACAAATCTCCCTGCTTCCGACTTGAAAAAAAAACTTTTAGCAAAATCAGTAGAATTGCATGTAGTTTCGTACTTGACAAAAAATAACTTTTTCACTAACGATCAATTTGGTTTTAGAGCAGAGAGATGCACAGAGGATGCCATCCGTAAGGTAGGCTGCAGACTGTATAAAAGTTTAAATAATAGTCGGTCACCAATGAGAATTGTATAATGTATAATAATATACATCGTTAGGTGCACACTTGCAATTTTTCTCTATTTTGCAACTAAGCTTTGTCTATGCTTAAAGGTATAAGTAATTTAATATTAAGTATATGTGCACCTTTATCATTTAAGATCATATTTTCCGTACACAAGTTGCGTCGAGTGTGAGAACCCAAATTTCCTCCGCTCGCAACTCATAAGTAATGTAATATTAACCATATGTATATGCACCGTTACTATTTAAGCTCATGTTCTCTGTACACAAATTGCGTCGAGTGTGAGAATCCGAGTTTTCTTATAAGTCCACGTACCTCAAGTTTCAAGATAACAAGTGGCGTAGACAGGTTCGATTCTCACGCTCAGCGATTTGTAGTTTTTTACTTTTATCATTCGATTGTAAAGCGCGGTAAAGGTCGGTCAGACCAAAGTATTGTACTATTAAGTAAAAAACATTGTAATTTTCTATTATTTTATTTGTAACTAGCGGGTCCCCGGCGAGCGTTGCTGCGCCTGACAAAAAAAAAAAACAACTGTCAGGCAGGCGCCTGGGGCTAAGTCTATTAGAGAACAGTTTTATGCCGGCCAACAGTGGGCAAGTGGTCCAACCTTAAATACATATGTATAGCAAAATAATTTTAGTACTAAAGTACTACAATACTAAAGTAGTGGGCAAACTGCTGGACCGATGGTAACCGGTGTGCTTTTCTGTGACTAACAAAAGAACTTTTTTAGTACTAAAGTACGATAATACTAAAGTAGTGGACCGATTTTGACCAAAGAAGAACACTCTCGGGCCAGTGCCGAAGATTGTCTGAAAATTTGAGCTGAATCGGTTACGTGATTTCGGAGTCCATAGCACACAAACATAGGTACACACATTTTTTCCCATGGAAAAAAACACTTTCAGTTTTACCCGAATTTTTAAATTTTCCGGGCAACTTTTCCAATTTTTCTTTCCGTTTTTCGCCCAACCGTTCTGAAGCAATGTGATGATGACCAACGAACAGCATTTCCTTTTTATTTATATAGATAAATCAAACCCGTTGTTGTTCAAAGTGTTATTGTATTAATTCAAAAAAAAAAAAAAAAAACATTGGGGGCCGTGACAGGACACTATAACTAAAACGGTTCAGTTAGTCCTAAGTGATACAAATAAAAATAATAATAACAGCAAGTGTTATCTTTGTCGTGGCGCCATGGCGTAAGTGGTTAGTGTGTCGGATCACTACGCATGAGGTTCCAAGTTCGAATCCCAGAAAATACCAAAAAGTTTTTTCACGGTCCCATCTCTCGTGAGCGTCTGACAAACATCCGAGAGTATTGTTGTCACGAAAAAAGCTTCTCATATCGCCGTTCGGATTCGGCATTAAACTGTAGGTCCCTTCCATTCGTGTGAAAAATATAACGCACACAACATGAGTGGTTGCGAGAAGCTAGGCCCTGGCACTTTAAAGAGCTGTTGCGCCAAATATTCGTATTCGTTATCTTTGTGAACTGTTAAATAACTTAAAATAATGTCTCAAGTGGAAGGTGTGGTGAAAGATTTGGAATTCTACGCGACTCAGCAGGAATTAGTGGGAGAAGAAATTTGTCGGATCAGCCGCAATTATGGAAAGGATCCCGAGAAGAGAAAAACTCTCATCTACCTGAGTGAGCGTCGCGATAGCCTGGATCAAAGCTGGGAAAAGCTCGATGAAACGGATGCTATGATCCGGGAAAGCTTTTCAGACCAGTTGGATCATCCTTATTTCAAGAAGGATTACTTTGAAGCAGTGCGTAAAGTTGCAGAGCGCTTGCGAAGTGATCTCAACCACCGCGTAGAAGTCTTCCAAGCAGAAGGGCAGGTACAACCTGACCGGGAGGAGATTGACAAAGCTGCAGCAGTAAGTTATCCGAAGGGTGCCCTAGTTACAGGGGCGATTCCAAAGGGCAAAGCGGAGCCACCACCAGTGCAGTGGATAAGTCAACTTCTTGCGCTATCGGTTCAACAAGGGGCGATGCCACGAGAGAGCATGAACCGAAGGGAAAGGTTTGTTCTCCTGATGGACGTTCTTGAAAAGTCCCAAGGCAAGTGTTCTCCAGAAATTTCTCTGAGGCGAACTCATTAGTTCTGTCAAATTAAAGCAAGATCCATAGAGCAAAATTGGGATGAATTATCTACGCTATACAGAAAATTATAGGACCAGGTAACAAAAGACGATGTGGCTAGTTACTTCAATATGCAAGAGCGTGTAGAAACGGTGCTCCTGCAATTGTATGAAATTTTGGCGATACTGCAAGCAACAAGTGCACCAGTTAATCCATCAATGAAGCTGCCAAAGATAGAGCTTCCGAGGTTCGATGGAAACTGCATAAACTGGCGGCAATTCTATGACCTCTTCAAACAGCTGATATATGACCAACCGATTTCACCTGCTCAGAAATTGTACTATCTACGAGCAAATGTAACTGGTGATGCCCATAACCTGATCCAACATTTTCAAGCCACCGACAGCAATTACGAAATAGTTTGGAGTACTCTTGTGGAACGCTTCGACAACAAAAGGCTATTACTGACAGCGCAATTAAACAGGCTATTGGCGCAACCAATCACCGTGGGAACTGCCTCCAGTCTTAGAAGGCTTCACGGCACGACGAGATCCGAGAAGCAGCCCCACAATCGACGGTTTTTTCAAATTCGTGGAGTCAAGGTTTCAGACTCTAGAGGCTATCAGCAGCCGAGAAGACAGAAAAAAACTGGCCGTAGTAGTTGCTACAAATATAGATAACACTAACAACTGCGCTATATGCAGTTCAGGTAAACATGGAATATATAATTGCTCACAGTTTTTAATAAATTCAGATGACGAGCGGGATAGAGCTGTGCGCAGACTACAACTATGCAGAAACTATTTGAAGACCGGTCACTACTCCAAATCATGCCAGTCCAAAGGATGCCAGAAATGTGATGGCAGGCACAACACTCTTCTACATCGGCAGCAGCCTCATCACCAACAATCTCATCATAATCAGCAACAATACCAAAATCAGCAGAAGAAAACTTCCCCTCATCAGCAGCAAGACCGCAACCAGCAGCAACCGAGCATCAATGGTAATAATTACTTACTTACTTATGTCCTGTATCCTTCTGCCATTCTGGGTTAAAAGGTTCCATTGCATAGCATCGTTCGCTACGGAACTGTCACCCTTACGGAACGTGGAACCAATCCACTGCCACTTCCGTCGTTGGATGGTTGTGCCAATTGGTTCCTGACCCGTTTTCTCGTAAAGGTGTTCGTTAGAGATACGATTGGGCCAGAAAATCCTTAAGATATTGCGCAGGGACCACAGGGTGTTGATGTGGTCGACACAGGAGGATCCAGAGCGGAAACCTGCTTGTTCGGCATCTAGTGTGTATTCGAGATGTTGATTCGCTCCAGGATGTTTTTAACTATTATCTTAGCTACAGCAGGCAGCACGCAGATACCCCTCCAGTTTCCGCACTCCATTAAATTTCCGTTCTTAGGAAGCTTGACGATCTCTCCCTTTTTCCACTCGTTAGGAAAGTTCTGAGCTTCCCAAGCTCTCTCTATAAGTGCAAGCAGAAGCTCAGCCGATGTTGTTGGTGCTGCTCGTAAGAGCCTGCTGAGATACCGTCAAGTCCTACCGCCTTGTTGATTTTGAGTGCCTTGATCGCGGTAATGATCTCATCATTACTGGGAGTCGTGGTGCATATTCGGTAACTTCTCACCTCGGGCAGCTCAGTTTGATTTGGGAGCATATCGCTAGCGAATACACGGTTCAAAACCATAGCAATATGCTCTTTTCATCTCTTGAGCTGGTCCTCATCCGAAATGAGCAAGGAGCCGTCTAGGCTTTTCACTGGGTGCTGGCTGGAGCTACGAACACCTGTCAGCTCTTTGGTGATTCTGTAGACAGTCCTGCTGTCGCACCTCCGTGCAGCTTCTTCTGCTTCTGTAGCCAGTTGTAGTTAATGTAGTTGCGCTTGTCACGTCGCACGCTATGCTGTACTTCTCTCATCTTCATGCGATATAAGGACTCTAGCTCGTTTCTCCCTGCTGCTGGGGTAGCTGCAACGCGAGCTTTCAGCTGTTTTCGTTCGTCAATCCGTCTCCAGGTATCCTCGGAAAGCCACGCCCTTTGTTTTCTCTGCGATCGACCGACGATTCCTTCAGTACCAGATGTAAAAACATTTTTCACAGCGCACCAATGGTTTTGGATGGTTGCGGGCAATGAGCTGCTGATTGCATCCACACCTTGCGAAAAGTTCTCCCTTAATTGTTGGCACACTGAAGGATCACTAAGTCTATCGATGTCGAACCTGGGTATTCTTGCGTTGTCGTGGGATATTCGAACTGCAGCAGTGCGTAGTTGGAGAGTAGCTATCATAAGATGGTGATCACGTACTATCCCCACATCTGCCCCTCGCCTGTTTCGAACGTTCAGGAGACTACTTCTAAACCGGCGGCTGATGGCAAAATGGTCAATTTGGTTGGAGGTTGCTTGTCTGTCGTTGGAAACCCAGCTGACTTTGTGGCAGGTCTTGTGCTCAAACATGGTGCCACCTAGCCAACAAGGCGGTTGGCATTGCAGAAATCCACAAACCTTTCGCCGTTGTCATTGCGGTTGCCTAGTCCATGCTTCCCAATTACATGTTTGAGCCCTTCGTTGTCGCTGCCTACCTTGGCATTCAAATCCCCCATCACTATGACAGTGCCTCCATTTGTTGTTGTGTTGAAGACGGCACTTAAGAGATTGTAGAAGCTTTCCTTTTCGTCCTCAGACGAACTATTCGTTGGGGCGTAACACTGTATGATAGTGACGCGTCGTACTCTAGTCCGGAATCTGGCTGTCATAATCCTATCACCTTGAGGCTGCCAGGAAATTTGGCCCTTGCGTGCTGTTGTTGTTAGCATTAGTCCGACCCCATATTCCCGCGGACTTCCGGATGGTCTTCCAGAATAAAGTAGTACAGTGTTACGCGTTGGGGACTGGTACTCGCCCACTGCAATTATAATAATAATCTGCAGCCCAGTCAATGGAGCAAGCGCTATAGAAATAAGAACTTATTAAGTTTAGTAAATATCGATTAGCCGTCTGGCACATCTGCAAATGCTGCCGTTGACTGCAATATTAGAAAGCGCCATGTTTATCTGGCACCGCAATCGTCAATGTCATTTCTGCGTGTGGTTCACGTATTCCCTGCCGTGCCCTATTAGACTCTGGGTCGCAATTAAATTTTATACCAGCGGACTTTGCCCACGAGTTGGTCATAAACAGCGTCGATTGAATATTCCAATAAGTGGTATTGGAGGTAAGGAATGCAAAGCCGAGTTCGTCACCAATGTGACAATTGAGTCAAGGACCTCATCCTATAGGTCAGCAATTGAGGCAAGCATCATGCCTCAAATTAGCGAATACCAACCCAGCCAACGTTGGAAGCTACCGCCGCATGTACATTTTGCGGATCCGACATATTCCAAGGCCAACTGTCTTGAAGAATACTTTGAGAGAATACATTGACATGCTCTTAGGAGCAGAAATATTCTTTGATTTGCTCTTACCAGGAGATATTAAAATAGCAAATAATATACCCGTATAGCGCAATTCCAAATTGGGGTGGATTATAGTTGGAAGTGCATCAGCGGGCGATCCAGCGGCACACTGCCCTGTGGCCGCAAAGACTTCATTTTCCTCATAAGACAAGCTCGTGCGAGGTTCTGGGAAACAGAAAATCATGACGCTCCTGTGAATACCATGAGCAAGGAGGAACATGATTGCGAGGCACACTTTCAATAGAACACAAAATTAAATGCGAACAATCAGTTCGTAGTACGATTGCCATTTAAAGAGGATCCAGGTGCAATGTTAGGAGAGTATTTTGAATTAGCAAAAAAAAGATTCTTAGTATTGGAAAGACGACTGGACAAATCCAATGAGTTAAAATCCGCATACATCCAATTCATGCAAGAGTATAAAGCCCTTGGCCATATGAGTCCAATTGATGAGAAGAAATTATTCAACACACATTATCTTCTACCTCATCATTGCGTTGTGAAACCCGAAAGTTCATCAACAAAACTAAGAGTTGTATTCCATGCTTCAGCAAAAAGTACATCCGGACACTCACTTAACGACATTCTAATGGTTGATCTAATAGTCCAACCAAATTTGTTTTCTATCATAACCAACTTTCGAATGCACAGATATGTTTTCACGGGCGACATAAGCAAAATGTACCGACAAATTTTAGTAGATTCTAGCGATAGAATGCTGCAATTAATTTTATGGAGATCACAACATGATCGTCCATTACAAACATACCAACTTAATACTGTAACTTATGGCGCAGCATCGGCGTCATATCTAGCTACAAGATGCTTAGTAAAACTCGCTTCGGAAGTCATAAAAAAGTGTTTTTACGTTGTTGATGGTCTTATGGGTTTAGAGAATATAGCAGATGCTGGGAAATTGTTAGCTGAAATCTGTCATCTGTTGGGGGTAGCAACGGTGTAGTGGTAGCATCGTAAATTGGCACGCTAATGGTTCATGGTTCAAATCCTGATGTCAGCAAACATTTATTTATTTCTCATGAAATATATAAAATCAGTCCGATCATTTGCAAAAGCTTCTGTGAACACTACTGCGAAGGCATAACACTGGCAGTAGCTTGGTCATGTGGCTGCAAAAATTGTTCGCTCTGTTGATGATGATTTGCCCTTGACATCGGTTATCGGGGAAAAAGTACTGTGAATCAGAAGCAATGACAATAATAACAAAAGTTTCCCCAGTTATCTGGACGCCACCCCTGGAGAATAGCTGAAGCATAAACAACCGAGTTTCAAGAAACACTACACCAAAATCTTTCTCTCTCTCTCTCTCTATTTATCCTTTCCAACGCCTGCACTGTGTGTCAACATGTTTAAGGTATTAATAACCCTTTGAGTGCGCGCAAATTATAAAAAAAAAAAATGGGTGGCTTTGAACTAAGAAAGTTTTGTGCCAACCACCCAAAAATATTAGAAAATATTCCGGAAGAGCACAAAGAGCACATGTTACATTTCATCAATCAGAAGTGATTAGAACGTTGGGATTAATTTGGGATCCTTCCACTGACGAATTTAAATTTAAGTTTGATTTTGATGAGTCCAACAGATTACATGAACGTTTATGCAAGCGAACTGTACTTGCCGATCTTGTCAGGTTGTTTGATCCCCTAAGACTACTTGGACCCACAATAATACTTGGAAAACTTTTTTTGAAAGAACTATGGAAAACAAAGTTGTCTTGGGATGACCAAATTCCCGGATGAAAGGATTCTCCATGCTGAAAGAACTAAGCATCCCACGACATGTTTCCCGTCCTTGTAGCCATATTGAATTGCACGCATTTTCTGATAGCAGTCTAAATGCGTTTGGATCATGTGTATATATCCGAACGATTGATGACAATGGAAATGTTCATTCACAACTGTTGTGCTCAAAATTGAGAATTGGATCTCTCAAAGCAGCATCCATAGCACACTTGGAACTGCAGGGCGTTGTTCTCATAGTGGAGTTGGTAGCAAGGCTTCTGCAACTGCTAACTAGTAAAATAAATAGAGTGTGCTACTACACCGACTCTACTGCAGTGCTTGCATGGATAAGATCACCTTCCTACACATGGGAAACATACGTTGCAAATAGGTTAGCGACGATCCAAGCAAACACGGACATACAGCAGTGGAACTACATAAAGGGGAGTATTAATACCGCTGATATGGTATCCAGAGGTGTAGATCTTCAGACGCTTTTCAAAACGCCCGCCTGGTTCAATGGTCCAGACTTTCTTACCAAAGACGACAGCTTATGGGAAATAATGCAATATGTTGTTCCAGAAGACATTCCATAACGTCGTAAGAAGAGGTCCGTGTTAGCAGCGTCAACAGCTAACAACGAAATTCCAATTGAACAAGTTAATGATAGAAACTCTTTTCATTCATTACAAAGAATATTTGCATACTGCTTTCGGTTTTATAATAATTGCAGAAAGCATAAGTCATTGCGAAATGGAGGTCAACTAACAGTAGAAGAACTTCAACATGGAACTGACTTTATTTGGGTATGTGTTAAAAAAGCGCATTTTTGGATGATTACCGTTCTCTGCAGAGTGGTGCAGATGTGCATAAAGGCTACAGCATAGCGTCGCTGTCGCCATTTTTCGATGAAAAAACAAAATTAATCAGGGTCGGTGGAAGATTAAAGAATTCATCAATTGTGGCTGATGCTAAACATCAGGTCTTATTACCTAAAAATAATTGCATAACGAAACTGCTTCTAACATATTTACCATCAGACGCATATGCACGAACTCTGATTGCAGTTTCAAGACAGCAATATTGGAACCTAAGTGTCGGCAGAATGCCGCGACAGGTAATTTCAAATTGCATAGAATGTTTTCGAGTAAATCCAAGGTCTATAGAGCAGATGATGAGAAACTTGCCAAGGGAAAGGGTTACTCCATCTCGTCGATTTTATTACTGTGGTGTCGATTTTTGTGGTCCCATAAAAACTCATTACAAAGTCAGAGGTAGAATTCCTACAAAGTCATACTTAGCTGTATTTGTATGTTTTTCGACAAGGGCAGTTCACACAGAGGTAGTGGGAGATCTGTCTGCGGAGGCATTTATTTATGCTTTAAAAAGATTTATTGGCAAGAGGCCAGTTACAACTCTGCCTGAACCAGATGTTGCGGAGCGCAATATTAATAGTATTCAAAAAGTCCGTCAACTTCAACACATCCAACTGCAGTTTTGGAAAAGATGGTCATATGAATATTTACATCTTCTACAACAAAGGATGAAATTGACTCAAAAAACACCCAATCTGGCTCCTGGTGCGATGGTAGTACTTTCCTTTACTTTCCTTTAGATGGCGCTACAGTCCGGGGTGGACCTGGGCCTCAACCAACAAACCTCTCCAGCCAGCCAGGTAGTACTTAAGGAAGCAAATGTTCCGCCAATGTAATGGAAACTAAGACGTGTGGAAGAAGTGATAAAGGTTAATGATGATTTAATTCGGGTGGCCATTGTCAGGACTCAGAATGGAACTTTCAAAAGGGCAATACACAACCTGTGCCCACTGCCCATACCAGAACCGCTTAATGCAGATAATGTTCCAGAGAACCGCGGATCCGACAGGCGACGCCCTGAAGACACCTGCCAAATAATCTCCCCAAAGCACGTGTGCCTAAAAGCAGAAAGATTGTGAAATCACTACTGTCGGTAGTTCTCATAGTATTGTTAAGTGTCCCTTTATCACTGGCACAGGCAGCGGAACGAGTCAAGATAAAACAGTTAGATGACGCAGTTGGCATATATTTTGAAGACATTGGAAAAATTCAAACTGTTAATAGCCATTGGAATATTTACATATACTATAATCTTACAACATATTTTTTGGAATTACGCGAAATCAAATCTTGGCCGATTGGAAGAAGTTTGCACGCAAGAGATCATGCACCAAACATACTACAAACTAACGATTGACACAGTAGCTCATAGACTTACAGCAATAGAACACAACAACGAACTTCTTTACACCTACAACATGCGTATGTAAGAAAGAACTCGGTCACTCAGGTTACCACTGGATATTGTGGGAAAATTGGCAAGTAGTCTTTTTGGAGTTCTTGATCAGGATGACGCCAGACATATTGAGGTCCAAATACACAACGCTAGGCAAAACCAACAAGCATCTGACAGAACTGATTCGAAAACAAAGTTCAAAGGGATCAACGATGGACTTATACAAAATGGCATCAGTGAGGGGGCGATTTATGGAACAGGCAGTTGTCTTTGAAATGCGGCCCCCTCTTGCCGACACCACGGAGTTTCAATTGTTAATTTAATTCCTATTCCAATTTTGCAAGAAACTTACAGTTATCTAATTGAAACATTTTCGCCATTTTTTGCAATTTCACCAACAAGCGATGAATTTTTTCCACTCTCCTAATTGGAACTAAGTTCATGCACGATTTTATCATCACAACACTTTCTCTGCAACAAATTACATCCTACTTATACCAAGCAATCCACTGCTAGCAGCTGTGAGAAAGCAAGTTTATTCACATACCAGCTGAAGATTATTGGAAATCACTGAAAAAACCTAATCGGTGGATACTTTCCACGGGTTTAGCATAACAGGTCGTCTAATATGCAACGAATTTACGGAGAGCTTATCAGTCGTCGGAAACGGGCTACTGGAATTTAAGGAACCTTGTATGCTGAAAATGCCAACCATGTCCATTAGGGGAGTACTAGAATACAACAATACTGTCACCATGAGGAATTCATTCATTCCAAACACGAACATAAGCGCCTGGGTGGTAAAAAGTCGAAACCAAGTACCAGTAACATACCGCACGTAAATGACATTGACGAAATTGATTTCTTAAAGCTACAAAATAAAATTGACATGGTAATACAGCAGTCGAAGGAGCTGCCCACAGAAAAAATTAGCTGGCATGATTATCATCATTATGGATTGGGTTATCTATTGCTTGCTGGCATGATTGGGATAGTGGTCGTATATTGCTGATATCAACGACGAAAACCTAAGCCAGCACCCCGATCTCGTTTCGCGTTTCCAATTAAACGTCTAGTTTATTTTTTAATTTTTTTTATTGTCTTTTTAAATTTGTTGTTCAACTTGTTAAATTTAGAGACTAAGAACCCTCTAAAGGGGGAGTATGTAAAGGTGCACACTTGCATTATTTCTCTATTTGCTTTGTCTATGCTTAAAAGTATAAGTAATTTAATACTAAGTATATGTTATGTGCACCTTTACCATTTAAGATCATATTTTCCGTACACAAGTTGCGTCGAGTGTGAGAACCCAAATTTCCTTCGCGCGCAACTCATAAGTAATGTAATATTAACTACTTATACGCATATACACCTTTATTATTTAAGCTCATGTTCTCTGTACACAAATTGCGTCGAGTGTGAGAATCCGAGTTTTCTTATAAGTCCACGTACCTCAAGTTTCAAGATAACAAGCAGCATAGACAAGTTCGATTCTCACGCTCAGCGATTTGTAGTTTTTTACTTTTATCATTCGATTGCAAAGCGCGGTAAAGGTCGGTCAGGCCAAAGTGTTGTACCATTAAGTAAAAAACATTGTAATTTTATATTATTTTATTTGTAATTAATCAAACCCGTTGTTGTTCAAAGTGTTATTGTATTCATTAAAAAAAAAACAGAAATCTTTATCGACATGACGAAAGCCTGCGACAGGTTTTGGGGGAATAATGCGTGATTGGTACTTGAGGTACAGGGAAAAAGAGTCAATGTTAATGGGAAATTCAGTAATTCACTCACAGTTAAAAATGGGGTCTCGCTAGGATCTGTACAGACCACGTGCAGCCGAACAATAAGCAGAGGCCTAAGACTGCTATAAAGCAGATATAACCGCCATTCACGAAGTGCGATGAGATGGGCCGGGCAAAATGAGGATCAAAAACTGTTACATCTATGGTACTACGGTGATTACTACAGAGGCAAGAGGCAGCGCTTATTCGGATGCGAATTTGTTATACGCAGCAGACTTAAGCAAGCAGTCCTAAGCTTCCAAATTGTGAGCAAGCGTATTATGATATGACGAATCCGGATCAAGGCTAAATTCGTAAGCATAAGGCTCTTCGAGCTCCTCGAAAAAACATACGAGCAATATCCTAAATACGACGTTAAAATCGTATTGGCCGATCTTGATGCCAAAATCGGAAGGGAGTAGGTCTTTGGTAGGGCAGTCGGTAAGCATAGCCTACATGACACCATGTCTGATAACGGACTAAGGCTTATTGATTTCGCTGTGTAACAAAATATCACCATAGCAAGCACATGGTTTCCTCATCTCAATATTCATAAGCAGACATGGCGGTACAATGATCATGTAACGATCAACCAAATTGATCATATTGCGATCGACGCAAGGCATGCCTCCAGTATTCTGAATGTCCGGACCTTCCGAGCGGCCAACATAGACTCGGATCATTACCTTGTTGTAGCCAAGGTACGAATACGGATATCCCAAAGTGAGCATCAAAGAAGAATCACTGGGAGAAAATTTAACGCCGAAAAACTACAATCTCAAGAGGCCGCCAGACTCTTCACTGAACGCGTATCCGGAAATATCTCAATCACCTCTATGCCGCCAGCATCAAGAGCCGAAGACCAGTGGCAACGCTGCCAACATGCCATCAGAAACGCCGCGACTGATATGCTGGGTCTCGCTCGACCACCACCGCGAAACCCCTGGTTTGATGAAGAATGCCGGCGAGTGAATGCAGCAAAATAAGAGGCACATAAAGCGGTGCTGCAAAGAAAGACGAGAGCTGCTCGTGAGCTCTATGATCAAAAGAGACGGGAAGAACATCGGCTTCTCCATAAAAATAAAGAGCATGAGAAACGCGCGATCGAGAATATTGAGAGCTTACACTCCAGGAACAATGTACGGAAGTTTTACCAAAAGGTAAAAAGAACATGTCAGAGAAGCAATACGCGTACAGAAACCTGTAGAGATGAAAATGGAAACCTCGTAGTAGAATCACAGTCCATGCTGAGAATATGGAAAAACTGCTTCTGCAGACTGTATGACAGCGACGAAGACCATCATCCCGCTGTCAGACAAAATGAACCATTTAACATAGACGATGATCATCAACATTTCCATCCACCTGAGCAAAGCGAAATGAAGATAGCAGTTTTCAAACCGAAATCTGGCAAGACTTCTGGACCTGGCGACTTAGCAGCCGGTGATGAAATGGTAGAGAACATACATCAACTTATCTCTAAGATTTGGTCAGACGAGTGTATGCCTGATAAATGGAATCTCAGTATCGTTTGGTCGATCCACAAGAAAGGAGACCCCCTCAACTGCGCCAATTATAGAGGCATCAGTCTCCTCAACATCGCATATAAGATCTTTTCTGCGATATTGTGTGAACGCCTGAAACCTTTTATCAACAGCCTGATTGGACCCTATCAGTGCGGTTTCAGGCCAGGAAAGTCCACCATCGACAGCTCTTCACACTTCGGCAGATCAGCATCAGTTTTGATATTCCTGCCGAACTTTTCCGTCTGTGCAGGATGACGATGGAGAACGCTCGCTGTTCCATCAAGGTCGGTTATGACCTCACCGAGACCTTGGATGTCAAAAGACTTTTTAGACAAAGTGACGCGCTATCACGTGACTTCCTTAATATTGTACTTGAACGGATTGTGCGGAACTCATCAGCCAACACCAGAAGCACAATCTATCAATAGTCCGTACAACTACTTGCATACGCCGACAATATTGACATTATTGGAAGAACTCTGCGGACCGTCACCGATGCGTTTTCAAGTATTGAAGCAGAAGCGGCCAAAATGGGTTTAGCGATATACAAGGGCAAAGTATATGCAGTCAGCAAGAAGGGACAATCAACACCGACGAATTGGACAGAACGTCACAGTGGCAGCTATAACTTCGAGGTAGTAAGGGACTTTGTCTAACTTGGCTCTGCTATAAACTCTAAAAACGACATCAGCGCAAAAATCAAGCGAAGAATAATTCTTGCCAATCGCTGTATTTTTGGGACTTATGAGACAATTCAACAGTAAAGCCCTGCCTCGAACAGCTAATGAGACTCTGTATAAGTCTTGGATCATCCTGCTTTACGGCGCTGAAATATGGACTTTATTAAAAGAGGATGAAGATATCCTTTTTTTTAAAGGAAATCGAAATCACAGAGCATCCAGACTCTCCGGTCCATTGTAGTAGTAACCTTTCTTTGGTGCAGTGGTTGGAAAGACTTCGATGTAATTTATTTTCCTTTTATACTCGGGTGGCTGATGATTGCTGTTCCCACTAGGGCTTCAACCTGCACACATCGATTAACTAGCAAACACGCCAACCACTGCACCACTGCCACCTATATGTACATATATATCCTTAGTCGCTTCGAGAGGAAAAGAAAATTAAGATATTCGGTCCCGTTTGCGTTGACGGGTTTTGGAACAGAAGATTCAATAATGAACTATACGAGGTGTACAGCGACATCGAAATAGTTAAAAAACTGCGTGTTGGACGTCTGAGATGGCTAAGATATGTAGAGCGAATGGACACCAACACTCCGGCTCGCAGAGTCTTCGAATCTAACCCGGAGGGATTTTGGTATTGAGGATTTATTCAAAATACTAAATTCCGTTATTAGAGATTCTGGTTTGCGATCGTACCGATCATGTACCGCCCCGATTTTAAAAATCTCGAAATGAAATTTCTTTTTGAGATTTTTCTGGGACTTGATTTTTCGAGTCTTTTTGTGCATTTTAGATTTTGTCCCAATCGAAATTTTTGCGTTTGAGATTTATGGAATTGATTTCCGAGATTTCGTTCACTTCAGATTTTAGTCGTTCACTTTTAGTCATAACTATAAGGTTAGGATCCAAGATAAAGTATAAATGATCCATTCCATATGAATTGAAAGTTTTCTATACCTAGGGTAAAGTCGGGGGATATGATGTACCTTTTTTGTTTTTGAAATATTTCCAAAGCTAAAAGACATATTTAATCGAAACGAATACAGAAATATTCTTTATTAAAATGCAAACATAAACATTATGAAAAAAAGGCACACAATTTTAAATTCAGTACTAAGTAAAGAAAAAAAAGAAGACATTAACAAAAACCATATCACCCTCTAGGGCGGGTGATATGGTACACCCTATTGGGCGGTATGGCGCATAATAGTTTTTTTTTAAGTTTGTATTACAGCCAACTCCGCTTATCTGAACTACGCTTTACTGATAAAATCAGTTAACTGAAACACAAAATTTGTCACGGAGCATTTTTTCACAATCTTCATACAAATTACTCCGCTTAACTGAAAAGCCTGGTCAGTTGAAAAAACTTTTAGAACAGAAATTATTAATTTATACTCAAACTACTCCGCACAACTGAAATCAAATAACTGAATGCGCCCATCCCTAAAATCGTTTCCTTTTTCCTTTCTTTGGGCGCCGTGGCGTAAGTGGTTAGTGTGTCGGATCACTACGCATGAGGTTCCAAGTTCGAGTCCCAGAAGACACGAAAAAGTTTTTCACGGTCCCACCTCTCGCGAACGTTTGACAAACATCCGAGAGTATTGTTGTCATGAAAAAGCTTCTTAAATCGCCGTTCGGATACGGCACTAAACTGTAGGTCCCTTCCATTCGTGTGAAAAATATAACGCACACAACATGAGTGTTTGCGAGAAGCTAGGCCCTGGCACTTAAAGAGCTGTTGCGCCAAATACTGTTTTTTTTTTTTTTCTTTCTTTAGCGGAAAAGGCAAATTTTCCACCAAATCTATCTTTCAGTTTTGACACCACAACATCACTTCGTAGTCGGCTTTGGAGAAAACAATTATGTTAAATGTTTTTTTTTTTTTAATAAAATATTGACATTATTAAAAATGATGTTTGTATTTTTTTGATTTTCAGGTTGGATAAGTGAAATTGTTTTTCAGTTGTCCGAACTCCGGTTAAATGAAAATTTTTTTTCAGTTATCCCAAGTTCGCTTAAGAGAAAATACCGCTTAAGTGAAAAAATAATTGTGGCAAATTAGTGTTTCAGTTAAGCAGAGTCGACTGTACCACATTTATTGCACGTATTCACATACGACGTGCGTGTGTCATGGGACCACTTTTGGCAAAGAATACACTGTAACCAGTCATCCTTTACCAGGTTTTTTTGTCTCTACAGAATCGGTGCTCAATTTTTTTTTTTCTTTCAGCAATACCACACGATATTGGACATAATTCGTCTCTATTTAGAGCGAACCCATGGGACTGTAATTTTTTCTTATAGCTATAATATTGAACTCGACTTCAGGGTCCAAACAAGACGGAAATCCCAAAGCCTCTTTTTTGTTGCATTCAGTCTTCAAGTGCCTTCTTAATGTTGTTCCTGGTATTTTGTACAGACTTGCAGCAGCATTAATGGATGTTGAGTTCGATCTTATGCTTTCGAGTGCATTAATTAGGTCACATTCCCTCCATAAATAACTATTTGAGTTGGCATTACTCTTGTATACATGTATGTAGATATGTATAATGTATATATTTGGCAAAAGAACGAAATGAAAACTCGTTTTCTGAGAATCTGTCAAAATCGACTTATGTAGGCGGTTTTACCTTGTGGCCACAGATTTATGCAATGAGAGATGTGAGAACTAATGAAAAAACCTAGGACACATGCAAAACTACGCAGAGGGGGAAATGGTACACCAGCCATATCACCCTCACAAAAATGCGCCATTTCCCCCTTTCGAGCAAAATGCCAATGAACTCAAATAAACAAATCTTAACGTGTTTGATAATGTCCATTCATACGTACAAGTCTTAACACGTTTTAACCATGCAAATATGGATAAGAACGACTGCCAGTCGCCAAAAACTTACAGTTAAAATCGAGCTCAAAGGAGGATGAAAAAAATTGCTCGATGGAAAAACGCAGTTTTTTCTTTCTTTCTTTAATAACACACAAACAAATCATCTCAGAACTACGAGGTATTCACCTTTGCATTCCTGGAGATAGCTGAAGATAATTATTGTCTTATATGTATGAAAAGACAAGTCGGTAAGAGAGAAATTTGAAGTGCGCCATTTCTCCCGCTGCGCTATATCACCCGACTTTATCCTATATGTATGTATATTGTGTTGGAAAATACTGCAGCTATCTAAGATTTTATTTGCAATAATATTATGAAACACCCCGAACATACTATGTTAATAACAGTCTGTTAAGTCTTACACCTGAAAATCTTACCGGTGTAATTAATTTTGGCCAACGGAAATGGAATTGGAAGTTCTTCCTCGAGACTTATCCTCTGGTATACATCGTACTCTTCCAAAATTACTTTACTGTTGACCTCCAAAAAGAAAGGCTCCGTCCATGCTGCGCAAGATAAGTAATAATAATAATAAATATAATATTGCAGCCACTGGGAAGATTTTAAAATTGTAGCTCATTCTTACCAGCATTTGAAAATCGGAAACAAAATGATGTAAAAAGTATCACCAGATCCGAAAACATTTTTACGGCAAACGTTTTTATTCAGCAGCGAACACTAGAAAGAGACTAATATAAATTGGTATTCTGAATGAAAAATGCTCACTCTAACTGGGGCATAACTGACAAAGTTCAGCATTTTTTTTTTATTTTTTCTCGTTCATCAAAATTGCCGTGATAAACAGAAAAAGTCAACATTCTTGATTCAGTTCTTTTCAGCATTTTCGCCTTGTGAACCATTTTGGCAGATAATTTTGCTTACTAGCCGTCAGCTTTATTTTTGAATTCACATCAGAGCAATAAAAGAAATTTCATCCGATATTTGAAATTTACCCCTATATGAACCGTCGGAAAATCTAAGTCAACAATTTCCAAGTAAAATCTAACCGCAGTTCTGTCCGTGTTTTTTTCCAGAATGGAACGAAGGAAAATTTTAGGTCAACCAATGTCAGGCAACCCCAAGTCAACATATTTCGCATATACATATGTAAATTATATATATGTATATTCTTATCAGGACACTTAGTCGAAAATAAATAAACCAGAAAATCAAATTAAATCAATGTATTTGAAGTGTATTTTGCTTGAGTTCAATGATACAGGTAATGATTATCACTCAGAAACCGTTTTATTACTAATTAAATTTATTACATAACGCTCTGCAAATGCAGCCTCGGGCACATACATATACATATATGCAATTGTTTATCCGGACTTCATCAATAGGTTTTTTTGAGTGCTAGAAATGCTTGGCAAACATTTCGTTAACAAATATACAATACATACATAGGACTGAGTATAAGTTTCTACCTGCATACTCGTATTTCATCACTGTGCTATCTTATCTTATATCTATCTGATTAAAGTACCTCCCTTAGGTAGATGTTACAGTGCAAGTCAACCATAAACTTAAATTTATCAATACCACAATTTTAATAACTAGTATTTAAGAAACACTTACATAAAATGTATAATATTCTCAAATAAGTGCATGAATATTTAAGAAGTAATTTTTTATTTCCTGTGTTCTAAGATTTCTACAATATCTCACATTCAAAAATATTTACAGCGAAACCTAGATACTATATGCAATTTGTCTGAAGAAAGAAATTGAACTAATGACAAGATGGAGCGTCGTAAAAATTGATTGCCATTATCAGTTTCATTATTAAGTATTCTTTAACATAAAGATAAAATCTATTGCTGTCACGAACAATTTTTATCTTTGTGCTGTAAGTATTTTCTTTTGTTAGTCAAACATAGCTCACTTTCCTACCTCGCTCCATGTCGTAATCAGTACATAGCAATTTTGAAGAAATGTTTATATCACTCATTGCTGCTCTAATACAAATCCTTTGAGACTCAAGTCAATATAAACATCAGCAGCTATATCCCAATAAATTATATTAATTTCAATACACATTTCGTAATATAAAAAAGTACGAGTACAATATATAGTATACATCGACATGTGCTTGCTAACCTTAATCTAATTAGTTCACAACCATAGCACTCGTAGTACAATATTAAGGTTATAATACGCAGTCACGAGGAATGAGTACAAGCGCCTATGCAATCTAAAAAAGAGGGAATGTTAAATAAGGTTTTTATATGTACCTATAGTTGCACAGGCAAATAACTTTACAATACTTACTTACTTAGGTGACGCTATAGTTCGGAGTTGACCTGGGCCTCAACCAACAATCTTCTCCATTTAGCTTGCTGTTTAGCTAATTGTCTCCAGTTGCGCTATCCCAGTTGGTCGAGGTCCCCTTGAGCTTGTGCGCGCCACCTATTGCGTCGTCCCTCCGGGTTAAGTTAGGTTAGGTTAAAGGGGTTAGCTGCATCGAGTGGATGCAGCCTGCACACGGATCACAAAAGGATCCATTGTGCTCCCCTGATGTGGAATCTCCTGGCGGCAGCACTGAACAGAAAGGAAAGGAAGAAACAAAGTATCTAGAGGTATGCGGTATTAAAGCGGCCTCCTCGAAACCATCCTGAAGAATGGTGGTTGGAGGCTTTTCAGACAGGTCGCCCAGATTATTGAAGAAGTGCTCTCCGAGGACCGTCTTTCTGGTATTGCAGAGACTAGGGCATTTGCATAGGAAGTGGTTCGTATTTTCCCCTGTGTCTCTGTTGCCGCCGCCTCTGAAAAGTTTAGCTGTACTTAGCCGCATTCTTTTCCAGCGGGCCACCAAGAGGTTGTGGCTGGTAGTAACACCTATGAGAAGCGCCAAGTTTTGTCTACTATAGCCGTGTTTTTTTGAAACCTAGCCAGCCAGTAGTTGCTAGTAAAGTAAAATTTTACACATAAGACAAATACAACAACCGGCTGGCTACTACTCTTGATTTTATCCCCAGCAAAAAGTGATGCCTTATTTCAGGCGTAGAAAAGACGAATGTTTTGTAGTTATTTGTTGTTGCTGTCACTGCGAGGTTGCTTGGTTCTAGAGATATGGTCGTATAAGATCGGCTGGCTTTTGTTTAAATGAACGACTGGCTGGCTAGGTTTCAAAAAAACACGGCATATGAGTGAGGATGAGCTTGGTTTTTATCTTGTCGTGTTTTGTCCAGATGTTTCTGAAGATGCGACATGGTGAAAGATGGAATTCTCCAAAAAATTCTACTGCAAGCAAGCATATAATGCAATCTACGCTTTCTTTATTCTTTCATTTGTATTATCTCTTCAGCTCAGTTTGCGGTCAGGTATGCACCCTAAATACCGTGCTTTGTCCAAATAATATAAAAATTCGAATAATTCGATTGTTTTCTCAATTCGAATTATTCGAACAAAATTGAGAGGAGTCGATTGTTGTTCGTCGATTGTTGACTCACGATTGTTCACATCAATATTTAGTCCTCACCACAACCACTGACAATCGCAAGTGTAATATCATGTTTCGCCCTGGGAATCAAGGTCAATAAAGATTCCCTCAGCGACTAATATAAAACCTCCTAAATAGCACACAGTTACAGCTTGGGAACCATCACTACCTACGGTTCTCCAGGTGTATTATATTGTACACCTTGCTGCATGCGCTCGACTTATCTATTTCGGAAGTTCAACGAAATAAAACAATAATCTCTTCGGAGACTTAAAAGTATTTAGATTTATTATTTATTATTACAAGTAGGTGTCGACCCATCGGAGTGACGATTTGAACTTAACAACAAAAATATTCTTACCTAGAACCCCTTCACAACTAAAAAGTTGTTACGTCTTCATAAATTTCGTGGGTTTAAGCTTTCCCGCAGGTGCAGCAAAGATCGGCTCTCATTAAAACGGACATTTTGTAAACAGAGTTGTTGTTTGTTTACTTTTCAGAACGTCGCGATTGAATTGAACACAAAGTTTTTGTCGTACGGTGTAATAAATTTAATCATTATCGCGGAATCTAATGAATTGGTCTTAGAGCGTATGAGAAAAATATTTTGCAGAGTGGGCGGTCTAATGTTTATTGCGTGGCAAAGGAAATTGAACATTCATCTTAAATTTTCATCAGGTGTGTGCGGGACGCCAAATAAAAAGGCAACACAAGCGATCAACCGATTTTCTTGAGAATCAAGTACGATTTTAATGTTAATCATTTCGTTTGTTGTGGAGTCTAGTTCACTTTTTAATTTCTCTAATTGTTTTGATTTCTCAATAAGTTGAGAAATCTTTAGTGACGCTGGTTAAGGACAAGGCAATGTTATCTAGGTCAGTTTTGATAACATCAACGTCACAATTTGTGTTGGTTACCGCGCATTCCGACTGAAGCACCGTGTGATTGATGTCGCCAACACTTTTTTTAATATCACTTATTTCGTGCTCAATATTTTGCGCGATATTTGCTTCAGTCTTGGACATTTTAGTGGATAGCAAGGAAATTGTAGATTCACTTTGTTTCCGAAGTAGTTCATCCATCATTTCCATCATATTGTTGCTGTCATCTCTATACTTTCGCGATGGGGAGTGCATGGAGCTACGCGGCGAATCCGTCTTTTAAGATTTCGAGCGGGTCGCGATTTGTTTAGGTGGTGGTGACATAACTATGTGTTTGTGATCAATTGGAACTGACACCACAAATTTAAGAAAATCTTTTTTTTTTCTTATTATTAACGTAGTTAGTTATGTCCTGTATCCCCTTGTGGGTCCTAGGGCCTCTACTACGCCTACGCGCCATCGTGTACGGTTTCTGGCAATGTGTCTGAGTTATCCCCAACTTTTCCCGAACTGCTGTGCCTCCTTCTCGGCTGTTCTGCGCCATGTTCTCCTCGGGCCGCCAGGTCTTCTGCCATCCTGAGCAAGAGGGTTCCATTGCATAGCATGGTTCGCTATGGAGCTGTCACCCTTTCGGAACGTGTGACCAATCCACTGCCACTTCCGCCGTTGGATAGTTTTGCCTATTGGTTCCTGACCCGTTCTCTTGTAAAGGTGTTCGTTAGAGATACGATTGGGCCAGAAAATCCTTAAGATATTGCGCTGACACCTATTAACGAACGTTTGCAGCTTTCTGGTGATAGTAGTGGTCACTCTCCACGTGCTGCAACCATATAGCAGCACGGATTCAACGTTGGAGCGGAACAGTCTTATTTTGGTGCTCAAACTGATTGCATTGCTTCGCCATATTTTGGACAACATCCCGAACGCGGACTTTGCTTTGGCGATCCTGTTGGCTATATCCAGTTCGGTTCCACCATCGGTCGAGACAATACTCCCAAGGTACTGGAAATCCTCTACTCTCTCTACCGGTTGTCCAGCAATGCATATTTGAGCCGATGAGTTTGTTCCAAAGCTGATAATTTTAGTTTTTGCCGTATTAATTTTCAGCCCGACGACACCTGCCTCCCTCTCCACATCTGCTGTCATTTGGTGGAGGTCCATAATTCTGTGAGAGAGTAAGCATACATCGTCTGCGTAGTCAAGATGCTTCAGTTGAGATGTAAGAGTCCATCGAATTCCTCCGTTTCCCGTCGACAAAGCTGCATGAAGCACATCGCTAATCACCAATAGGAATAATATTGGTGAAAGGATACAGCCTTGTCTTACCCCACTTTGGATCTCAAATTCCTCAGACAACCTTCCCCTGTGCAGAACGTGACATTTGGAGCCTTCATATGTAGCTTTGATAATAGCAATTAGTTTATCGGCAATACCTCTCCTGCGTAAGGCACGCCAAATAAACTCCCTGTTGACACTATCGAACGCCTTCTCAAAATCGATGAACAGCAGGTGCAGTGGCGGTCGATATTCAACACACTGTTCGATGATAATCCGCAGGGTGTTGATGTGGTCGGCACAGGAGGATCCAGAGCGGAAACCTGCTTGTTCGGCATCGAGTGTGACTTCGAGATGTTGTTTGATTCGCTCAAGGATGATTTTAGCTATTATTTTAGCTACAGCAGACAGCACGCAGATACCCCTCCAGTTTCCGCACTCCATTAAATTTCCTTTCTTAGGAAGCTTGACGATCATTCCTTTTTCCACTCGTTAGGAAAGCTCTCAGATTCCCAAGCTCTATCTATAAGTGGAAGCAGAAGCTCAGCCGATGTTGTTGGCGCTGCTCGTAAGAGCTCTGCTGGAATACCGTCAAGTCCTACCGCCTTGTTGGTTTTGAGTGCCTTGATCGCGGTAATGATCTCGTCTTTACTGGGAGTCGTGGTGCGTATTCGGGTACTTCTCACCTCGGGCATCTCAGTCTGATTTGGGAGCATATCGCTAGCGAATACACGGTTCAAAACCGTAGCAAAATGCTCTTTCCATCTCTTGAGCTGGTCCTCATCCGAAATGAGCAAGGAGCCGTCTAGGCTTTTCACTGGGTGCTGGCTGGAGCTGCGACCACTTGTCAGCTCTTTCATGATTCTGTAGACAGTCCTGCTGCGCACCTCCGTGCAGCTTCTTCTGCTTCTGTAGCCAGCGCGTTGATGTAGTTGCGCTTGTCACGTCGTACGCTACGCTGAACTTCTCTCATCTTCATGCGATATAGGGACTCTAGCTCGCTTCTACCTGCTGCTGGGGTAGCTGCAACGCGAGCTTTCAGCTGTTTTCGTTCGTCAATCCGTCTCCAGGTATCCTCGGAAAGCCACGCCCTATGTCTTCCCTGCGATCGACCGACAATTCTTTCAGCACCAGATGTAAAAACATTTTTCACAGCACACCAATGGTCTTGAATGGTTGCGGGCATTGAGCTGCTGATTGCTTCCACACCTTGCGAAAAGTGCTCCCTTAATTGTTGTCTATCGATGTTGAACCTGTGCATTCTTGTGTTGTCGTGGGATCTTCGAACTGCAGCAGTGCGTAGTTGGAGAGTAGCTATCATAAGATGGTGATCACGTACTATCCCCACATCTGCCCCTCGCCTGTTTCGGACGTCCAGGAGACTACGTCTAAAGCGGCGGCTGATAGCAAAATGGTCAATTTGGTTGGAGGTTGCTTGTCTGTCATTGGAAACCCAGCTGACTTTGTGGCAGGTCTTGTGCTCAAACATGGTGCCACCTAGCCAACAAGGCGGTTGGCATTGCAGAAATCCACAAACCTTTCGCCGTTGTCATTGCGGTTGCCTAGTCCATGCTTCCCGATTACATGTTTGAGCCCTTCGTTGTCGCTGTCTACCTTGGCATTCAAATCCCCCATCACTATGACAATGTCTTCATTTGGTGTTGTGTTGAAGACGGCACTTAAGAGATTGTAGAAGCTCTCCTTTTCGTCCTCAGACGAACTATTCGTTGGGGCGTAACACTGTATGATGGTGACGCGTCGTACTCTAGTCCGGAATCTGGCCGTCAAAATCCTATCACCATGAGGCTGCCAGGAAATTAAGCCCTTGCGTGCTGTTGTTGTTAGCAGTAGTCCGACTCAATATTCCCGCGGACTTCTGGATGGTCTTCCAGAATAGAGTAGTACAGTGTTACGCGTTGGAGACTGGTACTCGCCCGCTTCTAACCATCTTACTTCGCTTACCCCCAAAATGTCCAGTTTATATCGCATGAATTCGTTTTCCAATTGGAGGAATTAGGCGTTGTATTATTAACGTAAGTATTCACCCACGATCACTTTCAATTGAAATATTTGTTAGTTTCACAAAAATATTAACGGTTTTGAGTTCATTAATAAAAGTTTTCGGTCAGAAAATTCAAAAAGAATTGCCAGAAAAGAGAACACGTCTACTTTGTAGCTTGCATATTTTCAATATCAGTAAAGTTATTAGAAATGACTCCTCGTATCCAATTACCCGTTATGACGTCTTAAACCCCTGATGAGGTAGTCGCTCGTGCACTCACACAAAATTATAAAGACGTTCGAAGACTAATTGAACAGAAAAATTAAAAACATCTCGCAGAAATTAATGAATTGAAAGCACAACTTACTTCACTAGGATTGACTAGTACAGTCATAGAATATAAAGAGCAAACCATAGATCTCAGATCTCTTGTCCAGTAGGACTAGATGCCATAAAGCATTTACCTGAATTTTCAGGCTCACAAACTCACTACATCAGTTGGCGAGAAGCTAGGCGCTATTGCATGGCATTTCATCAGATAGGTAGTTCAAAATATTTATATATAATATATATATTTTATATATATTATATATATATTATATAATATATAATATATATATATTATATATAATATATATATTGCCAGAAATATATAAATAAAATATATAAATATATATTATATAAATATAATATATATATATTATATATAATTTATATATATATTATATATAATGTATATATAATATATATTATAATATATATATATTATATATATATTACAGCATTGACAATACTACGCAGTAAGATAACGCAACAAGCTAACGTTCTACTGACTAATAATGGCACAGTACTCAATTATGATGCAATAATAGCACGACTTGATTACGCATACGCTGATAAAAGACCACTGCACGTGATAGAACAAGAAATGAGTATTCTAAGAGAGGGACATATGACATTGCAGGAATATCAGGACGCATAGACGAGTATATTGATCAAAAACCTGACCAAAAGTGGATATTCTGAAAAGTAAAATTGACAACTAAAAGTTTGATATAGCGGGTGCTAAATACACATAGTTCAATATGCTGTTCTCATTTTTTTTTTTGTATATCGTGTGTTGTGACAAAAAGAGTTCAAAGTTAACAGTTGCATCTACTGCAATTTTATTTCAGTGCGTGTTACTTAGGGAAGTGCTGTTCAATAAGTGATATCGAAGGGTTGTGATAGAAAGCTAAACAAATTTAAATGGAGAAATCTGCTTCAGGTACGTATTTACAATTTCAATTGAATTTTGGAAATATTTCTTAAGTCATTGCAATAAAAATTGATTGCTCCTACGTGGTCGTTGCAGTACTGTGAGTCAAAGAATTTTTCACTTTTGTGCAAAAAGCACTCATGCGCTATGCAACATTTTTTTTTAAATGAACAGAAACATTTTGGCAGATGGAAGAAGAGAAAATTGCTTGAATGTTTATGTTATAAAGTATTTATGTATCTTGTTAATACATAGCAATTTTTAAATTTTCAAACTGAGGAACTAGTGTTTGCAACTCAGATGAAGTTAAGAGAGTCTGGGAAGAATGCTACTTCAAAAGTAATGACAGGAATTTTAAAAACACCCCAGAAAGCGGAGAAGTATAGACAGGCATACCTTGATAGCCTTAAAGAAAATAAAGAAAAATTGCCGGTACTAAAAGTATTTCCCATGTTTGTTGAAGCAGGGTTATCGCTAAACCAATATGAAATTATCGCAGCAACAAATAAGGTCTTTTTCTTGTTACGGTATCCTTCAAAAAGCCAAAACAGATTGTTATCCTATCCAAGGATCATACACTGTAACTGAAACCTTGGCCGAAATAAATCTGCGGAATTTTTTGGATCACGCTACAATTCGATTACTTATGTATTTGCATGTAGTTACAGGTAGCCTAAATGAAAATGAATGCAAGTCTCTAGAGCTAATTACAAAGTGGGGTTGTGACTGATCCCAGCAATCGCAATACAGACAAAAATTTGAAAATAGTTCAGAGTCAGATGCATTTATATTTCAAAGCTCACTTATTCCCTTGCGGTTGGTTTGTGGTTCAAAAATCATCTGGAAAAATCCAACTCCCTCTTCTCTCCGATTCTGCAGACCAATTCGAATAAACTTTGTTAAAGAAAGCACAGACATTTAAAAATGTAAAATAAACTATGTTCAAGCCAAGATTGGTTCACTAGACAAAACTACAATGACTAACATGGAGGTAAAACATACATTGCTTTTTACTATGATTGATGGCAAAATATGTAATGCAGTAACTGAAAGTACATCAGCACCGAAGTACTATATCTGCGGATTAACATCAAAAGAATTTAACAAATCAAGTAAACCAAACGTAATTAATGAAAAATCTATTACGTTTGGGTTGTCAATCCTGCATGCTCGAATCAGACTTTTCGAAAGCCTTCTGCACATTGCATAAATAAAAAAATGCCAATTACGAACATTGGAGAACAAAGAGGCATGTACGATTCATAAAAATTCAAATTCAGGGAGAATTTAGGCATAAACTTGGTCTTATTGTGGATTTTCCACGTGCTGGTTTTGGCAACATAAATGACGGAAACAGCAGTCAAAGATTTTTTAATCACCCGGAACTTGCTGCTGAAATAACGGAAATCGATTTACAGTTAATTTTCCCCTTTAAAATCATTTTAGAGACCATTTCAAGTGGATACAAGATTGATGCTGGCAAATTTGGGTTGTACACCATGGATACAGCTAGGCTTTATGTCGAGTTATACCCATGGTACCCTATGACTCCAACCGTGCACAAAATCTTAATGCACGGATCTGTATTTATAGAAAACGCTCTGATTCCTATTGTTCAACTATCAGAAGAAGCATTAGAAGCTAGAAATAACCACTTCAGGTAAGTTTATTTTTATTTTTTAAAGTAATTAAATAAAAAAAAAACGAATGTAAATATTACCTAATAATAAAATTTGAACTTACAGACTCTACCGCCTAAATTATGCCAGGAAGTTCTCTAGAAGAGATTGTAATATGGATGTCCTCAACAGATTTCTTCTTAGTTCTGATCCACTCATAAGTTGTCTCAAAAAGTCGCGATTGCAGCCAAGACAGTCATTTTCCAAGGCAACCCTAGAACTGCTCCTTCCAGAGGACTCAAATATAACTAATGAGAGATTGATGTCTCTGGGTGAAGACGAAATTAGCGAAGATTCATTTGATGAAGATTCATGGGCGGGCAGAATCCAGCGATTAGTTTCACCATTATTACAAAAAAAAAACATCAATTACCCTAATATGTTAACCATAACACATTTGGTTAACACCGTAAGCAAAATGCTCTTTCCATCTCTTGAGCTGGTCCTCATCCGAAATGAGCAAGGAGCCGTCTAGGCTTTTCACTGGGTGCTGGCTGGAGCTGCGACCACTTGTCAGCTCTTTCGTGATTCTGTAGACAGTCCTGCTGTCGCACCTCCGTGCAGCTTCTTCTGCTTCTGTAGCCAGCGCGTTGATGTAGTTGCGCTTGTCACGTCGTACGCTACGCTGAACTTCTCTCATCTTCATGCGATATAGGGACTCTAGCTCGCTTCTACCTGCTGCTGGGGTACCTGCAACGCGAGCTTTCAGCTGTTTTCGTTCGTCAATCCGTCTCCAGGTATCCTCGGAAAGCCACGCCCTATGTCTTCCCTGCGATCGACCGACAATTCTTTCAGCACCAGATGTAAAAACATTTTTCACAGCACACCAATGGTCTTGAATGGTTGCGGGCATTGAGCTGCTGATTGCTTCCACACCTTGCGAAAAGTGCTCCCTTAATTGTTGTCTATCGATGTTGAACCTGTGCATTCTTGTGTTGTCGTGGGATCTTCGAACTGCTGCAGTGCGTAGTTGGAGAGTAGCTATCATAAGATGGTGATCACGTAATATCCCCACATCTGCCCCTCGCCTGTTTCGGACGTCCAGGAGACTACGTCTAAAGCGGCGGCTGATAGCAAAATGGTCAATTTGGTTGGAGGTTGCTTGTCTGTCATTGGAAACCCAGCTGACTTTGTGGCAGGTCTTGTGCTCAAACATGGTGCCACCTAGCCAACAAGGCGGTTGGCATTGCAGAAATCCACAAACCTTTCGCCGTTGTCATTGCGGTTGCCTAGTCCATGCTTCCCGATTACATGTTTGAGCCCTTCGTTGTCGCTGTCTACCTTGGCATTCAAATCCCCCATCACTATGACAATGTCTCCATTTGGTGTTGTGTTGAAGACGGCACTTAAGAGATTGTAGAAGCTCTCCTTTTCGTCCTCAGACGAACTATTCGTTGGGGCGTAACACTGTATGATGGTGACGCGTCGTACTCTAGTCCGGAATCTGGCCGTCAAAATCCTATCGCCATGAGGCTGCCAGGAAATTAGGCCCTTGCGTGCTGTTGTTGTTAGCAGTAGTCCGACTCAATATTCCCGCGGACTTCTGGATGGTCTTCCAGAATAGAGTAGTACAGTGTTACGCGTTGGAGACTGGTACTCGCCCGCTTCTAACCATCTTACTTCACTTACCCCCAAAATGTCCAGTTTATATCGCATGAATTCGTTTTCCAATTGGAGGAATCTGGCGTTGTATTATTAACGTAAGTATTCACCCACTATCACTATTTGTTAGTTTCACAAAAATATTAACGGTTTTGAGTTCATTAATAAAAGTTTTCGGTCAGAAAATTGAAAAAGAATTGCCAGAAAAGAGAACACGTCTACTTTGTAGCTTGCATATTTTCAATATCAGTAAAGTTATTAGAAATGACTCCTCGTATCCAATTACCCGTTATGACGTCTTAAACCTTTGATGAGGTAGTCGCTCGTGCACTCACACAAAATTATAAAGACGTTCGAAGACTAATTGAACAGAAAAATTAAAAACATCTCGCAGAAATTAATGAATTGAAAGCACAACTTACTTCACTAGGATTGACTAGTACAGTCATAGAATATAAAGAGCAAACCATAGATCTCAGATCTCTTGTCCAGTAGGACTAGATGCCATAAAGCATTTACCTGAATTTTCAGGCTCACAAACTCACTACATCAGTTGGCGAGAAGCTAGGCGCTATTGCATGGCATTTCATCAGATAGGTAGTTCAAAATATTTATATATAATATATATATTTTATATATATTATATATATATTATATATATATTATATAATATATAATATATATATATTATATATATTATATATATATTATATATATATTATATAATATATAATATATATATATTATATATAATATATATATATATATTATATATAATATATATATTGCCAGAAATATATAAATAAAATATATAAATATATATTATATAAATATAATATATATATATTTTATATAATTTATATATATATTATATATAATGTATATATATATTATATATATATTATATATAATATATATATATTATATATATATTACAGCATTGACAATACTACGCAGTAAGATAACGCAACAAGCTAACGTTCTACTGACTAATAATGGCACAGTACTCAATTATGATGCAATAATAGCACGACTTGATTACGCATACGCTGATAAAAGACCACTGCACGTGATAGAACAAGAAATGAGTATTCTAAGACAGGGACATATGACATTGCAGGAATATCAGGACGCATAGACGAGTATTTTGATCAAAAACCTGACCAAAAGTGGATATTCTGAAAAGTAAAATTGACAACTAAAAGTTTGATATAGCGGGTGCTAAATACACATAGTTCAATATGCTGTTCTCATTTTTTTTTTTTTTTGTATATCGTGTGTTGTGACAAAAAGAGTTCAAAGTTAACAGTTGCATCTACTGCAATTTTATTTCAGTGCGTGTTACTTAGGGAAGTGTTGTTCAATAAGTGATATCGAAGTGTTGTGATAGAAAGCTAAACAAATTTAAATGGAGAAATCTGCTTCAGGTACGTATTTACAATTTCAATTGAATTTTGGAAATATTTCTTAAGTCATTGCAATAAAAATTGATTGCTCCTACGTGGTCGTTGCAGTACTGTGAGTCAAAGAATTTTTCACTTTTGTGCAAAAAGCACTCATGCGCTATGCAACATTTTTTTTTAAATGAACAGAAACATTTTGGCAGATGGAAGAAGAGAAAATTGCTTGAATGTTTATGTTATAAAGTATTTATGTATCTTGTTAATACATAGCAATTTTTAAATTTTCGAACTGAGGAACTAGTGTTTGCAACTCAGATGAAGTTAAGAGAGTCTGGGAAGAATGCTACTTCAAAAGTAATGACAGGAATTTTAAAAACACCCCAGAAAGCGGAGAAGTATAGACAGGCATACCTTGATAGCCTTAAGGAAAATAAAGAAAAATTGCCGGTACTAAAAGTATTTCCCATGTTTGTTGAAGCAGGGTTATAGCTAAACCAATATGAAATTATCGCAGCAACAAATAAGGTCTTTTTCTTGTTACGGTATCCTTCAAAAAGCCAAAACAGATTGTTATCCTATCCAAGGATCATACACTGTAACTGAAACCTTGGCCGAAATAAATCTGCGGAATTTTTTGGATCACGCTACAATTCGATTACTTATGTATTTGCATGTAGTTACAGGTAGCCTAAATGAAAATGAATGCAAGTCTCTAGAGCTAATTACAAAGTGGGGTTGTGACTGATCCCAGCAATCGCAATACAGACAAAAATTTGAAAATAGTTCAGAGTCAGATGCATTTATATTTCAAAGCTCACTTATTCCCTTGCGGTTGGTTTGTGGTTCAAAAATCATCTGAAAAAATCCAACTCCCTCTTCTCTCCGATTCTGCAGACCAATTCGAATAAACTTTGTTAAAGAAAGCACAGACATTTAAAAATGTAAAATAAACTATGTTCAAGCCAAGATTGGTTCACTAGACAAAACTACAATGACTAACATGGAGGTAAAACATACATTGCTTTTTACTATGATTGATGGCAAAATATGTAATGCAGTAACTGAAAGTACATCAGCACCGAAGTACTATATCTGCGGATTAACATCAAAAGAATTTAACAAATCAAGTAAACCAAACGTAATTAATGAAAAATCTATTACGTTTGGGTTGTCAATCCTGCATGCTCGAATCAGACTTTTCGAAAGCCTTCTGCACATTGCATAAATAAAAAAATGCCAATTACGAACATTGGAGAACAAAGAGGCATGTACGATTCATAAAAATTCAAATTCAGGGAGAATTTAGGCATAAACTTGGTCTTATTGTGGATTTTCCACGTGCTGGTTTTGGCAACATAAATGACGGAAACAGCAGTCAAAGATTTTTTAATCACCCGGAACTTGCTGCTGAAATAACGGAAATCGATTTACAGTTAATTTTCCCCTTTAAAATCATTTTAGAGACCATTTCAAGTGGATTCAAGATTGATGCTGGCAAATTTGGGTTGTACACCATGGATACAGCTAGGCTTTATGTCGAGTTATACCCATGGTACCCTATGACTCCAACCGTGCACAAAATCTTAATGCACGGATCTGTATTTATAGAAAACGCTCTGATTCCTATTGTTCAACTATCAGAAGAAGCATTAGAAGCTAGAAATAACCACTTCAGGTAAGTTTATTTTTATTTTTTAAAGTAATTAAATAAAAAAAAAACGAATGTAAATATTACCTAATAATAAAATTTGAACTTACAGACTCTACCGCCTAAATTATGCCAGGAAGTTCTCTAGAAGAGATTGTAATATGGATGTCCTCAACAGATTTCTTCTTAGTTCTGATCCACTCATAAGTTGTCTCAAAAAGTCGCGATTGCAGCCAAGACAGTCATTTTCCAAGGCAACCCTAGAACTGCTCCTTCCAGAGGACTCAAATATAACTAATGAGAGATTGATGTCTCTGGGTGAAGACGAAATTAGCGAAGATTCATTTGATGAAGATTTATGGGCGGGCAGAATCCAGCGATTAGTTTCACCATTATTACAAAAAAAAAAAACATCAATTACCCTAATATGTTAACCATAACACATTTTTTGCCATTTATTTTCATTAAAACATATCTAAAATAAAAAAAAATGTACTGTATGTATTTTAATGTATGAATATTCATTTTGAACAGAAATAATAACAAAAACAACGAAAAATAATTTTGGCCAGGTTTTTGATGCAAATACTCTATTATGCGACACAGTAAACGAAAAACTGACATTATTAACAAACGAAACTATTATGACATATTGTTCTACCTCCGCTGTAACTACGGAATTAAATATATAATTGACATCGAAGAAATTGCCTACACGGCAATTTAGCAAACATATTATTCTCCCTCAATCCACAAAACCTACCAAACGCACTCGCTAAAGCCGAGGAGTTGGAAAGTAATAATGCGCGTGCGAACTTCGGTCTCCATTTCTCTTCTCATCGAAATAAAGATAATAAACACGAACAAAATAAGATGCGATTTCCTTCACGGAATAATGATAACTTGCGAAGAAACTTTCATGATCAAAAACCACAACCTATGGAACTTGCCAACTCAGCCCATCATCCAATAAATTTCCACGAGGCAAACCGATTTAAACAAAATTATCGAAATAATAATTATCCAGGATTTCCCGGATAAGTGCCTCTCCATAAATATCCAAACCTGCGAGGCACTTAAGTGGGTTAGGCACTTATAAAAAACCCGCTTAAGTGCTCAGAAGCACTTATTTCTTTTTTATGAAGAAAACACGATTGATTAAGAACATAAATATTTATTCATTTAAAAAAAAAAAAACAAAAAAATCACATTGAAAAGCGTATTGTTACATACATACAACTATGAATTCAATTCACAAAAACTTAAAATGTAGGATCACATGTGAATATGTACAACATATTTATATTCATATATCGTTTATTAAATAATTTACAATATGTTACCTATAAAGATATATTAATTGTGAGCAAGTCACGTTTTCTATGAAGGAGCAAATTTGTGAAGCAGGGAAAATTAAAAAGTTAGAAATAAATTACAGGTAGGTACGCATAACTGGCTGAACACAATGCATGCCGCGGCCGCGCCGCGGTAGCGTAGTACGTAGAGATGTCAAATGGTGTGGCGCTGCACTCACAAAATTCGCCCACAATGGTGTAGCGCGTAGTAATGTCAAATAATGCCAGCTGATTAAAATTGTGTTTTTCTTTTTGAGTGTTATTGAGATTTGATTATTTTTGTGAGATTATTGTGCTATAATAATACAATAAAAATAATAAGAAGTGGATAAATTTATTTTCCTTTCACTAGCAAAATAATTTTTTCCACGGCGTGCTCTTCCATTTTGACTGTAACGAATATTTCAAATTTCTTGCGCTACTGCTGAACTCAGTTCAAGAATTCACCACGAAAACATCGTATAGAAAACCAAAACAGTCTTCAACAGTCGCCAATTTCTCTATCTGTCACTTGTGGCGCTGCACAAGTTAAAAGTAAACCAACTTCGTACTACACCACTGCTACCGCCACGCCGCAACTACCTCATTGTGGGCGCTCTAGTGAGTTCCCATATATTTTAACTCTGTGACAGATCGTACTACGCTACCGCGGCGCGGCCGCGGCATGCATTGTGTTCAGCCAGTTAAACTTTTATCCTTCATTTTTTAGAATAGAATAGAATTTATTTTCACTGAATTATGTTAATGTACATCGGTTTACAAATTCTTTTAAAGCAATGGCAAAAGCCGTCAGCCAAAATGACAGTTATAATTCGAGTAATAAATCGGTTAAAAGAAAAAAAAAATAATAATAATAGCATAAAAATAAAGTTAAATGTGTAGACTATATTTCTAAATATTGCTTTCTGTACTCCAATGCAGCCGAGACGTAGTAGAATAGTACTTTCCAGTTACTACCATTCAAGATTTGAATTACCTCCTCCCTAGATAGCACGGACTGATTCCAATAGAGTCTCCTCAGTCCCTGCAGAATAGGACATCTTCCCAGAAAGTGGTATACATCTTCTCTCTCCTTTAAATTGCACAGTGAGCAAAAGATTGGGAAATCATTCCGGTGAAGTCTGAAATTCAGTGGTAACAACTCTCCTCTCGCTTTAAAGGCTATGCTCATCTGCTGTACCGTATTTTTATCGTTGAAATAGTTTCTCTCCTTCAGGCTATGATTTAGAACTCTATATATACTGCGACTCCCGGATTGAAAAGCCCTTTCCATGAAGCTGCATGTTTCCTTTCATCAAGGGTCCTTAATATAATATTCATATCTGCACTCCAGCTACTTTTGTCTTCCCATCTTAATGACATATCTACACTGCAATATTCACTAAGTTCTTCCCACTTACGGAACAGTAGAGCCTTTCTGTTGAGAAAATAGCGAAGCATTATTTTTGGCAGTCGATGGTCTGGCATATCTACTACTTTTAGTATATATTTGAAGTGCAATCCCAAGGCATATAGGCTCAACATAGGCAGTCCTGTCTCAACATATAGCATATAATTTGGCGTATTTAGTGGAAGTTTGAAGATGTGCTTTAAAAAATATCTTTGTAGCGCCTCGACTTCATCATAGTCCTCATAACCCCATACTTGGCTTGCGTAACACATAATAGATCTAGCTGTGGCTTCAAAGAGTTTATACTTTGCTTTCGTTGATACATATTTTCTTCCGAAAACCCTTTTCCAGGTGCTGCTTATGACTCTTTTCGACTCTTTCAGCTTCTCCTTTAGGTGACTTGCATATGACAGTCTTGGTGTAAGTGTTACCCCTAGGTAGCGGTATTGCTTAACTATTTCTAGTTGCTCATGAGCAAACGACCATTTCTCCTCTCTGGCGTATCTTCCTGAATTATTTCGAAATATCAAGACTTTCGATTTATCGGTGTTTACACTGAGGTTCCATAGCTTGCTGTACTCCTCCAGCTTGTTGCTCATAAGCTGCAGCATATTTGGCGATTCTGCTAGAATGACGATATCGTCAGCATAGAAGAGAACTTTAATGATACAGTCGTCGAACTCAAGTAGGCAAGTAGGATGCTAGATCATCTAGGTATAAACTAAACAATAGCGGACTTAACATGCAACCTTGTTTGACACGTGTATTTGTGGAAAACCATTCTGATAGTGTGACACCTGTTCCATACTGCCGTCTGATTATCGTTGTATAGGCTTTGTATTATCCTTAACATTTTCGACGATATACCCAGTAAACTTAGCTTATAAAAAAGCGATTGCCTCCGTACCGTATCAAAGGCAGCACGAAAATCCACAAAAAATGCATACAGTTTTTTCCCCTTGCTGAGATACAATTTTGCTAAGTTGGTTAATACAAATATGTTGTCGAACGTTGAGTAGTTCGCTCTATAGCCAGCCTGAAACTCACTCAAAAGTCCTCTTGATTCTACCCATGTGGACAACCGTTGCAGCAAAACACTCGTAAACAGTTTCAGAAGAGTATTCAGGAAGGAAATACCCCTGTAGTTACCTGGGTTGTTAGCATCTCCCTTTTTAAATAGGGGGAATATTATATTCTTCTTGAAGCTTTCCGGAACTGTACCTGCGTTATAAATCATGTTGAAACCTTCCGTAACCAAATGCATAAAGCTCGTTGACGCATTTTTAAAAAACTCGAAGGTGATCCTGTCCTCCCCTGGAGCTTTCTTGTTTTTGCTTCCAATGATTGCCTTTTGTACTTCAGCAAATGAGATTTCTTGATTGATTGATTCTACTGATATCCATGGCAAGGCATACTGGAGCACAGTTACGAGGTTATTTGCATTCAGCAGATTTTGGAAATGTGCTGCTAAAGCATTAGCATCTAACTTCAAACCTTTGATGCATTTTACACCATTCAGCCTTCTTATTACTCTCCAGTACGTTTTGGGATCATTTGTTGTCGCGAGCTTATTTGTAAGGTCATGGATGTGATGAATGCGCTTTTGTTTGCATAACTCTTTGTAAGCTTTATTACTATTTTATTTATTTATTTATTTATTATATATTATATAATCGCTGTACATGTAAGAGTACACTTAAAATGAGTACAGGTAGGAAAAGGCAAACTTTTATGTATACAAAATGAAATAGTGTGTTAAAAATACAATATGAAAATGATACATTTAAAAAAAAAGAAAGAAATACAATAATAAAATAGAACATTAAAAACAGGAAAAAAAAGTTAAATTAAACAGTAAATAGTTGCAACCATGTAGACTAAGAAGATTAATATAACAAATACGAGTAATTTCAGTTTAAATTGGAGAAATACGAAAAACATGCCGATTGAAACTGTCTGTATTCGACTTTAGACTTCACCTGGTATGGCAGGTGGTTCCAAAGATTTACAGCATGAACGAAGAACTGTCTACGTGATGTCAAGCAAGTATATGTAGACGGCCTTAATGTTATATAGCGACTAGACCGAGATAGGACAAGCTTATTGTACAGATATGCGGGTTGCTTCTTGTGAATAACTTTGAAGAGTAGAATGCAGGATCGATATTTTAAAAAATGTTCCAAATCGCAACCAATAAGTTTGTGGCGTTCCGTTGAAACATGGTCGTACCTACGAAGATTAAACACATACCTAGCAGCCGAATTTAGCGCTCTTATTAATTTTCGAAAAGAAGTGCTGTCACAGTCAGCGAAAAGCTCACACCCGTAAATAATAATTGGCATGATAAGTGCCTTTACAAGTTTTAGCTTAATCTCAATAGGTAATATGGATCTACTAATTGAAAGACCTCTGAGGGATGCATATACTTTAGATACTATATTGGTTATGTGGTCGTTCCAAGTAAGCTCACTATCAAAAATAATCCCAAGGTTCTTTACAAGCGTGACATATTCAATACACGTAGAGAGAAGTTCTACTTTAGGAAAATCAAGAAGGTTGGGTTTATGTTTTAAGAAAGGGATAACTTTGGTTTTGTCTGGATTAATCATGAGGTCATTCTGAGTGGACCAACTAATCACAGAACGGAGATCCTCATTCAATCTTTCCACTGAGTCTTCCACCATTCCAATTGGGAAGCTTAAATAGAGCTGAACATCGTCCGCGTATATATGAAAATTACAATGGCACAACACAGTTGGAAGGTCGTTGATGAACATAGAAAACAGTAATGGACCAAGGATGGAGCCCTGCGGGACACCACTATTAACAAGACGAAAACTAGACAGTTGGGAATTATGCGAAACAGCTTGGACACGATTAGTGAGATACGACAATATTAGCTTGTTAGTGGGACTAGAGAAATTAAATTGTGTTAATAGTTTATTACAAAGAATTGACGGAATTACACAGTCGAATGCCTTAGAGAAGTCAAGTAATGCCAACAATATCGTTTTATTTTCATCAAAAGCTTGGCGAATGTCATCAGATACTTTTAATACTGCTGTTATACAGCTATGTCCTGATCGGAAACCCGATTGCATAGGGGTTAGTAGCTTTTTATTTTCGACATATTCCTTTATTTCACGACTTAATAAAAATTCGAAGACTTTAGACAAGAAGGGGAGAATAGCAATGGGTCTGTATTCCGGAGTATTAGCTTTTTTAGGGATAGGAATAATTTTTGCTTTTTTCCAGATATTTGGATCGGCGGATGTCATAAGGATGGTATTGAAAATGTGGGTAATATGAGGCAATATTATTGGAAGTAAATTTTTATAAAATATGGGTGGATATTATTAAGGGCAACAGATTTTCGTTTGATAGCAAGTATCGCCAATCCGACCGAATAAACATCAAATCTATTGACTGCAAAAGCTTCTTCACTATCATTTTGTGTCAATGACAAAGGAGAGCCAATGGCTACTGGACGAAAAGTACTGACAAATTGGTTGTTTAATTCATCTACGTTGATGTTTTCATCATTAGCCTTACGACTTTTTTTGCACAGTCCAATTTCTTGTACTTGGTTCCACAGAAATTTAGACGATCGATCGGAATTAAATTTGGCATTATAATAATTAAATTTTGCAGTTTTTATCATACATACAACAAGGTTTCGACTGACTTTATATTCCATATGCATTTCTGTGCAGCGAAATCGTTTCCACCGTCGGTATAAAGTGTCCCTTCGCTTAATGGCGTTTAATATTTCATTAGACAACCAAGGACAAGCTTTGCTTTTCAGCACACGTGTTTTACATGGAACATGTCTATTAAAAAGATACTCAAGACTAACATTTAGGAACTCTACTTGTTTGTTAACGTCAGACGACATATATATACTACTCCACTCAATATTGCTACAATCACAAAACAGATTTTGAACATTAATACTACGGAAATCACGATATTGAACGGGTTGTGAATAACTTCTACTTACATTTAGACTGAAGGTGGCGAATACAAGATCATGATATAGGAAAACAGGCACAGATAGTTGACTGTAACATTTCACAATACTTTTATCACTTGTCAAAATAACATCTAACAATGATGGTGCACAATTAGGTTTAAAGTGAGAGAGAAAGTCAGAGATCTTATGGTGCTTTTTAATGAGGAGCTAGATGGCATGCTAAGGAGATTCATGTTGAAATCCCCACAAAGAATAAGTTTTGGTGTCATGCAAGAAATTCCTTCAATAATATCGCACACAATACTGGGATGCGTTACATCCGGTGCCATGTAAATCGTATCAATAGCACATTTGTCCTCACCGTTCAGAATTTCAACAAAATAAAATTGACTTGAATGTTTATCATTAGAGCAACAAAGATGTTTTGATTTAATGGTATTTTTTACGTATATAGCAGCACCTCCACCTATTCTACCATAACGATCAGCACGGTAAAGTTTAAATCCCTTAAGCGAGAAAGCTTCGTTATTTACGTTAGGGTCAAACCATGTTTCGGAAACGCATATGATATCGATCTGACTGTTCTCAAAAATCAACCTGAACTCATGTATTTTATTCACAAGACTCTGTGGATTTATATGGCAAACATGCAGGCCATCGTAGCTCTTGCACATGGTATTTAATAAAAAATTAATCTTTTCATTCATGCTGTTAAAACTACCATCATTGATGTTTGGCATGATAAGGGATGGTAAAAAAGAGAAGAGTCGAACACAGAAAATATTTCATCGACATTAAGGCTAAAATTATAAAACTGAAAACTGAAATCACTCTTACAATATAAAACAAACCAAAAAAAAATTATGAAAAACAAAGAGACATGGTGCAAAGAGAAATAAAAAAATAAGAGATGTAGCAAAAAAAATACAAAGAGAAAAGGAGTAAAAAAAAATGATCTTATGTGTTGCTTGCATTGTGATCGTCTATGTTCGGTCCGATGGCATTCCTAAGATCTTCCATATGGTTTAGTAGGATGGGTGGTTGACTCAAAGAATGGCGTATGTAAATTTGCCCATCAATTGTATACACCGAGGTCAGGAGAGATCTTCGTTTGAGTTTTAAAGCTTCTCGCTGCAGCTGGTAGTTTATCTTAGTCAAGCTGTCGTTGATGAAGAAGGCATTTGAAGAGTTGAAACCAACGTCGCTTAGTTTAAGAGAGGCTTTTTGACTTTTGCGATAACGGGTGATCGCTCTCATCAAACTTTGCTTCTCCCGCTTATCAGACAGTTTGAGTATGATGCTGGCATCAGTGACGTGCGCTTGATTAGAAGAGCGCCGCTTCGCACGGAAGATTTTATTTAAACGGGGAGGCTGAATATTTACGGTAGAGCAGATTTTATGAAAGATGCTCTCCAGATTTTCATCAGCAGATTCTGGTATACCAAAAATTACAGCATCTGAGTTAAGTCTTTCTCGCTGACTTTCGTCTACCATGAGCTCCAACCTCTTAATGTCTTGGCAGTTTTTTTGAATTTGGTGTTCGATAGCCGTTTTCATGTCGTTGACCTGTGATTTGAGACGGTCTTCCAGCGCAGACAGCTTAGCATCCAACAGATGAGAGAAATTCTCTGCCCACTTTTCAAGTTTCTCCTCGATTCGGCTCCACAGTTTGTCAGCGATGATATTTGAGTTAGTTACGGTCGGAGAGGCAACATTTTTTTGTTGTTGGGATCGACCACTTCGGAACTCGTAGGGCATTTTTATTGCAGAAAGCGATAACCGAAATTAGCAAAATTATCAATTAAAATAGCTTTGATGAACCACTTGATGAAATAAACCTTACACAATTTTCCTTAATTAATGGCTTGGTTATGCTCTTAACAATAAAAACTTTGGTTTTACTGGGGAAATTAGGAAATTAGTCGGACGATGAAATAACACGTCTACTCCATGCGTATACTTTTACTTTACTTTTGGTATAGCTTTTTTATAATATCAGAGTTTAAACTTCTGGCCAGCTTGAGATACGCAAAAGACTTCCTTCTTGCTTTCATACAATCTGCATCGAACCAGGCTTCTCGCTTGCTTATCGGGGACTGTCTTTGTAGAAAACCCGAAGCTTCCTTAATGATACTTGCACACACATCTGCCACATTTCCTGGCACTAGGAAATCCGTCGCGACTTTGGATACTTCAATGTTAAGGTTGTTCCGATATCTCTCACTGCCGACGCTTCTCCACTTCAGTTTTGGAGGCAAGCAAGCATTGGTATCACCTGACCCAGTATTTAGCTGCAGTACTAGGGGCATATGGTCCGAGTGCGTTAGCAGCTCCATCTTAAGGTCTGTTGCATACTTAAACCATTCACCCTTTATTAAACAGAAGTCTATTGTTGAAAAACTGGAACCTCTGATGAAGGTATAATTACCCTGCACGTCACTGTGGTTTCATCCATTTAGCAGCACAAGTCCAAAAGCGTCACACATTTCAATGAATGACTTACTTCGCCTGTCCACCACTTTATCTGTCGCTTTCTTTCAAATGTGAAATTCGGGTTGCAAAATTCCTGCTCCAAATTTTGGATTTGCGCCTCTCCTACTCTGGTGTTACAGTCGCCTATAATCATAAGATTACTGGGGTTAAACGCTATCATGAAGTTATGTAACATGTTGAAATCGTTGGACCAATTCGACGAGTTAATATAGACTGGTATGATATACAGCTTTTCCTTGTTTAGCGAGCATTCTACCACAATTTTTTCGTTTATATTGAGAAATTTGCAAAATGAGGTACTAAAAAGCTCCTTCTTAATACCATAGATAGCACCTCCACTTGCTCTTCCTTTTATGTGGGTTCTTCTTGCTGGAATCCAGTGCAGTAAAAAATTTGGAAATTTATATTCATATGACTCTAAATCTTTTTCTTCAATAAACGTTTCAAATAAGAAAAATATTTCATGATTCGTTACAAATTCAAAAAAATCATTAAAAAGCAACTTATTCTTAATTCCTGCAACATTATACGCTAATATTTTTAAACAATTATTTAAATGTAATGTACTTAAATTTACTTTTATCCTTCATTGTAGTGCGCATTAGGTAAAATATTTATTGTACCAGATTGGTTTAATTACTTTTTACATTTTGAATTCTTAAGCGTGAAACATAAGGAACTGCTTACAGCATATGCGTTCACCATTTTTTTTTTTTTCGCCGAAAAATCTTCTAAAGACACCATAAGGCGCGACCGCGCGTGCTTATGGTAGTGTGAGATTTTTACTCACTAAAAAAACACATCTCTTCCAAAGTAATACTACAACTAAGCCGACGCTTATCCAGCAGTTTTATTTTCGCTTACGATACACGTGATTTTTGGGAGAAAAAAAAAATGTTCGTACAAAGTTAAAAGAAATGTAGAACTTTAGGCAGGTTAAATTCCAATGATAGTTCCTGCCTTTTTCGCGACCGGCGTATACTATGGCGCGAGGTCAAAAGGTTTTATCCTTTGCAGACGACGAATTGAATTATTCGCGTCAAGTAGTTGAATGACGGTACGGTTACAATGGCCGTGAACACGATCTTTGTGTTTACGCGCAAATTTTATTATCTCTTCGACGACACTGGGAATTCCCAGATCTCGATGAATATTTTCGTTACGTACATACCACGGTGCGTTGACGATCGTTCTAAGAACTTTATTTTCAAAAGTTTGTATGATGTTTCTATTGCTTTTCTTGGTACAACCCCATAGTTGTATACCATACGTCCACACTGGCTTTAGCACTTGCTTATAGATAAGCAGTTTGTTATGTAGGCTCAACTTCGAATGTTTTCCGAGTAGCCAGTACATTTGTCGGTATTTGTTTTGAAGCTCGTCACGTTTCTTTTTTACGTGCGATTTCCATTTGAGCTTAACATCTAGTCATTCCTAGATATTTTGCTTCGTTCACGTACGGTATTTGAGCCGAGTTTAGATATACAGGCAATCTATCTACTTTTTTGTACGTAAAGTTGACGTGAGTAGATTTGATTTCGTTCAGCACAATACGCCATGAATTCGTCCAAGCGTGGACTTTATTAATAGCATGTTGAAGCTTTCCAGTTGCTGCTTCAATAGTTTTGCCCGTGGTCAATATCGCCGTATCGTCCGCAAACGTGGCGACGACGACTTTCCTGCGGGATATCACGCGTGTAGAGTACATATAGAAGTGGGCCAAGGACACTTCCTTGTGGAACTCCGGCCGCAATCTCCTTGAAGTCAGAGTAATCATTTCCGTGCTTAACACGAAAGAGTCTCTCGGTGAGATACGATAGTAGGATTAGAAAGAGTTGCCGTGGCAGTAGTCGTTGCAATTTATACTCCAAGCCTTCGTGCCAAACCTTATCGAAAGCTTGTGAGACGTCAAGAAATACACCACAACAAATCTTTTTTTCTTCCAGAGCTTTCTCAATCACGTCAGTTATTTTGTGGACTTTGTCAATTGTAGAATGTTTAATTCTAAATCCAAACTGATGGTCAGGAATGAGACGTCTTTCGTCGATTGCGGGCTGTGGACGTTTGGAAAGAAGTTTTTCAAATATTTTTTAGATAACCGGCAATAGGGAAATAGGCCGATATGAATTCTTCTCATTTAGCGGTTTGCCTGGTTTCGGAACCATTATAATCTCGGCGACTTTCCATTGCCTCGGAACATAAAGCAATCTGAACGAAGCGTTGATCAAATAGAGCAGTTTGATAATAGCTTTATTCGGCAATTCCCTGACTACCTGTGCCGTTATCAAGTCGTAACCCGGAGCTTTTTTCGTCTTTAAATTTTGAATAACTCAGTTCAATCAATGCAACTTTTTTTACTTTAAAGTTGTCAGATGTTGTGACTGGGGAGTCGGGCGTTAACGAAGGGCCGTCGAACGGCTTAAACGTTTCTTCTAAGTGCAAAGCAAAAAGTTCTGCCTTTTCTTTGTCGCTCTTGGCTCAGTTTCCATCGATTTTCCGAATTGGTGGTTTCCGGATGCCTTTTAGCGCTTTTCAAAGCGAATAATTTTACTCTCTTTCACCGGAGAGATTTTCAAGGTAGGTCGCTATCTTTTTGCTTTTAAATTCGCGAATACTATCTCTAAGCCGATTGCATAGTCGGTTAAGGACCGTTTTATGCAGCGGTGCACGAGTGATTTGCCGCTTCTTTCGTGCTTTTCGTTTCTCCCTCACCAGTTCAATGATTTCTCTGGTATACTTTTCGTTGCGGTTGATCTTATAGCTTCTAGAAGGAGGGTTTCTCCATGCCGCTCTTTGAATTGCTTCCACGAAACGATCATTTTGGTCCTCTAGTTCACAAGGTGTTCTAAGTGATACTACATTTAAGGCGATATTTGTTTCGCAATCATTTCTAAAGCCCTCCCAGTTTGTTCTATTGCTAGTGACTCTTGGCGGTCCTTTTTTCTTGATCAGCGCTTCTCCAAGTAATAAACTTACCGGAGATTGTTCAGTAGAGAGATCAAAACATTCTTCGACTGTAATAAACATCTCGTAAATGCCTTTTTGTAACGAAAAATTCGATAAGATCCGACATTTTTTGTGAGTCAGTTGGCCAATAGGTCGGTTTTCCTGTCGAATAAAAACAACAACCGAATTCATTTGCCACTTCGTAGAGAATTTTTACTTTAGAAGATGTACATCTTGAACCCCAGAAGGTGTGCTTCGCGTTGAAATATCCACCAATAAGGAAATTTGAACCAAGGTCATTGAAGACACGAAAATAGTCATCTTTTTCCAGTAAGCATCACGGCGGACAGTAAACAGTTCACCATTTAAGACACAAATTCAATTAGGTACTTAAAAGAATTACTTTCAGGTAAATAGCAATAAAAGTTAAAATTAAAAGAGGCAATTAAGCGGGAAAGGTACTTAAGCGAAAGGCACTTAAAAGATGAGTTTTATATAAAAAATTCTTTTGAAATGTTGGTTCTAAGAAAATAGAGGTACTTATGCGGGTTAGGTACTTAAGCGAGGGGTACTTATCAGGGGATTCCTGTAATTCATTCCGCGACAACTCTTGTCCGCGTTTGGCAGAAGCCAAATTACAACACGTATAATAATCAGACACGACCACTGTTTAAAAGAGAGGAGGAGCCGAGTGCTCAACATTCTATGCAACTACCACCGGTAAAGCTGGAGCGAATCAATAATCTCAACGAAGGAGATAATTTTTTTGGGAGAGAGTGGGACTACCCCACATATACCGAACAGTAAATAACTAAAGAATTAAATTACTCATCGACACGGGCGCACACAGCCACTATTACCGGCCCAACGTTTTGAACGATGAGATTATACTCCCGATTAAAAGGAGAGCTGGAACAGTAAACGGAGAAATTATTATAGGCAAATACCATAAAGTTCTCATCTTTGGGGTAAAAACAAGATTTTATATAATATATAATTTAGAACATGATGCTCTAATAGGAGCAAACCTATTAAGTCAGGTTGACGCCAAAATCAATTTCGATACAAATATTCTAAGCTACGGCAATGGAAGAGAAATGGTATTTTTTGACAATAATACCCGGATAAACAATATAGAGGAATGTAGTACGGAACAGCTAGCCGAGTCAATGGTGAAAAGCATTCAAAGTATTCACAGTAACATTGATATGCCTTTCAGAACGGACGTTGCAGCAGAAATAAGAACGCACAACGACAAACCAATATGATGTAAGCAATACCCATATCCTTTATCGGCAAATAACTTCGTGAACACAAAAAAATACTTGGCGCAACAGCTCTTTAAGTGCCAGGGCCTAACTTCTCGGAACCACTCATGTTGCGTGCGTTGTATTTTTCACACGAATGGAAGCGACCTACAGTTTAGTGCCGTATCCGAAGGGCAATTTGTTTTGAGAAGCTTTCTCGAGACAACAATACTCTCGGATGTTTGTCAGACGTTCGCGAGAGATGGGACCGTGAAAAAACGTTGGTGTTTTCTGGGATTCGAACTTGGAACTTCACGCGAGTTAAGTATTGGCCCTAAGACCATACCCCTCATAAAATATAATTAAGTAATAAACCATACTTTGTATGCATTTTTGTCCAAATCCAATTATTGCAGCCGTCATGACTTTTTGATCGACCCATAAAAAGTTACGACGGCGGAAGAAGAAGAATTAAAGTATGCATAATTAAATAATGCATTCGGTTGACTCATTGTGGAATGGTATCCAGTACACTCGGTCAACCGATAGAATAAGAATTATTGATTGTGGGTCAGATACACTTGAGCAATATTGCTTGGGAACAGAGTGCATTACATAGTATGGCAATACCCCCAATAAAGAAAATGAAATAAAACAAGTAATATGGATTATGGCCCAATAATCCATATTACTTAAAATGTCGAATATGAGAATTCTGGTTTTCTTCTCGCATTCGAATAAGATAAGTTTAATTGATTTTAAACTCAAGAACTAACCACTACGGTGCAGCTCCGTTCTAAACGTCGACCGTAGTAAGGTTAGATTTTATAAATTTTAAACCCATTAACCGTAATCATAATAGATAAAAGAATAAAGTTCTTCTGAAAAATTTTACGGAGTCTTAAAATTTATTTGGCGCAGTCGGTAGGATCAGGTACAACTATCCTGATCCAAAACGTGAAAGTTCAGTACGAAAATCCCGAAAAGTTCAAACCGTTCGAAACCGTGAAGTTCCGTAAAAATCCGGGCAGACTGAAACGTAGCCAAAGTGAATTGTGTTAGTTCTAGTGGTCGGGAAATCCCGTGAAACGTTAATTAGAACAGCGGTGAATCAGTGAATTGTGTTTGACTGGTGTGCTTTATATATAGCATAAAGAAAAAAAAAATAAACAAAACACAAAATGGCACAAAATTATGTAGATATTGCAGATGTGTCCAACCGAGACATTTTGAACAGCCTAATGGCTATAGTGGCCAGAATTCCACCGGCTAGCTTCGGCGGCCATGTATTGAGAGAAATTCAATACTTACCCGAATTCGAAGGAGACAGTAAAACTCTGACACACTTCTTGACCATGGTTGAAAACCACCTCACAAATTCAGGAGGGGACCCCCAAGCAACATGGACGATAATCCAACAGGCAAAAGTCAAGGAACGAGCAATGGATCTACTCCTAGTCAACGGCGTATCCACATGGGACCAGGCGATGGAGCTCTTCAGACAGCACTACCGGCCCATCATCAACAGCACCGACTTAACGAGGGAAATATTAAATATGAGAGTGAGTTCCATCTATGATTTAGTTAATAAACTAGAATATCTATTAAGTAAGTTCAATACATATGTCATCTTTTCCGATAATACAGAGCCAGAGAAACTGTTGCTCCACAATATTATTATAAATAAGTTAAGAGAAATCACTGTAGGAAACTTAGCTAGAGAATTAAGAGACAAATACGATATGCAAGTTATAAAAAGAATGTTGTACTCTTATATTGGTTACGACCATGGAAACTTAAAGACAGTAGAAAATAAGATTCAGCTAGCCAATACCAAAGTAGACAGCAGAACAGAGTTCACAATGAACAAAGAACTGGGGGAAATTATAGAAACTCTGGGAATTTTAGAAACAATGGTGATCAAAGTAGCAGACCTGCAGAGAACGTTCGGAATAATAATTACTATCAGAACGAACCAAGATCATCAGGACATACTAGGCAAAGGCAGTTTCCAAGGCAACAACCCATGGATACTAACAATGTGCAGACTGACAAAAGACCTATCAGACAAGAAATCAATTCAGTTGAACTACCGGTTTTTCTGAATGGAGCCTCGGACAACTTATGACTATAGCCACCAACATTCAAAACCAACGACATTATATTTTAATAGACACAGGTAGTGCCATGGCTATAGTGAATACAAATAAACTTGGCATGACCCCGTACCCAATTTTAGATACCCGGCAAATTGAAATTAAAACTATTAATAGCACAGTAACTCAGAGTACAAATATAATTCAATATCCCGAGCCAATGGAATTCGGCTATAGTAATAATACGTTCATAAAAGTTACGCTCAGAGCTTACAAAATAAGAACTAAACCATACTTCTAGGCATGGATGTTCTTAAGAACATAGTAAGAACCATTGACATCGAACAAAGGAAAATAGTCCTGAAAAACAAGACCATTTTGAAAATAGAACGTGGACAAGAGTTATCCTGCAATTATCTAAAGGAAGGTAATCCTGATTTCGGCAGCCTGAATCGCGAAGAAGAAACAGCATTAACCTCCTTACCAGATGAATACAGAGATATTCAATATCGGGATGGCGATCGGCTAACCCACACTTCGACGATAAAACACGAAATTCGCCTGAAAGAAAATAAACCCTTGTATTCAAAATTGTACCGGTTACCAAAAAAACACGAAGACGAAGTCACTAAACCAATTGATGATATGGAGCGACAGGGTATAATTAGGAAGAGTATGAGTAGATACGCTTCCCCGGTCGTAGTGGTTGCAAAAAAAACAGATAAGGACGGTCAAGTGCAGTATCGCATTTGCGTCGACTATAGAGCGTTAAATGAAATCACTGAAGACGACCGTTTTCCTCTACCCAATATAGATAACCTCTTTGATAAGTTAGGAAAAGCAATTTATTTTTCAACACTTGATTTGGCAAAAGGATATCATCAAATATTAATGCACCCAAATGATATAGCCAAAACTGCATTTATAACGCCACAAGGATTATACGAATATGTTCGTATGCCCTTTGGGCTGAAAAACGCACCAGCTACCTTCCAACACTTAATGAACCATGTACTACGAGAATATATAAACAAAACTTGCGTTGTTTACTTAGACGACATCTTGATATTCTCTACGTCTCTCAAAGAACATTTGACAAATCTTAGAGACATTTTTAAAACCCTAAAAAAACATAACCTAAAACTGCAATTTGGTAAATGCTCATTTCTCAAGAAAGAAACCAAGTTTTTAGCCCACATCCTGACGGAAGACGGCATAATGCCGAACCCCAATAAAGTAGCGGCGATCAAAAATATTCCACTCCCGCAAACAGAAAAACAACTGAGAAGTTCTTTAGGAGCTTCTGGGTACTACAGGAAATTTATACAAGACTATGCGAAAATAGCATATCCAATGAACAGGTACCTCAAAAAAGATACGAAAATAAACATCAACGACCCCGAATACGTAAATGCGTTTGAGACGCTTAAACTTGATTTAATTACACACCCAATCCTGAAGTTTCCGGAATTTGAAAAGCCATTCCACCTGTACACAGATGCAAGTAACTTCCCCATCGGAGCTATCCTCACACAAGACAAACAGTCGGTTTGTTACATTTCGAGGACGCTTAAAGAACATGAACATGAACACTATAGCCATTGTCTGGAGTGTGTCTAAATTAAGACCATATCTGCTGGGGAACAAGTTGAAAATCACTACTGATCACCTCCCTATAAAGTATATGAACAATAAACAGCAAATTATCCTAAATTACGATAAAGAACCTATGATCGAAACACTTAATGGTAAAAGAATTTTGTATGTTAGAGCCTCCGACTCTATAGGAACAATAACGGACCAACTCAAAGAAATGGCCCATGGAACAATTATGCTCTCTTACTTCACCATAAATGCCAAGAAATAGAAAATAGACGTACTATAGAATTGATTGCATATTATAAAATGAAAACCTATGTAATTTCGGGTACAACTATTTATTAATTTTTTCTTTATTTATTTTTATTTGGAAGTATAGTGTATAAGAATGTCAGAAGAACGGAAAAAATTAAAATCAAAATTAATAACCTAACGGAAAAACAAGAGGGGGCCGCATCGGATACTCCAAAACATAATAATTTCCAGGAGAAAATGTTGTCTGAGGAAGGAGGGGTTAAGTATTATTATATACCCCTCATAAAATATAATTAAGTAATAAACCATACTTTGTATGCATTTTTGTCCAAATCCAATTATTGCAGCCGTCATGACTTTTTGATCGACCCATAAAAAGTTACGACGGCGGAAGAAGAAGAATTAAAGTAAAACGTAAACAAATGACCCCAATGCATTCGGTTGACTCATTGTGGAATGGTATCCAGTACACTCGGTCAACCGATTGAATAAGAATTATTGATTGTGGGTCAGATACACTTGAGCAATATTGCTTGGGAACAGAGTGCATTACATAGTATGGCAATACCCCCAATAAATAAAATGAAATAAAACAAGTAATATGGATTATGGCCCAATAATCCATATTACTTGAAATGTCGAATATGAGAATTCTGGTTTTCTTCTCTCATTCGAATAAGATAAGTTTAGTTGATTTTAAACTCAAGAACTAACCACTACGGTGCAGCTCCGTTCTAAACGTCGACCGTAGTAAGGTTAGATTTTATAAATTTTAAACCCATTAACCGTAATCATAATAGATAAAAGAATAAAGTTCTTCTAAAAAATTTTATGGAGTCTTAAAATTTATTTCGCGCAGTGATCCGACACACTAACCACTTACACCACGGCGCCCAACTTCGTGAAAAGCGAAGTGCAAATATTATTAAAGGAAGAAATAATACGGCCTTCCAAATCACCGTATAATAGCCCAGTATGGGTCGTGTCGAAAAAGGGCACAAATCAAGACGGATTACAAAAAAATAGATTGGTGATAGACTATAAAAAATTAAATGAGAGCACTATCTCTGATAGGTATCCCATACCAGATACAAATGTTATTTTGTCTAATCTAGGCGAGCAAAATATTTTCGACATTTGATGTGCAACCTGTATTTCACCAAATTAGGCTGAAAGGATCAGATATTTTATTTATTTTTTTTTTTTTTCGCTGGAAGGAAAAATAATCGAAAGACATTGCAGAGCAAGTACGCGAGGGATGCTCTGCAATAGTGAGGGACTTTAACCCAATCTAAAAAACCTCCCGGGAGGACTGACTTTCGTCATCCCGAATGGGATTGCACCTAGTCGTTCGACTAATCGGCGATTTATTTTTGATTTCTTTGGGAAGTAGAAAAGAGTAATCCGCCGTTTGTCAGATTGCAAGCCTTTTTTGTTTGAAAATATAACCTAATTTCTTGGCCTTAGCTAACTCTTATAGATCAAGAGGTTTTACCCTTCTTAGTCTCCTGATTACATTGTCAGTATTTATTATTTCTCTTATTTCTATGTTAACATGGTTGAGAAGCCTACTTCTGTGCCTTTGAGCAACTTTTTTAACTTCCTCTTCAACCATTTCAATATTTAGATCTCTATGTAGATCAGCGTTGCGTATGTACCAAGGTGCATTAACTATGTTCCTCAGTACTTTATTTTGGAAGACATGGACTTTTCTTATATTTTTTTTGCATGTGCATGCCCATAACTGGAGCCCATAGGTCCACACTGGTTTCAGAACTTGCTTGTATAGCAATAACTTATTGTAGTTGGACAGGGATGAGTATCTCCCAATTAGCCAATACATTTTACTGTATCTCATGTTCAACTCATCACTCTTTTTCTTTACATGAGGTTTCCAGCGCAGTTTAGCGTCCAGGGTCATGCCTAGATATTTAGCTGTATTGGAGTATTCCACAACATTGTTGTTTATGTATACTGGAATGTATGATACGTTTTTATACGTCAAATTAATGTATACTGACTTTAGGTCATTTAACCTAATCTGCCATTTTTTTGTCCATTCTTATATACTGTTTATTGCCTTTGTGGCTATTTCCGTAGTTGCTCCCACTGCAAGTACCGCAGTGTCGTCTGCAAAAGTTGCTATAGTGGTTTTTCCACTTTCAGGCAGATCGCTAGTGAATAAAAGGTATAGCACATGACCCAATACACTGCCTTGTGGTACCCCAGCTTTAATTTCTCTTAATGTTGAGTACACTGTCTCTTGTTTAATTCTGAAGAATCGATCTGATTTATATGACTCCAGAATTTTTGAATACTGCTTCGGCAGTTGTTTTTGTAATTTATGGATCAAACCTTTGTGCCAGACTTTATCAAAAGCTTGTGCTATATCAAGAAATATTGTAGAGCACACATTTTTCTCTTCAAATGCTTTTTCGATTTTATCTGTGATTCTATGCACCTGATCAATTGTAGAGTGATAATTTCTAAATCCAAAATAGTGAATTGGGATTATCGATTTTTCGTCAATTATTTTTTGCAGACGTTTGACCAGCATTTTTTCGAATAACTTGGACAACATTGGTAGTATCGATATTGGGCGATATGAGGCTACTTCGCTGGGTGGTTTGCCTGGTTTTGGTATCATTATTACCTCCGGGACCTTCCACATGCTTGGCACATATCTTAACTTGAATGCAGCATTTATTATCTGCGCTAGTTTTGTCAAACCTTTTCGTGGAAATTGTTTTAAAATTTCCCCTATAATTAAATCAAACCCTGGGGCCTTTTTTATGTTTATTCCTTCTTTAATTTCTTTGGCAAGTTCTTTAGCTGTTACCGGGCGAATAGGTCTATCTTCATCGCATCTTACTTCGATTCCTTTATCTTCATAAGGTTTGAAGACGTTTTCAAGATACTCTGCAAAAGTGTTTGCTTTCTCTTGGCTGCTTTTTGCCCAGTTACCTTCTCTGGTACCAGCAAGGTGGAATGTGAGCTTTTTGCCTGTTCATTTTCTTTGTTGCCTTCCAGAGCGAGTAGTCGGTACTAGCATCATTTGTAAGACTTCTAAGGTAAGTTTTTAAGGTCTCATTATTAAACTCTCTTATAGATTTTCTGAGCTTGTTATTTAAGTTGTTCAGTGTGGTTTTGTCGCTTGGCGCCCTTGTCTGTTGCCAACGTTTTCTAGCTTTCCTCTTTTCTGTAATAATTTCACATATTTCGGGAGGATAAGAGTTTTGTTTAATCTTGTCTGCTGTTTTGGGAGTTGCAGCCCATGCAGCCTTTTGGATATTGAGTGTAAATATTTGCACTGCTTCTTCTAGTTGGTGTTCTGTTTGAACAGCTGAATAGATGAATATTTTCTTCCAACTTCTGTCTGGAGTAGTTCCAATCAGTCAGTGTATTTAGACATTACGGAAAAAATAGTCATACTGCAATACAAACAATTAATGAACAGATAAAAATAAACAAACGCTTTAACAAATCAATAGAATCACTTAAGACAATTGTAAGAAATGATAGAAGAATAATATTAGATAATTTTAATAGAATAGAAAGTACTATAAAAAACATATTAAAACAACAAATGTTTCTAGATCAAATAACAAAATTAAGATTTATAGATAATAAAGTTAACCAAATACAAGACAATATAGTATCAGCAAAACACAATATGGCATAATACACCCCAGCATTCTTACATCAAAGGAAATAAATGAATATGAGATTGATTTTTATAAACTAAAGCTATTAAAGATGGCTGTTCTTGAATATAAAAATAAATTCATTGTCATTGCCGTTAAAATTCCAAAAAATTATATTACAGTAGAACAAACATTAATTATTCCTTTACGAAATAAAGAATATCTTGAAATAGATAATGAAGATGAATCTATCATAGAAATTAATAATCAAACTTATATATACCAACCAGATGTAAGATTTAAAGAATTAAAAAGTAAACATTGTGTAATAACTAATAGTTGTAGATTAAGGTATAATAATAAAACCCAGATATATGTTATAGGTGACGAAACTATTATAATCAAAAACGCACATCAAGAAGAACTTATACAAAATTGTGACAACAGAAAAATTGTAGTAAACAAAAACTATCATATTAACTTCTTTGATTGTCAAATACATTTGTTAAAAGAAACTTTTTATAATCAACAGAAAATTATCCAACAAAAATTTTTTTTATCCCAATGATAATATGAATTCTTCATTTGGAAGAATTATTTCTTTTGACGAAATTGTTAATAGTAATTTTGAGAACATTAAAGAAATAAGAGAACTAAAATTGCATAAAAACATTTCATATACCATAAACTTAAGCATAGTAATAATAATAATATGTATAGCAATATTAGCAACATACTTTTGTAACAAAAAATACATAATAAGCAAAGATACCAACAATAGAATGCAGGGGAATTCTTATCTAAACCGAGGAGGAGTAACATATGCAACACCAGCAACTCTGGTCATACCCCCAAAACCACCAAGAGCAACAACATTTACTGACCCAATTACATCACCACCAAATGATGACCGGGCAAGTGCAAGCAACCTGGATATAAACAAACATGCAATTATGGGTCAAGCCATTTCAGCAGTATCAGCAATATCAACGTATAAAACGACAAGCGGAACCACAGACAATCGTCCTATAATTCGCCGATAGTTTTAATCGCAGCCACACTCAAGACAGCGGGTTAAAACTAAAAATATTATTGTACACTTTAAATATTAAAATAAATAAAGGCGAAAGGTCCAGTTGAGACCTGGGTCAAGTTAAAAGCAAACATAATTGTGTTTTTTTTAGACCTAGTCGAACTCGACAATATAACTCGCGCGATGACCGGTTATTGTCAATTACATGCCCGTTGCTCAGCGTTTGAGTAAAACCGTACACCGAAAATTTCAATCAGCTTTGAATTTCTTATGTACGTGTTCCTGCTTGTTCAATGCACGACAGTTTGGCTTGTGGACCTGTATGCTTATCATTACACAAGCAATACAGAGAGAGAGAGAGAAAGAGAGAGAGAGAGAGATTATTCCACTCTGCGTCTATATTCCCAAAAAACCTATTAGTGTTGTACATGATGTCTACTTATGTATTGAGATTGCTTTTTCGAGACAACAATACTCTCGGATGTTTGTCAGACGCTCGCGAAAAGTGGGACCGTGAAAAAACTTGTTGGTGTTTTCTGCGACTCGAACTTGGAACCTCATGCGTAGTGATCCGACACACTAACCACTCACGCCACGGCGCCCACAATTGTGAGTTTTCCATGGATATTTTCTTTGATTGTGTGTAGTGTAAGTGTGAAAATTTGTATTCGTCGATGGCTCTAACGGGATTGTTCGATTATGTATTCTTCGTTTGATCGAGCGTGATTGCGAGAATTCGATTTGATTGTAATTTTCTGATGAGACCGAATAAATCGACAATCGACTTACATTTTTGGCAATTGTTAGGTCCGTTCGTAGATTGTGGAATTTTAAAGAGTCGGGGTAAAGTTCTCTCAAAGAGAGGTAAAGTTACGAAAAAGTGAACGAACTGGTTGAATCACAAGAGTTGCCCATTTTTTAAACGCCAAACCTCAAATCCATTTGCACCCGAAAGAAAGAAAGAGAAGGAACAAGCTAACAAGAAATTACGTATACAGCGATTTGACAAATTTCATAAACCATACCAAAGAAATTTCTTGCACTAAAATTCGCAGCATGGAGAAATTTCTTATTCTCTCGAGAGCGCCGTTAGAGTACGAAGTACCTCATGGATCGAAAGTGGACCCATTGCTTTTCATTTTATTCACAAATGAACTATTAGTATTTGAGAAAGCCACACCCCTTGCGTATGCGGACGACACAGCCCTAATCGTTCGACACCGACAACTTGACACTGCAATCTCGAAAACGAGGACTGCCCACATGTACAATATATTCAAGGCAACCTATAGAGCAAGTTGATAGTTACAAATATCAGGGAGTCACAATCGACTATCACTTCAGATGGGACCAACACATAAACAATCTACGCACGGACTTAAAAAAAATGCTGTTCGCGATTATATATCTTAAAAATCAGTCTACTTTCGAAGTTCGGAAACAGGTGTACCTACTTTTCTCTGGTCGAATCCAAACTGAAATACGGAATACTAGGTTGGGGAAATGCAGCAAAAACTCATCTTGATAAACTAAGTAGAATCCAGAAAATAATCTTCAAAAACATCGGCCGCTACACAAACAACACCCTTGAAGTCCTTAACGTGAAGCAAATCTACGAGATGTAACCTTAGAGTACTATGAGGCAACCCGTTTTCAGACCACGATGACACACCACCTTAAGGCAAGGATTACACTTTTAAGTTTTATTTACGACTTACGTAAGTCTTACAGAAGTAACTTACAGGAATGTTCACACTACAGATGTACTTACGGTAAGAAACACTTACGTAAGTTAAAAGTAAGTTGAACTTACGTAAGCACTTACAAAACTGTTTACACTATCTTACGAGTAAATTGCAGTTGATAGTTTGTTGTGACAATGGTTTCGCGCCGACAGCAAGTAGCTGCTGCAATAATCCTCACAATCTTAAAAATTAAAAATTTTAGGGCATCAAAATAACACCAGTTAGAATCATAAATGTCTTTTGACCCGCTGCCACTTTTCTTTGTTTTTGTTTTTTTTTTAACTCTTGAAGAAACCGGCCCTTTAAATTGTGCAATTTTCTTATTATTTCTTCTGCACTTGTATCGAAAATGTGGGCAATCGCATTCAATGCATGGTTTTATTTATTTCTGTCTTTATAATCAGAAGAAGTGTAGTCCCACAAAACACTATTTCCTTCAAAATTTTCAATAAGTTTTAATGTTTCCGATTTTGTCCAAACTCTAGGAGCCACGGCGTGTGGAAGAAAAACACAAAACTAACAACCGAAAATAACTTACAACGCCCACACGCTCAAATTCTATTTCTCGTAAGCAGATGCTGGTTGAGTAAGCTGTGAGAAGTCCGTAAGTGCTTGCGAACGTGTTTACACCGTTTCAATTCTCTCTCAACTTACAGCTTACGTAAGTTGGTAAAATGGTGTTTATACTAGTAATTTTTTCAGAAGTTACTTACGTAGGTAACTTACGTAAGTAAAACTTACATGTGTAATCCTGGCCTAACACCAGAAGACGAGCCCGGAAACTACTTGAAGTGCCAGCATTCTACAACATCTACGGAAAAAGGCAGCTAAAATGCGCAGTACCAACAATTCTTAATAACTTACCAAGAGAACTTTAAATTATAATTTACCCAAAAGAACGTAAAAAAGAGATTAAAGAACACTTTCTTAATTTATAACAACATATGTACATACACTAATTCAATAATTTAGATCTGAAAATAGCACTCTTTTTTCTAAAAATAACGAACACATTTTTATTTTTCTATTTATTCCTTTTTTATTTTTTTGTTGATGAAACTACGTACCTATGTATATATTGTAATGAATTAAAATAAAGCTCACGAGACAAAGAAAACTAAAATAAGAAGATCATTCTCCTGTAGAAAAGCCATAGGCTTCGCAGGTATCCTTGTGTTAATATTGTTAAACTTACTTTTAAAAAATAAAGAAATAAAATAAATAAAATCTTCTATAAACAACTACGAAAATTCTCCGTACTCGAACAGGTTTTCGTAAAAATTCGCAACTTTTCGTAAAAATGCGTTGTTTTGGGAGGGTATGCGAACGGACCTGTTAATATATTAGATTATAAGATTCATTCACAATCGCCCATCGCTAGTCTAGCCCACTTCTAGGCTAGATTGTAGAAGTTCGGTGATTGTGTCGAGAAGTTTGCCGGACATTAGTAGGACGATGCATATGCGACAAATTTTCCTCCTACTTACTTACTTACTAAAGTGGCGCTACAGTTCGGGGTGAACCTGGGCCTCAACCAACAAGCCTCTCCATTTAGCTCGGTCTTTAGCTAATTGCCTCCACTTGCGCACTCCAAGTTGGTCGAGGTCCCCTTGAACTTGTGCGCGCCACCTACGGCGAGGAGGTCCTTTACTGCGTCGTCACTCGGGGTTAGATTCGAAGACCTTGACAGCCATAAAGGAATTTCAGAAGGAAATGGAGGAGCTTCGTGTACAGCTGGAAGTAGCTACAGCCAACGTTGCTGCCGAAAAAGCGGAACACCTCCGCATAGAGCAACTCCTCATCAGCTTTGAGCCAGCCAGTTCGCCTCGTCTTCACAGAGAGAAAAACAATTGTAAAGTCAACATATCAAAGTTGTTAAAAGCAAATCGATAGAAAATTTCTTTTAAAAATACGTATCAACAGCCAAAACTGCTGTAATCGCCAATTTCAAGTAAATTTAGCCGTGTAATCGGTTGATTTGGAATACTTTTCAAAAACAATTGGATCTGTAAAAGCAAAGGAGAGTTTGCTGATCTTATGGAAATACATTTACCACCAAGATTAAATTTCAACTTATTTTTAGTTGCTTTTAGTGATTTCAGTTTCAATCGTGTAGGTCTAGTCCTGTAATGTACAAGCACTTTGTTGATTCTACCGATTTTCTTTTGTGCCAGTAGTTGGATCAGCAAAATCTACAGGTATTTCAGTTTCTTTTGCCGAAGTATCTGTAGGACTCTTATCAGATCACCGATAAATTCAACAGATTAGTGGTTGATTGAACAATGAGGCAAAATCGTAAATTCAACATTTTATGCTATTAGCTGAAAATCAAGACCGGAAATCGTTGAATTGACTGTCGTTTCGGTAGTTTCAACAACTTCTTTTCCTCCGTGTCCCCAATAAAGCCTCCTCACCCGCCACCACTTACTCAACGAGCCAAACTTTAGGAACTCGATTTTCATTAAATAAACCATGTGCATGGGTGCTGGAACAGCCCAGTACGCACCGAATACATTTTCACCGCCGCCACAGCCACTACCTATGCCGATAGCCACAACGACAGTCATGTGTGCTAGTGCTGGAACAGCTCAGTACGCACCCGTGTCATAGCAACTACCGTCGCAACCCGCACCGTAAACCACAAACGCTACCACAGATGGTCAAGCAAGACAACTTGAGTAACTTTTTACATCTGTGCCGAGAGTAGCAACATTCATACCACCTTTCAGCACGTTCCAGCCCAGCAGTCAGCCGGCGAATCAGCCTTCGCCACTCTTTACGCCGCCGATGTTAGTAGCTAACCAGCCGTTAACGCATACACGTTCTCAGGGGAGCGAACGAAAACTATATGACATACCTGCCTTCACCAGTCGACCTGAGGATTTGCCGATGTTCTGCACTGCCTTCTTGGAATCCACTGATATGTTAGGGTACTCTAAGGTCGAAAACCTATTCCGCTTGCAGAAAAGCATCAAAGGGGATGTAAAGTTGGTCGTGGAAGCTCTTCTAATCCACCCAGGCAACGTAAACGGGATAATGTCAGCTATGGAGTTACGTTTTGGCCGCCCGCAGTGTTTACTACAGAGTCAACTATCTAAGGTGAAAGAAATCGTTCCAATTTCAGAAGGCAGATTAGAAATGCTTATTCCATTTGCCACCTGGATCCAAAGTCTGTCCACATTCCTTGAGTCTAGTCGAATGCATCAGCACCTAGCTATCCCTACTCTAATCGACCTACTTGTAAGCAAGCTTCCAATGAGTAAACGCTTGGAATGGGCCCAACGAAGTATCTATATAAAGCCGTATCCCACAGTAAAGCATTGCGACGAATGGTTGAGCGAAATTACCTGACTCGTGTGCCTCGTCACTACATCCTCGCTTCAACCACCTGTCTAAACTGACAACAGGATCTCGGAGCCTGCTGGATACCGGCACCAATGCCAATGTCGAAATAATCAACTAGTAAAGAAGGTTCTGCACGCCAGCGAACAGTCTTCGTCAGCCACCGCCAAGAAGGATGTAAGCCGCCACTGCAAGGGGAAGTCACATCCCTTAAATAATTGCAGAAGCTTCGTCAACTTGGAGGTAACAGCAAAATGGGACTTCGTCAAGAAAAATAGGCTATGCCTCTCTTCTTTAAAGTACGGACACAACGTCAGTGCCTGTAGGCAGCGGAAAGCCTGTGGGATTGATAACCGTCCAGAATTCACCACCCGTCACTTCACGAGTCTAATGTGACGTAGAAGCCATCACCACCCGCAGATGAGAACGAGCGAGCACTCAGGACATTATTGAGTTGCACAACATCAACCCAGCAATTTTCTTCTGTGTGGTCCCAGTGAGGCTCTAAAATGACGACATCATGTTGAAGACGTTTGCGCTCTTGGAAGAAGGGTCATCCGTGACAATTATAGATTCAGATTTGTCGGCACAACTTCGCTTAAGTCGCTAAAGGAAGTCCCTAAATCTACAGTGGTTCGGCGAAGAGACATCAACCAAGGAATCAGTAGCTGTTGACCTTCAAATCAGTACTGAACAAGATAACGCCCGGAAGTTTTCTTTGAACGGGATTCAAACTGTCAGTGGGCTGAGTCTACCAATTCAAACGCTTACTATCGCCGACGTAGAGCCGTCTCTTCACCATTCAATTTTGATGTCACTTGCCGAGTATGACAACGTCAAGCCCCAACTTTTAATTGAACTTGATCATTGTTATCTAGGAGCGCCAAAGCTAGGATGAGTTGTCTATGGCAGGTCGTCTGGAGAAAACGTAAGAGACCCCAGTGGTGAATTTATTCTTCACAGCAGAGCAGTTTGAGATAAAGAGCAAGCACGTCTGGACCAGTTAGTCTGCGAGTTCATTGACTTGGATAGCTTTGGTATACAAAGGCCAACCCAATCGCCAGTCTCACCAGTTGATAAGAGGCCATTGCAGATTCTCGACAAAGGGAGTTGGAATTCGCTTCGAGACGGGACTCCGGTGGAAGGGTGACACGTTTACAGTTCCATCAAGCCTCGAAATGGCCAAGCAAAAACTACAAAGCCTTGAATCGAAAATGGTAAGGGATCCAGAGTTTGGTGCAGCTTACGAAGAAATTATCAGAAAGTGGATACGCTAGGAAACTTACAGCTGTAGAAGTAGATGCAAGTACTTCAAGGACCTGGTATCTTCCTCATTTTAGCGTCCAAAATCCGAACAAGCCAGGAAAGCTCCGACGGGTCTTTGACGCGGCTGCCAAGGTGAGTGACACATCGTTAAATGATTTTTTACCCAAGTGCCCTGACGATCTTAAGCCATTGGTGGCTTAAACCAATGCGGGCCGTAGCAGTCATTGGAGAAATTAAAGAAATGTTTCTCCAAATCTTAATCCGACGAGAGGACCAGGACTGTCAACTGTCAACTGTCCATCTAATTCTCATGCTGGCGGATGTTGGTTAGTTAGTTAGTAGTTCTTTATCAGTATTTGGAATATTTTACAATAAAATCTTTGACAATAATTTCATTCAATATTACACATTTAAAAAAGCATACTATCAAACATAAACCCTTTACATTTTTATAACAATCACCAAAAAGACTATATAATATTGTCTTTACAAAATTCTACAAATTTCTTTTTAAACACCCTAATATTCGTTTCTATTTTTATTTCTTTTGGAAGTGAGTTAAATAGAGTAAATCCTTTATAAATAAGTGTATTTTGATCCCATGTCGATCGCTGGAAGCTATCCCTGAAGTCATCTGCATTACGTAGTTGGTACGGCTGAATTTCTTCCACTCTCCTGATCAGCGTTGTCACTTTTGCTACATATGTAGCAAAACTGCTACATTTTGGAGTGCCATGCTACATGTTACATCTTTCCCCTTATCATGCTACATATTTCTGAAGTGTCTACCTAATTTTTTATTTGCTTTTTTCTTATTTTGTTTTTTGATTTTGCTTCTTTTCTTCATCTTCTTCCTTTTTCAGCGAGGTTATGGTCCAAAAACAAGGGATCATAACCCTTCCACTTCACCGCATTTCTACTGATCCGCCTGTGGGGTTCGCCTATTTGACATCAGAAAATATCGGCAGGCCTGTCGATTTCGGATCACTCGGTTACTGAGGCCAATGAAATGTCGATGTCGTCACACTTGTGTGATCCAGCCGTTTATGGGTCTACTTTTCCTGCTTCGCGATGTCTTTGGAAAGTTAATTGATATTGCCGTTTTCACAGGGTTCAAATGATCTGTTCTTTGAGCGTGGCAATACCAGCTGAGTCGGTTGCGCTCTATCTTTTATCGATGGCTTCCTTGACGTGAAGGCTTCCACGGGTCTTCGAACTTCTTATTCGATCCTGCTGTCATGCGAAGCATCTTCATCCAGCTGCCGTTAATTTACTCTCATACTTTTTGTACATCGTCCAACATCGTGAACCGTATGTGAGCGCTTCCTTTGATGTCTTCATCAGAGGTTGCTTTGTTATAGATCATAGATCCCAGCTATTTGAACTCTTCGCACCCGGGAAGCACTGTTCCATTCGAATAAATGTCAGGAATAGGCCTGAGTAGATCAGAGAACGGGCAGCACAAGTACTCTGTCTTTTGTGAACTAATGCGATACCCATTTCCATCCAAAACCTCCACCCACACATCAAGAGCTTGTTGCAGGGATGTAGGATCCTCACTTATGATGGCTCCATCGTCAGCAAAGAATAACTGATGTACCTTGGGGTCCATCACTTTACTTTCAAGCAGATAGTCAAGGACTGTAATAAAGAGCAAAGGACTTAAAAGCGGGGCATCTTACTTTTGTCTTTGCTCTTTCATACATGTCCATGATGATCTGATCATCTTTCTGGAAGCCCTCGATGTCTTAGCGCCACCCATATCAGATCTCGTTGCGCCAATGTTTTAAATTGCATCAAAGCTACATATGCCCATTTTGCACATAGCCCGAAGCGACAAGGCCAGTTCGAAGACTTTCAAGAACATTTGAATTGTCAGGGGCATAAATTATTGCGGCATGTAGCAACACATTGGCTGTCTTTGGAAGCCGTAATAAATAAAGTGTTAGAACAATGGAGTTCCTTGTTTCACTATTTCACATTGGCATCGTTTGAGGACGAAAATGAAAAGTTAATTTACGATTTTTTTATTAATGGGGAGAATAAACTTTATTTATTGTTTTTATCGTATTTATTAAAAAAAACTTAACGATTTGAATAAATGTTTTCAAACAGAAAAGTTACAAATACATTTATTAAATAAATAAGTAACAAATTTATTAATCGAAATATATAAAATTTTTATTAAGCCTCAATATTTAAATATAGATATCGATTTTAAAAATAATTTTTATCATTTACGATCGGTAAATTGCTATACCGGTATGCAATTTGAAGTATGTGTACAATCATCTAAAATAAACTCAAACTTAATAGAAATTGTAAAGTCAAATGCAATAAAAGTTTATATTGAATTATGCAAGCAGCTACATCAAAGATTTGATTTAAAAAACTCTTAGACACAAATAGTTAGATACTTAGATCCTTGGCTTATTATATGCTAAATTTATGTTGACTTCCCCACAGCAGTGGTTGCGCTGAACGAACGTTTTCTGAATTAAACATGATAAAAGACGATCTGAGAAATCGGCTTAGTTTAGAAACTGTGGACTCAATTTTACTGGCTAAAGAGCTATTAAAAGATGAGGCAATATTTGATCCTTCTGAGGAGTTTTTTTTTGTTAACCAAGGTTTTATTTAAATAAAATTTCTCGATTGCAAATACATTCAAATTAAGTAAAAATGTTTGCTCCTCTTATTAGTATTCTCCTTTTATTTGCTATTGAATATGTATTTAATTAGCTTTTATTTTCTTATTTAATTTTTTTGTTTTATCAATGAATTCCTACTAATATTTATTCAATGTTATAGATTTGTGATTTATAAATGAATTTATTATTTTCCTTTTATGTTAATTTTGTTATGTTAATGGCTTTTCTTATGTTATTTGTTATTTAATGTTTAAACTGAATGCTATGTTTAATAACGCAAAAATAAAGAAAGTTAACAAAACATTTTCTTATGCTAAATTTTTTTTTAAAATGCTACATTTTTATTGTCAGTATGCTACATTGCTCTGGATAGAAGTGGCAACGCTGCCTGATGTCATACGTTAGCAGCTTCGGCGCAACACCATACTTGATTTTGTAGACAGCCATTAGAGTGTTTAATTCTAGCCTCTACCTAACGCTTAACCACTTGAGGGCTTCCAGCATCCATCTGATGGATGTATACCTGCAGCACTTTAAAATGATTCGCATTGCTTTATTATGTAGTTTTTGCAGCTTTTCTATTTGCCCCTGATGGCAACATGCGTATAACATCGTCGAACAGTACTCAAAATGCGTTTTACGACGGTATTATACACTATTATTGATGTAAGGTCACTCATCCTCTTTCTTATTCGTTTAAAGAAAACGATTTTCTTACTAATTTGTTTACATATGTATAAAGTCAACATGCTCATTTAAGTTTAGATTTCTGACTACAATCAGTCCTAGGTATTTTATATTATTTACATTGTCTATATTTTTTCCATTTATTTCGATGTTTGATCCACCATTTAAATTTAGTTTCATTAGTTTTGTTTTTTTCTTCATTGAGCTATAACTTATTCATTTTGAGCCATGTAATAAGATATTCAATGTCACTATTTAGTCTAGCTTCACATTCCTCTTCGTCTTTTCCTTCAGCATACATCAGTGTGTCGTCTGCGTATAGCACAATTTTGCATTTTTTTACCATCTTCGGCATGTCATTTATGTACATTAAAAACAGAGGTGCTCCTAATATTGAACCTTGAGGTACCCCTAGTTCTACTGTTGCATAGTCAGATATTTTTTATCAACTTTCGTTCGTTGTGCTCTATTTGTTAAAAATGCCTTAAACCAACTAAGCTCTTTGTCTTGTATGCCATAATTGTATAATTTTTTAAGCAGTATCGTTCGATCTAGTCTAGAAACAGCGTAAATATTTTCATTTTTCCTCCACCTTCCCACTCGTTCACAACATAGTTTACTGCCGCCTCACATGAATGATTTTTTCGGAAACCTAGTCCGACAACGGACTCAGGCTAATCGACTTTGCAGCGGGGCGAAACTTTGTCGTAGCTAGTACGCGGTTCCCACGTCTCGATATTCACAAAGGAACATGGCTCTCCTTTGATCGAAAAATCGTCAACCAAATCGATCACATTGCGATCGACGCAAGGCACTCTTCCAGTATTCTGGGTGTCCGGACTTTCCGAGGAGCCAACGTGGACTCGAATCACTACCTAGTTGTAGCCAAGGTACGGATGCGAATATTCACAACGGAGCGAAATCAACGAAATACTGTGAGGAAATTTGACGTCGAAAAGCTACAATCGCAAGAGACCGCCAGAACCTTTGCCGATCGTGTTTCTTCTAATCTCAATCTTAGTCCTATGCCGCCAGCAGCAAATGCGGAAGACCAGTGGCAGCATTGCCAACAAGCCATCAGAGATGCCGCCTCTGATGTACTGGGTTTCTCTCGCCCACGACAACGAAACCCCTGGTTTGATGAGGAATGCCGGCAAGCACATGCAGCAAAACAAGAGGCATACAAAGCGACGCTGCATAGAAGGACTAGAGCTGCTTACGAGCTCTACGTGCGCAGGAGAAAAGAGGAACATCGACTTCTCAGAAAGAAGAAAAAGGAGCATGAGAAGCGCTCGATCGAGGAGATTGAGAGACTTTATTGCAGGAATAATGTTCGAAAATTCTACCAAAGGGTAAAAAGAACATGCCAGGGTTTCAAAGCCAAAACAGAAGCCTGCATGGACGAAAATGGCAACATAGTAGTGGAATCGCAGTCGGTGCTGAGGTTATGGAAGGAATACTTCTGCAGACTGCTAAACGGCAATGATGACCAATATTCCGCTGTCAGGCAGAATGAGCCATTCAACAGTGACGATGGCAGTCAAGATTCCCGTCAACCCGATCAGAATGAAGTGAGGATAGCGATATCTAAACTCAAATTCAACAAAGCTGCTGGAGCCGACGGCCTTGCCGCTGAACTTTTCAAGGCATGAAGAGATGAGTTGGTAAGGAGCATGCACCAGCTCGCAATTAACACTTGTAATAAAATACTCTTTAAATTTGTTCTCGATTTCTGCTTCATCTTCGCATTCTACGTTTTTGAATATCACGCTTTTTATTTTATTTTTCTTTTGTTTTAAAACCAAACGTTTGATTTCATGACACATTTGTTTTTGTCCATTCGCATTACTAACTTTATTGTTGATATATTTATTTTTTGCTTCACTTATTTTAACTTTGTATCGGTTTCGTGTGATTTTGTACAAGCTACAACTTTGGCCGTCATTTACCATCCTTGCGTTTTGATACAGTTTAATCTTCTTAAGTTTCAGCATTCTTATTTCATTGTTATACCATCGTTTTGATGCATTATTCGTTTTCATCGGTTTCTTATTGATGAATTTTGAAACGATGTTTCTTAAAGCTATATCAATTTTCTTTGCGTTCGCGTGTAGGGTGATTTCGTTATAATATGTCAAATCTGTTGTCATTACTTCTCGTCTGAACTCTTCTTTCCCATATTTAAATATTTCAATCACGCTATCGTTAACTCTTGTATCATTTTTTGTGTTAATATTGATTTCAGTACTTTCAAAGTCCGAAATCTTTTCGTCTAATTTCGCACGTACTGTCACATTTTGCACATTTGTTATAATATAATCAACTATCGTTTTTGATGTTCTTGTCACTCTGGAATAGTCCTCCATTTTCTGCACTAGGCAATTGTCATTTAGTATTCTATCAAGCTCCTCTTTATAGGTGTCATTTTCACACCATTCGATGTTAAAGTCACCAGCAATCACAACATTTTTTACCTATTCTGTAATATCTTCCAAGTTTTCTTTGAAATAATCACAGAACTCCCTCCCGGAGCACTTTGGTGATCTATATATCCCAACAATAACAAATTCCAGTCGCTTACATCTAACATTACAAGCAAGTAGCCACACGTTAGATACTATTGTTCTTTTTGTAATATTAGAGATGCTCCAGTTGTACCTGATATATATTGTGGTGCGTCGTGCTTTAATTTTTTTTTCTCAAAAAATTTCAAATCGAAATGTTTACTACAAATGTATGGCCGTTTATGATTTTCAACATTATCACGGGATTCTTCTGCCTGTGCTAGCCAGTCAATCTATTCCTTAGTTCCTTTTTTAGGAAATCTAAGCATTTTCCTTTCTGGAAATTGGGCAGTTGTTGCATTGCATACAATAGCGCACTTTATTCGCCACGACATTTCCTCTAAGTCGATTTTTTTTTTTGCAACTTTTTTGAATTCGTAAGTACCAAGGTACCTAATCAACCTGAAATAAACTTAAATAATATATTTTACCTTTCCTAGATTAACTCTTAAAAATTTAAATATCACTTTTCACTTCGAAAAAATACAATTTAGATATTTTTTACCACACCACAGATCTACACAGATCGAAACTTCGGTCAATATAGCAAAATGAAAAGGGAAAATACGTACCTACATATGAATATATGTGCATACATATGTATGTACATATATATGAAATTGTGTCTCGCAGTCGCAGGTCGCAGACGGTACAAAGAGTAGCAAAAGAAAAAGCTTTTCGCCCAGAAAATTTATTTTCCGTTTTTTTTCTTTGCGAAGCAGAAAAGCTTTTTGTTCGCCCATCGTTGTTTGCTCATCGCAAAAAAGATCAACATTTTTTTGTATGGGGATGCGACATCTGGGTTAGTTTATTATCTGTGGTGAAAGGCTATCGGCCAGATTTTGAAACCCTTTTACATGTTTAATTTGGTATTGGAAACCTGAAAGCAAAAAGGCCCATCGCTGCATGCGCGCTGCTGCCATTACTGGCAATCCTTTTCTTTCGCCAAAAATGGCCAAAAGAGGTTTATGGTCAGTATGCAATTCGAAAGGTATACCTAATAGATACTGACGTAACTTTGATACACTAAATATGATAGCTAATGCTTCTTTCTCAATTGTGCTATAATAAGTTTCACTTTTGTTTAGAGCACGAGACACAAATGCTATCGGTCTCAAAACTTTATTTTCAAAAACGTGAAATAATACTCGATATCATTGTGAACTGATGAATAAGAGAGAGTAGTGATTGTTATAGCTTCGCAATAAATTCAGTATTTTCCATTTATAACCAGTAATTTGGCAGTAAAAAACATTCGTTGTGGTTCTTAAATAAAAGATCTTTATTTTGCTCTACCAGTTCGGGCTTTAAATTAACATCATCAATTAATTGAAAAATTATTTGCTTTTATTGATACTGTGAGTACATATAACAGAATGTCCAATTTAAACGACCAACAAAGAAAGCTGAGATCGACAAATAAAAGTGTTGTCTCTGTCCCTCCATTATCCGGTTCTCCAGTAACGAACGCACCTGTCTTCTGCCAAACTATGGGACAAAATAGAAGCACGACTGAAAGCGTTGACGAAAAATCTTACCAACGCGATCGTTTCGCAGTTGAAAGTCGAGATCAACACAATGTTCAACTCTCTGACTGAACGTATTAATAAAATTAAAAGTGACTTCAATGCAAAGGTTATGTCGCTTGAACACGAAAGTAATGAGCGATACAGCTCCATTAAGAACTCAGTGTTTGACTGTAAGATCAGTGTTGACAATGCAATTAGTCATTGTTCTGGCGTTGGTGCTCTCCAGGATGAGCTATCAATAATCAAAGCGCAAATGCTTGAAAATGATAACACCAAGCTTAAACTTCAACTCGATGATCTCGCCCGAAGGAATATTGCAGGAGATATTGTTTTACATGGAATACCAACGACAGCAAACGAAAATCTCGCGGATATATTTCAGCTGCTTTGCACAAAAATTAACTTGTCGCCATTAACGCCGATTGACATTTTTCGCACAGAACCCGTGAGAAATTCGCCCAATAGTGCAGTAATTGTGAAACTTCCACACGCCCGAAGCAAAATAAATCTGCTGAAGAAGGTCTCAGAGTACTACAAAACAAACGCCAAATTAATCACTCTGAATGACCTTGGTTTCGCCAGCAACAAGTTTGTGCGTGCATATGAAAGCCTCACCAAGCATGATCATGCACTTTTCCGGAGGGCCAATGAACTTAACCGCAGAAAATGCATACACTCTGTTTTTACTAGAGGTGGGAGGGTTTTCATCAAAGAGACTGCGGAAAAAAGACCTACCTGCATTGTCAACTCGCTCTTGCTAGAATCTCTATGCTCTGGAGGAAGTAACTGACCTTCATCACTGTTGCTGCTGATGCTGTTCTGATTTGTGTTTAACTATGTCATTGTTCACTTTTTTTATCTATTCGTTAACAAATAACTGAATTTTTGCTTTCGGCCAGTGATGCCATTTTTACTTTTTTATATTACTTTTTTAAATTTATATTAAGAGATTAAGAATTTATTGCGTAGTTTGGTTAAATGAATTATTATTTTCTAATGTCTAAAATCTTTATATTTTCATTAACTTTTGTCTGTTTTGGATATATAAGTCTGATTTTTGTTGAGATGTCTTCTTCTGGCTGGGTATTTCACTTAATTTTAAACTATTATTATGGTTTTCGGTCTACATCATGACAATGTAAGGAGCGTTCTCAATATATTGTGTGGTGCATTCAACGGTCTGAGTATATTTCACTTAAATGCAGGAAGTATACGGTCAAAATATACTGCACTTTACCAAATGTTTAGTACTTCAAAGTTAGACGTAATTATGGTGTCCGAGGCATGGCTTAATTGTAGTATCTCGTCCCAACTTGTTAAGTTACCTGGTTTCAAATTATTTAGGAATGATCCTGTGGATAGAATTGGTGGTGGCGTCTGTATGTATGTTAAAGAAAATATCTCGTCCAAGCTTATCTATTCATCTAACCTATCAGTCGTCCAGTTTCTTTGTATTGAGTTCAGTAATGGTTTCGAAAAATGCTTATTAGTTGTTGTCTACTGTCCCCCATATACTTTTAAAGAGGAGAATTTGAAGGAACTGGAGGATATTCTGTTGAAGTTAAGTCCTAAGTACGAACATATGCTAATTAGTGGTGACTTCAATGTTAACCTTTTAGCTAACAATAGCACTGTGTGTTTGTTCCGCTATTTCTGTGATAAACTTGGTCTATCGGTCGTTAATAATCGATATCCGACATGTTTTCAGTCAATCATCAATCCATCATTGTTAGATCTTTTCTTAACTAGCTCAAAGCGAAGAATACTCGCCAATGATCAAGTAAGGCCCACTTCTGAATTCATTCATGATTTTTTATTTTGCTCTCTTGACTTATTTATATTTTCGTAATTTCTATACACTTTAAGATATAATATCTTATAAACTACTGTTAGGCTAATTCTGTATTTGAAGGCTACATTAAGTTGACGATAATAATAATATTTCACGTTATAATGACATAGTTATAATAAAGCATAATAATTCATAATTTAATCAAAAAATCATTAATACTAATTAATATTTTGTGACAGATGGTTTCTTAATTCATTTTTAAACCTTCTTGTGTTATTAATTCTCCTGTTAGAACGCGGTAAGGAGTTCCATAAGCGAATGGAATTAATAAAAAATTGACACTCAGTGGTAAGGAACGAGTAACGTGGATGAGTCAGCTGTCTAGACCTGTTTGAGGAAGGTATAACGAGTTTCTCATACAGATATGGAGGTTGTCGTGTTATCAAGATAGATGAGAGAAGGGTTAAGGTGCGGAACTGTAGAAGGCTATTGAACGTCATATTGAAAATGCGCGAAGACAAGTGCCTCACCCGATCATACCTTCGTAGTCCAAAAACGTACCGAACGGTGTTGTTGTAAGCGACCTGGTGTTTTCTTTTACTGACAGAGTTGCACTCGGCAAAAACTTCGCACCCGTATGTCAATGTTGGTATGACCAATGTTTTGGCGAGCATGAGCCGTGTTTTAAAAGGGGTGAAAGTTTTACTTGCCCACAATGTTCGAAGAACACCATAAGCCTTACCAGTCACAACATTAATGTGGTTATCCCAGGTCAGATTTCGGTTAAAGACCATACCAAGGTTTTTGGCCGTCTCAACGTATTCAATAGGAGCATCGCTTAAAACTACTGAAGGGAAGTACGACAAGTCCAATGAATACCTTGAGATGACCAGGCACTTTGATTTTGCAGGGTTTAACAAGAGACCGTTAGTTTTAGACCAGCGCGCTATACTTTCGAGGTCCTCATTAACGCAGACAGCACCATGTTCAATAAGACCAAGATCGGAGCTCAAGTAAATCTGCACGTCATCGGCATACATTTGTATCTTGCAGTGCTTAGTAATTGATGGCAGATCGTTGACGTACATCGAGAACAGTAGTGGGCCTAAAATGGACCCCTGTGGGATGCCATTTAAGGTCGTAACGGAGTCCGATTGGACGTCACCAATTTGGACAATTTGCTTTCTATCTGAAAGGTATGAACCAAGAAGTTTTACTGCATCGTGTGAAAAGTTGAACAGTCGACATAGCTTATTGCATAGGTTATAATGAACGACTGTGTCGAACGCCTTCGAAAAATCAAGCAGCACTAAAAAGGTCACTTTATCGTCATCCATACTTTGCCGCAAATCTTCCATGACGTTCACTAATGAAGTTATGCAACTGTGACCCTTCTTAAAGCCCGATTGGTGTGTTGTCATCAAATTGTTGGTGTTAAGATATATGCTCATTTGCTTTTGTAAAATTCTTTCAAAAGCTTTCGAAAGAAAAGACAAAATGGAAATGGGCCTAAATTCGTTTCCTTTTGAATTTTTTGGTACAGGTACCACTTTAGCCATTAGCCATTGTGAAGGATATTCACCAGATGTTAAAATAGCATTGAAAATATGGGTAATGTATGGGATAAGGATTGGTAACATGAGCTTTAAAAACCGAGGATGTATCTCGTCCAGCCCAGCTGCAGAAGACTTTATTGAGAGCAGGCTTTCAATGACTTCGGCGCAGTTAACAGCTCTAAAACAGAAACGAGGGACTATTAGTTCTGATTGATTTGACAATCGGCTGTGTAAATCTCTAAATTCTCTAAATTCAGCAGATTTGAGGAAGAGGATGCAAATTGTCGATTGAGTACATTGCAGTCGACATTTTCGATTCTGTTGAGCTTTGGTTTAGCGATCCCAATACTACGAAGATTACTCCACAATTTACGACACCCGAGAGCGGAATTAAGCTGAGTAGAATACATTTTGGACTTAGAATTTCGAATTTCCACTACCACCCGGTTTCGCAGGGAACAGTAAGCTCGTCGAAAATCATCCAAGCGGAAACGCTTCCAGCGGTTATATGCCTGATCGCGTAAGTGTATGAGTTGAACCATTGCTGTTGTTTAGGCTGAAAAGTTTTAGTTCTTAATGGAACATGAAAGTTGAAAAGGCGTCTTATGTTTTTATTTAGAAATTCAACCTGGTCATTGGGTGAAGTTAAATAATAGATAGAGTCCCAGCTTATGCTTCTTGCCTGAACTTCTAATGACGGGTAATTGATATTCACAAAATCCCTATACTGATATGTGGTAACAGCTGTTACAGTAAAATCGTAGGTCAAGTAAATAAGGTCATGTTTGGAGAACGCAGGAGCCGATAATTGATCATATAATGACACTTTGTGAATATCACTCACCCAAAAAACGTCTAAAAGTGTGGGTAGGTGACCACCAAAATGTGTTGGTGAAGTTACGTTGACAGCCCGCAAGTTAAACATGCTCATACTATCGATAAGACTATTATCTAGGAGAAGATTACAGTTAAAGTCTCCACATACAACTATATTAGGACAAGTAAAGGCAATTTCTTCCATCAGAGATAGGAAGGGACAAATGTCAACGTTCCTATTAGGCCGATAAACAGTACCTAACAAAAGCTTACCCTCATCACCGACTAGCTCAATAAACACATATTCAATGCTACTATAAGCCTCCGATTGAACTTTAGGCATACACTTAATATGCTCCTGTACAAATATAGCAACACCACCCCCGACACGACCTTCTCTATCCGAGCGAAAAACTTTGTATCCCTTGAGAGAACACATTACATCATTGATGTGATCAGCCAACCAGGATTCGGAAACACAAATGACATCTAGATTAGATTCTTCAAACAGGTAGCGAAACTCATCAATTTTCGGGTACAGACTTTGGGCATTGATATGACAAATCCTGAGACCATCGCTTTGCTTACCTAAGATCCTTATCATTGAATGTAACGTATTAGGCATGATTACAGCAAAGAGTAGATAACACAAAAAAGTTTTTTTTAAAAATTAAGAAAAATGTTAAAAAATTTAGATTAACTAATTTAATTTAATATGAAGAAAAAAGAAAAAAGAAAAATTCTAATAAATGTTAGTGATATTATTATTTCTGTTCTGCATTGCTGGCAATTTCCGCATTGGGCTCTTCTATTGATCGGCTGGCTGCTTCTTCCAGTGTTCGAAGAGAGTCGATTAACACAGCTGATTGAGTTGGTCGACCTTTAACGTAAACAATTCCACGTACGGTATATACCGCGGAAAAGATGTTTTTTCGTTTCAACTGCAGTGCACTTTGTAATAATTGTTTATTTTGTTGCGTAAGGCTTTCGCGCAGATAGATTGAAGACGATGAACTCGCGGTGTTAAAACTTAGGTCGCACAAACGTAGTTTTTGGTGTTGTTTACGGAAGTGTGCAATCAATTTCAAAATATAGTTTTTATCGTACGGTGAATTAAACTTAATCATTATCGCTGAATCAGGAGAATTTGATTTCGGACGTATGCGATAAATGTTCCGGAGCGTGGGTGGTTTAGCGGCAATATTGTGGCACAAGAGATGGAAAATTGATTTTAAATTTTCATCTGGAGTGTGCGGGACTCCGAACAAAAAAGCATCACACGCGATTAACGTATTCTCTTGAGAGTTAAGCAGAAGTTTAACTTCACTCAGTTCGTTTGTTGTGGTTTCGAGTTCACATTTCACTTCGGAGACTTCGGTAGTTTTCTCAGCAAGCTTGACTTTCGTATATTGTAATAGGTTAGAGGAGGGTTTTGGGAGATGGGATTTGAAAAAGGACAGGAAACTAGGATGTGGATGGGACTTAAGGATGGGATGGGACGGAAAAGGAATAGAGTGTCGGCTGCGAGGGACGTGGCATGCTCGCTATGCACAGCTTAGCTCGCCGGAAATGGCGTGGTTCTTGCCCCCGCAGCACGACCAAACCTACTACAAACACATAAATCATGCCAAATTCTACTTACTTGTTGTTTTCATCGTATACCGGACGGACGTTCACCACACTGAGGGCGCTGCAGATGGTGTGGCAGCGTTGGCCTTTGCCCTCCCGACCATGAAATCCGGCGGCCATTAAGATTGGACTTCCCAAGGTGTAATGCTGCTGCCAGGTCAATCCACCATCGCTGAAAGGGCTTTAGTCGCCCTACCGCACCCCCTGAAAATTTCACACTAACAAGCCATCAAGCTTTCACGAGCTTGACAAAAAAAAATCACACACTTCATAGCCAAAAGTCTTCACAATTTATTTTTGTAAGAAGAATAAACAAAATTAAGGCAGATTCTAAACAAACAAGTGAGGGATAACATTAATAACAAAAAAACTAAACTTAGTTTCACCCACCGCGAACCCTGTATGTACTTCAGGTATTCCTTTTGATACCTTAATCTAATTTTAGCTTAATCGGTTTTCCTACCTAGACAGAGCTCTATTCAGGTATCTTTATATGGGCATTTAAACCACTAATCGCGACAAACAACCGAATGGGGAAACGAAATCTTCACACTTTAAATTAGTATTATACTTTAAAAGAAGTCACCTCACTTAAAGGTAGATAAGAGGGTATTGAACAAATAAAAAAAATAAAAAAAAAGTATTAAACAAATTGAAAGACATTAAATTACCGGTAGACTTGAAGGTACGTTACTTTAACAATTATTTTATGAAAATTTCCGGTATCAGAACAAAAAAAAAAAAAACACTGTTGTATTGGTATATATGTATTCAACATTAATCCCTTCTCCAGGTGGGGCTCCTCGGGTGTTGTGAAGTTCACTTTTTATGAGCACCCACTGTCACTACCGGAGCTCAAGTGAATTTTAGTTGTTCCACGACTTTTAATTTCTTTATTAATTTAAGTAATTTCTTATATCTTATATGTATATGTGTTTGCGTATATGCACTTGCAGATATATATGTATGTAAGTATGTTTTTGGCGCGATATACTTAGGAATATTTGAAAATCCTTTTATTTTGTTTTTTTAAAAAGGAAAAATGAATTTTGGCGACCAAGACTTGGGCTCCGAAGAGTCTGTGACCGCCTTGCTGGTTCAAGTATTGTATTACAGAGCCTATTTGTTAAAATATTATAAAAAAAATTCACGAAATGATCACTCATCACTCACCCTTATAATAAAGTTGTTTAATAAAACAAATTTTTTTCACCTCCTCCTTAAAGTTACGTTAACACACACTTTTTCTTATCTTATAATGTACATTTGTATATGCTATACACTGCCTTCTCTACCGAAGGTCTTTATATTTAAACTGCACTGTACTAACTTCTAGTCCATGAACCAAATGTGCTCACAAGCACCACTGAAAGAGGAATGACCCTCGGCTATGGTTCTATACCAGTTCCGCAATGCCAGCCGAGAATCCCTCTAGCCCTACGGATTCTTCATGGTCTGATTTTAAACTTAGCCGCTACTAGAAAAGGCAAAACAAAATAAAAAAAAACTACCAACATCCCTTTCATACCCCATGTTGAATAGTTGGTTTGTGCCTAGGATTTATAGCAGTTGAAACTGGTCTAAATGTAGTTTTGTCTGACAGTGTGGAGTGGCTGATGACAACTGTCAACGTCAAACAAAAAAAAAATTAAACAAAACACGAAGTAATTTCTTTCGGGGTAAGTACGATTTTTATTTCCTATTTTCTTGTTTTTATTCCTTGCTAATTGCATTTCATTTTTCTACCCGTTCCTCGAGTGGCTCGAGGCTACTCATTTCCATTCGCTTGCGAGTGCTAATCCTCATCGGGACTGTGCTGCAGTGCGCGGAAACTAATGGACTCTGCGATCCAGGAGGATTTCTTGGCGTTTTGGCTGAACGACAGGGAGGAGTACGCACTCCACCATACAGGCTAATGCGCCTGTATAACCAGGAAGCATCCGCATCAATATGCCCAGGATACGTGGTCGTAGGACTGGGCTAAATGCACCGGAGCAAATCGAGGACAACACCTCAAGCAAGGGTCAATGACCGCAGCGGCACAGCTGATCCACAAACAACAACAGTCGCGGCTAGGGAGAGTAACAAAAAGTATTGTAGGTAATGTCATGAGTTTATTTTTCTTTTCTGTAAATTAAGTAACGTCTTTTTTTTCTTTTCCAGGGTAGCTGTAACAAAGCTCCGAGCTTGGAAGTACACCTAAACGACAAGGGTGGAGACAGCAGATACCTAAAACCTCAACGTGGGGAAGAATCCCACTGTATGAAGCCGGGCACTAAACAGGTAAACAACGCAATTTATTATGTAAATGCAGCGTTATGCAGCAATATGTGTATATATGTACATGCATGCACTAACTTAAGCTATCTTTATGCAAAGCAATTTCTATTGTATGGATAGATACTTTGCGTTCATGATTTCATGCATTTATATGTATACATATAATACCTCACAATATGTTTTACAAAAAAATTACTTTTTTTTTTTTTGTTTTCCTTCACCGCAGGAAATGGACTCAATGCGGATGCAACGCGGTTTGGCAGTACCAGATAGGATGCGGAAAGCAGAGAAGCCGACTGTCCTTAATTTAATTGTCGGTGAGTGAGACGCTTCTTTACTTTGCAAGTTTAAATGTAGCTATGTATGTATACAACTCTAAATGCATGATTGGAGATACATACGTAAATACTTAGGTATAAGTATATATAAATGTATTTGGAGACGATTACTAGGTATAAATAAATAAATAAAAAACAGACATATCACAGATAGTCATGTAGGAACAGACATAATAAATAAATAAATAATGCTATATATATAGGTAAATAAATAAGTCTATAATAAATAAATAAATAATTCTATAAATAAATAAATAAATCTACAATAAATAAAGCTATAAATAAATAAATAAATAAATAAATAAATATATCTATGAATAAATAAATAAATAAATAAATCAGTCTATAATCAATAACTAAATCTAATAAATAAATAAATCTATAAATAAATAAATAAATATAACTATATAATAAATAAATAAATAAGTGCACAGTACACACAAATAAGTAAATAAATAAATAAATCTATAAATGAACAAACATAATAAATACATAAGTAGGAACATAGAAAGATAGGTTTGTTTATATAAGCTTATTGTACACATATTGGTGGATTTAAATAAATCAAAAAAATACTTATTTGAAAATACACACGCTGCTTATTGTTTAATGTCCTTTGCATGGAAGATCCCTATTTTCTTTCCAGCCAAATTTTCCAGTTCGTACATGTTATTTCCGATCGGTTTCACAATTCGGCATTTGACGTATTTCGGACAAAGTTTTGATGCGAGGTATTTAGAGGTGTCACTTAGGACAAAGTTTCTTCTAAATACCTCTTGTCCGGGAAGGGAACGTACCTTACGCGTTCGTACGTTGTAGTTTCGTGCACTTCTTTCATTCGCCTTGAGTATATTTTCTTTTACCCTTTCTCGTACGCATTGCAACCGGTTTTCTCGGGGGAGAGTCAATAGTTCGCTGTCGTCCGCTGCATTCAGTCTCTTGGCTAGCGCATAGCAACTACCGTGTGTCATCATATTAGTGCCGAACAGGGCATAATATGGCGACACACCAGTGGAAGCATGGACTGAACTCCTCAATGCACATGCAATGTCGTCGAGGTGGATGTCCCAGTCACGTTGGTCATCCTTAAGATAGGAGCGTATGGCAGCTAACAGCGTTCTATTGACTCTCTCCGAGGCGTTGGATTGCGGAGAATAGTTAGCCGTTTTTAAGTGACGTATTCCGTACTTCCGTAATACAGCTTGAAAGTCTTTTGCCAGAAATTGCTTTCCATTGTCGGAGTGGATTATTTCTGGCACACCGAACATTTTGAATACATCACTTAACAGAAACTTAACGACACTTCCGGTATTAGCGTTTTTTAACGGCTTGAAAAGGACAAATTTAGACAGGTGATCAAGTACAACGAGAACGTACGCATTGCCAGATTTTGACCTTGGGTACGGGCCCAAGAAATCTACATATAGTTTTTGGAACGGACGGTCGGTACAAAAACTGGTACATATAGGTGGACGAGAAACTTGGTTGGACGATTTACACTGTTTACAGACTGCACACTTAGAGATAAACTGCCGGATTTGGACTGTCATGTTTGGCCAGTAGAAATACTGCCTAATCCTTTGTAGGGTCTTCGCTATTCCACCATGGGCTGCCTGAGGAGGAATATGCGCTCGCGAGATAAGGTCCTCGGTTAAGGCTAGAGGAACCCATAGTCGCCATGCATGCTCATGCATAGGCTCATCTCCGGCATGTGGTAGGAAGCGCTTATATACAAAGTTGTCTATTATTTTAAGATCCGGCAGCTCTTTTTGGTGATCCTGAATAGTGGCAATTAGACTTTTATATTCCTCTGACTGAAACTCTTCGGAGTTTAGGTCAATCAGGGGTGCAACATCTTCTATTTCTAGGCTATCGACGTAAACGCGAGAAAGAGTGTCTGGTACTACATTCAATGAGCCTTTACGGTGTTCTATGTCGAAGGTAAAGGCTTGCAACTTCAAGCTCCACCGCGCCAGTTTCCCACTGAGGTCCTTCAGGGTCATCAGCCAACGTAGGCTGGAGTGGTCGGTGATGATCATGAAGTCCATACCTTCGACATATGGTCTAAATTTCTGGACTGCCATGACAGCAGACAGACACTCTTTTTCCGTAACACTATAGTTCCTTTGACTAGAGTTCAACTTCTGGGAGAAGTAAGATAGTGGCGACTCTTCGTTGTTTTCGTTCTTCTGGAAGAGCACCGCACCTATTCCGGACTCAGAGGCATCACACTGAATGTAGAAGCGCCTCGAGAAGTCCGGATGAGTAAGTACGGGGGCGGATGTTAATGCCTCTTTTAGCTTTTCGAATGCTGCAATTGCTTCTGCAGTCATGGAAAACTTATCGTGTTTTTTCTTCAGCGTATCCGTTATGGAGGCAGTCAAGCTCGAGAAATCCTTAATGAATCTCCTATACCACCCTGCGAGACCAAGCAGCCTGCGAATCTGCCTCGGGTTTTTTGGCAAAGGGAAGTTTACTATGGCTTCCACCTTAGCAGGATCAGTCTTTAGCTCCCACCACCAACTATGAACCAGAATTTGGATTTGTTCAAGTTGATGGTGAGATTCGCTTTACGCAAGCAATCAGCGACTTCTTCAAGCAGGGTCACATGGGTTTGGAAGTCCGGCGCCATGATGAGCAGGTCATCTAAATACACGAAGACCCGGTCCTTTAGCCGTGATAGGATAACCTTGTCCATTAAACGGCACATCCTTTGGGCTGCATTACACAACCCAAAGGGCATGACCGTAAACTGGTACAAGGGTCTCCCCGGCACAGTGAAAGCAGTCTTCTCTCTACTCTGCTTCTCCAGCGGTATTTGCCAAAATGCGTCCTTGAGATCTACACTACTGATATAGTAGGTATCTTGAAGCCGACTGAGAAGCCCGTCGATATGGGGGAGAGGATAAGCGTCCTTTTTGGTTACGGCGTTTACTTTACGTGATTCCAGGCAATGTGGATTTTTGCCTGGTTTCCGTATAAGGACCACAGGTGAACACCAAGGACTCTCACTCTCCTCGATAACGCCTAGGCTTATCATTCGGTCGATCTCTTCATACAAGAGGGCTTGTATCGCTGGGGAAACAGGGTAGTGACGCTGCTTCACAGGGGCCGCATCTCCTGTATCGATGACATGCTCCTCCAATGCCGTCCTGCCAAGCCCATGCTGAGTATAGCAGACGAATCCACGCTTGACTGCCTCCAACCTGGACTGCTGTTCGAAAGAAAGATGATGGGTGAAGCTATTTGCAGCATCCGAGACTGCTAATGCACTAACGACATTCGGTGCTATCTGAAAAGCTCTCCAGAAGTCTACTCCCAGGTAAAGTTCTTGGTCAAGGTTAGGAACTAAGTAAAAAGTTATCAGTTTTTTACTGCCGTGATAAGTCACAGGGACTTCGACTTTACCAACAATCGATTGGCTCTTACCATCGGCAGTTCTTACGTCGGAGCGAAATGGGAGGGTGCTTAGTGCCAACGACTTAACAAATTCTATGCAAGTTTTTTCCCAAGATACTAACACTGGCCCCGCTATCTAACAGACCAAGGACCTCTTTATCTGCTACACTTATCTTGGCGTAAGGTCTGGGGTCGATGCCAGTATCTATTACGGTTGCAGCTATATTTTTTCTTATATCTTTTCTATTTCTATATCTTTTTCTCGCGTTAAGAATCCTTTTTGAAATGTGACTATAGCCACTGTTAAAAATTCTATCGCGAGCTGTATAATAATTCCTAATTCTAACGTGTAACGGTACTATTTCTACTCTATTCTTATTTTTCTCTAAATCTAAATCTAAAACTACCTGACTATCCCTAGCTAATATTCGAATTTTGCTATCATCCTTAAGTGAATGATGACAATTTTCTGGTTTTCCCATTTGTGACCCGACCTCCTTTCTTGTTATTATTGCGGGGTCTGAGTCGAACGCGACTCCCCCGTGGTATTCGCGTTCGTCTTCCTGTTTTCCGGGTTACACCGGCGACATTTCGGAGTTATAACTCCCTCCTGACCACATTTATAACAAAAGATGTTCCTCATGGACGATGGGCAATCCATGAAGGAGTGGCCCTCACTTCTGCAATTCCAGCATGTGAAAGATTTTGTATCCGGAGGCTTCCGAGGCCGTGCTGCGGTGTACTGGAGAGCAGAAAGCCTTTCTTCCTGTGGGTACCTGGAGTTCTCGTCGTACTCTATTTCGTTGGCTAGATACTTCGCAGGGGGTCGGTGGTGTTTGGCAGAGTCTCGGTTCGGAAAAACGCTCTCCGCATCCCTGCATGCGTACCTCAGCTGGTCCAAAGTGTATATCGCCATGGGATATACCAGCTTTCCAATTTTCTCTGTCAGATTCCGCTTCAGAATTCTCACCAGCTCCGCTTCAGGAATCTGCACCTTGAGCTGAGACCTTAACTTTGAAATCGAAGCGAAAAACTCGTCGCTACTCTCCCAGATGCCTTGCCTACGATCCATGATATCGCGCATGATCTCAAAATCGGATTTTGAATTGTGGAATTGGCGCATTAATGCGTCGCGTAGCATTGGCCAATCCGGACGATAGCTTGTGCGCTGGAATTGCCAATACCATTCGTAGGCGGCACCTGAGAGAAGTAGGTGGAAATCTCTTAGGATCTCAGCCCAAGCGCAGTCGTATTGGCTCTGAAGCGTTTCCAGGCGGAATATGAAATCCTCCACGGTAAGTTGCTCTGGGTTCCCTTCAAAACTAATACCCCATTTGTCTATTTTTATAGGTCCGCGAATTCCCGAATGGAAGCCGGCATTTGAAGAATGCGGCTGAGGGCTATGGTACATACCGGGAGGATGCCACATCTGCTGGTGAGATGTCTGACCGTAGGGATGTGCCTGTGGCGGGTTAGGTATCTGACCCTGAGGATGAACATTTGGCTGGTACATCCCATGTCGAGTGTTGGGGTAATTTGGCCTTGGATGTTGGTTGCCTATTGGAACATACAACTTGGCTTCAGGATCCAGCTGAGTACCTACGTGAGGGACGGATTGCTGTTGCGGAGCCTGTTTTCGGAAGTTATTGGAGCCTTTCGATGTTTTTGGCATGCGTTGTTCTAAAGGAGGAGTCGGATGGGTAACCTGATTTATCTCCTTCATAAATTCTAAAAAGTTGTTTCTGATTTCTACTTTAATATTCTCCGAAATATCTTCCCTTACTGAGTTCTGGTAAGACGTAAAGGCATTCGCAACAGCCAGGTTAATGTATGTCTTCATGCTTGGAGGTATTAAATCCTGCTCGGTTTTGCTATTCCTGCTACCTGGTTTAGAAATATTTGGACTTTTATTCTCCATCTGGTCCACGATGGTTCGGACACTATCGTTCTGCGCAGCGATCGATGCTGCACCAAACTGACTCAGACTGCTGTACGATGGGGCATGTAAGGACTCAGTAGAACTAGTAGAGCGGCTAACAGAGAATGGAACACCGGAGGTGTTGGGAAGCTCGTACGACATTGCGGCTGGTTCAACAGGCCTTTTCTTTGGAGGAGGAGTATGACCTACGAGAGACATTTTACTTGTATTTGTCTCAAACTGTTTCGTACGGGAGCGAGTGAGTACCCTATTTTCTGGTATTTGGATATTTTCTGCTCTAATTTTATCACTTATCGTATCCTTTTCAGACACCGACATACTACACGCAGATAAAATTATAGGAACACGATTGGACTATCTAGAGGTATATTATAAATTGAGACTAATATGATTGTAAGGGGGGTGGGGTATAATATAAATAATGATATACCGTATGAATGTATATGAAATTTGAATAACTAACTAGTTTGTATGTATATATTTATAAATAGATTAAGTAATAAATAAATAGATAATTATAATATGTAACAAACAAAGCAAACAAAACGTGATAAATAAATAAATAAATATATGTGTAACAAAAAAAAACAAAAGGTAATAAATAGTGTACAACAAAAAAACGATTAATGTAAGAAAAAGAAACAAAATGTAATAAATAAATAAATAATATATATGTAACAAAAGAAAAACAAAAGGAAAATAAAAAAACAAGCAAAAAAAAGGTAATATGTATAAGGAAAATTATATGTACGAAAGCAAAATGTAATAAATAAATAAATAAATAAAGTATTGAACCAAACGACTAAATGTAACAAAAAAAAACAAGTATGTAAATATATAATGTGTATAGGTATAACTATATGTATAAGAGAGAATCGAATTTTTGTTCAGAAAAAAATGTATTTATTTGCACATAAAGTATCGACAAGGCATAATCGTATAATAAATTGTGAAAATTTTAAGCAAATTTTATTTATTTGTGTCTGTAAATTCAATGTCATTCGGGGGTGTTTCGGGTAACTGTCTTCAGCGGCTTGTTGTTAGCGTTAGCACGATGGAATGACCTTCCAGCAGCATCTTTTTTTTGTATCTATAGACTGCAGACGGACGATTTTAAACATCCCTCGGTGTGGTGAAATTAGCTAAAACTAAAAGAACAAGGACACACAAACATATAAAAGAGAGTTAAATCTAAATGATGAAGTAGTGCAAGATAGTTGAACTACTTCATGTTGACTAAACACAAGACAATGGAAGAAGAAAAGTGAAATTAAGATAGAAAAGTAAAAAAAAAGTTAACAAAGGATAAAGGTAAGACGAACTTTAACATATTTTCAATTGTTTTCGTTGCCAACATCGAAGATTCTCGTCGCAATTCACCACGGCATGTTAAAAAAACTATCCGGGTGAAGACTTACGAGACTTCAATGTTGGCAACAAGAACAATTAAGTACAACACCAGACATAAAGGGTTTCGATTGTTGTCGTTGTCAGCATTAAAACTGCTCGTCACAAATTACGATGGCATTTCTATGGACTATCCACGTAACGACTTACGAGCTTTTCAATGCTGGCAACAAGAACAATCAAGGACTATTACGACAAAAAGTTTCCAATTGCTGTCGCTGTCAATATCGAAGGCACTCGTCGCAATTCACCTCGGCATGTTAATGAACTATCCGGGTGAAGACTTACGAGGACTTCGATGTTGACAGCAAGAACAATTGTGGACAAACACAACATAGGACAGAGGACAAGGACTAACATACGTTGGGCGCCATTTTGTAATAGGTTAGAGGAGGGTTTTGGGAGATGGGATTTGAAAAAGGACAGGAAACTAGGATGTGGATGGGACTTAAGGATGGGATGGGACGGAAAAGGAATAGAGTGTCGGCTGCGAGGGACGTGGCATGCTCGCTATGCACAGCTTAGCTCGCCGGAAATGGCGTGGTTCTTGCCCCCGCAGCACGACCAAACCTACTACAAACACATAAATCATGCCAAATTCTACTTACTTGTTGTTTTCATCGTATACCGGACGGACGTTCACCACACTGAGGGCGCTGCAGATGGTGTGGCAGCGTTGGCCTTTGCCCTCCCGACCATGAAATCCGGCGGCCATTAAGATTGGACTTCCCAAGGAGTAATGCTGCTGCCAGGTCAATCCACCATCGCTGAAAGGGCTTTAGTCGCCCTACCGCACCCCCTGAAAATTTCACACTAACAAGCCATCAAGCTTTCACGAGCTTGACAAAAAAAAATCACACACTTCATAGCCAAAAGTCTTCACAATTTATTTTTGTAAGAAGAATAAACAAAATTAAGGCAGATTCTAAACAAACAAGTGAGGGATAACATTAATAACAAAAAAACTAAACTTAGTTTCACCCACCGCGAACCCTGTATGTACTTCAGGTATTCCTTTTGATACCTTTATCTAATTTTAGCTTAATCGGTTTTCCTACCTAGACAGAGCTCTATTCAGGTATCTTTATATGGGCATTTAAACCACTAATCGCGACAAACAACCGAATGGGGAAACGAAATCTTCACACTTTAAATTAGTATTATACTTTAAAAGAAGTCACCTCACTTAAAGGTAGATAAGAGGGTATTGAACAAATAAAAAAAATAAAAAAAAAGTATTAAACAAATTGAAAGACATTAAATTACCGGTAGACTTGAAGGTACGTTACTTTAACAATTATTTTATGAAAATTTCCGGTATCAGAACAAAAAAAAAAAAAAAACACTGTTGTATTGGTATATATGTATTCAACATTGATCCCTTCTCCAGGTGGGGCTCCTCGGGTGTTGTGAAGTTCACTTTTTATGAGCACCCACTGTCACTACCGGAGCTCAAGTGAATTTTAGTTGTTCCACGACTTTTAATTTCTTTATTAATTTAAGTAATTTCTTATATCTTATATGTATATGTGTTTGCGTATATGCACTTGCAGATATATATGTATGTAAGTATGTTTTTGGCGCGATATACTTAGGAATATTTGAAAATCCTTTTATTTTGTTTTTTTAAAAAGGAAAAATGAATTTTGGCGACCAAGACTTGGGCTCCGAAGAGTCTGTGACCGCCTTGCTGGTTCAAGTATTGTATTACAGAGCCTATTTGTTAAAATATTATAAAAAAAATTCACGAAATGATCACTCATCACTCACCCTTATAATAAAGTTGTTTAATAAAACAAATTTTTTTCACCTCCTCCTTAAAGTTACGTTAACACACACTTTTTCTTATCTTATAATGTACATTTGTATATGCTATACACTGCCTTCTCTACCGAAGGTCTTTATATTTAAACTGCACTGTACTAACTTCTAGTCCGCAAACCTCGAGGTAGAATGAAACCTCCCTGGTGGAATGCAAATCTCAGTACTCTTAGGAAAGACAGTAGGCTCCTTTTTAATACTGCTAAAAGCTCCCGTGAGACGGCCGACTGGGACTCCTATAAACTGTCTCTCAGAAAATACAAAATCTCACTGAGGAAGGAGCAACGACGCTCCTGGAGACTTTTCTGCGACAGCATTGAAGAGTCCTCGGAAGCTTCCAGGTTGCGGAAAATCCTCTCTAAAAGCCCTGCTACACCCAGCTTCCTTTTGCATCCGGATGGTTACTGGACCTCCTCTGCGGAGGAATCCATTGACATCTTACTGGATACCCACTTTCCTGGTAGCTCCTCTGTTGCTATATCGCGAGAGGGAAATCCCCCCCCTCAACCTTGCAGCAACTCGCTAGTCTTGATAACTACAGAAAAGATCCGTTGGGCCATGCGCAGTTTCAAACCCTTCAAGTCCCCAGGACCTGACGGTGTTATTCCAGCTGAAATTCAGCAATGCGAGGACATTGTGCTTCCATGGCTCAAAGTCATCTTGTCGGGCTGTCTAAATCTGGTCTATATTTCCAAACTATGGACCGAGGTTGAAGTCATATTCATACCTAAGGCAGGAAAGAGCTCGCACGTGGAACCAAAGGATCTCCGACCTATCAGTCTATCGTCCTTTCTGCTCAAAACGTTAGAAAGGCTAATAGATATCCATCTTCGGCAAAGTATTAGCCCAGCTCTGCTCTCGCCGTCCCAACATGCGTACTGCAAAGGCAAATCGGTTGAGACTGCCTTACATTCGCTTGTGCGCATCATCGAAAAATCATTGAGCATCAAAGAATACACCATGGTGGCTTTCCTTGACATTGAGGGAGCTTTTAACAACGTCAAACCAAAGGCAATTACCGACGCACTTGTAAATCTGAAAGTGGATACCTCGCTCGGAGTGTTGATCAATCAATTGCTTACATGCAGGATTATTAACACGCAGCTGGGCGGAGCATCGGCCAGAAGAATTGCTCGCTGCGGTACACCTCAAGGTGGAGTCTTATCACCTCTTCTGTGGAACCTGGTAGTTAATGAACTACTGTTGGACCTGGATACGTCAGGTTGTAGAGTGATCGCCTATGCTGATGACATTGCTATTGCTTCCTCCGGTAAACACCCGGACACTCTCAGGGATATCCTCCAATATGCTCTCCTTCGGCTCACCAAATGGGCCTCCAATTGTGGATTGGGGGTTAACCCCCATAAAACGGAACTCGTTCTCTTCACGAGGAAATATAAAGTTCCCCTCATAGACCCTCCCTTGATAAATGGCACCAGTCTCACCTTCTCTGAAAACGCAAAATATTTGGGTCTTATTTTGGATAGGAAATTAAACTGGAAGGCCAATCTACTAGAGCGCGTCAAGAAGGCTAATGTAGCTCTCTATTCCTGTAAAAAGGCTATAGGTAGGAGCTGGGGTATTAAACCTCAAATCACCCATTGGCTATACGTGTCCGTTATCAGGCCTATACTACTATATGGCGTGATCGTATGGTGGCCTGCTCTTGAAAGGGCTGTCCACCTCACTCAACTAGCTAAGGTGCAAAGATCTGCATGCATCTGCATCAGTGGTGCACTTAGAACTACTCCCTCCGCGGCACTGGACATCTTGTTCAACCTGCTACCTTTAGATATTTTCGGCAAACAGATGGCAGCCTGTGCGGCCATCCGCTTGAAAGCCTCCTCTCAGTGGTCTAGCTATCGCCTTGGCCACTCCTCGATCCTTGATCTTCTCAACTTCAAACACGAAAACACGGACTACACCCCGCCGAAACTGAGATTTGACCGTAACTTCAGTACGAGCATCCCTAACCGGGATGTATGGGACACCTCCCCCCCTGTCGATGCTAGTTCGGTTCACTTCTTTACAGATGGATCTAAGACGGATGGTGGGGTGGGTTGTGGTGTTTTCTCCGAACAGCTCAATCTGAGCATCTCTTTCCGCCTCCCCGATCATTGTAGCGTTTTCCAGGCGGAAATCATGGCGATTAAAGAAGCTCTGTCCTGGCTGAAATGTAATGTATTATCTGTCAGGGATATTAGCATTTTCACTGACAGCCAAGCGGCAATCAAGTCCCTGGAATCGTTCTCTTTCACTTCTAAGGCTGCCTTAAACTGTCGTCTATCTCTTATGGAGATGACAGAGCAGTTCAACATTCACCTATGCTGGGTGCCGGGCCATAGTGACATTCCAGGTAACTGCAGGGCTGACGACCTCGCCAGACAGGGTACCACTCTAAGGATTTTGCCTGAAAGGCAAGCCCTGGGTATGCCCCTCGCTACATGTAAGTATCTACTAAAGCTGAACGCTATTAGCGCGACCAACCTTTTATGGGGAAACGGCTCAACGTGTCACATTTCGAGACAGATCTGGCCTAAGCTGGATCAAAAACGTAGTGCCGATCTGATCAAGTTAAAGCGTACACAAATCAGCTGCGTTGTCGGTGTTCTCACTGGACACTGTCTTATAGGCCAGCACGCCAAAAGACTTAGCCTCTTCTCCAATGACTTCTGCAGAAGCTGTAGGGACGAGGAGGAGGAGGAAACCATCCTTCACCTTCTATGCACATGTCCAGCCCTGTCACATAAAAGAATGCTCCATCTAGGGTCCCCCTTCCTTGACGACCTCTGCGATCTGGCGTCCTTGGACGTCATGAGCATCCATCGCTTTGTCAAAAGCTCCGGTTGGTTTTGTTAGTCCCTGAGTGGCCTAATGGTTTGATCCTGGTATCACAAAGGACCTTCGCTGGTCTAAGTGTGTCTACACTCCCGTGTGGACAGCCAACATAACCTAACCTAACCTAACCTAACTTCTAGTCCATGAACCAAATGTGCTCACAAGCACCACTGAAAGAGGAATGACCCTCGGCTATGGTTCTATACCAGTTCCGCAATGCCAGCCGAGAATCCCTCTAGCCCTACGGATTCTTCATGGTCTGATTTTAAACTTAGCCGCTACTAGAAAAGGCAAAACAAAATAAAAAAAAACTACCAACATCCCTTTCATACCCCATGTTGAATAGTTGGTTTGTGCCTAGGATTTATAGCAGTTGAAACTGGTCTAAATGTAGTTTTGTCTGACAGTGTGGAGTGGCTGATGACAACTGTCAACGTCAAACAAAAAAAAAATTAAACAAAACACGAAGTAATTTCTTTCGGGGTAAGTACGATTTTTATTTCCTATTTTCTTGTTTTTATTCCTTGCTAATTGCATTTCATTTTTCTACCCGTTCCTCGAGTGGCTCGAGGCTACTCATTTCCATTCGCTTGCGAGTGCTAATCCTCATCGGGACTGTGCTGCAGTGCGCGGAAACTAATGGACTCTGCGATCCAGGAGGATTTCTTGGCGTTTTGGCTGAACGACAGGGAGGAGTACGCACTCCACCATACAGGCTAATGCGCCTGTATAACCAGGAAGCATCCGCATCAATATGCCCAGGATACGTGGTCCTAGGACTGGGCTAAATGCACCGGAGCAAATCGAGGACAACACCTCAAGCAAGGGTCAATGACCGCAGCGGCACAGCTGATCCACAAACAACAACAGTCGCGGCTAGGGAGAGTAACAAAAAGTATTGTAGGTAATGTCATGAGTTTATTTTTCTTTTCTGTAAATTAAGTAACGTCTTTTTTTTCTTTTCCAGGGTAGCTGTAACAATATGTAAGATCTTTAGTGATCGTGGAAAGGGAAGATTTGATGTTACTTATGTCGGTATTAATGAGTTTGAAGTCTGAAGTATAATTCAGTACCGAGGATTCCAAGTGCACAACTCTTTTGTTTATGTCACATACACTGCTTTTAATTTCGTTAATTTCGCGATCAATTTTGTTTGTAATGTTTTGTTCCATCTCGGACATTTTATTAAAAATGCAAACACTTTGTTTACGGAGTAGTTCTTCCATCATCTCAAACATATTTTTGCTGTCATCGGCCGATTTCGGCAGAGATTTTTGCAAAGGGGGACACAGGGAGCTTCGCGGCGAATCCGTCTTAGCAGATTTCGAGCTGGTCGAAATTTGTTTTGGTGGTGGTGACATGGAGAGATGGGTAAGTTTAATGTAGAACAAAGAAAGGAACACGGTGAAACTGACACAACCAAGAAAAGTATGTGCGTAACTTTTATAATTGTTTTACACTTTTTTTTATTAAATGTATGAATTTTTCATTCACTTGATCACTCAGAAGCGTTGGAAGTGTATACACTTGATTTTTGCACAAGCCCGACTAATTTTTACTATGTTACGATCAGAATATAGAACTTGGAGATTGCCAGTCAAAGAACGCGTCTACTCAGTAGCAATCATTGCTCCATCTGACTTTAATGTTTACGAGACACATAACAGTGGATTTTACAGTTACAGATCATTTCGAAATTTTGATTTCGCGGGCCTTCAAAGGGACAGCTATGACTTTAACTGGCACGAAATCTATAATACACCAGACATCAGTAACAAAGTTGAAATTTTTAATACCATCGTGAACAGGCTTTACAACGATTACGTTCCTCTTGTTACTAAACGGGTTAAAAATAAATGTTGCCCTTGGTACAATAATGAAATTAAATTGCTTATTCGGGAGAGAGAGCGTTTCTATAGGTCATATAAACGAAATTCGACAGAGTTCAACAGGAGGCAATACACAGTTGCTCGAAACAACGTCACTGCTGTAATCCGTTCGTCTAAGAGGACACATTTACTGAAAAAACTTGATCCTACACTGAGTTCGAAAGAGCTATGGAGAAATCTCAAAGCAGAAGGTGTAACTAAGGATAAAGGTAAACTAAAGTGCTCGTTAAACCCAGAAGATATGAGCAGGTTTTTCGCTCCTCAATCCAGTGTTCCAAACAATCGGCATATTGAATCACATTCCTTAGGCTCTTGTCAGTCTTTTTCTTTTGACTGTGTAGGGGTAGTAGACGTTCTGGGTGCCGTTCAGTCAGTCAAATCAAATGCTCTTGGCCCAGATGGCATTTCTCCAAGATTTATAAAGCTGATTTTACCTATAGTGCTCAGATTCATTCTACATATTTTTAATGCATGTATTTACAGCTGTCAGTTTCCTAAGTAATGGAAAAGAGCCATGGTTATACCAATTCCAAAAAAAAGGAATCCGACATGCCCCTCAGATTTCAGGCCCATTAGTCTTTTGTGTTTTTTATCGAAAGTTTTTGAAAAAATGTTCTCTAAACAGATACAAAATTATTTAACTGTTAACAATATGATGTCTGATTGGCAGTCTGGTTTTCGGAATAAACATAGCTGCGAATCAGCCGTGTTAAAGGTAACTTCTGACCTTCGTTTTGCACTCGATGCTGATAAGTTTGGGCTTATGGTCCTTTTAGACTTTTCTAAAGCATTTGATAGCATTGACCATTCAATTCTGCTCTCTAAACTTAGGAACAACTTTAATTTCTCTTCTACTGCTCTTAAGCTGCTGAGTGAATACCTCACAAATAGGGTGCAGGTCGTAAAAACGGAAAGCGGAACCTCCACACCAACTTTTGTTAATTCCGGGGTACCGCAGGGTTCAGTTTTGGGACCCTTGTTGTTTTCGCTCTTTATTAACGACCTTCCCGAATCAGTTGACCATTTCAAAGTACTGATGTATGTTCCAAATACCTAGCTCGACCTATTGGTTTAATGGAAGATTGTGTTGCGCGGGTTAATGAGGATCTTTTGAGGATTTAAAGTTGGTCTTTTTTAAATAAACTTCTGCTTAATCCCTTGAAAACTGAGGCTATGATCCTCTCGAGGGCTCAAGTCAATTGTTTTGATTTTCCATACATAGTCCTTGATGGTAAAACCATTCTGTAAGTCAATAAGATTAAGTATTTAGGCTTCAGTATTAATTCCTCCCTCAGTTGCTGTGATGCCGTTTCTGACTCGATTAGGAAAATCAATTGCGGTCTGCGTACCTTAAGATGTTCATCTCATCTGCTGATTCCCAGCTTGAAATGCGTCTAGTGAAAAGCCTCATCGTCCCGTTTTTCATGTTCAATTGTAATGTGTATCCTTGCATGGATTTTGAATGTAGTCGTAAACTAAATGTTGCTTTTAATGACTGTGTACGATTTATATACAATGTCCGAAGGTTCACCAGTGTTTCGCATTTAAATTCTAATCTTCTGGGAATCAAGTTGGATAAATACTACTCTTTCAGAAATCTTTTAAAGCTTCATAGTATTATTCAGAACAACTGCCCTGAATACTTGAGTGAAATGTTACTCTTTGCTCAGTCACGTAGAGGTGTACGTTTGATATTTCCACGCTTTTCCCACACGATAGCAGAACGCTCCTTCATCGTCTCAGCTATTCGACTCTGGAATAGTCTTCCACTCGAATTGCAGACGATTACTTCACTATCCATGTTCAAGAGGAAGATATTTCAACATTTATCAACTTAATTAAATTTCGACTTTTATCAACTTAATTTAAATCAAAAATAGAATAATTCATTTGCTACTACTACTTAACTTTTACTACTACTTAAATATTATCTTTAAAGAATTCTGGTTTTTCTATTTTGTTCTAAGTTGTTGCCTTATAATTAGATACTTAATTTTAAGATTTAAAATCTTGTAGTATCATGTATTAACTCATTTAATAATAAATTGAAATTGAAATAAAAAAAAAAAAAAATACTCCCGCTACCGCACTTTGACTAGCGTCAGTAGTTAGGACAATTGGGCACTTGGGGTCAAAATAAACCAAAACTTGGTCTGAAGTAACTTCTTGTTTCATACGTTCGTATGCATTCTGACAATCATCACTCCAAGCAAACTCATTTTCTTTTTGCAGCAACTTATACAACGGTGTCATTTTTTGCGCGTACCCAGAAATAAACTTTGAATAGTGGTTAACCATTTCAATAAAGGCCCTTAATTCCGATATACATAGTTTTAGGTACGGGCGCCTTCAAAGCTGACTCAACCCGGTCCTTACTTTTACTTAGACCATTTTCATCAATTATAAAACCTAAATAGGATATTTGTTTCTGGAAAAATGCACATTTACTTAAATTAAGTTTAAGTCCCGCAGTTTGTAACTTCTCTAAGACCAGTCTTAAGTTTATAACGTGTTCTTCCTTAGTTTTTCCGGTGACGACAATGTCGTCCACATAACAAGTCACGTTCGGTATTTCCCTGAGTAAGGACTCAATTGTTTTTTGAAAAATGGCGGCAGCCGGTTTAACCCCAAAAGAAAGCCTTTTCATTTTAAAAATACCGATGTGTGTGCTCCAAGCACACAACCTTTGGGACTCCTCGTCCAACACTAACTGGTTGTAGGCATTGGAAAGGTCTAACTTGGAAAACAATAGACCCGCCTGTAGGGACGTGAAAATTTCCTCGATCCTTGGAAGAGGGTATTTAAAATCTATTAACCATCTATTTAAGGTGGTCTTGTAGTCTCCACAAATTCTTAGATCACCAGATGGTTTCACGATCGGAACTAACGGCGAGTTATCTACCGGTTCCAACACATCCCTTTCAACTAATTCCTTTAATTCATTTTCAATAATGGACTTCCAAGCTAACGGAATTGGTCTCGGCTTGCAAAATACCGGTTGAGCATCTTTACTGACTACTAACCGAATAGTACCATATTTAAATGTTCCTAGCTTACTGTCAAAAACGCTCGGAAACTCTATTTTCATATTATCTACAATTGATTTCACTGAGTTGATCGTATTAACCGAACAAGGCACTTGAACTAATTTAAAACCAAATTTACGTAAAAAATTTCGACCTAATAGCGTCGGATCTTTGGAATTAGTCACTACGAAGGATATTTCGTGCTCTTGGCCCTTGTAATATATTTTTGCATCAAACTCACCCAAAACTTTGTGATACGTAGTATTTGTGAGTGGACAATCAACTATTTATTGGACATATTATTTCATTGTACATGGTTAGGTATGTGTAAGTTAAATCGATAGTTCTACTACAATTATATGACAATAATGAACTCAAGCAAACATCATAATTTGTCAAATTGTTTACATTCGGTTTTGTTTCAGTGCAGGGAAAGTGGAAATGGAAAATAATCTAAAAAAAATAACATGATTGCCTCTCGCAATGGAACGGATATTTTAGAATCGATTGTGACCCTTGTTCGGCTGTATTCCGTGATCGCTTATACTATAACCTAAATAGTCCAGCTTACTACAGGCGAACTTGCATTTCGCTAACAAAAGTTCAAGACCATTTACGGCTAAGCAGCCTTTATTGTTTCGAAGTGCTCCTTGAGCTGTGGGCTGCTACCAGTATATCGTCCATGTAAATTATAATAAGTCCACTTTCGATTAAGTATCTAAATATGAATGAAATAAACCGTTGAAAAACTGAAGGGCTATTTGTCAGACCAAATGGCTTTCGCACGTATTCGAACTGCCCATTTGGTGTTACGAACGAGGTATATTTTATGCGGGTTTCGCCAGATTTTATTTTTGCTAAAACGATTGGCGAGGCATAAGGGCAATCGCTATGTCTAATAATTCCTTTGTCAAGCAGACCCTTAGTGATGGCTTAAACTACTATCTTGTCTCCATAGGATAATCTCCTTGGATGGCTAAATACAGGCACATTTGTGCTCAACCTAATATTCATTTCAAACTGACCATTAGTATTTGTCTGATTAGGATAATTTAGCATGTACTCAGTTACTATTGTTTTTATCAGGTGTCGGAAGTCACTGCTCAATTCTGGGTTTATGTCAGGCTTTTCTGGTTGGGTACAACTATCGTTTTCTATTCCCGCAAAAGGAAAATCTATTGGGACAAGGCTATCTCTAACGCAGTTTTTAATTTTGCTAATACCATTAGTAAATACCGATTCATTCGGAAAGTTCTTCTGCAACTCTCAATCTTTATTGGAGGAAAGCATATGAATGCATAGTTCGGAAGGTATTACTTCGCTTTCGTAAACGGAAGTGCACTGGCTATGTGCAAAGGGCATGGGGCCTTCTTGGGTAGTTGATTGTGTGCATAGCTTAGTGGGGAATTCTGATACTTCAACACCGGTGAAGACGCATTCCCGAGTCTCAGCCGCGGAAGAGCCACCACCATCAGTAGAGCAATCAATATTTATACCATCAATATGATTTCTAAGAACCGTATCACAATCAATATACACCGAAGATTTATAAAATTTATTAACGTAAGTATCAGAAAACTTGTTAGGACAATGAGATGTGCTTTGAGTCTTCTTAAGAATAGGTGATAGTGAATATATTTATGTATTGTTTTGATTCTTTCATGCTTCTCGCTGACTTTGTGATGTCCATTATAAAATTGATTTTAAAGATTTGCAAGAAATCGCGTCCTAACAGGAGTGGTCTCGGAAACGAAATTTTATTCGTTTTATTAAACAAAGAAATAAAACAATCAATCTTGCCTTACGTGCTTAACTTAGTACCCGAGATACCGGAGAAATTTGAATGAAATAATTTATCATTAGTGATGTTAAGTGGAAGGATTTCATTTGAATCACAATTAAAAAATTTTGCTCGACTCAGACTACAATTACGAAAAGCAATACTCACATTTTGGAAAGGCTGACTTAGGCTTGAACCTGCTTGCAATCCTTCAGAATGTGAGTTGCACTTCCATATCGGAAGCAAGATTCTGGTGAGCGGCGCTTTTGTGTGCTTTCCGACGAAAAGTTAGCATACTGCGAGCAATTGTAGCAGAGGATTGCCCCGTCTGTCTGTTGTTGTGCTGTGTTGCTGGTGCCTCCTGATTTCTGTGCCGGCTCCGCTCGTACTTTTTCGCATTTTAGTTGTCTCCCTGTTGTCGCCATGTAAAGCATAGAGGTGTAGGCGGACCGGTCTCGGAGTCTCTCGATGATGAAGTTAACTATTCCCCCTTCCCCGACTTTGCCCTGGGCCGCTATTTCCTGCATCGATAGCATATACGAGATGACGTTCTCGCCCTTCTGTCTGCAGCGCGCCTGTAACTGCCTGTATACGTCGGTGGTGGAAATGTTTCGGTCGAACTGCTCCACTAAGCTCTTCTTTAACTCCTCGCAGGTCTATGCTCTGGTCGTACGCAAGAACACTGCGGCGGTTTCTCTGAACAGACGCCGCATGGCCATGAACTTGAAATGTTCATTGCACGCAGTGGTCTGCAGGACGTTCTCCAGATCCTGGATCCATTTATCTAGGGCGTATGTGCCGTCACCACTAAATGGTTGGACCAACCCCGCAATGTCGACTATGCCTAGCCGTTGTAGTTGGCTATGAAGATTTTCCTCCTCCAGGAGCTTCAGCTCTTGACGCAGTAGAAGAATTTTCTTTTCCTTTTCAAGGGTGGCGATGATTAAGTCGTCGTCGTCTGGGTGAGCTTCTGCTTGCTCGTTGGTCGAAAGAACGGTTGGCGGAATGGCAATAGATGGATCCATCGCTGATTAATTCTCTTTTATCGGAAGCTTTGACGGCCGGACTTCTGAGGCTGCATTTGCGAGTAAGCTTCGCAACTGCGGGACACTCGGTGAGAATTCTATTCCCAACTCCTCCAGTGCTCTCATGAGGTCGGTCCGTGTGCACACTTTGTTTAGTTTTCGAACAAAATTTGTATGAATATTTGTTTGGGGCACTACTGTTGAAATTACTTCTTTTCTTTTTATTTAAAATTTTATGAGCGGTTACCCCACATCTAAGATGTAAAAGTATTTTTTCTTTCACAAAAGCTTCTTGCCTTTAAGGCGCTCCTTTTATCGATGGCCGCCGGAAATTCGACCGCATATATTTTCCAGATTTTTAGGTTGGCAGTCTGACGGCTGCGTTCGACGACTTGATTTATAACTAAGTTGACAAAAGATAGCTGACGGTGCTTAAATCTATTACAGTTGGATATGTTCAAAACAATGTACATAAATGGCACGATTACGATTTCCGTGGAAACGCGTTTTGAAGACGCAATTTTTTTTTCTCTCCATGAAATAAGCACAAAATATAAAGTATCAAAATTTAGGAGATATTAAGGTTTAGAACTTTATATTTTCCTATGGAATTTCTCATAGAATATTATTTTTTTAGCATGTGGGACAGTATTTTGTTTGCATAGTCTTATGTATGAACATTTTTGCGATAACATGATGTTGCATAACTTTAGAAGTGTCAATGTGAAACCTACATGTATAAATCTGAATGAAAATGTAGGCATACTTTTAGGAGTAATCAGTAATCCAGGTACATATGTACCATTTATTTGTCTGCGTACTAATTGATAACTAGAAAGTCGGTTAAAACGAGCGCACTTTTGATAGCAATACAATTTCTGTTACAAAGTTAAAAGTTATGAATTATTATATAAAAATGACTACACATCCTCAACTGCACCCAATATTAAAACATTTTTCTTTTCTTTCAACTTTACCACGATTGATTTCATCTGAAGAGGTTGCGGTAAGGTTTTTACAAGATATAAAACTTCTTCCTTCACAGGTATCAACGCCTCCTCTTTGTTGTGGAATACCAATGAAGGTGGAAAATAACGCACAGAAGAAATTGGGCTGGATTTGGAGGTGTTTCATGAAAGGATCAAAAAAACAAAATGTCAAACTATGCCGAAAAATGCAAAATCCATGCGCTGGAACATTTTTTGATGGCAACTGCTGCCATATCAAAATAAATGATGTTTTGGCCATCATTTTGTGCTTCGTGAGCAAATGCCCGTGACTTGGACATACCAGCAACTAAGCGAACGGCGTCAAGAAAATGGTGAATGTGAACTAAGCTGTGGCACCATTAATGATTACTACAGTTGTTGCAGAGAAGTAGCTGAAGTAATATCATCTCACTCAGATATAATTCTTGGAGGAGAAGGCAAGACAGTTCAAATAGATGAAACATTTCTAACAAAACGAAAGTATAATCTGGGCAGAGTAACAGACCAAATGACGATTACTGTTCTTGGTTTGTACTGCAAAGAAGACAAAGAAGGGCTATTCTTTAAAGTCAACAAAAAAAAGGCAGATTTGTGGCCTTACATAGAAAAATATACCGACAAAAATACGAGTCGAGTCTGCACCGATAGTGCAAAACAGTATTCTGGCGTGGAGAAATTGTTTAGCGAAGATACGGTGCACTTGCAAACAAACCACAGCAAAGGGGAATATGTGGAGAAAAACAACCCTTTAAACACGATTAACGACTTGGAGAACCAGAACAGCAGTTAAAACGAGCCACAGTGTGCAGAAGATCACCTACATCCTCCTACATCAATACATGGCACTACACTTTTGAGCGCACTTTTGATAGCAATACAATTTCTATTACAAAGTTAAAATTTACAAATTATTATATAAAAATGTCTACACATCCTCAACTGCAATATTTCAGTAGAAACTACGTCCAGTGTTGCCAACAGTGGGTAAGTGGCGCGCTTCGCGCGATTCATTTATTTAAACTCCGCTTTTCGGAGGGGTTTAGCCGCTCACGCGACTTCGTCGCTCCGCTAAGGGTATGCAACAACTGTCAGGAAGGCGCCTGGGGCTAAGTCTAAGTGTCTTATATCCCCTTTTTTTGTAACAGAGATCTATAAGAAAATATCGTCAATGGCTGGCAACACAGAAATTTGTTTTTTTTTATTCACTTAATACCCGAAATGCATCGGGTATTAAGGCTATTGAAATATGGGTTGTCAAAAGTCAATTTTGAAAGTTCGATATCTCGAAAACTAAGCCAGCCAATAAAAAAATTTTACTTATTATTTTTTGTTCAGTGGGTCGAGATCTTTTAGAAAACATCAAAACATCGTGGCGCCACGGATATCGTAATATCCCCTCTGAGGATTCAGTCGCGATGGTTTTTTTTTAATATTCAGGTCCTCTTAAGAATTGCTGCTTCGTAGCGAAACAATATGTACATATTTACATAAAAGCTGCACATATGTACACAAAAATAAAACAACTCGTAAAATTATGCAACATTCTTTTATCGCAGAAATAGTGTCTTTGTGCTACTTTAACTATAAAACATTTTGTTATTGCAAAAATTGTTCATACCCATAACTATGCAAACTAAATTCTATTCCACGTGCAAATAAATCAATAGTCTAAGAGAAATCCCATAGGAAAAAATATATTTTGAAACCTCGATATCTCCTAAACTAGCCAAAAACGAGAATTTTGGTACTTTATATTTTGTTCTTATAGAGATCTACAAAACTGCGTTTTCAAAACATGTTACCACGGAAATCGTAATATCCCCACATAAATAGTACTTTTACAAAGCAAAATAGTGCCGTGATAAAGTAAACAACAACATTACTTACTTAGGTGGCGCTACAGTTCGGGGTGAAGCTGGGCCTCAACCAACAAGCTTCTCCATTTAGCTCGGTCTTTAGCTAATTGCCTCCAGTTGCGCACTCCAAGTTGGTCGAGGTCCTCTTGAACTTGTGCGCGCCACCTACGGCGAGGAGCTCCTTTACTGCGTCGTCCCTCGGGGTTAGATTCGAAGACTCTGCGTGCCGGAGCGTTGGTGTCCATTCGCTCTACATGTCCTAGCCATCTCAGACGTCCAATACGCAGTTTTCTGACTAGGTCGATGTCGCTGTACATCTCGTATAGTTCGTGATTGAATCTTCTCCTCCAAAACCCGTCAACGCAAACGGGACCGAAAATCTTACGAAGAATTTTTCTCTCGAAGCGACCACAACATTGCTACATATGTATGTATGTAATTAAAAATGTTTGTGGTTACAAGAGAATTCAGTTGTTAAAATAATCGACAAATTCTTCTCGGATTGTAAAAGCTGTTTGCACTGCTCTTCTGGGGCCTTGCTCTGTATTGCTACTCGAAAGTAAAATGTTTGCGAAAGTGCTTTGCGATTCTAATCTTAGCCGGCACTCTGTAAGAAAACAGAATTGAATGGAAGTATTGCCAACTGGGGCTATGAAATCTGCGAATCTAGCTTCGAGTATCGAACGCTGAAATGTGACTTTGAAGCAAATTTCTTTCCAAAGAATTTTGTTTTATTTATATTTGAAAAAAAAAGTTAAATATGTGTTATAGAAATGGAACTGGCTGCTGTCCAATTGTGGTTCCACCAAGATGAAATAGGTAAATTAAGACACGTAAAGTTGGGTTTTGTTTGTCCGACAAAGATTTTTTATTTTTTTTTTTTTTTACATTTAATTTCTCGGATTCAAATTTGTGCCTCATCGTAGATTCTTCAAATATGCCTCCATCACTGTTTTTCCCATAGGCACCTACATACAGTGGACTCCCCCTAAGTCGAATTTTCACGGGATACCATGATTTGTTCGAGTTAGAGGGAGTTTCAACTTAGAGAGAGTTTGACTTAGAGGATGCTTTTGTATGGAAAATTGAGGGGAATGCTAAAATATGGCGAAAAAATTCGAGTTAGAGAGAAATTCGACTTAGGGAGAGTTCGACTTAGGGAGAGTTCGACTTAGGGAGAGTCCACTGTATGTCCACACAAAGAGATTTGTAGTCAACTCCCACAATTGCCATGAATGCCACAGAAAACTTTTTCAAATAGCAGAAATGTTGTGTTATCAGGACGGCCCAATTCAAAAATGCAGTGTTGCAGCAACATTAAAGCAACAAGTTCAAAAAAGCAACATTTTGGCACCTGCGCAACAATTGTTTTGCTGTTGATTTCCTTTGTTCTGAGCTCTTGTTTGTTTTTTCCAAGTGAGAAATGGATGAAAAGTAAACGTTTAGCAATGTTAATGTTCTATTTATATAATGTATGTAAATATTTTTACTACATTCTTTAATTTCTCCTATTGTACATACCATTGCAACACAATCGTTCATACATGTCAAAATAAATTGCGCAGGGCAACAGCAACAGTGCAGTAGCAAGGCAACAGCTACAGAAACCCTGTTCTGTTGCCGCAACACTGCACAGTTTTTTGACGTTTTTGAATTCACTCGACATTTGATGGTTACGTATTTCTCATCTATGATTTATCCATCCTGAAAAACAAGGAACTACTAATGTGAATACCGCATACAAAATACCGCCAATGTGAACGGACATACGGTATACCGCTACCGCGCTTCCGCCGGTACCCGTACCGCTCTGGGGCCTCACTCTGTATTGTTACTCTAAAGTCAAATCATTCGAATTCGCAGAATTGTCACTCTGTAATTCGAATCGCAAATCCAAATTTACGAGAATCGAACAAACTTTTGTTGCCAACTTCAACGTCAATTTCTTATCGCAAATCCGGCACTCTGTATTGCTAAACGAAATGTCAAAGTAACTCGAATTCGCATAATTTTGTTCTATTGCTATTTGGTTTGCGGATGTTGAGGTAAGCAATTGTGTTTCTTTTAAAATGTATGTATTTTATGACATAAAAAGTTATTTTTAACTTAAAATACAATGAAAGTGATATACATAAAATAATTTAGTGAAATTACTTGATTAAAACGTGTTTTGAAACATGAAGGCAGTCCACCGAAAAATCAAATGTAAATGCTCCATCTTAACATCTCTTGAAGAGAAAGTAATATATGTATGTATTTGCTACATCTCACCATAGCTTTGGTGTTGTATACGATAATTGTGTTGTGTGTATTCACACAACCGACCGTTGTGCCGATATCGTATGGTCGTATGGTCGTGACTGTACAACCCCTATCACATATACAAATTGTATGGAGATTATCAGGGTTATCGGGAATAAATTTTCCCTCGGAATTTTTCCCCCGAACAAAATAAGGTATCTTCAAAATAAAGGAAAAAATTCATCGAAGAGAAATTAAATACCGCGATCGCCTTGAAAATTCTCTCGAATTGTCATTTATGATACCTATTTCCTTTCCACGGAATTATTTCCTCTTTTTTGAAGATACCTAATTTTTGTTCGGGGGAAAAATTCCGAGGGAAAATTTATTCACGATAACCCTGTATTATATGGTGTGTATGTATAAAATGCAAATTGTATATGTGTTCTGGATACAAAAGTATGCCGATGTCGGTACAACGGTTGTATCGTGTATTTTACACTTAATACTCTCAGTTACGGGTTGAAGCAACCACTGCTATATTTTGCTTCTACTTTTTGTCACTTAGCTCCATTATATTCGACCTATTTCTAATTCGCCTGTGTTCTATTCTTTCTCCTTGTGCCATCTTGATGGAACCACAATTCGACAGTATCCAGTTCCATTTCTATAACATATATTTAACTTTATTTCTCAAATATAAATAAAACACAAGATTCTTTGGAACGAAATTTGCTTCAAAGTGACACTTCAACGTTCGATACTCGAAGCTAGATTCGCACATTTCATAACCCCAGTTGGCAATACTTCCATTTGATTCTGTTTTCTTATGTCGTTTTCCATTGGGCCGAAAGGAGTACTCTTTTTGTGTTCCGCACAGAAAAAGCACTCCCAATCATGTTCCATTGGCTGTTTGGAGTGCTGTTCCGGGAGTGTTTTTCTCTTCCGGATTTCATTTGGGAGTGCTTTCAAAATGCACTCATACATATAAACCCTTACATCGGACTACTTGTCAAAATCATATGGTACAATACGCATTCTTTTGTTTATTTTATTTTTTCAGTTGGGGCAAGTTAGTAGAAACAAATTTTACATAGATATAATTAAAAAAAATGATAATATATTAATAAAAACATGATAGAATTGCTAATGTGGTTTTCCATTAGGCAAAAAGAAGCTATTTTTTGCTTTATTTTTCTGTGAAAAATGTAAACAAAAATTAGATATCACCAACACACACAAAAGTAAGCAGAAGACGATTTCGCATGCTCCATTGGAATCAAAAAGGAGTGAAATCGGGAGTGAAACCAAAGGAAAACGACATTACAGAGTGCCGGCTAACATTAGAATCACAAAGCACTTTCGCAAAAATTTGACTTTTGAGTAGCAATACAGAGTGAGCCCCCTGGTGTGTGAGCTATGTATATGAGCATTTCGATACTTCTGAAAGCGAATATATTGTAATATGCCACAGTAATCCCACTTGTTAATCGCTACTTTCCATTCTATCGACTGTGTTCCATCTACTGTTGGTTGGTGTGTTTATAACAAATACAAGAACATCTAGACTATTTCCGAAGATGTTTTCTGTTCGAAGACGCTAGATATCTCCAAGGGCGAATTGTGGAATGTGAAACAAACTACATGCACGATAACACTTGTAACAGTGGTGCTGCCACACTTAGCTCATTGATGAAACAGTGCGAAAAGTACTTTTTGTAGATGCTATATGTACATGGAATACCAAAATTAAGCTCTTCTTATTTGTGCGTTATTTATTTCATTTTCTTTCTACTTTAGTACAAAATATTCAGTGGAAATAGCTCATAAAGGGTTTACGCCCTAGCTTCCCGCAAAAATTGCCCGCGCTGTATTTTTTGCGCGAATGACAGGGACCTACGGTTTATGCAGTATCCGAAACAAACATTATTTTTGAAAATTTTCCTCATGAGAAAAATATTTTCGAATGTTTTCCAGACGACCCTGAGATGAGATCATGAAAAAACTTATTTTCTGTAATTCAAATATTTAACTTCACGCGCAGTGGTCTGATGGCCTATAATACAATATATACTTTAATATACTCTCCCGTTAGTAAATAAAATAAATCACGGCATTTAAAATAAGATGAAAAAGCTTATTTTCTGGGATTCAAACCATTTTAGTGTTTTGAGAAGCTTCCTCGTGAGAATACTCTCAAATGTTTGTCAGACGTTAGCGAGGTGGGACCGTGAAAAAAATGTTTGGTGTTTTCGCAGTGGTCGGACACATTAATCACTTGTTGCCACGGCCCCGACATCTTTTAATATACTCTCCCATAAGTAAATAACAAAAATCATACTTTTCATTCAGTTTTATTTAAAATCTAAAATATTTGTCAAATAAACAGCCCCACATTATAATTTTATTTGTAAATACTCGAACATACACACAAAATCATATATTTCTTCGATAGTGAATAGATAAATAATAAGTGCAGGCAAGGCACTTTTATTACGTTTAATCATAAAGCAAATGAAAATGTGCCCTTATTTAACTTTTTCTGCGGCCCTAAGTTTAGCTGAACGACTTCTTGTATTGATTGCAGTTTCTTCCTCGGCAGAAACAATCACATGTTTATGTAATTGTTTCCAATTTGTCTCTAACAGAGATTCAACTATTTCTCTGTCGTACATCAAATCGTGGCCGCTGTATTTTAATGGAACTGGATTGGCTAAACCTTCAATTACGTTACCGTTCAAATGCCTCTTTACTATAGTATCTTCTAGAGAATGAAACGTAATGGCAACAATTCGCCCCCCTTTTTTCAAATATTTTTGAGCAAGTATCATTCCGTAATTGATTTCGTTCAATTCATTATTAAGAAATATTCGAATTGCTTGAAATGTTTTCGTAGCCAGATGCGTCGGTCGTTGCAGTTTATCCAGCCTACATGCCTGGGATATACACGATGAAACTAAATCGGCTAATTGTTTAGTAGTTTCCAGTTTGTAAAACGCTGATCTTGATTCGACTATTGTTCTTGCAATCCTTTTTGCGGCTTTTTCTCCACCATAAACTCTAAGAATTTTCGCCAAATCAGATTCGTCAATCTTTGCTAAAACATCGGCAGCTGTAATCTCTTCAAAATCTCTGCCCATTCGCATGTCAAGTGGGCCATTTTTTGACAATGAGAAGCCGCGATCTGCTTCGTCGAATTGCATTGAAGAGCAACCAAAATCGAAGAGAATTCCATCAATAGACTTTTGGCGTACACCATGTTGTTTCAATAATCGTGGAAGGTCAGAAAATTTTCCATGCATTGGTATAATTTGACCAGGATATTGCTCAGACAAGAGTCCAGCGTATTTATAAGCTAACGGATCTCGATCTAACGCGTATACCTTTGCATCAGCGGCCTTTTGTAGAATTCCACGACTGTGACCACCAGCACCAAAGGTCATGTCAATAAAGGTTTTAGATGGACCTACATTAAGATAATTCACAGCTTCTTCGAGCAGGACTGGAATATGTGGACTGTTGCCAGTCCCCATAGAATTGAAATATTGTGAAAAGTTTAAAAAACCATATCTAAATAAACTCTTTTGAACTAACATTTTCTTTAATTTATGTTTATGTTGAAAGCTACGGAGTCAGGATCAACGCTTGCCGTTTATTCCGTTTTATCTGTGTCATTTAAGTATTGTAAGAACTCTGATGATAAGACTTGGCTACACTGCTGAGCTGATAAACCGGTTGCTGTAGAAGAGTGCAAACGTTTGTACTTAATATAATAAATATTCTTTGAAAGTCTTTCCAACGAATCTATCTGTTCTGTCAAATTTTTGATTTGCGCAGCTTCTGCAGTGGTTGTTGGATTATGTAAGGTAGTTAAGTGTGCACGAAGACGCTCTCCTAGATCCCTGAAAAAGTAAATGAAAACTAATTCATATAAGATTAAAAAAATATTTTTTTAAATAAAAAATAATAATAGTTGTAAAACTGTATACCTCGAGACTAATGACATTTTATCTTTTAATTAGAAAATGTACAGCCTTGACCAAAGGCACTCAATCCAAGTAAAAAAAAAACATTTAAATATTAGTCAATACCTCCTTATTTTCTCATTATTTCGTTAGGCCTGATCTTGCTTTTATTACCACGGTGTCTCTGCAACAAGTTGTGTAATTTTCTTCTTCTCCAACCTACAGAAGGGAAATTATTTTTAAGAATTTTCCCCATGACAAAAATACTATCGGATATTTTTCAGACGTTCGTTTCTGGGATTGGAACATTTTACCTCACGCGCAGTGGGCTGACAAAAAGTTTCTTCGAAGTTATCAAATGTTGCATGACTTTGAACTATTTATTTATTTATTAAGCTTAATACAAACTTCGATTAGTAACTAAGGTATGGCGGGAGGCGAAGGAAAGTTGCGGAGGGCATTTCTAATGCCCGGTTTCACAGTGGGAGCTTAAGTCGCAGCTTAGTTAAGTAAAACGCAGTGCTTAAGTTTTTCGGGTTTTGCAGTCATTGAAAAAGTGTGGCTTAGCTAAGCCAAGCATAAGAAGTGATTGTGAACAGTTTGTGGGTAATTAACTACTGTGAATGGATCGGGGATGTCAAATAGACAAAGGTCTTGTTAATGATGTAAATAATTTGTTTTTATTTTCAATACAAGAAGAGTGAAACATGTGTGACGACAAAAAAAAAGAAGTGCGAATTTCAGCTAAGCTGAAACAAAAATGAAAAAAATGTTATTCGAATAATGAATAAAAAATTAAAATATCGCTGCATTTAGCTGCTCTCAAGCAATGGGTTTTGCCAGAGAACATTTCTATGTGTCTATATAGAATACATACGTATAACCATAAAACACAAAGGGTGCAGGTCTTTAACGAGATTAATAAGTGAATTCCACTCAGGTATGCCTTGCTAATTTGCCTCCATTGTAAGAGAGTAGATATTTATTGAGTAAAGCAATATTCCCACAAATAGAACAAAAAAAAATTATTTTGCAGGGTTAGGTTCATGTCCATAAATAAAGTAGTTACATTAAACAAAGTTAATGTGCTAATGCTGGTAACATCGAATGATGAATTTTGCTCTGACAGTAGTTAAGCCAATACTTAAGCTACCAAAATCGGCGGCTTAAGTTATATCAACACTTAAGTGGAGTTCAGCTCTTAAGCCGGCACTGTGAAATACAAAGATGAGTTAAACCGAAGCTTAAGCTCTCACTGTGAAACCGGGCATAAGTGTAAATCTATTACACTGAAAGTCGAAAGAGCTTTGCATGCCGTTAGCAATGCGCAGCATTCTGAACATTGGGCAGTTGATGTTACCCACTAAAAGCTGATGAATAAATAGAATGTCGGCAACTTCTCGTCGTTTTTCTAGTACAGTCAAAATATTTTACAACGACATCGGTTATAACGACGCAGGCGAACCCCACAGGCGGATCAGTAGAAATGCAGTGAAGTGGGAGGGTTATGATCCCTTATTTCCGGATCATAACCTCGCTGATAAAAGGAAGAAGAAGAAGAAGAAGATCGGTTATAACGACGCATAGTGACGTCAAATGACTTTTTTCGTTGCTAAATTCATAACTTTTGAACCGTTAAAGATATTTCTATATTTTTTTCGTTCATTGAAAAGAATTCTTGTAGCTATAACTTGTGTGAAATGTATGTTCCTCAGACTACAGGGTGAACAGTAATATATTTTTAAGTAAGAATTTTGCTGATAATAGTACTTTGTGAAGCTTAAAAGAGTATGGCCTTAAATTGAGCATATTTACCTTTAATATTGATGATGATTGATGTGTGGACTAACACAGGGTAACACTAATATTTTAATGCATTGTTTAACCGAATAATCAAATAAAAGGAACAATTTCTTCTAATTTTATTTTTTTTTAAATTTGATTATCCCTTAATACATATCTATAAGCAATCGTTTTCAATTTAAAACAAAGTGGAAAATAATGGAAAATTATACAAAACTTTAAAAACAGGGCAAACAATTTTTTTTTAATTATAATATTCGATTGGATTAGATGTATTTATTTCTTATAAATTTCATAAAACCAACAAATAGTATTTTCAAAATAAATAATTCAAGTTTAGAAATAAAATATAAGAAAGGTTGATGACATTCAGTATTTATATACAAAGAGAAAATAGTGTTGAATGCTAACTACAAAGGTATAAAGCGAAACAAAATAAAATTTTAGGGTCACCCCCTTTAAGAATTCAAAGTTAAGAGAAAATTAAAAAATAAACTTAAATATTACAAGAAGCATAATTCATAAATAATTTAATCCGAACATAAATAAAAAATAAAAGTAATTGTAAAAAATAAATAAAAATAAAAAAGTAGTTGTAAAAAAAAACAAAAAAATGCATGAAAGAAAGCAAGAAAAAATGAAAACAAAGATTAGACCAAAACATCAGAAATACGAGATTCTAACGCAACATAATCAAACCTGAAGAGCCACATTTTTACGGGTTTTAAGAACATTTCAGGTATTGCTATTGTCCTGATAGACTGAGGGAGTTCATTAAATAACCGATACGACAAAACAGAAAAAAAAATTAGTTGTACGGAAATTGGGGACGGATAAAATGTTTGAAAGGTTTCCACGAAGATTATAACAAGAAAATAAACGAAAATTAAGATTGCCAGATTTCATAAAGAATATTTTCAACACCTTAAAACAATACAAATGACGAACAGGAAGAATTTTCAGGGCGCAGAACAAAGGAAAGATAGAATACCTACCACATTTACGACACATTATTCTTAAGACATATTTCTGTAAAATCAACAGTGGTTGTGTTTTATTACGAAACACACCCCCCAAACAAGCAATTCCATATTGAAACTTGGAATGGAAAATACCATAATAAATTATCTTTAAAAGCTTGGTTGAGCATACGTTACGTAAATAATAAAAATATCGAAGGATGCATCGGAAATACTTTTTCAAAGTACCAGCGTGATTCGCAAAACTCATCCTAGAATCAAGCGTAAGCCCCTAACTGCAGGTTAGATTACAACATAAAGAGGGAGGAAAAACCAGACGAACAATAGCAATTAGAAAGTTTAAATCTAGGACACTCAGGTACGTGGAAGTAGACATTTGCTTCCAAATTGTAAGAGGAAGATAAGCTGAAGAACATTATCTTAGTTTTTGCGCTTATTACTAAATTATGTTCAGCAAACCAGTGTCTCAATAAACTTAGATCCCAATTAACATCAGAAACTAGGTCCAAAGGACTATTTAAGCTATAAGTGAAACCAATGCCATCAGCAAAAGCAGTAAGTGAACCCTTGAAATTAAGTGCAAAGGCTGAATTGATATAGACCAAAAACATAATTGGACCTAACACAGAGCCTTGTGGAACACCCAGGTTAAAGAACTTTATTTCGCTCCTTATATCATCTATCTTCACTCTTTGCGACCTATTTTCAAGATACGACCTAAACCAGTAGAGCATGAAACAACGAAATCCAGCTTTTTCAAGTTTTCTCAACAAGAAATTGTGGTTGACCATGTCGAATGCTTTGCTAATGTCAATAAATAAACCAGTCGTACATTTTTTCCCATCGAGGTGTGACATTATTTGCGAACAAAACTGTAAAAGCGCATCTTCCGTAGATTTGGCTTTTAGAAAACCAAATTGAGCTAGTTTGAAAAACTTAGTTTTATCTAAGAAACTCACTATTCTATTTTTCACTAGTTTTTCAAAAATTTTGCTAAAAACGGAAAGAAGTAAAATGGGCCTGTAGTTACCGATTTCCGCACCGGAACTTTTTTTGAGCAAAGGAATGATATCTGCACATTTAAGATCTTCAGGAAAGACCCCTTCAAACACGCAACGATTATAAACATTTGCCAAGACATCCACTATGAAACATGCAATTCTTTTAAGTACACATTTCGAAATACCATCAGCTCCGCACGAAGTCGAATTAGGTAAAGTACCAACAATTTTCAAGATTTCCAAAGAAGTTATGGGCTGAAAAACAGAAGTACTACTATACAACGGTTCAGCACAACCAGAAATGGAAGGACTCGGATGAAGACTGCACCCAACATTAGCAAAATAACAATTAAAAGCATCGGCCATAGCGAGTTTGTCATACACTTCAGAATCGTCAACACGTAAAATAGTGGGTTTTTTAGAAGCAGTCGATTTATTCAGTAAGCTATTTACTATTCGCCATTAATTTTTCAATTTTCCCTGAATTGAGCACAGTAATAGTTATCGCGGCAAATAGGAATCTCTTTTTTTAATTCGTCACACAATTTCTTATACCTTCTTTTTAGATTCTGGTTATCAGGATTGCACTTTATTCTGAGTTTGTTTTTACCTATAACTTTGTTAAATAGTAGTCTAGATATCCAAGGTTTTAGTCTTTTAACAGACTTTTTAGAGGGCAGAAATGAGGAACAAGATAAGATATGCTTCTTAAGCGAATCAATGAAGAATGTATAAGCGGTAGATGAATTGCTACAAGCATAAACATCTGCCCAGGATTCAAAGCATAAATTATTTTTTAATCTACTTAAGTCAATTTTCACTCTTCTTTGAGAGGAATTAGAAGATCCACAACCTTTAGTTTTTGATATTGTTACTAAGAGTCCCGTCATACAGTGATCAGTAATTTTGAAGTCAAATGCGCATTTTTCGCACCCATTGAGCGCAACATTACTGAGACGCCCAAATCTATGATCCAGACAGCTCCCCGAAGCAGGCCTAGTGGGCTCATTAATAAAGCATGCAAGACCATGAGAAGCCAGTAAAGCCAAGTAACTAGAGACAGTATCATTACTATCCAGACTTTTGATATTGAAGTCTCCTACAATAATTAAATTTTTAGATTTTTCCCTATTAAGAGGTTTTAAAAAAGACACAACATTGAACATAAAAACACACGGAAACCATTAAAACATCAGCACTTAATCAACACACAAGAACACATCATGAATCAAGTGGTCCTCTTTTACAAAACAACCAACTCCACCAGCAGCGTAATTTTCATTTGTGTTAGAAACAAACTTGAACCCGGACATATTATAATCAATCTTTTCAAAGTCATAAATCCAAATTTCAGAGACAAAAACAATATCTGAAACGCATGCAAAAGAATCAAGGTAAGTGACAAGAGCTGAAAAATTGTCTCTCATACTTCTAACGCTTTGGTGAACAATAAAAAAAAACTTATCATTGCAGAAGGAACTATTCTTGAAGACATTATCACAGTTGGAATTACTTAAATGTCATCAAATAAATCCGTATCAAAATTCATTAATTAAAAGGAAAATCTAAAGCACTAAATAAGTGCAAGATCATTAAAATATTTAATGAAAATGACTTTTCCTCCCTCAACCGTTCTTATAAGAATTTGACCATTATTGAACCATACATACTTTCCGCCTTTCTGTTTCATTGCCTCCTTCGTCTTCATTAGGAGAGCCTGGGTAAACTTAGTGAGAGAATCGTTGATGTAAATTCCGGTACCGCTCCCTTTTCTGCTGTTGCTGCTACCGCTTCTGTCGAGATGACCAGTCGCATGTGTGTTGAGATTATTTTTGTTATTCCTCCTTGCGCACATTATTCGTTGTTTTGTTGTTAGACTAGCAAATCTTAAACAGACGGGCGAATTCAATGCAGACGAGGAGGATTTTGTTTGTTTTTTTTACATAACATTTCTCAATTTCATTATCGGGAACATCGATGGACAAGGCTTTCGAGAAAATTTGTTGTGCCGTACTAATAACATTGGGGTCATTGACATTTGACACACCCACAATTTCAATTAAATTATTTAGAAGGTGTTGTTGTTGCCAGTTTGACTTGCTCTCCAGAAATTGACTCTCGACTTAAGCTCCGCATTTTCGGTACGCAATTCATTTATCTGTAGCAAGAACCGATGGTTAATTTCCTCCAACTTAGAAAGTTTTGCGTAGATCATCTGAAGAGTGTATTGACCATCGCTATCATTGTTGTGAGTAGACTCTTCAACTGTTAAGAGGGTATTGCTCCTTCTTGTTTGCAGAACATTGGCGTTAGTTGAAGTTGGCGCACTGTTATTTTGTGGTGTGGGTACCACCGACACTAGCATATGAAGAGAACCGCGTCTTTACCCTGCACAATTGCCGCAACGAAAGGGCTTAGCACTGGATTTAAAAAAGTCGGCACCTTCGTCTGTAATATTGACACAGGCATAGTGAAAAAAATGTTTGCAATCATTGCAGTTAATTTTTGTAGAACAACTACGATCAATTTTTTGTGAACACACAGAGCAATTCATCTTGTAAAAAGATTGTAATTTTATATAGGTTCTTAGTGATGCGCACCCCACGACAATTAAGAGAGAACTGATAATAAAAATATTTTACTTTAAATACAGCTGTTAATTTTCATAAAAAACATCGCTGACATCGCTATCAACATTTAAAAGACTTATAAGTTCAGAGCAACAACTTTTTTGCAGTTCTTTCCTGGACCTGACGTGCCTTAAGGGTGACACTAGTGGGTCTGATGATACAGCAAGCACATTAAACAAATCTTCATTTTGTCGTATACGTGAAATTTTACATGTATTTTGGTATCGATATCGTTTATATTCCTTATTCCTTGATTCGTGTGCTTCTTCTGAAAGTTTTCCTATTGGTACAGTTTGATGTCTTATGATTTGCCCGCCATGGGCCAACACTTTTTGAAGAGTTTGTGTCAGGAGCTTATGACTGTACTTTTCCTGTAGCAAATCCGAAGTCCTTTTTGCATATTCATCGAATTTATTCGCATTTATGGATTCTTTGCATGATTATTTATTTAAAATAACCTGTAATCTCTTAATAATTTCTTTATCTACTTGGGTTATAGATGATGTTACTTCTAACTTACTTACTTAGGTGGCGCTACAGTTCGGGGCGAACCTGGGCCTCAACCAACAAGCCTCTCCATTTAGCTCGGTCTTTAGCTAATTGCCTTCAGTTGGGCACTCCAAGTTGGTCGAGGTCCCCTTAAACTTGTGCGCCCCACCTACGGCGAGGAGGTCCACTACTGCGTCTCCATTCGCTCTACATGTCTTAGCCATCTCAGACGTCCAATACGCAATAATACGTTTTTTGACTAGGTCGATATCGCTGTGCAGGTCGTATAGTTCGTGATTGAATCTTCTCCTCCAAAATCAGTCAACGCAAACGGGACCGAAAATCTTACGAAGAATTTTTCTCTCGAAGTGACCAAGGATATCTTCATCCTCTTTTAATAAAGTTCATGTTTCAGCGCCTTAAAGCAGGACTGGGATGATCAGGGTCTTATACAGAGTCTCTTTAGTTGTTCGAGATTGGGCTTTACTGTTGAATTGCCTTATAAGCCCAAAAAAACAGCGATTGGTAAGAGTTATTCTTCGATTGATCTCTGCGCTGATCTTGTTTTTGGAATTTATAGCCAAGGTAGACAAAGTCCCTTACTACGTCAAAGTTATAGCTGCCCACTGTGACGTTCTGTCAAATTCGTCGGTGTTGGCTGTCCCTACTTGTTGACAGCATATACTTGGTTTTGCCCTCGTTTACCGCTAAACCCATTTTGGCCGCTTCCACCTCAATGCTTGCAAACGCACCGGTGACAGCCCGCTGAGTTCTTCCGATAATGTCTATATCGTCGGCGTATGCAAGCAGTTGTACAGACTTGTGATAGATTGTGCCTCCGGTGTTGACTTGTGAGTTCCGCACAATCCGTTCAAGTACAATATTGAAGAATTCACATGACAGCGCGGCACCTTGTCTAAAACCTTTTTTGACATCCAAGTTCTCGGTGAGGTCATTACCGACCTTGATGAAGCAGCGAGCGTTCTCCATCGTCATCCTGCACAGACGGACAAGTTTGGCAGGGATGTCAAAACTAGAAATGGCTCTATAAAGCCCTTCTCTATAGACGCCGTAATAGGCGGCCTTGAAATCGATAAAGAGGTGGTGAGTATCGAATTGGAATTCTTGGGTTTCCTCCAGGATCTGCCGAAGTGTGAAGATTTGATCGATGGTGGACTTTCTTGGCCTGAAACCGCACTGATAGGATCCAATCAGGTTGTTGATAAAGGGTTTCAGGCGTTAGCACAATATCGCAGAAAAGATCTTATATGCGATATTGAGGAGACTGATGCCTCTATAATTGGCGTAGTTGATGGGGTCCCCTTTCTTGTGGATCGGGCAAACGATGCTGAGATTCCATTCATCAGGCATACACTCGTCTCACAAAATCTTAGAGATGAGTTGGTGTATGCACTCTACCAATTCATCACCAGCTGCCTTGAAGAGTTCGACCGGTAAGCCGTCAGGTCGAGCAGCCTTGATGGATTTCAGCTTGGATATTGCTATCCTCACTTCGTTTTGGTCAGGTGGACGGAAAATTGGACTATCATCGTCTATGTTGAATGGTTCATTCTGCCTGATAACGGGATGTTGGTCTTCGTTGCCGTTATACAGTCTGCAGAAGTAGTAGTAGTATTCTCAGCACTGGCTGTGATTCTACTACGAGGTTTCCATTTTCATCTCTACAGGTTTCTGTTCGGGTATTGCTTCTCTGACACGTTCTTTTTACCTTTTGGTTAAACTTTCGCACATTGTTCCTGGAGTATAAACTCTCAATATTCTCAAAAGCGCGCTTCTCATGTTCTTTCTTCTGCTTTTGCTCGTAGAGCTCACGAGCAGTTCTCGTCTTCCTTTGATGTTACTTCGGGATTGTCGAAAAATCTTCGGGAAGCATTCCGATCATTTGTTTTACCAAATCCTTGTTTTGGCGAACAATTAACCCGAGTTGATGCCTAAATTCCTCCTGTATTTGTGTTTTTCTCCTTTTTGCCGCTTCCTTCTTGTCAATAGTTTCATCCTCTTGGTGTAGCCCATAAGCTAGTTTTAAAATGAACTCCATACATCTTATTCTAGAGTGTAATGGTGGAATTCCGAATTCATAGTTAGTTTCATCTTATGAATTATCTTCTTTTCGAAAATTTGTTTGTGTGCTCTTGCATATTGGGCATGCTAGTATTGATTTTGTGTTTGTTATTTCATTTAACACTTTTCCATCTATCATTGTCAGAAAAAGTTCATGTTGAATCATTAAATTTGTTTGCTCTTGAATATAAACAACTGTAGGTCTTATGTGTTCAATTTGGTTTCTTATACTGCTGATTGTTGTTTAAATAAGATCCGTAGACTCCTTTGCGTATTAAAAACAGCTTTCGTGATATCTCATTTTTGTTTTTGGTGGTCCTTGGTGTATTTCAAACCTAATGCAGTTGAGACGTCTTCAGTTCTAATATTGCATGTAGCGTCTGATAGTTTTTGCTTTTTTGCGTAAACGGAGCATACACCCAGGGATTGTAAGGGCATTCCTCTTGATGTACTTAGTAAATCGTCGTCTCCGGTTACTTTACCAACTGCGAAAGAAAATACCTGGTTCAGAAAGTCTTCATTCTTTTCAAGAAATACACGTCTAGTTCTATGACAGGAATTCCATTTTAATTTAAAATATTTGTATAAATTTGTCAGCTTTCTTTCAATTTCTTTCGAAATAATTATTCCACAGTTACTGTATCCTTTTTGAACAACCACTACAAACTCCCGGGCATTTGAAGCATCGACAAAATGTTCGAAATGTCTTCTGTATGAAATATTAATTTTTCAGTAAATATTATTCACGCTCTACACTGTTGTTGATCTCAGATGTTGGTTGTGATAACTAATGTCATCGCACCAATCATGCAAAACTTATTTGGACTGAGTAATGCTACAATAATTACAAAAAGAAACACGTCCATTACGTATGCATTTTAAGATAGAGAGAAAAAGCACGACCTGCACAATGAACCAATTGGTACTTTCCAATAATTGTTTACCAACTTGTGGGCAATTGAACTACATATACATAGAACTATTTGCTGCATGTACAAAAACCCAGCAAATTGGGATTTCCAATAAATCGTAGAAGAAAAAACAATATTTCGTTTCCATCAGCAATTATTACTTAAAACACTAAATGACTCTTAATGGCTTATGAACCTAAAAAGAATGGAAGTCAATAAAAAAAAATCCGCTACCTAAACATAATTAAAGATTTTTTCTGCAAAAAATTGGCGTTGTACTTTCCGTGCTCCCTACTGTAAATCCAAGTATGGAATACCCCTGGGTTTTTTTTTTGTTTACACACAGTGCGGGCGTTGGAAAGGATAGATAGAGAGAGAGAAAGATTTTTGGTGTAGTGGTTCTTGAAGCTCAGTTGTTTATGCTTCAGAGATTCTCCGGAGGTAGCGTCCAGATAACTGAGGAGATTTTTGTTATTTTTTGTTTTTGCTTCTGATACTGTGAACTTTTTTCTCGATAACTGATGTCAAGGGCAAATAACCATCAACAGAGCGAACAATTTTTCCAGCCACGAGCAAGCTACTGCCAGTGTTATGCCTTCGCAGTAGTATTCACACAAGTTTTTCCAAATGATCGGACTGACTTTGTATATTACATGAGAAATAAATAAATGGTTACTGACATCAAGATTTGAACCATAAACCATTAGCGTGGCAATTGACGACGTTACCACTACACCATTGCCACCCAACCCGTGGGTTTTGTTTTAAACAAATCGCTTTATCTCGTAAATCGGCAATATCTGGCAGCTGCAATTTTGCAGAACCTTTAATAAATAGCTAAGGTCTAAGAACCTGTTAAATTTGTTTCCTGACTTAGTTAACTTTTTTTTTGCAATGTACTTCAAAATATGTTTTAATACAAAATTTATTAAAAATATTAAGCGACATTTTTTTTTTTTTTTAATATTTTAATTTACTTAAAGAACAACACAACCGAACTGTTATTAAAGAAAAGTATAATGCTTGGTGAATATGTTTAATTTGTACGGGGAAACATGAGACATCATATAATTTTAATTTTTTTTTTACCGAAGATTAAAATCGTCCAACTTTGAAGAGCTCTATAAATCAAACGACTCATCCAATCAAACAATTTTTTCTTGTGTTTGAAGCTCTCTTTATTTTCCTTTGAGAAACAAATTTTTTTTTTTTTCTTAATTAACACATTGGAAATTTGAATTTTGCCACAACTTTCAGCATTTGGCGTCACAGTGCGGCGTTCACGTCTAAGATATTTCGGGAATGTAGCATGGGATACAACATGTACTCAACGCCATGAAAACTCAAGGAGCAAATTGACAAACAGAACGCTATAGCCAAACAATACTGCCAGCGCTTCTCGCCATAGCAGAATTTGACACCAGATGGGACCAAAAGCTGGTGATGGTCCAATGGGGCATACAAAAAACACATACAACAAAACAACTAGGTTTATACCTAAAACTTCATTCCCAGATGTATTATTGCAAGCTGATAATCATAATCAGAAATCACAAAGTACTGAACAAATTAGGAGAAATAGAATTGAGGCCCTGACTAGATCCCAAATGTGTTAGAAGTCTAGTGACTCTAGACAAAAAACCAAAATCTACGCGGTGGGTAATATAGTAATGTTGCTGCATCTGCATCTTCCGGGACGTCGCTGGAGTCGAAGTATAGATAACCCTATGCGGTGGTTGCTGCGCTCCCACACTATCGGTAGCAGGTTGCAGATATACCGTTCGTTGTAAGGAACCAAAAATCGTATTCTTCCGGCAGTTCAGCCGACAGGTTGAAGAGGTGGATAAACTTAGTTCCGAGCTCGACGATGTCGGGATGGACGAAACTGTAACGCGAACCCAGGAGACAGCGGTGACCGAACAAGGATCAACATATTCGCCAGGCAGATATACAATCGAACCCCTACAAATTACGATCGATGCAGTGAGCGAGGGACAGTCAACGAACTGAAGCACAGACGAGTGGTTGATTATATTATACTTATATAACCATTTATATTAACCGTTTTTTTTTTTTTTTTTCTTTATAAAATGTTGGTACAACGACTAAAAGCAACGCAGCTGTTAGTTCTACTGCTACTACTTTTTTAACGGTACTACTTTTTTAACGGTAGACTATTTATTTGTAGATTCCATCGATCTATCTGTGGCAAAAGGGCATAACAGCATAAGTCGACTTATGTCGAAATTGAGTTACATGATACCATTAGAATCTCCTGTGTTCATTTCATCTCCTATATTTTTTTATTTTTTTCGTTATGGTATCTCAAACGGCCACAAAGTTATGGCCAAATGAATAATAGCATAATTCATTTGATACTTGATTTGATACACATCCTAGAGACAGATATACTTACGACTTTATCCTGTATTGGTCACTCGATACAACAAAAGAATAAGTTGACTTGTGCTCTTATCTCTTACTCTTGCAAACGTATGATTGTTTGTGCTGCTTTTCCTATTCGACTACCTAAACTTGTACCGTTAATCCGAAACAAGGAGCTGACTCACATGCGCAACTAAGACGACTTGTTTTGTTTTTCCTTAACCGTAGATCGCGCTTTAAAAAAAAATTGAGAATTCTATCCTTTGTATCATTTTTGATACATAGGTATTTTCGTATGGGAGACGCGCTGAGAAAATGATTTAAATCAAAATTGTTATCTATATTTGTTTGAAAATAAGTGTCTTTCAACAAAATACAAATTTATTTATTTTCAATTCATTCACTACAAATAAATCCGGCGTGGATATCCCTACAAACGGGTCTGTTGCACACACTGCAATGAAAATATGTTTGCTTTGTTTTGCTTATGCTTGAATGGTAGCACTTAAAACATCTTCCGCGCCTGTTCTGTATTGCTGTGGTCTTCCGCCTCTTTGACTCTGGCGAATATAGTCAGGATGATGAACCAGAGGGACCATTATCGCCAAAATCAAGTGTCATGACTTGAAAGTGCTGAAATTAGTGATCTTGAAGAAGTAGTTCTTGGGGTTTGAGTTCGCTGGTGAATGTATTTTGTTGCCAATGAAATAGCCAAATTATGCGGAAAACATTTTCGTTTTACATGCTTTTGTCTTGGCTTCCAGTTTGGCTTGACTGCGTTGTACTGCAGCAGCTTAGCATTTTGCCAACGATGTCAACACCACCCTTTCTCGCATTATAAAACGAAGTCATTTCTGGTCACTTTTTCGGACTGTCACCAACATTGGACTTATTGTGCATCGTGCTCCTGACAACCGTACGTATACGAGACAAGACATGTATCCTCAGTAAACGCAAAGGTGAATGCGTACCGTGGAACATTCTTGCAGATCAAAACCTTCAGTGGTTCTCAATTATAATTTTTTTCAATTAGCGGTAAAAAAAAATAAATTAATCCAATATGCAGTCAACTCGACTCGATGCATATCGTGTCACACCTGAAAAAATTAACATGAATTTGTCGCTTTACACTGAATGCATTTCAGACAACTTGGTTGCAAGGTCATCACCAGGGATAGGATTTTGCTAACTTTGCCTCTTTTTTTTGGTTAATCGGAAGATAGTGTCGACTTAACACAAACACGTTTCATGTCCTCCTGATTCCAAATATATGTATTTTATTTTGCCTTTTTTTGCCTTTTTATGTCATAATTGCCTTTTTTTGCCTTTTTTGCCGTTGTTGCCTTTTTCTGCCTTTTTGCCTATTTTGCTTTTTTCTCAAAGTTTGTTCGCTAAAATTTTTTTAGAAAAATGCCCGTTTGCATGTATGTATGTATATCTGTGCAAACATGCTTCTTACTCACACTACGTAATACGCATACCTAAATTCCTAGACGCATTCAAATTTAAAACGTCTAGTCTGTGGGGAGAGTCAACATGGAAATATTTACTTGACCACAGACGGTTTGCACTTGTATGTGACCGCAGACGTTACTGTGTATAACTCTATTACATATTTCTTGTTTGTATACAATTGATTGAAGATGAAGCAATACAAGCGCAGCCGGCGTACATCAAAGTCAATTTTAGGTTTTTAGTCGACCCAAAAAAAACGAATTTTCGAAGACTTACAAAAAACAGGTATTTTTAAGAGTCTGTACTTATATTTTTAACTAGCATTATTCTGATCAAGGAACATCAATTGGCGACGTGTTGCCGGTTTTAAAGAATATTCAGCAAAACTTGAAAAAAGCAAAAGGGCCGATTGCAAAGGAAGTCCTGAAGAAATTTACTGCCATTTTCAATGCAAATACGGGACTGAAAACTATTGAGCAGATAAATTCTGTAATGAACGGCGACTTGGATTCCAAACTTCCAGAAAATATTGATGTTAATAATGTTGAAAGCTTTAAATGGGCTCCACTCGTTTCAGCTGAAGTAGAAAGGTCATTTAGCTCATTAAAGGCGCTTCTAAGAAACAACCGGAGAAGATTATTACCAGAAAATTTCAAAAAGCTTTTGGTAGTTCAATGCTACTATAACTAAATGTGCATTTACTTTCCTTTTCTTATTTTTTAATAAATGCCTTTTTTTTGCCTTTTTAATTGTTTCATTTTGCCTTTTTTTACTCTTTTATGTCAACAAAATCCTAACCCTGGTCATCACATCAGAAGTTCGTGAGCGAACAGTTGGAAACGGTATTGGACTCCAAACAATGCCGTTTTTATCCAGGAATAATGGATCAAAGTTTACATGGACCTGATTATCTTCTACATCAGTATCATCTCCGCTTCTATTATCACTTTCTGATGATTGTTCTTCTTCCTCTGGCACGAAATCCATTTCATCTCCCGACGCATCTTCTTCAATATCATCGATAGCTATTTCCATTTCCTCGTCCGTCAAAATTTCGGTCGTATTGACATTTTTTTAAGAAAATTATGTAAATGCATATGTAAAAACTTATGAAGATCACGAAAGAGTGACTAACTCATTTGAATGACTGCCCACATATGAGTAAACATAACTGTATAGAAAGCTGTTCATATGAAAAGCTATTTGTAATAAAAATGATACAAAGATAGGATTATGAAGTTTTAATTTTATGTGAAGATCTCTGTTGGTAACTTTTCGAAACTATGCGGAAAACAAAAAGTACGGAAAAACAGTCAAAGTCACAGAAAATGGATTCAATAACACCATTCAGAAGAAAGTTATTAGCATATGAAAATCAAAATGTATAATTTTTGATACAAAGCGCGATCTACGGTTAAGTCGTTACTGAATTTGATGGAAAGTAGGTATACATACTTGTATGCTACTATTCTCTGAGCAATTTATGAGATATGACGGGATTTATGTTGTTATTCTTGAGACACCACCTTCATACTTATTTTTGTCATTATCAGTGAATATTTCGCAGGAGTTGCATGAAAATAGTGAATAATGCAGTAAAGAAAAGTAAGTAAGTAAGCTAGTGTTTTACTCGTATTGATACAATAAAAATAGTGCAGATAATAATAAAAAAAAAAGCATGGCATATCGTGCAAGCAGAATATTGGAATTGGCGCTGATAAAAAATAACAACGACGTTATTTTAGTTCCAGGAAATGTTGAAGATAGGCCAAAATTGTGTTAGCAATTGAGAAAAGTAGTTACTTTCTTTTTTAGGAAGTTAGTATAATTATTAGTGAATTTCCATTTAGATTTAAGAACATGTTGTTTTATTTTAACCGATAATAATATTGGGAGAGTTGATTCTCCTGAATCGAATTACTACCATTTTTGGAAGATTCAGATGACTCAGTAAAAGATCCGGACTACCAGGTTTCTTTAGATGTTGACGAAAGAGCGTGGAACGGTGGAATAAAATAATTGAACATTCTGTTCTAGGGATTGATTAACCTGAAAATGCAGATTCTGTCGAAAACCAATCTACAAATCCGCTCACAGAAGTTGAGATAAATAGAGAACAACCGTGTACTTCGAGTGATGTCACTAAAAATATAAGAAAATTCCGCAAAACTCAAAGAATCAAGGGCTTGTCTGATAAATCAAAGGCTGATAAAACACTTGAAGCCAGAAAGATCAAATATTAGTCTCTTTGTCGAAACAACTGCAAAGACAAGATACCCGCTCAAGTTCAAGAAATTCTCTTTAATCCGTATTGGCCGTTGGGGAATTATAACTGCAGAATTTTGCTCATAATTTGATTCCATGATCAATATTCATAAAAAAGTAACGACTAGAACTGATAAAACAGGCACTAAGCAAAAAAAAAAAAGGCAGAACACTATTGAATATTGCATTGAAATAACAAGAAAAAAGAACAATGTTTGCAAAAAATGTTTTTTAGATTGTTTCGGCGAAACTAATAGTTTCATTAGAAACATTATCTCAAAAAAATAGTCTCGCCAGATCTGAATTTAACAGACAAGAGGTTTGTCTTAGCCCTCCAATAAACTTTCAGTGGCAAAGCTTGACGTAATAACAAGCCACATCAACAAATTCCCACCTTATGAAAGTCATTACTGTAAGTTTTTCGGAAATCCAATTTAGAAATTAAACCTCCTAAACACCTGAGGAAACTGTGATAAGTTATCGGCCAAAGTATCAGTTGCTCAAACCGCAGAAGAAAAAGAAAATCTTATTAAGCTGCAAACAGCTCATCACGAAAAAGCGGAGGATGCTTATTCCTGAAAAAAAAAAAATAATAGTAATCAGCCAGGGCAACCTCAACAACAGAAGTATACGCGCTTGATCTGCAACAATGCCTACCTAATAATGCTTTCCATAAACGCCCGCTTTGGACCTGTAACTTAACCATCCATAATCTAGCTACAGACAAGCCCTTTTGTTACATGTGGTATGAGGGGTGTTACCCCTTAAGGTCCCAGCACTAGCGGACAGAAAATGGCTGACGCAGGCAAAGCTACGGTTAGGGGCGCTCGTCTCGGCGGACGCATTGGCGCATCTGATGATAATAAAACACCGACTATATCTTTCATATTTTCGCAGATAAACCTCCATCACTCAAACGCAGCTACCGCTCTCTTAAGCAGCAGACTTTCCGTGATGCGTACAAAACCCCACATAACATCTATCCAGGAGCCATACGTGCGGAACAAACGCATATGTGGCTTTGGAGGTGTTCGTGGAGTAACGATGCTATGTGACGAACGATCTGAAAGACCGAGAGCTTGTCTATTTGTGCCGAATTTCCTCTCAGTAACCAATCTTGGACAATTCTGTGGACAGGACCTAGTTGGTGCAGCTGTAAGGTACGAAACGACCGGAAGTTGGAAAACCTTCGTCGTTGCGTCGGCTTACTTCCCATATGATTCGGTAATGCCTCCACCGCCGAAGGCGGTTGCCGAACTCATAAAGTACTGTGACACTCGGGAGATGGGACTAGTCATGTGTTGCGACGCTAATGCTCAGAATACAGTCTGGGGCAGCAGCAAATGTAACATACGAGGAAACTATCTCCTAGACTTTATACTATCGTCTGGCATGGTAATTAACAATGTTGGCTCCCAGCCAACTTTTGTTACGGCAAGGAGGCAGAAGGTAATTGATTTGACTTTATCTAATAGGTATTTCAAGTCAACTACTAACTGGAGGGTACTGCCGGAGGTGTCCTTGTCAGACCATAGATACATCGCTTTCCAAATCGAATGCGAGGCCATAACTTTGCAGGAGAGGAGGAATCCGAGGAAAACCAACTGGGTGCGGTTTAGGGAAGAGCTAGACAGATCTGTCAAAACTCCAACTAAACTCAGAACGAAACGAAAGGTTGAGGATGCTGTTCAAAACCTGACTAGTGTCCTTACCAGCTGTTTTGAACTGACGTGCCCATTGACAAAAACTCCCTGCAGAACGCCGGTTCCCTGGTGGAGCCCAGAACTGCAGCGACTTAGGAAAAATTCCAGAAAACTTTTCAATAGGTCACTCAAGATAAATCTAGAAGGTGACTGGGATCTTTTTAGATCGAAGCAAAGAGACTCTAAGAAGTTAATTCGGTTGTAGAAAAGTGCTTCTTATAGAGATTTTTGTGAAAAGATCGAAACACTCAGTGAAACCAGCAGTTTGGTTAAGGTCCTCAAACGGGGCAAGCCGACCAAACCGGAGTCACTGAGAAAGTCTGAAGGCAAGTTTACTGAGACGCAAGCGGAAACTTTTAGTCTTCTGCTGGAGACTCACTTTCCTGGCAATCAGATAACCACTAGGTCGCAGCTTGGCCCGCTTACCCAGGCTGAGCTTGATCTAAGTCAGAAAACTCGGCGCAGCGAGTATATTGCATCAGCCGTGGTAACAGATGAGGCCATCAAATATGCTGTGGCTTCTTTTGATGGTTTCAAATCGCCTGGCACTGATGGAATATATCCAGCTAAGCTGCAACAGAGTATAGATCAGCTATTGCCAACTCTGAAAAGAATTTTCACTGCTGGCGTGGCGCTGGCATATATTCCTAAACCTTGGCAGACAGAGTAGCTTTCATACCGAAAATTGGTAATAGTAGGAGAGCCGACCGCGTGATGTCCTAAGGCATAAAAAAGAAGGATGAGTTGAACATAAAATGAAAGCTTGCTTGCAGACGTAGACAAAACGCCAATGGTTGGCTGAATGTTTTGCCCAGGAATAAAAAAAAAAAAATGACAACTTCCGGTACGTTTTTTTTTTTGATTTTCAAAGGATTAAAAAAGAAGAATGAATGAGTAACCATTCGATAGAGGACCTTAAATAGTACTTGAACCCATTGGGTTGGCAGCTCCCATCCGGCCATCATCAATAGGCTGCTTGTTCATCGCACTATATTGTATCAAAAAGCCAAAAAGAAGCATTTTAACCCAATCGGTTTGTTTGCTTCATTGATTCAAAATAAAGTCCTGGAAATAATCTTCCGCTTGTTTTTTTTTTCAATTACAGTACTACCTCGCTAATTCGAGCACTCGGTAATTCGAACGCTCCACTAATTCGAACACTTATTTTTTTACATTATGTATCTTGTAATTCGAACTCTTGGCAAAATTTGTACTCCGTAATTCGTAATTTTTTCCGTCGCTTCTTTGCTGAGTGCTTTAACAGTTACAGAGCTAAAAGCATTTTCTTAGAAATATTAGGAGAAAACATTTTTACGATGAAGACGTGTCGATTCCAGTTCAGTAGGTTGTGAGTTTTTTGAGACAATAACATTGAAGGTTTGCGTGCAGTTACCATTTTTGTGTCAACAGGCTTTGTAAATGGTTTATCATTTTAATAAATTAAGTTTTTAAGTAACTTCCAAGCATTTTTGTCAGACAAAAATGAATCGTCCACAAGAGCACCACAAGTTTTTAAGTCTTAAGCAGAAATGCGAAATTTTGGGCGAATTAGACAAAGGAAAGAGTGCCACCTTTGTAGCACCTCAGTTAGGCGTTGGAAAATCGACCGTTACGTACATCAAACAAAATTCGACGAAGATTTTAGCGTATTCGACTCAGACTGAGTCGGGGACTGGGAAACGTAAAACGTTGATGCCAAAAATGAAAAAAGCCTTGTTCAATTGGTTTTGTAAGCACGCACCGATATCGTCTGTGATACTGTCACAAAAGGCTACGCAGCTTAACGGAATTTACAAAGAATGCCAACATTTCAATGCTAGCAGGGGATGGATCCAAAAATTTAGGAAACGACACGGAGTGAGGATTTTGAAAATAACTGGCGAAAAACTATCAAGTGCTACAATCAAGTCGCTCCTTCCATCTAACAAAATACCAGATCTATAATGCGGACGAAACTGGCTTGTACTGGCGCTTACGTCCTGTGTCCGTCCGAAAAAAATGCTCCTGGAAGAAAGGTTAGAAGGAAAGGGTAACCTTTTTAGTTTGCTGCAATGGGAAGTCAGCAAACCCAAGAGTCTTCAAGAACCTTAATAATCCTCTTATATACAAGGCTACTAAGAACGCATGGATGACAACAGACATTTTTGAAAATTGGTTTCCTGAGGTAAGTTAAACTTTTCGTAATTTCAGGATTATACGAACCAACGATATGTCAAAAAAATTTACAGGTGAAAAAATATTTGACAGAACATCACCTTCCGCAGAAAGCGCTGTTGTTACTGGATAATGCATCATGCCATTCAAAAGACTTGCAAAGTATAGATGGTACTATTGTCTGCATGTATTTTCCTCCAAATGTAGCAGCACTCATTCAGTTGATGGACCAAAACGTGATCAATTTGCTCAAAATATCGTACAAAAAGTCTTTTCTTGAACCCATTATTGCTTCAGAAGAAGCCAACATTGCAAAATGTATCAAATCGTTTAACCTAAGAGATGCTATGCGTTTACTTTCTTCTGCGTGGAATTAAATCGCATCGAAGAGTATCGAAAATTTTTGGACAAAAATAATGCCGCGAGTATCTGAATGGGATGAAGAGGATAATTTACCCCTTTCAATTCTTGGTCAACAGCTTCGTCAACAAGACGCTGATGAATTTGCATTGGCACGTCTTTTAGTCCAAATCACGCCAGGAAATGAATTTATTGGTAATGAAGAAATTCGAGACTGGGTAGAGGATGCAGCGAATGAAAACCTTGACAACGAAAATGTATCAACTGACTCTGATAGCGATATCAAAGAAATTCCTGAACCCCAAAAAACTATCAGTAGCCGCGACGCTCTTTACAAAGTGAATCAACTACTGGACTATCTTGTGAAACATGAATTTTCAACAATTCAAATCGAACAGCTTAATATTTTAAAACATGAAATCATAAAAAAAAATGGTTGAAAAAAAATGAAGCAAACCAAAATGTCACATTTCTTTAAACAACTTTAAACTTCATTTTTTTTTGCCGGACAGAATTCATTCCTTAGTTCTTTCTTTCTTATTTCGACAAATAAATGCATTTTACTACTTAAAACTGCTTTACACTGCTTTCTCATCCGAAATATTGACTTCGAAAAAAGTATGCAGTAATTCGAAAATCTCCGTGGTTCGAATTAGGGTAGGTCTCTAATAGTTCGAATTACCGAGGTAGTACTGTAATACAAAATGAAGAAGTGTGTTTTTAGTGGTAAAAATGAAAACTTAGTAGACTTCGCAGATGAAACTATCGCGAAGATCACAAAATCGGTAGCTTTTCACCACATAAAAAAGTTTATATATGGTGACATAGAATTTTCTCGTGAAAATGCTAATGATTTCGGCTACCACACATTGCTAAAAAAAAAAGCTCACGGTTCTTATGAACAAATACAAGGAAGAATTTGAAACGTTTTGTCAGCCTGAAAGTATGAAGAATTGGCAATGAAATCAATAACGAGTAATAGGAAGGTACATTATAACGATCCTTCGACAACATACTTTTTTTTAACACTTAAACAAAATACTCTAAATGCCTCTGCGTTTTATTTGAAGAAGTGGAGCTCTCACAGCAGTTACCTGCTCTAACAGCTTCTCCAAAATATGACCATCTCCAGATGAGGATGGGGTTATGTGATGTGGCTCGTTATCAACAGCAGCAGCAATGATCGTCTGAAGCCAATTATATGTGATTTTTCGAAACATTGAGACTACTATTACAAAATGTTCTTATACCTTCAGGCTGACGCGTGCCCAGACGCTTCAAATAAATGCTGTTCAAACTTTCGCTGCAGGATTTGTAGTTGTCGCCATCACGCTCTCGTTCATCATCAACCTTCGTCGTCTGATTCTCCACTAAATCCTTCGTCTACAAATTCTTCGAATGTTCCAGCATCTTCTAGGTCATCGCCTGCAACAACAGCTCCACTTTCGCTATGTTCAACAATCAGTGCTAAAAACAATCTGTTTAACTTCAGTCGTTCTATTCAAACGCTATTGCCTACTGCTATCGCGCACACTTCTGATAAGCATGGAGTCCTGCAAAGTATTCGTTTGTTGCTGGACTCAGGATCACAAGTTTTATTCATCACTGGACAGACGGTTCAACGATTAGGTCTTGTTCGCAAAGCGGCTCGCATCCCTGTCGTCGGTGTTGGTGCAACTTCAGCTGGTGCTACAAATGGAATCGTAACACTTAAATTGTTTTCTCGCCTTGCTGAAGATTTCGTTGAGGTCTCTTGTTACGTTGTTTCTAAGCTTACATCGTTAGTACATGCCCATCGACTTATCTACCCTCTCTTCGTATACATTAGCAGACCCTTATTTCAATATTCCAGGTCATATTGACGTCCTAATCGGTGCTGATAAGGCTTTCAGCATATTCAACGGTGCTCCTGTTCAAAATCAGCAAGGATGACTCGATCTTATTCCAAATGTATTTGGTTTCGTTGTATGTGATAATTTGGATAGCTCTGCCTCTGATGAAACAGTGAAATTGTTTTGCATTAATCTGGATACAGTATATGCATTTGACCTAGAGCGTTTTTGGCGCCTTGAGAAAATTAAAGAAGTACCCACCTTATCTACTGATGATCAGCGCGCAGAATACCTTTTTAGTAATACCCATTCTCGTTCACCTGATGGCAGGTACATTGTACAACTACCTTCCAAATCTGACGATGAAGTGAACTTCAGGGGTAGTTTAAATGTAGCTTACAAGCGCTTTCTCTCAACGGAGCGAAGGATTGCAGCTGATCCACATTTGAAGCAGAAATATGTGGATTTCATGGAGTATTTGAAACTAGACCATATGGAAGAAATACCTGAGGGTGAGCTGAATGCATCGTCAACCAAGTGCTGCTATTTACCCCACCACGCCGTTTTCAAAAATACCAGTAGCACCACTAAGGCGAACCCCACAGGCGGATCAGTAGAAATGCGGTGAAGTGGGAGGGTTGTGATCCCTTGTTTTCGGATCATTACCTCGCTGATAAAAGGAAGAAGAAGAAGACCAGTAAGGTTAGGGTCGTTTTTGATGGGTCAGCGAAGTCGGATGGCCATACCTCTCTTAATGAATCTCTGTTGACAGGTCACATATATCAGCGAGATCTTTTTTCAATTTGTATCGCGTTTCGTCGGCATCTTTACACGATATCTGGTGATATCGAAAAAATGTTTCGGCAGATTAAGGTATCCTCAAAGCATACCGATTTCGATAACGTATACTTTGGAGAGTCAAATGACCTATCCCTAAGACACTACCGTTTGCTAACCGTCACTTATGGAACGGCATGTGCACCACTTCTTGCTGTACGCACCCTATACCAGCTGGCACAGGATTCCATCGATATCTACCCGCGCGCATTAAATATCTTGCTTAACGACTTTTATATCGACGACGTAATGACTGGGGCAGATTCCATTGAAGAAATCACCTCAATTCGTTTAGAGATTGTAAGCCTGCTCCACTCTGCTGGCCATTGCTCTTGAGTTTGCCAGAAGACCAACGTGAGAGTCAAACGGTAGTGCATGCGATCATATGAAAACACAAGCGTTTTCACTCAGCTGAGGCCTACCAACTCCTACTCTCAACCTCCACGCGGTGACAGCCGGGTGCCTAGTACCTTAATCCAAGAAATGGGTAACCAACCCCGTTTGGCGGATTCTTGGTGGCAGCAGATGAGAGAGGGGGGGAAGAGTGCTTTTCTCACTAGAGCACTTCTTCCTGTTCCAGGCGGCAGCGGACGAATTCCCTAGACGGAGTCAACGGTGGCGTCTATAGTTCCAGTTAGGTTGAACTTAGTGAATACCTTGCGCGAGCTGCTTCGACGTATTCGGATCACAGGTCGGTAAGGAATTTCCAATGTTGGTCAGGACATTGGAATAGAGATGGTGGCGGAGGAGCCCTTAATGGGCCAACGGCAGCGCTCATACTCCCGTAGTGGACTGCTGGCACCGGTGTACCCGGCCCCCTGTCCTAGGGGAATAATTAAGGAACTGGCCCTCCAGGTTGGGGGTTGTGCCGTCGGGGTAACTTCCCTACCACGTAAAAAATCGATGGTTCCGAAACAACCAAAAGCCTCGGATAAGGATGACCCAACTAATGACGACCCCAGCAAACGAAATAAGGACAACGACCTTCGGATCTGTACGTGGAATGTTCTGTCCCTTTACAGACCACGTGCAGCCGAACAACTAGCAGAGGCCCTAGACTGCTATAAAGCAGATATTACCGCCATCCAGGAAGTGCGATGGGATGGGCCAGGCAAAAAGAGGATGAAAAACTGTGACATCTACTACGGTGATTGCTACAGAGGCAACAGGCAACGCTTATTCGGATGCGGATTTGTCATACGCGGCAGACTTAGGCAAGAAGTCTTAAGCTTCCGACACGTGAGCGAGCGTATTATGACTATCCGGATCAAGGCTAAATTCGCTAACATAAGCCTAATATGTGTTCATGCCCCCACAGAAGAAAAGGACCCTGCCTCCAAAGAGTGTTTCTACGAGCTCCTCGACAAAACATACGAGCAATGTCCTAAATACGACGTTAAGATCGTATTGGGCGATTTTAACGCCAAAATAGGAAAGGAGGACGTCTTCGGTAGAGCAGTCGGTAAGCATAGCCTACACGACACCACGTCTGATAACGGACTAAGGCTAATTGATTTCGCTGTGGAGCGAAATGTCACCATAGCAAGCACATGGTTTCCTCATCTCGATATTCATAAGCAGACATGGCGGTCCAATGATCATGTCACGATCAACCAAATTGATCATATTGCGATCGACGCAAGGCATGCCTCCAGTATTCTGGATGTCCGGACCTTCCGAGCGGCCAACATAGACTCGGATCATTACCTTGTTGTAGCCAAGGTACGAATGCGGATATCCCAATCTGAGCAACAAAGAAGAATTACTGTGAGAAAATTTAACGTCGAAAAGCTACAATCGCAAGAGACCGCCAGACTCTTCGCTGAACGCGTATCCCGAAATCTCTCAATCACCCCTATACCGCCAGCATCAAGTGCCGAAGACCAGTGGCAACGCTGCCAACATGCCATCAGAAACGCCGCGACTGATGTGCTGGGTCTCGCTCGCCCACCACCGCGAAACCCCTGGTTTGACGAAGAATGCCGGCGAGTGCATGCAGCAAAACAAGAGGCATACAAAGCGGCGCTGCAAAGGAAGACGAGAGCTGCTCGTGAGCTCTACGAGCAAAAGAGACGGGAAGAACATCGGCTTCTCCAAAAGAAGAAGAAAGAGCATGAGAAGCGCGCGTTTGAGAATATCGAGAGTCTATACTCCAGGAACAATGTACGGAAGTTTTACCAAAAGGTAAAAAGAACGTGTCAGAGAAGTAATACCCGTACAGAAACCTGTAGAGATGAGAATGGAAACCTCGTAGTAGAATCACAGTCGGTGCTGAGAATCTGGAAAAACTACTTCTGCAGACTGTATAACGGCGACGAAGACCAACATCCCGCTGTCAGGCAGAATGAACCATTCAACATGGACGATGATAGTCAAAATTTCCGTCCACCTGACCAAAACGAAGTGAGGATAGCAATATCCAAGCTAAAATCGAACAAGGCTGCTGGACCTGACGGTTTACCGGCCGAACTTTTCAAGGCAGCTGGGGATGAATTGGTAGAGTGCATACACCAACTCATTTCTAATATTTGGTCAGAGGAGTGTATGCCTGATGAATGGAATCTCAGCATCGTTTGCCCGATCCACAAGAAAGGAGACCCCCTCAACTGCGCCAATTATAGAGGCATCAGTCTCCTCAACATCGCGTACAAGATCTTTTCTGCGATATTGTGTGAACGCCTGAAACCTTTTATGAACAGCCTGATTGGACCCTATCAGTGCGGTTTCAGGCCAGGAAAGTCCACCATCGATCAAATCTTCACACTTCGGCAGATCCTGGAGAAAACCCAAGAATTCCAAATCGATACTCACCACCTCTTTATCGATTTCAAGGCCGCCTATGACAGCATCTATAGAGAAGAGCTTTATAGAGCCATGTCTAGTTTTGACATCCCTGCCAAACTTGTCCGCCTGTGCAGGCTGACGATGGAGAACGCTCGCTGCTCCATCAAGGTCGGTAATGACCTCACCGAGACCTTTGATGTCAAAAAAGGCTTTAGACAAGGTGACGCGCTGTCATGTGACTTCTTCAATATTGTACTTGAACGGATTGTGCGGAACTCACAAGCCAACACCGGAGGCACAATCTATTACAAGTCTGTACAACTGCTTGCATACGCCGACGATATAGACATTATCGGAAGATCTCAGCGGGCTGTCACCGGTGCTTTTGCAAGCATTGAGGCGGAAGCGGCCAAAATGGGTTTGGCGATAAACGAGGGCAAAACCAAGTATATGCTGTCAACTAGAAGGGAAAACCAACATCGACGAATTGGACAAAACGTCACCGTGGGCAGCTATAACTTCGAGGTAGTAAGGGACTTTGTCTACCTTGGCTCTGCTATAAATTCAGCAAACAAAATCAGCGCAGAAATCAATCGAAGAATAACTCTTACCAATCGCTGTTTTTTTGGGCTTATAAGGCAATTCAACAGTAAAGCCCTCTCTCGAACAACTAAGGAGACTCTATACAAGACCTTGATCATCCCAGTCCTGCTTTACGGCGCTGAAACATGGACTTTATTAAAAGAGGATGAAGATATCCTTGGTCGCTTCGAGAGAAAAATTCTTCGTAAGATTTTCGGTCCCGTTTGCGTTGACGGGTTTTGGAGGAGAAGATTCAATCACGAACTATACGAGCTGTACAGCGACATCGACCTAGTCAAAAAACTGCGTATTGGACGTCTGAGATGGCTAGGACATGTAGAGCGAATGGACACCAACGCTCCGGCCCGCAGAGTCTTCGAATCTAACCCCGAGGGACGACGCAGTAGAGGGAATTATCGCCGTAGGTGGCGCGCACAAGTTCAAGGGGACCTCGACCAACTTGGAGTGCGCAACTGGAGGCAATTAGCTAAAGACCGAGCTAAATGGAGAGGCTTGTTGGTTGAGGCCCAGGTTCACCCCGAACTGTAGCGCCACCTAAGTAAGTAAGTAACGTGAGATTATTCCGAGAGAATTTGAAAGTTATGGTTTCGTCAAGTTGTTAGGCATGCAGTGGTCACCTGCAAAGGATTCATTTTCATACAAGGTAAATTTGAATCATAGTTCGTCAATAACAAAGCGTCATATTCTGTCAGTCATCAAGAATATTTGACTCCATTGGTTTTCTTACACCAGTCACCATATCTGCTAAAATCCTCTTCCAGGAGCTCTGTTTTTTTTACTAGATTTCTTTGAGCTCGAATTCCACAATTTTTATAAAGATTTAATTAAAGCACCTACCACTAGCTACGAATTTCATCCCGATGTTTTACATAAGTAGCGATGAAGAAAATGAAGAATGAATGACTTCAAGCATTTGCGTAGTTATATGGTACATATTATATTATTTGATCAATTTTTTTAACTAGCGCATATTATTTTTAAAGACTTGCAAGCCTAATAATCATTGACTTTGGCAATAAAGAAGTTGAATTTATCTCGAGATTTGAATTCATTTTAAGACTGTAAGCTAATTACTTGCAGGACTATGAAATTAAAATATTGTTATTTTAAATAACCAACATTAAAAGTAATGAATTAATCTGTTTTTTTTATTTAATAAATTATGTAAGATCTTTTTTTCGAAGAACAAAATCTCTGTGAAGTAAATTTAGAAAAAAGTTTTAGTCAATAAATATCATATTATTTTTAACAGGAATTTTACTTTTGTATGGTTAGTCAAATAGTATATACCAATTATTTAATTATTATTTCATTCATTTTTCAAAATGCGTAAGTCAGGCATTTGAATTTTTTTTTTTTAATAACAACATAAGTGGACATGTGGAGGAAGTATCTTTTAATGCAAAAAAAGAGAAACAACATAAGTCTACTTGAAACAAAAAAAAATTAGAAATTACAATATCTTTGGGAAAAGACATACATAAGTGCACTTGATCTAGAAATAGTATATTTAAAGAAGAAAAAACAACATATGTAAGTTTTTTGTTAAAAAAATTGTATATTTATTAAGAAATATAAAAAAAACATCGATAAGCATAAAAGCGAATAATTATTGCTGATTCCACATTTTTAGATTTGGCAAACACGTACTAAATTTTTTTTAACACCAATTCAAACCTTAAAACGCTTCTCCAGAAAAATGACAAAAGTAACTTAAGCTGCCTTTTCGCCACAGCTATAGTATAGTACATACAATTTAGGATATGTTGGTGGGAAAAATACTTAGTGCAAAGTTTCCTGTGTGGTGAGTAGTTACTTACTTACTTATTTAAGTGGCGCTACAGTTCGGGGTGAACCTGGGTCTCAACCAACAAGCTTCTCCATTCAACTTGGTATTCAGCTAATTGCCTCCAGTTGTGCGCTTCAAGTTGGTCGAGGTCCCCTTGAACTTGTGCGCCCCACCTACGGCGAGGAGGTCCACTACTGCGTCGTCCCTCGGGATTAGATTCGCAGACTCTGCGGGCCGGAGCGTTGGTGTCCATTCGCTCTACATGTCCTAGCCATCTCAGACGTCCAATACGCAGTTTTTTGACTAGGTCGATGTCGCTGTACAGCTCGTGTAGTTCATGATTGAATCTTCTCCTCCAAAACCCGTCAATGCAAACGGGACCGAAAATCTTACGAAGAATTTTTCTCTCGAAGCCACCAAGTATATCTTCATACTCTTTTAATAAAGTCCATGTTTCAGCGCCGTATAGAAGGACTGGGATGATCAAGGTCTTATACCATGACAGAAGCAAAGCAAATCTTCACCGAACAGAATCCAACTCCCCTAGCCAGTACACCATATTCTGAAGTTGTAAAAAACGCAGCACATACTGGAAAAAATACCTCAGGTATTCAAAAATCCATAATCGACAATAATATTAGTACCTCGCCAAAAACGCCATTCCCCTCTCAGCCAATCCCCTCAATAAACCCCTTGCCAACGCAAGAAAAAACGACAGTCCCACAAGCTCTTATGGAAAACACTCAAACAAATTCACCACGCAAATCATTCACTTACACATCAAAACAGCAAACTATTAATAACCCTGACAGTCAATCCTGTGACATGCTTCTTTCAAATGTTCAGCCTTCTCCTCCCAAATCAATGCCAACCCACAAGGCAAATACAACACGTACATATCAAAACAACATACAAAAACAGCATTCACCAGGCAAACATAATAATACTTCACTCCTTACATCTTCACCTATCTCCACAGTTACCCAAAATCTTATCAAAGCCAACCAATATTTTTTAACTCCCCCAGCAACAGAAGATGATGACGTCATGCAATAATAATCTAGTCAACCCCCCAAACAGCGACTCTGCTGGCCAAAGGTTGAATCATCTGGACTCCACTAGGAGTGCTAACAGGGGACTTCAACTCCTGGAGCCCTTTGTGGGGTTCTCCTGTGGGTAACTCAAGAGGCAAGGAAATCGAGCACTTCCTGGCTAATTTCAATCTTTCAGTTTTAAATGATGGGAGCCCAACACACTTCTCCACTCACAAGATGTTTACCCACGTGGGACTAACTATTATATCTTCCCAGTTAATTCCCAACACATCATGGTCAATAACCAAAAACCTTCATGGAAGTGACCATTTCCCAATTCTGGTCAGTATTCGCCTCGGAACTGTCTTCGAGTTAAAAAAAAACCGCTGGTAAAGTTCTTAGCCGATCGCGCTGAATGGGATATTTTCCCAAATAAGGCAATAGAACCCCATGGCAAGTCAAAAATATTAACAAGGAAGCAGCTGTAATAACCAAAGCATTGCGGTCCGCAGCAAAACTATCGATCCGTTAAACCAAAAATATCCCTCATAAATCTATTGTCACATAGTGGAATTCTCAAATTGCCATCTTGCGAAAAAAAAAACAATACCTGTGGAATACCTTCAGAAAATATCTAAGTGATATCAATCTCATCAGCTAACGCTGAATTCCGTAAAGAAGTTAAGGAAGCTAAGAGGGAAAGCTTTCAAAAGTTTACAATAAACATCAACCCCAATTCCACCAGCAAAAAAATGTGGGCTGACATAAAAACCCTCACTGGGAACTACACCCCCACCTCATAAAAACAATAGATTCGGAGTGTTTCCACAATCAACACTTTGGTATTACTTGGTCCAACTACTCAAGCAATTGGAATTTTTCATTTGATTTTCTATCAGCCAAGCAGACTGCTTTAAATTGCCCAACGCCAACTTACCCTTTCAGCTCTTCAGCTATGTTAATTGAAGGCCTAAGATCTACTAAAGGGAAAACACCAGGCTATGATCGGATTTCTTACCCGATGCTTAGAAATGCTCCACTAGCCGCCAAATCCTTGATCAAGGCATCATCCCACAGAGTTGCAAAATAGCAAGTATCGTCCCAATTCTAAAAGCAAAACATCAAGCAACTGACACAAAAGGATACAGGTTTTTTTTTGCTGTTACCGTGTGCTGGAAAAATACTGGAAAAAATTGTCTCCACTACAGACTACTTTGGTACATTGAAAAAAAAAACAACTTCATTAATTTCAATCAAGTTGCTTTTAAACATGGACGAAGCACAATAGATTCTCTGCTGCACATTGACGAATATATTGCTTCAGCACTTTCTTGCAAGAATCACGTATCAATCTTGTCCTTGGACTTTGAGAAAGCCTTTGATCGCATTGGTATACATGTAGTACTTAATCAACTCCTTAAATGGAACATCGGCCCCAAAATATACTCCTACATCAAAGCTTTCTTATCTAATAAGAAGTTTAAAATTAGAGCCAATTTCATTTACTCCAATGTATACAACCTATACAATGGAATACCCCAAGGCTCGCCGTTGTCAGTGACGCTATAATGACATAAGCGAAATAATAGCAAAATACAAAAAGATTGACCATGTTCTGTAGGCAGACGATCTATTGTTATTCTAAACAAATTGTGATACAAACAAATGTTTGAACACATTCTTACGGATTTAAACGAATGGTGCAATCAATCCGGATCGGTTATATCCGCAATTAAAATCAAACATTTGCACATATGCAAAAAAAAGAAGTTGTAATAGCTTTAATTTAAATTTCAATGAACTCCAAATTCCAAATGTAATTAATTTAAGTATCATAGGCGTAGTATTTGATAATAAATTTAATTTTAAGGCGTATTGTTTAGAGTTAAGGAATAAACTAGCTACCAGGCTAAATGTGATAAAATATCTGTCCTCAAAAAATAGCCTAGTCGGGGAACAAAGTTATCCGCCTCCACGTGGTGTTCCTTGGGTAACGCAAAATGGATAACAACAAATCGGCAAATCCCAATAAAAAAGCAAAAATGAACAAAACAAAAAGCCGAACTATTAAATCAAATTCAAAAACAAACAAAAAAGTATTTTTTAATGCTACCCGACAAAAGAGATGGACGAGCAGTAAAATCCGTGTCCTGCAATGGAACGCTGGAGGACTGACAAACAACAAAATGGTGGAACTAAAAACAATAGTAACGACAGAAGATATCGACATAATAATCAAAGAGGCCTATACATACAACTGCCAGGATTCAACAAGTATAACTTGTATAAATGCCGAAAAATAGCCAGCGGGATAGTATCATTCGTGGAAAAATAACGTCACATGTAAACATAAAATAGTAAAAGAAATGGACAACAACGATACGTCAGAAATAGTTGCACTTAACGTTTGGAAAAACAACGAGCACCTAAAAATATATGGACTGTACAGCCATCCAAACAACAAACACCTCAATTTAGACACACTTAATACAAACAACAGCAAAACCATCTTAATAGGGGATTTCAACGCCGCTTCCCCAAGGTGGGGATACCAATATACAAACAAGGCAGGTATCGTAGTCGAAGAGTTCCTAGACTCTAATGCATTTGAATTGGTCGACAATAGTACCGATGCAAGGACATTTATGCACCACAGCGGCAGTACCACTAACCCCGACCTGTCCATAGTTGCCTCACCACTATTCGCCCACTCAACAAAACAAATTATAAACGACCTTGGAAGCGGGCATAAGCCAGTTATACTAACAATAAATACGAGGACCAAACCAACCGAAACCTTGCAGAGAGTATCTTGGAACTTCAGAAAGGCCAAATGGGAACTTTTTACTAATAACATAGAAGAAGAAATAAGCATACAGAACCTTCTACACCAACCAATTAACAAAAACACACTCGAAAAAACTGAACAAAATAACACTTAAGAGCGCCAGAACTATTATACCAAGAGGAAAAATAAAAAAGTATAGACCATTTTGGAACCAACACCCTGAAGAACTAAGACAGAACGTGATAAAGCCAGGAAAAAAGCCGAAACATCTAAGCAACAAGAAGACGTGACCGAATGGCGGGGAAAAACAGCGATGGTAAGAAGACAAATCAACATTGAAAAAAGAACAAGTTTCAACAAATTCATCAGTAACATAAGATACAATTCAAATAAAATCTACAAGTACGTCAAAAAAATATCGAATGAAGGAAATATGGAAAGACCACCCCTGCAACATAATGGTAAAGGAATGCATGACGACAAGATATGCGCCAACAAAATGCGCAACTATTACACAAACGCCCACAAACTAAATAACTACGCAAAACAAAACGACAAGCAACTACCAAAACAACCCGCAACATCAAACAGAAGCCTAGGAGATAATATCTTCATAGAAAATTTCTCAATGGCCGAACTAACAGAAGCTATAAAAAACATACAAAATAAAAAACATACAAAATAAAAAACATACAAAATAAAAAACAATCAGGGCCAGATAAAATATTCCCAGAATTCATCAAAAAACTTTTGCGAAAAGGCAAAAGAACTACTGCTAAATATTTTCAACGCCATCTGGAACGAAGAAATACCATCTACGTGGAAAAAAGCGATAGTAATCCCAATCCCGAAAAACAATTAAAATCAAGAACTTATAAACAGCTACAGACCAATCTCACTCACGTCCATCCAGGCAAAACTCATGGAAAGGTTGATCTCTAAAAGACTGAATAGGTTCCTGGAAACTCAACACCTTATAACAAAAGAACAAGCCGGATTTCGGAAAAACCTGTCAACAGCTTACCAAGTTACGAAATACACCGAACAAGTAAAGTATGCCTTTAACAACAACGAAAGCATCTTAGCAGTATACATCGACTTCAAAGCAGCGTACGATAAAGTATGGCGAAGAAAACTAGTCTACAAATTACAACAAATAGGAGTCAAGCACAAGATGTTAACGTCGCTGAAGAACTTTATTACCCAATGATGGATCGCAGTAAAATTCAGAAACCAACACACAAAATTTAAGCAAATGTGAGTTGGCTTACCACAAGGCTCAGTACTCAGCACAACATTGTTTAATATATTTATAAACGATTTACCAGGCACACTGAAACTAAACACTACAGCTAAGGTAGCAATGTTCGCAGACGACGTAGTGTTCTGGGTGAAGACACGTAACGATAACAAAAATAACCACGAAATACTTGAAGACGAAATAAACAAGGTAACAGCGAATTTGGACAGATGGGCAACCGAAAACAACAGGGAAATCAATACTGACAAGACCTACTACCAATACCTCTCACTGCGACATATAAGCGAACATTTTGACATTAGAATAAACAACACCAACATCCAAAAAAGCGATTGCGTTAAATACCTAGGCATAAACATTGATAACAAATTAACATGGGAAAAGAAAAAGACTAACTGGAGTGAAATGGGGTAGTTCCCTTAACACACTTAACAGAACTTACAACGTATATACACTCCGTCTCACTTGATTACGAACAGGCAGTTTTTTTTTTTATTTTACGATATTTTTCAAACCCTTCGCTAATCTGGGAAAAACCAATTGCACAAGGAATGGAGAATACATTATGTTTATATTGTAAAAAAAGAAATGGGATTAAGTTGATAAATGCAACTTTTATGACGCTTTTCCCAAAAAGGTCATAAAATTTACCTGTTTTTTTTGTCTCACTTGATTACGAACAGTAGCTTAATCTACCTGTTACCGTGTTTTAAATCAAATAAAAGGATACTTCGAGTATTAGGGAGCTTAGTTCAAGAAATAACTTCATACAATCTACAACTATGGGTAAAGGAAAGACATTAACCAAGGAGGAAATAGGCCAAATTCGAGCTTACCGGGAACAAGGAAAATCCATCCGCTTCATAGTCAGCAAGATTGGAAGAGGCACCACTGTTGTATACAGCTTTATTAAGGACCCGGAGAAGTATGGAAAACCCGCAAAGGAAGAGTCAGCAAAGCAACAACATGTCAGGAAAGGCGGGCGATACTGGGCTGCTTCAAATTCAAGGCTCTCCGTAAGTAAAATTAAGGCAGAAACTGGAATTACAGCTAGCAGATCGACTATTCTTCGTGTGATACAGAAGGCCAGCCATATTCGCCATGAAAAAATGAAGAGGAAACCACCATTGAATGCGGCACGTAAAATCCAGCGGCTTGATTTTGCAACAAGTCACATCAGGTGGAATCGAGATCTGATGAAAAAAAATTTTATTTGGACGGGCCTGATGGATACAGCTATAATTTCCATGATTTGAGAAAAGAAGAAATGCATCTTTTCAATGCGGCACAGCAAATGAGGTGGTGTAATGGTATGGGGACCAATAAGCTATTACGGAACTGTGGAGCTGGATTTCCAAAGCTCCAAAATGACGGCAATCACTTACAAATCGATACTGTAAAGAGCTTTTCCGCAGTTTTCGGAGATGTTTGGTGGACAGCGATGGACTTTCCAACAAGCCAATGCACCGATACATACCGCACGGACAACAAAAGCCTGGATTCAGAACCAAAATGTAAACCTACTTGCATGACCGCCATATTCACCCGACCTGAACATCATGGAAAACGTGTGGGGTTGGCTTTCAAGAAAAGTCTACGAAGGAGGAAGGCAATATGATGAAACGGAAGAGATTATTGAAGCCATAAGACGAGCCTGGTCCGAAATTTGGCTCGATTATTTGACCTATTTGACAGCACTCTATGAATCTCTATACAGCAGGCTACTTGAAGTGGTTCAGCGATCAGGAGGTAGTACCCATTACTAAAAACTTTGAATAAAACCAACATTTATTTATACAAACAAATTTTGTATTGTTTTTTTACCTTTTAAGCTTCTAACAGGTAGATTTAGTGGGTAGTGGGCGCCATGGCGTAAGTGGTTAGTGTGTCGGATCACTACGCATGAGGTTCTAAGTTCGAATCCCAGAAAACACCAAAAAGTTTTTCACGGTCCCACCTCTCGCGAGCGTCTGGTAAACATCCGAGAGTATTGTTGTCACGAAAAAGCTTCTCAAATCGCCGTTCGGACTCGGCATTAAACTGCAGGTCCCTTCCATTCGTGTGAAAAATATAACGCACACAACATGAGTGGTTGCGAGAAGCTAGGCCCTGGCACTTTAAAGAGCTGTTGCGCCAAATATTTGTATTTGTAGGTAGATTTAGCTACTGTTCGTAATCAAGTGAGACAAAAAAAATAGCTAAATTTGATGACCTTTTTGGGAAAAGCTTCATAAAAGTTGCATTTATCAATTTAATCCCTTTTTTTTACAATATAAACATAATATATCCTTCATTCCTTGTGCAATTGGTTTTTCCCAGATTAGCGAAGGGTTTGAAAAATATCGTAACATAAAAAAAAAACTGCCTGTTCGTAATCAAGTGAGACGGAGTGTATCAAACCACTAATACTGTACGGTAGCGAAGCCCTCAACATTAAACAAACTGGAAAAGACGCAAAACAAAATCCAGGAGCAGTAAAAACTACAAATACAAACGCGCTGAGATTGTACAAAAAGAACACCAAGAGTACCACTGAAATTGAAAAGAGAGTCTGCATCCTACAAACAAAAACTTCAACTCTGCCACGAAAATATCATATCTCGGAAGCACCACTCGTTCCAAACCAACTGAAAACCCACCCATCTTTTACTCATAAGATTCACTCACTCTGCGAGGAACTCCAACTGGTATGCAAAGCAGACAATTGTATAACAATTGTTATAGCGCTAAACTACGCCAAGAGTGCAGGTCTCTCAAGTGAGATAAGACCAGCAACTATCAAAAGGTATCCCCCGTGGCTACTTCCTGCAGACACTAAAACCACCCACCTCTCCAATATAAAAAAGTATGTAACACCCAAGAATCTCATTCACAATCTTTTAAAGAACTGATAAGCAAATATCGCACAAACTTGTGGGATATACTATATACAGACGGTTCAAAAAGCGAAAGTGGCACTGGCTATGCGGTAGTCTCGGCAAACGGCGAGGTACTTTGTAGTGAGAGATTACTAAACTACTTCTCGATTTTCTCAACAGAAGCCTTAGCTATTCTCAAAGCTACAGAACGGGCAAAAACACTCCACAAGAATGTTATCATTTGTACCGACAGCCTCTCCTCTGTCAATGCTATTCGTAACATTAGAAACCGCTCAACAATCATCAACAAAATCCGGGACAGCATCATCAGCAGAAGACACAAATTAATAATCCTTTACTTACTACTTATGTCCTGTATCCCCTTGTGGGTCCTAGGGCCTCTACTACGCCTACGCGCCATCGTGTACGGTTTCTGGCAATGTGTCTGAGTTCTCCCCAACTTTTCCCTAACTGCCGTGCCTCCTTCTCGACTGTTCTGCGCCATGTTCTCCTCGGACCGCCAGGTCTTCTGCCATCCTGAGTAAGAGGGTTCCATTGCATAGCATGGTTCGCTATGGAGCTGTCACCCTTTCGGAACGTGTGACCAATCCACTGCCACTTCCGCCGTTGGATAGTTGTGCCTATTGGTTCCTGACCCGTTCTCTCGTAAAGGTGTTCGTTAGAGATACGATTGGGCCAGAAAATCCTTAAGATATTGCGCAGACACCTATTAACGAACGTTTGCAGCTTTCTGGTGATAGTAGTGGTCACTCTCCACGTGCTGCAACCATATAGCAGCACGAATTCAACGTTGGAGCGGAACAGTCTTATTTTGGTGCTCAAACTGATTGCATTGCTTCGCCATATTTTGGACAACATCCCGAACGCTGACTTTGCTTTGGCGATCCTGTTGGCTGTATCCAGTTCGGTTCCACCATCGGTCGAGACAATACTTCCAAGATACTGGAAATCCTCTACTCTCTCTACCGGTTGTCCAGCAATGCATATTTGAGCCGATGAGTTTGTTCCAAGGCTGATAATTTTAGTTTTTGCCGTATTAATTTTCAGCCCGACGACACCTGCCTCCCTCTCCACACCTGCTGTCATTTGGTGGAGGTCCATAATTCTGTGGGAGAGTAAGCATACATCGTCTGCGTAGTCAAGATGTTTCAGTTGAGATGTAAGAGTCCATCGAATTCCTCCGTTTCCCGTCGACAAAGCTGCATGAAGCACATCGCTAATCACCAATAGGAATAATATTGGTGAAAGGATACAGCCTTGTCTTACCCCACTTTGGATCTCAAATTCCTCAGACAACCTTCCCCTGTGCAGAACGTGACATTTGGAGCCTTCATATGTAGCTTTGATAATAGCAATTAGTTTATCGGGAATGCCTCTCCTGCGTAAGGCACGCCAGAGCGGAAACCTGCTTGTTCGGCGTCGAGTGTGTCTTCGAGGTGTTGTTTGATTCGCTCAAGGATCATTTTAGCTATTATCTTAGCTACAACAGGCAGCACGCAGATACCTCTCCAGTTTCCGCACTCCATTAAATTTCCTTTCTTAGGAAGCTTGACGATCATTCCCTTTTTCCACTCGTTAGGAAAGCTCTCAGCTTCCCAAGCTCTATCTATAAGTGGAAGCAGAAGCTCAGCCGATGTTGTTGGCGCTGCTCGTAAGAGCTCTGCTGGAATACCGTCAAGTCCTACCGCCTTGTTGGTTTTGAGTGCCTTGATTGCGGTAATGATCTCATCTTTACTGGGAGTCGTGGTGCGTATTCGGGAACTTCTCACCTCGGGCATCTCAGTCTGATTTGGGAGCATATCGCTAGCGAATACACGGTTCAAAACCGTAGCAAAATGCTCTTTCCATCTCTTGAGCTGCTCCTCATCCGAAATGAGCAAGGAGCCGTCTAGGCTTTTCACTGGGTGTTGGCTGGAGCTGCGACCACCTGTCAGCTCTGTCGTGATTCTGTAGACGGTCCTGCTGTCGCACCTCCGTGCAGCTTCTTCTGCTTCTGTAGCCAGCGCGTTGATGTAGTTGCGCTTGTCACGTCGTACGCTACGCTGAACTTCTCTCATGTTCATGCGATATAGGGACTCTAGCTCGCTTCTCCCTTCTGCTGGGGTAGCTGCAACGCGAGCTTTCAGCTGTTTTCGTTCGTCAATCCGTCTCCAGGTATCCTCGGAAAGCCACGCCCTATGTCTTCCCTGCGATCGACCAACAATTCTTTCAGCACCAGATGTAAAAACATTTTACACAGCACACCAATGGTCTTGGATGGTTGTGGGCATTGAGCTGCTGATTGCTTCCACACCTTGCGAAAAGTGCTCCCTTAATTGTTGGCGCACTGAGGGATCACTAAGTCTATCGATGTTGAACCTGGGCATTCTTGTGTTGTCGTGGGATCTTCGAACTGCAGCAGTGCGTAGTTGGAGAGTAGCTATCATAAGATGGTGATCACGTACTATCCCCACATCTGCCCCTCGCCTGTTTCGGACGTCCAGGAGACTACTTCTAAAGCGGCGGCTGATAGCAAAATGGTCAATTTGGTTGGAGGTTGCTTGCCTGTCATTGGAAACCCAGGTGACTTTGTGGCAGGTCTTGTGCTCAAACATGGTGCCACCTATCACAAGGCGGTTGGCATTGCAGAAATCCACAAACCTTTCGCCGTTGTCATTGCGGTTGCCTAGTCCATGCTTCCCGATTACATGTTTGAGCCCTTCGTTGTCGCTGTCTACCTTGGCATTCAAATCCCCCATCACTATGACAATGTCTCCATTTGGTGTTGTGTTGAAGACGGCACTTAAGAGATTGTAGAAGCTCTCCTTTTCGTCCTCAGACGAACTATTCGTTGGGGCGTAACACTGTATGATGGTGACGCGTCGTACTCTAGTCCGGAATCCTATCACCATGAGGCTGCCAGGAAATTAGGGCTTGCGTGCTGTTGTTGTTAGCAGTAGTCCGACTCCATATTCCCGCGGACTTCCGGATGGTCTTCCAGAATAGAGTAGTACAGTGTTACGCGTTGGAGACTGGTACTCGCCCGCTTCTAACCATCTTACTTCACTTACCCCCAAAATGTCCAGTTTATATCGCATGAATTCGTTTTCCAATTGGAGGAATCTGGCGTTGTAAGGAACTTCTCTTCCCGAGTCGAGGAGCGTCTTTACATTCCAGAAACCTATCTTTGTCCGGGTACAATAGCCAAAAGTCGTCAACATGTGATCAGTCCTTATCCGAGGCATAGTGTCGGTATCTGTAGCGGGCAATATTCGGTAACGCAGGTTGCTGGCCCACGTTACCTAGCCTAGAATCAAGGCCGTAGACAACCCGCACTTACAATTTTGGCTTATACATATAAGGGTTTATACGTATAGTTGCCCGGGGACCACCACTAGGAGGTAAAGTAAGCACTTCATCACGAACTTGATTGTTGCGCTACTGGCCCAAGCCAAGTTTTGGGCAGTCTGTAGTTTCCCGATCAATCGCAATACAGGTCCTCTACAGTAGCTTCAATCCAACCGGCAATCCAGCATCTTATCCGACAACAACAACATCTAATAGAAATAAATGTTTCCTGAGACTTCGGCTAAGTCACACACAAATGACCCACAGCTACATTCTTCAAAAGGACAACCCGCCAGCATGTCATCTCTGACAATCCAGTCGTATTTTAACTATAAAACACTTTATTTACGAATGTCCAAAAGAACACAATCTATATAATAACGTATTTAAACAAAATTTGTCTGAACTCCTTGTTGTACCCTCTGTACATAATATTAATGCATTTTTCAAGATATTAAAGGAACTTAATTTAGATGGTAGCATTTAGATAGATTTTTTGCCCTCCGCGATGTGGCGATCTGGAGCTACCAGGCTCGTGGACCTGTCAGCTCCAGATCGCCACACCTTATATTTTTTTATTTTTAGTAACCTACATAAAAAAAAAATTAAACAGCCAATATCCCTGGTAGCTAGTGCTATACATTGTAATTAAATTGTAAATTTAATTTACCGTTTAATAAAAGTAATAATAATAATAATAAAAAGCAATTTGAGAAAGCAAAGCTTACCATGAAAAAAAAAGAAGTTAACTGCACACTGATATCGAAAAAGCTTTGCTAATATAGTTTAAATCCCAAGGAGATGGGGAAGAACGTCTTTGCGGGTACGTCAGGGATGCAGCGTTTTCGTCAGCGTCATGGAATTATTGGTGTCAGAACAACGAGAGAGGCCAAAAGCGCTCCTCAACGTACAGTAGACAATGGTTGCAGATTGTTTGGCCACAGTTTCAGACATATTATACAGACGAAAACATTTTTAATATTGATGAAACCGGTCTATTTTCTTAAAATGCCACTCACCAGTACGCCAAAATTTAAATGTGAAAAATATATTGGAGGCAAAATGGCTATGCATCGGATTACGGTGCTGGTAGGTGCAAACATAACTGGTACAATAAAGGAGAAACTTCTAGTTGTGGATAAATCAAGAAGCACAAGATGGTTTAAAAATGTGAAAAAACATCCTACGCCCGCACTGGTGTGAAAACATGTTAAGGGTATTCATAACCACTTGAGTGCGCCTAAGTTATATTTATGTACATATATATAAAAAAAAGACAGTGGTATCTTCAGTTAAAAAAAAACCTTGCGAAACTGGGACCTACGTCTAAAAAAGGAGAACAAAACGATTTTTTTACTCGTGGATAATTGTCATACACATCCAGCAGTCAAAGGCCTACTAGCCCATAAGTCTTGAATTCCTTCCACTAAATACTACCTCCAGACAGTGGACCAAGCAATTATATGATCCGTTAAATTCCATTGCAGAAAGCTTCAAGTGCTAGAGCTTATTAAAAATAATGAACATCGACGCGACATAAATTTACTGGAAGTATTTTACTCATTTCAAAAGCATAGGAAGGAGTTTCTAGTTCAACCATTGCAAACTGTTTTATCTTACCCATTCAGGGTTGAAAAATGGTCAAACAAGAATTGATTTTGAGAAAGAGGATGAATGGCCCTTAATGCCCTCCCGTGTGTTTTGATGAGTTACTGCAAGTTGAGCCGCTCCGCTAAGGGAATGTCAACAACTGTCATGCAGGCACCTGGGGCTAAGTTAAGTATGTTATACCTATCCCTTTTTTAACAGAGATCTATAAGAAAACATGGTGAATAGACGGCAGCACTGAAATAAGTTAATATTATGTGTTCAGTGCATCGAGATCTATTAGAAAACATAAAAAAAAAAGTCGTGGCGCCACGGGTATGGTAATATCCCCGTGCAATCTTCTCCATAGTGCAAAAAAGATGCATTGTTACACTATGACATAACAGAATTAATTTCTCGAGCAGTGCGTCCACTAGAGAACCGTAATCAAGTTGATTTTATTACCAGCGAGTAGCGACTACAGTAGAACTTTCGATAAAATCTCCCATGAAATAATTTACCTCAAACTCAAATCTCTTTCAATTTCAACTAAGTTTCCTATATTGCATAAGTTTACTAAAAATCAAGTCAATCGGCATTCATGGTACTTAATCCTACTATTAGCAATCTATATTGTTTCCGAACTATGTTGACTTACAAATAGTGGTAAGACAAACAGCACACTTCAAGTCGTATTTACCTTCCTGCTTTACTTTTATCCAACGGCCACTTTTCTAATAATTTTAAGAGTTGTTTGTAATGAAAAGACATTATCACCATACCACTTTCTAACTTATCACTAATAAGCAGAGACCATAATGAAAATAAATATCAAGCTTTCCAGTGGAATGTGGCCTGCCTAAAACGCGGTTTAGAAATAATATGGACACATTTTTATAGTCCATAATTTTTTAAATAAGAATATGCACCGCAAAAATGGCCGACCTGCAAAGTTGCCACTTTTTTTCTTTATACAGTGACCGAAATTTCTTTAACCGCAGCAATATTTTTCTCATAACTGGCTGAACACAATGCATGCAGCGGCCGCGCCGCGGTAGCGTAGTACGATCTGTCACAGAGTTAAAATATATGGGAACTCACTAGAGCGCCCACAATGAGGTAGCTGCGGCGTGGCGGTAGCAGTGGTGTAGTACGAAGTTGGTTTACTTTTAACTTGTGCAGCGCCACAAGTGACAGATAGAGAAATTGGCGACTGTTGAAGACTGTTTTGGTTTTCTATACGATGTTTTCGTGGTGGATTCTTGAACTGAGTTCAGCAGTAGCGCAATAAATTTGAAATATTCGTTACAGTCAAAATGGAAGGGCACGCCGTGGAAAAAATTATTTTGCTAGTGAAAGGAAAATAAATTTATCCATTTCTAATTATTTTTATTGTATTATTATAGCACAATAATTTCACAAAAATAATCAAATATCAATAACACTCAAAAAGAAAAACACAATTTTAATCAGCTGGCATTATTTGACATTACTACGCGCTACACCATTGTGGGCGAATTTTGTGAGTGCAGCGCCACACCATTTGACAGCTCTACGTACTACGCTACCGCGGCGCGGCCGCGGCATGCATTGTGTTCAGCCAGTAACTTGTCATTGATGCGGATTTGAGATTAAAAATATACCTAAATTGATGGTATTAGATAAAATATCTAATTTTATGATTGAAATAAAAAATATATATATTACTTTTTCCTTTTTTTTATTTTTTTGGTATTTTAAGGATATTTTATTGCGAAATTTCTTTAAACGCAGTAGCAAAAACTTCCGAAGAGGCTGTTTTTTTTTAAAAATTAGTACAAACTTGATTTCAATACTTTGTTTGTGTTCCGTTCTTTTGAGTCAATGCGAAGATTCTATCCGGCATGGAGTTGACAAGATTAATAATAGTTCTTCGGTTTATTTGCAGCCATTTACCCCACAACCATCTCAAAAGCTAAAATATCCAACTTCGTTCGATTGCGGCTGGGTCACACTTCGGCTACTCATCAGCACCTGCTCAACAAAAACAACCCCCCAGTTTGCCCCTCATGTAACGTTACCATAGATATACCCCATATACTAGTAAACTGCACTAAGCTAACTCCTATAATTAAGAATATTTTTAAGGATACATCAATTTTTTAAATACTTAAGAATCCCAATCCTGTTAATATCGACCAAATCAATAATTTCCTAATAAATGCTAATATAATTGTATAATACTAGACTATCAGAGAGCCAATAGTCTCCGCAGCTAGGCTCATTTTGTTTATATTAACATGTAATTTTAATTACTTGCTAATAAATTATAATAATAATAATAATAATATTTGCAGCCATGATTCCTTTATCTTCTCTCTTAGCGAAGCCACTGTGGGATATTGGCGTCCATTTTTACACCCCTATTATGGTTAGCGAATCGAACGTTCGACTCAAGTCGAACCTCCCGGAAAATACTTCTGTCGCTTTATACACTTCACAGATGACATTTAATTGTTTTTTCCTTTGTCAGCACTTATTCTTTATTCGAATGAAAATGTTTGCTAACAGCAATACCACGACAGAAGGAATTCGCTGATAGTTCGACTTGAGTCGAACGTTCGATTCGCTAACCATAATAGGGGTGTTATAAACATCCCTTAGGTTTTCAATAGGATTCATGTCAGGGCTACGTGCCGGCAACTCAAGTAAGGGAATATCTTTGGTCGAAAACCACTCCTCAGAATGCCTTGACACATGGATAGCGGCGTTATCTTGCTGAAAAATAATTTATCTTTCGGCGACGACATCCTCTAAAAAAGGAATTAGTGCACTTTCTAGCATTTCCGTGTACATTTCGGAATTCATTTTGGTGGTAGTAAAACATAAAAGCAACTTTCCCCAAGAACAAAAAGCAGCCCATACCATAACACTTCCACCCTGGAAGTTCCTGCTGAATTTCGGAGGGTTGTCTTTCCGCAGATCATGCCAGTATGCGCCAAATCCATCTGGACCGTCGAGCTTAAACTTTTTTCGTCAGAAAATATAACGCCACTCCACTTTGCATTCCAAAGCATGTGGTTTCTAGCGAACACTAGTCGGGCTGGTGGTTTAAAAGTGTTTTTTTTTTTGCAGGTTTTTTAAAAACCACATGCGGATTGGCTCTTAAATTTGCTGAGGGCGACGATTCGTTACAGGCAAGCTTAATTTGTCAACTATTTGCGAAGCTTCAAGCAGAATTTAATTTGTTTGCCTATTAGAAAGCTTGGTATTGCTCTTTGGAGATTTCCGCGTGCATTTTGCTCTTCATTAAAACAAAAACAAAAAATTAATTAAATACAACACAAAATATCAAATAATTACGATTACCCTTTTAAAACAAGCAGATTTTTCGTTAAATTCGCAATAATTTTAAGCGCGGTTATAGAAATTTCGCTCTCAAAGCTATCAAAATCACGACCTTTCTGTACCGTTACCACTTAACTGAATAAACAAATGTAGATGTCGGTTGTTTTTTTCAATGTTGACTATAGAGACTTTAAAAAGTAGTAGAACCGGGCTATAGCACTTAGTACTTTTATGAGACTTTGCTTAGTTCAAATACTATTATGCGGTTATAGAAATTTCGCTTACTAGTGGATAGCGCGTCTGGCTGCAAATGGTACGGTTGTGGTGGTATCTATTCGTCCGTAGACCCGTAAGAGACCAAAATCATCCAAGTACGGAGTTAGCCTATAGATACTGCTAGTTTTATCTACTTGTTGTTGACGACTTAGTTGGGCGGTTTCATGAGGGAAAATTTCGGATGGGGCTTCCGAACAAAGTACTCGTTCGGCATTGTCGAGCTCGGCGGCCGAAAACTTTCCCTCTTCTCTTTTCTTACGTTGACATGCTTTTATGAACCTTATGACCAGGGCCATGGTTCTTCGCAGTTTTGAATATTTTGACAACCTTGAGAAGTCGAAAACAGGGACACTCAGCAAGTTTTCATGCAAGAGATACTTGGGCCGGATCTCCTCTTCGCAGATGTAGCTGGTGATGTCTTTCATCTGGGCAGGCCAAACATCCTCGGATAGTTTGAGAAAGGTAGGTCCGGATAATTACCTGTTGTCCACCTTAAGGCCCAACTATAATAGTCGGAAGCTAATGTCATAATTATTCGTTAAACTTCCTTCCAATCTGTCAAGTGCTCAAGTTGCCCATAATAGTCGGAAGCAATTGGAAGCAACTGTCAAATCGGTTTGCCTGTCATTTAAGCAATTATGTTGTTAATCTCTCAACACCCTTCTTAAATTTGAAGTGAAATTCCGTAGTTCGAACCCCCCTACTTTTGTGGATTGAGATGACGGCTTTGGTTACCTCCAATGCTTCTTCTTCGCTTTCGAAACTGTCTACGTAATCGTCAACGTAGTGGTGGTAAACTATAGCTTAAAGGTCCCTCGGATGCTCACTTACGAATCTCTTGGCGTTGACATTTTTGACAAAGCTTGCGGAACATGGAGAACAACTAGCATCAAACGTCATGGACTTCATAACGTAAACATTCATTGATCCCTCCACGAAAAACATAGCGAGTCCTGGTCCTCTCGTCGGACTAAGATTAGGGGAAACATTTCTTTAATATCTCCAATGACTGCTATGGCCCGCATGCGGAAGTTGAAGAGCATTGCCACCAATGGCTTAAGATCATCAGGGCCCTTGGGTAAAAAATCATTTAATTGTTCGGATTTTGGACGCTAAAATGAGGAAGATACAAGGTCCTTGAAGTATTTGCATCTGCCTGTACAGCTGTGAGTTTCCTAGCGTATCCACTTTCTGATAATTTCTTGGTAAGCGGCACCAAACTCTGGATCCCTTACCATTTTCGATTCAGCTGTAGTTTATGCTTGGCCATTTCGAGGCTTGATGGAACTGTAAACGTGTCACCCTTCCACAGAAGTCCCACCTGGAAGCGAATTCCAACTCTCTTTGTCGAGGATCTGCAACGGCCTCTTATCAACTGGTGAGACTGACGATTGGGTTGGCCTTTGTATACCAAAGCTATCCAAGTCAATAAACTCACTGACTAACTGGTCCAGACGTGCTTGCTCTTTATCTCAAACTGCTCTGCTGTGACGGGGTCTCTTACGTTTTCACCAGACGACCTGCCATAGACAACTCATCCATACTCGGCAAGTGACATCAAAATTGAATGGTGAAGAGACGGCTCTACGTCGGCGATAGTAAACGTTTGAATTGGTAGATTCAGCCCACTGACAGTTTGAATCCTGTTCAAAGAAAACTTCCGGGCGTTATCTTGTTCAGTACTGATTTGAAGGTCAACAGCTACTGATTCCTTGGTTGATGGCTCTCCGCCGAACCACTGTGGATTTAGGAACAGCTTTTGGCCACTTAAGCGAAGTTGTACCGACAAATCCGAATCTATAATTGTAACGGATGACCCTTCGCCCAAGACCACAAACGTCTTCAACATGATGTCATCAATAGCGGCCTTTACACGCAAGCGCTTTACCACATGATTGGAGTGTACACACCGGAGTGTGGTAAAACGAGTGAAATACTGCGCACCAGAAACGTGGTACGCGAGTGAAAGCTTTGTAAATTTGGTTACAAAGCTTTCACTCGTGAAATTACGCGTTCTTGGAGCGTACACTCCAGTAATTCGTGTCTAATGGGCAATCGCGCGAGTTTCAGAATAGCAGAATAAGAATGAAAATATATCTTTGAATTATACATTACTTTATTAACTTTGGACTTCTCGCAGAAAGAGACATATAACGATTAAAACTAAATTCTTGAGTCGGATGGGAGAACAAGCTTAATTGCTGAATTGACACCTGTTGGAGTTCGGGTATTGACCATCACCATTAAGCAATCACAATTGACCCACTTCCAACAAGTGACAATATTGCAATAACGCAATAATGCTTAATTGACACTTCTCTGCAATCCGGGCATTGACCATTGACGTGAGTCGATCATAAATGACCCAATTCCAAAATAGTGCAACACACAATTTATTACTGAATATTTCATCATACAAGGTGGCGCAAAATTAATCACCCTATCGGAAGATGTTATAATTTTTGCAAATGGCGTTGTACGTCAATCATATTTGACATTTGTGAACTAGACAGCTGCAATATACAACCGGACATCGCCGCCAACACGAAGAATAAGCAAAAAAGCCAAGATGGCATCACGAAAAGAAAGAGCTAATCTTCAGGTGGCGATCGTCGATTTCAATAACCCTGACCGTAAGCTATCCGGAGACCAATGGAGGCTGGTGGAACTGCGTATACTCGACGGAGTAAACGACGCCATAGTCAAGAATCAGGGAAATATCCCTTTCTTTGAGCAGCTCACCACCTTCAAGGGCTTCAAGGTCATGTCGTGTGACAACGAGACAACACTCAATTGGCTCAAGAATTTTGTAACCAGCACGCAGGCTCCTTGGGCGAATGCCGACCTGCGACTTGTGGAAAAAACAGATCTGCTGGAATTCACTAGGCCTAAAGGCCGCATTCTCATTCCGGGCCCACACATTCCTAGAGAACGGCTGGAAAGAAACCTCCAACACCTCAACCCCGAGCTATATAGCGAAAATTGGGAGGTGTTAGAAGTGGGTACCCATACAGAAGCCGGAACTGAGATTGTGGTGTTGCTTAACCACAAGTCCATGCCCATCCTAAGGAGATACAACTATAAGGTTCGCATTGGAATTACCCGATGCAAGGTCAGACCTTTAGTTGGGATGGACGAAAGGAAAAGAAGGAAGGCGTGTGATAAGGTAAATCAATGATGAAGATTGCTCAAATAAACCTTCACCATAGCATAGCAGCTAGCGCCAACCTCATCTATCTAATGGGAGATAGAAACATAGACATTGCCCTAATTCAAGAGCCATGGATCTCCCGTGGCAAAATAAGTGGGTTAAGGCATAAAGACCTTACTACATACAGCATCGAACCGCTACACGCGGAATGTAAGAACAGAACGTGCATCGTAGCTAGGAAACAAATTAACCTTTTTCTTTTATCTAGCTACAGCAATGAGGACCAAACAGTGGTAAGGCTTGAGCGGAGGGGGCTTTCCCCACTGATTCTATCAGCCGTCTACATGCCTTTTGATGCCAAGGAGGGACCGCCATCCACACTGACCCGCTCTCTTGTGCAAAAGGCGGAACAGGAAAGATGGGACTTGCTGCTGGGGTGTGATGCCAACTCTCATCACTCTCAATGGGGTAGCAGCAACACAAACTTACGTGGTGAGTCTTTATTTGAGTTTATAATTGAAAATAACCTTATTGTAGCGAATAGGGGTAACGAACCTACTTTTGTAGTAAAGAACAGGCAAGAAGTTATAGATGTAACTTTAGCCAGTAACTCGAGCACCCTAACTATTGACAAGTGGAACGTGATAGGGGAAGAGTCCTACTCCGACCACAAATTGATCGAATTCCTCGTGGGTAACAACTATGACTCGCCCAAACCTTACAGGAACCCCCGGGAAAACCAACTGGGATCTATTTAACGACGAGGTGAGGAAAGGTGTAAGATCCCTGCAGGATAGCAACTGGCTCGGACCTGCCGACATTAACCGCAAGGCGGAGGATATTACATCCATTTTTAATGAAGCCTATGTCAAAGCATGTCCAGAAACCAAACGAAAAGATAAAAAATCACCACCTTGGTGGTCATCTGAACTAGCTAGAATTAGGAGAGTAACTAGACACCTTCTAAATAAGGCCAAAAGAACTATGCTAGAAGCGGACTGGGAACAATATAAGTCCAGTCAGAGAAATTTCAAAAACGAGACACAGAAGGCCAAACGCCACTCTTGGCAGCACTTCTGTAATGAAATCAAGGGTACGACAGAATCTGCGAGACTGAGAAAAATTCTATCCAGGGAATCAAAAACTCTTGGATCTCTCAAGGAATCCGACGGAAGGTGGACTGAATCCTGTGCAGAATCGCTTAGCTCCCTGCTAAAAGCGCACTTTCCGGGTTGTACGACCCATCCAGATAATAACATCGTAACTAACAGTAGTTTTGTAACGGAAACTCCGACGGATTTTATCACAGAGGAAAGAATTGAGTGGGCAATCGGATCATTCTCTCCCTTTAAATCCCCAGGACCCGACGGGATTATCCCGATCATGCTACAGAAGACAATAACCACAATCATCCCGGTACTTAAAGAACTGTACCTCAACAGCCTCATGTGGGGGTATATACCTAGATCATGGAAAGAGGTCAAAGTGGTCTTCATACCCAAGGCCGGTAAAGCAAGCCACACTACTGCAAAGGACTTTAGGCCAATTAGCCTTACCTCCTTTGTCCTAAAGACCTTTGAAAGACTAGCTGACATATACATCCGTAGTAAACTACGCCCAGATGACATATCCCCAGCGCAGCACGCTTATACGAAAGGAAAAAGCGTAGAGACAGCTCTGCACTGTGTAGTCGGCTCAATAGAAAAATCACTGAAAAATAAAGAATATACAATAGCCGCTTTCCTGGACATTGAAGGAGCCTTTAACAATGTCAAAACGGAAGCGGTCAATAGAACTCTAACGAACCTTAATATTCACAATTCTGTGATAAAATGGATCGTCAATATGCTAAAGGAAAGACATATCAAAGTTGAACTCGGAGGTACTAAGCTCGAAGTCTATGCCTCAAGAGGCACCCCTCAAGGAGGGGTAATATCCCCACTACTGTGGGTTATTGTCCTGAACGAAGTCCTTCTTAAACTTAGAAACAGCGGCGTCAAGGCCATTGCATATGCGGACGATGTTGTGCTGCTACCAACAGGTAAATTTCTCCCGACCCTGAGCGAACAAATCGAAGGGGCGCTGGAAATCATTGACTCCTGGACGGAGAGATGTGGGCTGGCGGTTAATCCCCAGAAGACAGAGTTAGTACTATTCACTAACAAAAGAATAATTCCACAATTCGTAACTCCTTCCGTAAGGGGTACTCCCCTGAGTATCTCCGATAGTGCGAGATACCTTGGCCTGGTGGTCGACAGGAAACTGAACTGGAGACTTAATATCAACGAAAGAGTCAAAAAAGCCACGATAGCTTTTTACTCGTGCAATAGAATATTTGGGAAGACTTGGGGACCGAGCCCCAAAATCATCCTATGGATGTATACAGCTATAGTAAGGCCAATACTAACGTATGGCAGCCAGCAAAATAAATAACCTAGCTGCTATCACAAAAGTACAAAGACTAGCGTGCATCGCCACAACCAGTGCGATGAGAACGACACCTACAGCAGGACTCGAGGCCATTCTCAATCTGCTTCCGCTAGACATCTTTATACAAGTATCGGCAGCCCATAGTGCCGTAAGATTAAGCCAAACAGATAGCTGGAGACCAAATGCAATGGGTCACACCACGATCCTGCACAGATATCTAGGCAGTGTATCTAATACAGACTACTTAACGCCTTACCTAGACTTCTTAAGACCATTCTCTAGCACCTATCCGAGCAGGGAAGACTGGAAAAATGACAGAACGCCTAACGAGCGATCCTTAGCTGTTTACACCGATGGATCCAAAATGGAAATAGGTGTAGGCGCAGGCATCTTCTCTGAAACGCTTGGCCTCTCCATGTCAGCTCGGCTTCCGAACTACAGCAGCGTTTTCCAGGCGGAGGTCCTAGCAGTTACAATAGCAGCTCGTGAGACTGCGATGAGGGCAATACCACGAGAGGATATCACCTTTTTCATCGACAGCCAGGCAGCGATAAAAGCAATATCTGCTATAGAAATAAAATCGAAGCTTGTGAAGTGTTGTAGAGAAGAGCTCAAGGTTCTTGGAACACAGCACGAGGTAAAGCTCTGCTGGGTCCCTGGTCATGAAGGCATACCAGGGAATGAGAAAGCCGATGAATTGGCTAGAGGTGGCTCAGCACTAAGCTCGGACCAATCCGACCCCTCGGTGTACATCCCGCCTTGCGCCCTTAAGCTCGTAGCAGGAAACAAAGCCATAACGGAGGCTAACAATAGGTGGACCTGTTTAGATACTTGTGTCACCACGAGGAAGCTGTGGCCCGCTTTTGACAGAGTAAGAACCAATAGACTCATACAGAGGCACAGAAAATCCCTCTCTACTCTAATTGGAGTCATTACGGGGCATAACACCATGCGGTACCACATGAAAAAACTACGTGTGACTAGCGAAGACCTTTGTAGAGGCTGCGGCGACGAGGAGGCTCAGGAGGACACCGCCCACTTTCTCTGTCATTGCCCAGGCCTCTATCATTTGAGAAATAAGATCCTTGGACAACACTTCTTTGAGGATCTAGAAGAGTTGTCCAACAGACCAATAAATGACATCGCAAACTTCATCAAATCCTCTGGATGGTTTGTATCTAGGACACAGTGAGTACTTAGTTCTTTCTTTAGGATACTTACAAGACGGTATTTTTCCACGAGGTAGGGATTTCCTTTTTCTATCTCCTTTCCCCCCTTGGGTATCACAATGGGTCTATACTGACCTGAGTGTGGTGTGGAGGTTTTCTATCCCCCTACACCTGCCCACTTACCTAACCTAACCTACAACCGGACAGCAACAAAAAATTGTAAAGGTCCAAATAAAGATTTCCATCATTCAAAATAATTTTTTTTTATTTAGTAAAAAAGTACAATAATTCAAAAGCAAAATTGGATGATTAATTTTGCGCCCCCTTGTATAACTCGCGCGAAATACCATGAGAAACTGGAACGTGCTCTAGTGTACAACAGTTCAACAGTTTTCGCTGGAACGTTCGATCAAATTTATCACTTTTACTACCGCACTCAATCACGTGGGAAAGAGTTGTACTACTAAGTGGGAGCGCACGTCATCGCTCGGTATTGAGCACACGCGCATTCCGTTGCACAAGTCGTGCCATTACACGTGCACTCTTTCGCACGCGAAATCACACATTCCACGTTTTCGCGCGGTAAAGAACGTACGCGTGGGGGAAGCTATTGTAGAGCCTCACTGGAACCACACGGAAGAAAATTGCTGGGTTGACGTTTGTGTTGCAACTCAACAATGTCCTGGGTGCTCGCTAGTTCTCATCTGTGGGTGTTAATGGCTTCTGCCGTACTTCAAAGAAGAGAAGCATAGCCTATTTTTCTTGACGAATTTCCATTTTGTTGCGATCTCCAAGTGGACGAAGCTTCTGCAATTATCTAAGGGATGTGACTTCGCCTTGCAGTGGCGGCTTACATCCTTCTTGGCGGTGGCTGACGAAGACTGTTCGGTGGCGTGCAGAACCTTTAGTAGTTCATTATTTTGACATTGGTATTGGCATTGGTGCCGGTATCTAGCAGGCTCCGAGATCCTGTTGTCAGTTTAGACAGGTGGTTGAAGCGAGGATGTGGTGACGAGACACACAACCGAAATGCTTCACCGTGCGATACGGCTTAATATAGATACTTCGTTGGGCCCATTCCAAGCGCTTACTCATTGGAAGTTTAATTACAAGTACGTTGATTAGAGTAGGGCTAGTTAGGTGCTGATGCATTCCACTAGACTCAAGGAATGTGGACAGATTTTGGATCCAGGTGGCAAATGGAATAAGCATTTCTAATCCGCCTTCTGAAATTGGAACGATTTCTCTCACCTTAGATATAATAGTTGACTGTGTAGTAAACACTCCGGGCGGCCAAAACGGAACTCTATAGCTGGCATTTCCCCATTTACGTTGCCTGGGTGGATTAGAAGAGCTTCCACGACCAACTTTACATCCTCTTTGGTGCTTTTCTGCAAGCAGAATAGGTTTTCCACATTAGAGTACCAAAACATAGCAGTGGACTCCAAGAAGGCAGTGTAGAACATCGGCCACTCTTTAGGTCGACCGGTGAAGACAGGTAGGTCATGTAATTTGCGTTCGTTCCCCTGAGAACGAGTATGCGTTAACGGCTGGTTAGAAACGTACATCGGCGGGGTAAAGAGTTGCGAAGGCTGATTCGCTGGCTGACTGCTGGGCTGGAACGTGCTTAAAGGTGGTATGAATGTTGCTACTCTCGGCACTGATGTAAAAGGTTGTGACTCAAGTTGTCTTGCTTCACCATCTGTGTGAGCGTTTGTGGTTGACGGTGCGGGTTGCGACGGTAGTTGCCATGACACGGGTGCATACTGAGCTGTTCCAGCACCAGTACACATGCCTGTCATTGTGGTTATCGCCATAGGCAGTGGCTGTGGCGGCGATGAAAATGTATTCGGTGCGTACTGGGCTGTTCCAGCACCCATGCATATGGTTTATGTAGATGAAAATCGAGTTCCTAAAGCCTGGCTCGTTGAATAAGTGGTGGCGGGTGAGGAGGCTTCATTGGGAAGACGAGGCGAACTGGCTGGCTCAAAGCTGATGAGGACTTGCTCAATGCGGAGGCGTTTCGCTTTTTCGGCAGCAGCGTTGGCTGTATCTGCTTCCAGCTGTACACGAAGCTCCTACATTTGCTTCTTTTTTGCCGAGAGCAGGTGGAAAATCTTCCAAAGACACCATAAGGCCCGACAGCACGTGCATATGGTAGTGTGAGAATTTTACTCACTAAAACTACAATTAGGCAAGTGCTTATCCAGCAGTTTTATTTTCGCTTACGAGAATCGTGATTATAGAAAAAGATGTTCGTATGTGATTAAAAATAAATGTAGCACTTTAGACATGTTAAATTCCAATGAAAGTTCCTGCCTTTTTCACGACCTTCATATGCTATGACGAGAGGTCAAAAGGTTTTGTCCTTTGGAGACGACGAATTGGATTGTTCGCGTTAAGTAGTTGAATGGCAGTACGGTTACAATGGCCGTGAACACGATCTTTGTGTTTACGCGCAAATTTTGTTATCTCTTCGACGACGCTGGGAATTCCCAGATCCCGATGAATACCTTCGTTACGCACATACCACGGTGCGTTAACGATCGTTCTAAGAACTTTATTTTCAAAAGTTTGTATGATGTTTCCATTGCTTTTCTTAGTACAACCCCATAGTTGTATACCATACGCCCACACTGGCTTTAGCACTTGCTTATAGATAAGCAGTTGGTTATGTAGGCTCAACTTCGAATGTTTTCCGAGTAGCCAGGGGGCAAGTCACGCAACTTTTCAGACGATTATCGTTGGCGTTATACAGCCAACAGTGCGCAACCAACTGTGGTAGGGAAATATTAACCGCTATAATATGCAACCGTTTTTTCTATTCGTCGACTGCTATCGTTCAAACGATGATCGTCTGAAAAGTTACGTGATTTGCCCCCAGTACATTTGTCGGTATTTGTTCTGAAGCTCGTCGCGTTTCTTTTTCACGTGCGATTTCCATTTGCGCTTGACATCTAGAGTCATTCCTAGATATTTTGCTTCGTTTGGTACGGTATTTGAGCCGAGTTTAGATATACAGGCAATCTATCCACGTTCATGCCCCCACGGAAGAGAAGGACCCTGCCACCAAAGAGTGTTTCTACGAGCTCCTCGAAAAAACATACGAGCAATGTCCTAAATACGACGTTAAAATCGTATTGGCCGATTTTAACGCCAAAATAGGAAAGGAGGACGTCTTTGGTAGGGCAGTCGGTAAGCATAGCCTACACGACACCACGTCTGATAACGGACTAAGGCTAATTGACCCACCCACCGCCTTACACATCGGCAGTACAATGGACCTACTTTCTGGTCTAAGTACATCCTCATCGAGGGCCGATCCTAACCTAACCTAACCTAAGGCTAATGGATTTTGCTGTGGAGCGAAATGTCACCATAGCAAGCACATGGTTTCCTCACCTCAATATTCATAAGCAGACATGGCGGTCTAATGATCATGTAACGATCAACCAAATTGATCATATTGCGATCGACGCAAGGCATGCCTCTTCAACATAGACTCGGATCATTACCTTGTTGTAGCCAAGGTACCAATGCGGATATCCCAATCTGAGCCACAAAGAAGAATCACTGTGAGAAAATTTAACGTCGAAAAGCTACAATCGCAAGAGACCGCCAGACTCTTCGCTGAACGCGTATCCCGAAATCTCTCAATCACACCTATGCCGCCAGCATCAAGTGCCGAAGACCAGTGGCAACGCTGCCAACATGCCATCAGAAACGCCGCGACTGATGTGCTGGGTCTCGCTCGGCCACCACCGCGAAACCCCTGGTTTGACGAAGAATGCCGGCGGGTGCATGCAGCAAAACAAGAGGAATACAAGGCGGAGCTGCGAAAGAAGACGAGAGCTGCTCGTGAGATCTACGAGCAAAAGAGACGGGAAGAACATCGGCTTCTCCAAAAGAAGAAGAAAGAGCATGAGAAGCGCGCGTTTGAGAATGTCGAGAGTTTATACTCCAGGAACAATGTACGGAAGTTTTACCAAAAGGTAAAACGAACGTGTCAGAGAAGCAATACCCGTACAGAAACCTGTCCAGCGAATTTAACAGAACGTCACAGTGGGCAGCTATAACTTCGAGGTAGTAAGGGAATTTGTCTACCTTGGCTCTGCTATAAACTCGAAAAACAACATCAGCTCGAAATCAAGCGAAGAATAACTCTTGCCAATCGCTGTTTTTTTTGCCTATAAGGCAATTCAAGAGTAAAGCCCTATCTCGAACAACTAAGGAGACTCTGTATAAGACCCTGATTATCCCAGTCCTGCTTTACGGCGCTGAAATATGGACTTTATTAAAAGAGGATGAAGATATCCTTGGTCGCTTCGAGAGAAAAACTCTTCGTAAGATTTTCGGTCCCATTTGCGTTGACGGGTTTTGGAGGAGAAGATTCAATCACGAACTATACGAGCTGTATGGCGACATCGACCTAGATTAAAGGCTGTGTGTTGGACGTCTGAGATGGCTAGGACATATAGAGTGAATGGACACCAACGCTCCGGCCCGCAGAGTCTTCGAATCTAACCCCGAGGGACGACGCAGTAAAGGACCTCCTCGCCATAGGTGGCGCGCACAAGTTCAAGGGGATCTCGACCAGCTTGGATTGCGCAACTGGAGGCAATTAGCTAAAGACCGAGCTAAATAGAGAACCTTGTTGGTTGAGGCCCAGGTTCACCCCGAACTGTAGCGCCACCTAAGTAAGTAAGTAACACACCCCAGTTGGAATAGTGGACAAACAGAGCCTTCTACTACCCAAAATCAAAACGTTCAATCGCATTTCAAGCAAATGCGATGGCAAGTTCTACTAGCTATAGGGTTAGTAAAGGTTTTTTCTGCCAATGGAGACCACCAAGTCTTGAGAGCCTTAATAGGCGCAGGGTCCGAGGCAACCTTTATAAGAAAGAACGTCGCACAGGTTCTCAAGTTGAAGAAGCAGCGGACAGAGGCAACTGTGACAGGTCTAGGAGAATCATCTGCAGGTACTGCAAACAGTCATGTCGAATATACAATATTCTTTTTCATCTATCCCTCATTCTGTCTCAATGTCAGGGCGTTTGTGTTATCAAAATTACCAACCCAGAAACTTCAGAAACTTCGGAGATTTCTGCCGAAATTTCCTGTACAATTATCCTGGGAAGATTGATCTGCTCATAGACACCGACTTATATGCGTCTATCATCCTTTAAGGGCTAATCAAGGGTCAAAATGGTTCTCCAGTAGCACAAAATACGGAGTTGGCATGGATCTTAACAGGACCCATTTACAGTGATCTGGCCGCCAATTCAGCAAGATTGCAAGCTCACCATATCGTACTTAAGGACCAACTTAGGCAATTTTGGGAGATCGAGGAGAATCTGGAAGAGCGGAAATTGACGCAAGAAGAGGAGAGATATCTACTACACTTCCGAAATACAACGCAGCGCAGACGTGATGGGAGATATGATGTATGGCTTCCGTTTAAAGAAAATGAGCGACAAAAACTGGGAAACTACAAAAGAGCAGCAACGGCACAATTTTTTCAAATTGAAATGAGACTAAATGGGAACAGGAAGTTGAAGGAAGAGTTCATCAAATGTATCGACGAATATATTGCATTGGGACACATGAGGGAAGTCGAAACAGACCTACTTCTTACCTCACCATGCAGTGTTCAAGTGATCAAGTACCACCACAAAGCTGTGGGTAGTCTTCGACGCCTCATGTGCGACATCGAACGGAGAATCGCTGAACGATCATTTCCTGGTAGGCCCACGTTTACAAAAGGACATAATCGATCTTATTAAGATCGCATTTGCTGCGGACATCAGTAAGATGTACAGGCAAATATGGATAGCGTCAGAAGATACGATCTACCAACTTATCTTATCTTGCATCAGGTGGCTATGGATAACGATCGAACCCACCCTCCGGTAACTAAGGCGATTATTGAAGGCTTCTATGTGGATGACATCCTCTACGGAGCTGATAACGAAGAAGCGGTCATCTATTAAGATATGTTTTAGCTGTGTTAACTGCAACTCGATTTCCTCTTCAACAAATATTTTGGTTCAGATACCTAAAACTGAAGAGGAAGCGAATCTTGCTTTGCAATTTGATTCACCGGATGCCATTAAGGCTTAGGCCAGGGGTATCCATTGGCATCCAGCCAAAGATATTTTTGAATTTAAAATCGATATACCCACGGTAGAAAACACATCAAACGATCCGTTTTGCCCGACATCGTATGTCTCCTTGATCCTTTGGGATGGATAGCGCCATGTATAATCAAAGTCAAGATGATTATGCAGCAACTGTGGGCTCATGAACTATCGTGGGGCTCGACAAAAAGTCCTGACATAGAAGGACACTGGGTTGAATTGCGAAACAGCATGCAAGGCCTTGAACAGTTGCAAATTTCACGTTGGATAAGCTACGAAAACTCATCTCAGGTGCAACTCCATTGGCTTAGCGACGCCTCTGAAAGGGCGTATGCGGCGGTGATATACACACGGGTTTCTAAAAATGGCCAGCAACATATTTACTTGTTAGCATCGGAAACCAAGAGTCGCTTGCTTCTACCAATAGTAGTGTAGATTTAGCTGATTTTTACAATATTCTGGAGGAATATTCACCCTTTTTATAGTGAAATCATTATCAGTGGTGATTTTAATTGTAATTTAATCGACAAAGAAACACCGCGTTCATTTATAGAAAATCTAAAAAACTCCCGCTTAGAACCGATAAATACAATTACTCCCACGCATTTCACCAACACAAGCAGCACTCTTTTAGATTTATTTCTTGTTAATGATTTGCAAAACGTAATTTTTTATAGTCAATTGTCCGCGCCAAGTTTATCTCATCATGATCTGATTTTTGCACACTAAATGTGTGAAATTAACGAAAATGAACAAGCATTTAACTCTTTTAGGGATTTCAAAAATGTGCACTTCTTGAAACAGATGTAACTCGTATTGATTGGCAACAAGTTTACTACATACCATCTCCGGATACGCAATTAGCGTTTCTGCACGAAAATATTCGCCAGCTATTTAATCAACACATCCCATTGAAAACAAAGCTTATAGCAAGAAAATCGATTCCCTGGTTTAGTGCAGAAATTGTTCAATTAAAATATACAAGAGATTTAGCTTATAGAAGGTGGAAAAGATTTAGGATTCCCGAGTTCCACAATACGTTCCGGATACTTCGAAATCAAGTAAACTCTAAAATAAGAGAAGCTAAAACAGTTTTTTATACCAGAAGGTTAGATGCAAATCTGCCAACAAACATGCTTTGGAGGGATTTGAAAGATCTTGGCGTGGACGGAAAAAATCAAATGATCTTGATTTCGTGGGTCCTGACGATCTAAACAAAGAATTTATCAAAGTTCAAACTTTAGCCTTTAGCTTTAGTAGAATCACAGTCGGTGCTGAGAATATGGAAAAACTACTTCTCCAGACTGTATAACGGCGACGAAGACCAACATCCCGTTGTCAGGCAGAATGAACCATTCAACATAGACGATGATAGTCCAAATTTCCATCCACCTGACCAAAACGAAGTGAGGATAGCAATATCCAAGCTAAAATCGAACAAGGCTGCTGGACCTGACGGCTTACCGGCCGAACTTTTCAAGGCAGCTGGGGATGAATTGGTAGAGTGCATACACCAACTCATTTCTAATATTTGGTCAGACGAGTGTATGCCTGATGAATGGAATCTCAGCATCGTTTGCCCGATCCACAAGAAAGGAGACCCCCTCAACTGCGCCAATTATAGAGGCATCAGTCTTCTCAACATCGCATACAAGATCTTTTCTGCGATATTGTGTGAACGCCTGAAACCTTTTATCAACAACCTGATTGGACCCGATCAGTGCGGTTTCAGGCCAGGAAAGTCCACCATCGATCAAATCTTCACACTTCGGCAGATCCTGGAGAAAACCCAAGAATTCCAAATCGATACTCACCACCTCTTTATCGATTTCAAGGCCGCCTATGACAGCATCTATAGAGAAGAGCTTTATAGAGCCATGTCTAGTTTTGACATCCCTGCCAAACTTGTCCGTCTGTGCAGGCTGACGATGGAGAACGCTCGCTGCTCCATCAAGGTCAGTAATGACCTCACCGAGACCTTTGATGTCAAAAAAGGCTTTAGACAAGGTGACGCGCTGTCATGTGACTTCTTCAATATTGTACTTGAACGGATTGTGCGGAACTCACAAGCCAACACCGGAGGCACAATCTATTACAAGTTTGTACAACTGCTTGCATACGCCGACGATATAGACATTATCGGAAGATCTCAGCGGGCTGTCACCGGTGCTTTTGCAAGCATTGAGGCGGAAGCGGCCAAAATGGGTTCGGCGATAAACGAGGGCAAAACCAAGTATATGTTGTCAACTACAAGGGAAAACCAACACCGACGAATTGGACAAAACGTCACCGTGGGCAGCTATAACTTCGAGGTAGTAAGGGACTTTGTCTACCTTGGCTCTGCTATAAATTCAACAAACAAAATCAGTGCAGAGATCAAGCGAAGAATAACTCTTGCCAATCGCTGTTTTTTTGGGCTTATAAGGCAATTCAACAGTAAAGCCCTATCTCGAACAACTAAGGAGACTCTATATAAGACCCTGATCATCCCAGTCCTGCTTTACGGCGCTGAAACATGGACTTTATTAAAAGAGGATGAAGATATCCTTGGTCGTTTCGAGAGAAAAATTCTTCGTAAGATTTTCGGTCCCGTTTGCGTTGACTGGTTTTGAAGGAGAAGATTCAATCACGAACTATACGAGCTGTACAGCGACATCGACCTAGTCAAAAAACTGCGTATTGGACGTCTGAGATGGCTAGAACATGTAGAGCGAATGGACACCAACGCTCCGGCCCGCAGAGTCTTCGAATCTAACCCCGAGGGACGACGCAGTAGAGGGAATCATCGCCGTAGGTGGCGCGCACAAGTTCAAGGGGACCTCGACCAACTTGGAGTGCGCAACTGGAGGCAATTAGCTAAAGACCGAGCTAAATGGAGAGGCTTGTTGGTTGAGGCCCAGGTTCACCCAGAACTGTAGCGCCACCTAAGTATCCAGTTCCTCCTTTCAAATAAGAGAGTTCTCGAATGAATGCATAAATTTCAACTTTTCAAGAAAAGATGAATGTGATCTTTTAAGTGCTATTTTAAAAATAAGGTCAAAGTCAACCAGCTTTGATGAAATACACCCCACTTTTATAAAAAATGATCTTACCTTACTTACTATCATCTTTAACACATGTATTTAATACAGTCATCTTTCCCTGCACTTTGGAAAGAAGCTAATGTCATCCCACTCGTGAAAAAGCAAGCAACTCGAAGTTCTCCGGCGGAATATAGACCTATTTCAATACTGCCCTTCTTATCCAAAGTAATGGAGAAGCTTTTGCATCAGCAAATGTCAACGTTCCTCGAAGGGCATAATATGATAATCTTTTTTCAATCTGGCTTTCGATCGAAGCATAGTTGCATATCATCACTTCTAAAGGTAACAGACGATTTTAGAAAAGCAATTGATGACGATTTGGTTTCCTTTCTAGTCTTGCTTGATTTTTCGAAAGCGTTTGATACTATTAATCACGAGCTGTTGATAAAAAAGTTGCAAAACATATTTAATTTCTCTTCGTTTGCTTGCAGGTTGATTTTGTCATACCTTTCTGAAAGGAAACAAGCAGTTTTTGTAAAAAAAGGATATCAAAATATTTGCAAACGCAGAGAGGGGTACCACAGGGATCAATTTTAGGACCAGTATTATTTTTGCTTTTTATTAAAGATCGTCCACTCTGCACAAGAAATTCGGCAAAACATATGTACGCTGATGATTATCAGCTTTATGTAAGCTGTAAGTTAGGGTTGATTGAAGATGGGGTTTCCAAGTTGAATGAAGATCTTCAAAGAATATACCGTTGGTCGGAAGAAAATCAATTAAGAATGAACCCAGCTAAATCGAACTACTTGATTATATATAAAACTTCATTAGATCAAAGCTATTTCCCACCCACTTTTCTTGGAAACTCCCCAATCTACTATATTGAAAAATTAAAGAACTTGGCTATAATTTTCACAAAAACGCTATCCTGGGATGACCATATCCGGCAAGTCATTGGCAGGTTATATGTAGTTCTTAGAAACCTATCAATGTCCAAACACTTTACTCCAATAAGAACAAAACTACTGCTAGCAAGTCGATTGTCATTCCTATTGTGACTTACGGATACGAAATTTTTTGTAGTCACAGCGCCGAAAAAAGACGTAGATTAACTGTTGCCTTCAACAAGATTGTCAGATATGTTTACAACCTTAAACGAAGAGATAGCATATCCAGGTTCTCCAAGACCATTCTGGGGTGCCATTTACATACCTATATCAACTACCGAGCGCTTATATTACTATACAAAATACAAATATTAATATACAAAAGCCGTCTATCGTTTGCAAGATCATCGCGTTCTATATTACTCATACATCCGCGCTTTACTTGTAGAGTATCAGAAATGCAATTTCTCGTTCACACCATTAGATTGTGGAACTCATTACCACTCAGCATAAGGAACATAAATAACACGGGGAGTTTCGAGAATATCCTATTTAAGTATATGACCAGCCACGAAAATTAGAATTCTATTATTTTATAAATTTTATCTTGTTACATATCGCATAAAATGTTGTTTTAATTTACGTTATAAACTTTTGGATTATATTAAGTATCTATATTGTAAGTTTATTATTTAATAATGTATTTTTAAGACTCTACAAAACAAAGATTTTATAATCCACTGTAAGAGATGTAAATTAAATAAATAAATATCTAAATATCTATCTCCATTGATATGTGTATCCTTGCCACGGTTGGAGATTTACGCGGCTGTGCTACTGGCAAAATTTCTGCACAGGATCAGAACCGCTATGCAGCTGGAAGAGGAGGAAACCTTTGCTTGGTCGGATTCCACGATCACTTTAGCATGGATTAAAGGAAGTCCAGCCACGCGGAATACATTTGTAGCTAACAGGATCACCGAAATCCAAAGCTTAACCAACAAATCGGCGTGGAGACATGTAGGCAGCAAGAACAACCCAGCTGACATTGGATCGCGAGAATTGAACCCAGAAGAACTCATTAACAACGACTTGTGGTGGCAAGGACCGTCTTTCTTTCAAAATTTTTCGGTGGACGATTTTTCAACAATTTTCCCAGAAACAAATGTGGAAAGTAAACGAGCACAAATGGTGCAAGAAAAGGCAACATCGTTTTACAGCATCAATTTTGAAAAAGCAGTGACAAGTCTTTTTCAAATAACGTCCCACTATAATGTGCTCAACAACGTATTTATTCAAAATGTTCTACCCTTCAACGTTTCGTGCGCAACATAGCTATATGGGGGCAATATTTCTTTAATTTAAAAATAAGAAAACGCGAATGATGTTGAATTTTACTCCACTTACGGCAAATGCGCAAAGTTCAGCACATGATTAGCTTGTGAAACTCGTTCAAAAGGAATGTTTCAGGAAGACATCAATGCACTTCAGCAGAAAGGCCAATATCGAAGGGAAGTGTGATTCGAAACCTGAACTCATTTTCAGTTGAAGACGACTTACTGCGAGTGGGTGGCAGATTGCTCAACTCAGCATTACCATTCCATCAACGACATCCAGTCAGCACCAAAGGCACCACTTCTCAAGGTTGGTGGTAAATGACGTTCATCAACGCACCTTACTGGCGGTCAGCAGATGATGATGGCTGAAATTCGTACTACCTACTGGATTCCAAATTTGAGAAGAATTGTTAAATCATAGCCATACTCGTTTGTCTGCCCACAAAGGCCATGTTGCGGCAAAATTTTCCACAAGAAGCCCTACTCTAAGCACCTTTGCTTCTCTCCCTATTTTCTTCCTTCGTCTCTACAAAATTCTGGGAAAGTGGAGGGCAGTCATAGTTCCATCAGCCATAGGCCCACTTCCTCAGCATCTTGCAGAGACAACCGATATAGGATTCCCCTGAAGATGTCGATTTTTATCTTGAGGGAGAGGAGAAACGGGCGGTTTCTCCAACAATCATGAGAACGAGACGAGCGGCGAGGGTGAGACCAGCGGCGGCAATGACGGTGTGTCCATCTCTACAAGCTGCCCGCCGTACAACGGGCACACTTAACACAAGCAACACTAACTACAACAAAATAAACACAATCAACTAATAAACATACGGGACAGAGAGTCTGTTCCAGAGCGACATAAAAAACAAGAAGCGAAACATCAACGCCTCAAGACAAGTCATTGAGAGGGGACGAGGTGTCCCCGCATCTACAAGCAACGACAAATACATAATTCAACGCAAGGGGACGAAGTGTCCCAATACGTACAAACAGCAACAAACAGATCATACATAAATTCATGGCGAGGGGACAAGGCGTCTCATAAACAGCGCAACTACACACGTAAACATATTCAACATCATGAACACAACCAAACACACGAAGACACCCAGCAAAAAAAGTAAGGCTTATATAATTCCTATTCTAATATAACTTGTTCCTTAGATGATAAGACTTGTTATATATAAGGAATAATGCTTTGCAATCAAGGTTCCTTATTTTGTCCCTTATTCTAACATGGGCCATGTCATACGCAATCAGGTATACGTTTCGATACCTTATATATACCTTATAATAAGCCTTAACTCAGAATCAATATGGGTATTCAATAAGATTTGCCTATGCCTTGTCTATGCCTTACTTTTTCTGTAACATAAGCATTACATAGAACCTTATTTAAAACTTATTACCAATTTAACGAAAGGTGTGTTTTTAAATTCGTTATAAACATTTTCATTTTTAAAAAACTTAACCTAAAACTTAAAACAAACATTTTATTATTATTCATATAATTTAAGAACAAACAAGCGCATAAAATAACAAAAAAACAAAGACACAACCGTTGATCGACTTCATTTTTTCCGGCCGTTCCAATTTATTTCAGACAGTAAATTGTCTGCTTTTATAGAGCTTAAATTTGACGACACTTTGCTCCTCACTTTAGTTGCCAGTAATAATTTTTGCAATAATTTATTTTACAAACAAAGGAAAATCAATGTTTAATTTGACACTTACTAAATCAATTTCAAAATTAGGCTCCAACTGTAGCCTTTTGTCTAATTCTTCAAGCTCAACTATTGTTTTAACCGGAAAACTAAAAACATCAGCAGCATGTATCCCAAACACTTTTTCATACATTGAATTAATTTTTAGATTTTGTTCTGCTACTACTGCAGTTTGCCGGTCTAAAGCTGTTTGCATAAAAGCTACAGCTTCTTTAAGATCTGCAAAAAGGTGAACACTTGGAATTAGAGGCGTAAAATAAGAAAGGGAACAAAATTACCTTGAAGCTGACCAATCATTCGAGGATCAGCAGATCCACAACCACGGTTGTGGCCAAGGATGATTGTGATAATAGTTCATCATTTTGTGCAGGAGGGGGTATTTCGATGACAAATGGTTCTTGTTGGTTTTCCATAGATCAAGTACAGTATAATTATTGGTTTTTCTGAAAAGTTCTAGTAAATTTAATCTTACCGGCTTGCTGATCCATAGCTTCTAAGTGCAATGAAAAGTTATCGGTTTTAATTTTTTATTTTATGCAAAATTGGGAGTAAAATGAACTTTGAATTGGTAATCTGATTTGGAAAATATTTCAAAACATTGGAATTAAAAGTCAAAACTTCTTCATTTTCTGTAAGCCCGCTAGTCTGCATAATACCTAACTGCAAGGAATTAGCCGGATATGAAAAAACTGACGATATATTTAATAACTTTTTTAGAACAATGTAGTGTTTTCCATTTTTAATTCCTAACCCAATAATTATAAAAGGGGGGGTTGTGCCGTCGGGGTAACTTCCCTACCACGTAAAAAACTCATAGTTCCTAAACAACCAAAAGCCTCGGATAAGGATGACTCAACAAATGACGACCCCAGCAAACGAAATAAGGACAACGACCTTCGGATCTGTACGTGGAATGTTCTGTCCCTTTACAGACCACGTGCAGCCGAGCAACTAGCAGAGGCCCTAGACTGCTATAAAGCAGATATTACCGCCATCCAGGAAGTGCGATGCGATGGGCCGGGCAAAAAGAGGATGAAAAACTGTGACATCTACTACGGTGATTGCTACAGAGGCAACAGGCAACGCTTATTCGGATGCGGATTTGTCATACGCGGCAGACTTAGGCAAGAAGTCTTAAGCTTCCGACACGTAAGCGAGCGTTCGGATCAATGCTAAATTCGCTAACATAAGCCTAATATGTGTTCATGCCCCAACGAAAGAAAAGGACCCTGCCACCAAAGAGTGTTTCTACGAGCTCCTCGACAAGACATGTGAGCAATGTCCTAAATACGACGTTAAAATCGTATTGGGCGGTCGGAGGACGTCGGCAGTCGGTAAGCATAGCCTACACGACACCACGTCTGATAACGGACTAAGGCTAATTGATTTCGCTGTGGGGCGAAATGTCACCATAGCAAGCACATTGTTTCCTCATCTCGATATTCAAAAGCAGACATGGCGGTCTAATGATCATGTAACGATCAACCAAATTGATCATATTGCGGTCGACGCAAGACATGCCTCCAGTATTCTGGATGTCCGAACCTTCCGAGCGGCCAACATAGACTCGGACCATTACCTTGTTGTAGCCAAGGTACGAATGCGGATATCCCAATCTGAGCAACAAAGAAGAATTACTGTGAGAAAATTTAACGTCGAAAAGCTACAATCGCAAGAAACCGCCAGACTCTTCGCTGAACGCGTATCCCGAAATCTCTCAATCACCCCTTTGCCGCCAACATCAAGTGCCGAAAACCAGTGGCAACGCTGCCAACATGCCATCAGAAACGCCGCGACTGATGTGCTGGGTCTCGCTCGCCCACCACCGCGAAACCCCTGGTTTGACGAAGAATGCCGGCGAGTGCATGCAGCAAAACAAGAGGCATACAAAGCGGCGCTGCAAAGGAAGACGAGAGCTGCTCGTGAGCTCTGCGAGCAAAGGAGAGGCGAAGAACATCGGCTTCTCCAAAAGAAGAAGAAAGAGCATGAGAAGCGCGCGTTTGAGAATATCGAGAGTTTATACTCCAGGAACAATGTACGGAAGTTTTACCAAAAGGTAAAAAGAACGTGTCAGAGAAGTAATACCCGTACAGAAACATGTAGAGATGAAAATGGAAACCTCGTAGTAGAATCACAGTCGGTGCTGAGAATATGGAAAAACTACTTCTCCAGACTGTATAACGGCGGCGAAGACCAACATTCCGCTGTCAGGCAGAATGAACCATTCAACATAGACGATGATAGTTAAAATTTCCATCCACCTGACCAAAACGAAGTGAGGATAGCAATATCCAAGCTAAAATCGAAAAAGGCTTACCGGCCGAACTTTTCAAGGCAGCTGGGGATGAATTGGTAGAGTGTATACACCAACTCATTTCTAATATTTGGTCAGACGAGTGTATGCCTGATGAATGGAATCTCAGCATCGTTTGTGTTTCCGATACCACTGGGTTCGTTAAAGGGTAGGGTTATCACTGTAATCTTTACTGAAAAAAGAGTGCTGTAAAAATCACTGTAACTTTACTGGAAAATAAAGTCTTTTAAAACGTTATAAGAACTGTGTTATTTTATTTCGATTTTCAGTTGTGGACTGTAATAATTATTTACGTTATACAATTTATATAGTGTTTTCAATATACGTAATTGACATTTGGTATATAGTGTTGATTGTTGGGGGTGTTTATTTACCCCACCTTTGCATGGGACAGTGACCTCAGTGACATCTCGGAGGTATTTCTTGAACATTCTCCCCGCCTGTGAACGGAGTTCTCAAATAATTTCGTGTACCGCATGCCAGCCCCGGCGCTCTGTGTTATCGACCGTAATATCATATGCCAGCCCTGGTGCTCTGGGTTATCGGCCATAATATCTGCTTTCATTGGAGGTGTCAACATGTAAAGACAAGCGTAATTAATAAAATGAAAGAGAACACAATGGACAACACAATCTAATGTAACACAAAGGAGTGAACAGTGAGACAATAGTTCCGTGCGATAAGCTTATAGAGTGTATGCACTCCGTGGACGACCCTGTTGCCTTTCTCCCTTGCGCTGCAATGATTGAAGTCTTCTTTTCGGATGAATAATCGTTCTCTCTGGCTCGGGTTGGATAACCTCCAATTGTTGTTATTATGACAGATTGCATCTTAGTATGCCAATTTGTTCGAAGATTTTTAATTTTATTTGTTCATGTTTAGAATGCATTTGTGCGTTGTTTTAGAATTATTATTATTATTATTATTATTAATACTATTAAATTAATTAATGTGGTGTGAGTGTTGTGATTAATACTATTAAATTAATTAATGTGTTGTGAGTGTTGTGAGTGTTTGTTAATAGATTAAGGTTGTTAGATTATTGGTTTCGTGTGATCTGCTTGCTTATAATGTTGTATTATAAGATGATGATGGTGATGATGGTAAGGTTCGCCTGTGACTCCCAAAATAAAAGGCTGCTGCTGGTGTTAGCTGGTTAAGCTATGGTTTCGTCTTCGTTGGATGTATTTGAAGGTAAGTAACAAATCTTTGCAATAGGGCGCTTTATTTGACCATTTTTGGTTTTTAATGTTACGACGTGGACTAAGTTATCCTTTCCAGGATGTGTTGCCTGAATTCTCGCGAGTATCCATTGAGTTGGTGGCAGTCTTTCATCTTTTACGATGACTAAGTCCCTAATGTTCGGTGCCTATTCAATTTGAGCCCATTTTGGGCGTTGTTGTAGACGGGAAAGGTACTCACTGCTCCATTTATGCCAGAATGTGTCGGCTAGCATCTGGACTCGTCTCCATCTGTCGATGTAGCTTATGGTTCCGAGTGATGTATCACCTTGTGGTATGGCACGCAGCGGTTCACCGATTAAGAAGTGTCCTGGCGTGATGACGTCTAACTCTTCTGGGTTGTCGGAAAGAGGACACAGAGGTCTCGAATTCGAACACGCTTCTACTTGCGTCAGAAGCGTGGAGAGTTCCTCAAATGTGAGTTTCTCGTTTCCCACGACTCTTTTTAGGTGGTGTTTAACTGATTTCACACCCGCTTCCCAAAGTCCACCAAAGTGAGGAGAAGCAGGGGGAATGAATTTCCACTTCGTTTGTTAATTTGCCAAGGTTTCAATCACTTCCGACCAATCGTGTTTGGCTGCCTTCATCATCCGGTCAAGCTCTGCATTCGCTCCAATAAAATTGGTTCCGCAGTCGCTGTTAATCTGTGCACATGCTCCTCGCCGTGCCGTAAAACGTCGACAGGCTGCAAGGAAGGCGTGTGTGGTCAGATCCGAGACTGCCTCCAAGTGAATGGCTTTTGTTGCTAAACAGATGAAAATCGCGTAGTACCCCTTCAATATTTTGGCACCACGTCCCTTCCATGTCTTCACATCTATAGGTCCAGCGTAATCAACACCAGTTATGCTGAATGGCCTTGACATACGTACTCGGGGTGATGGTAAACTTCCCATCAAATGCTGCATTGTTGAAGCTTTGTGTCGGAAACACACGACGCACTTGTGAATGCAACGTTTCACGCTCCTTTTAATTTGGATCACCCAGTATGCGGTGCGTATGTATGCTACCATTTGGTGTATCCCTCCATGATGAGTTTTTTCGTGTGCATCCGATATTACTAGTTCAGTAAAGTGGTGGTTTGGTTTCAAAATCACCGGATGTTGTTGGCTATAGGGTAGACTCGAGTTTTGAAGTCGCCCACCTACGCGTAGAATGCCATGTCCATCGATAAATGCGTTTAGTGATTTAAATCGCTTAAGTGGAGATGATTCCTTGTCTAACTCTCGCACATCGTCTTGAAACATGTCCATTTGAGCCAATTTAATGGTTAATCGTGTTGCTATCTGCAGTTCTTCCGGTTCCAGGGGGCCCACTTCTCGACACTTCGCCGACGCTTTGCAGTTACGCCCAAAATGCAGACAGAAGGCTAAAATGCGGACTAACCTCGACAACCGTGAATATTTAAGGATGATTTTGCCAATATCATCTGAGTTGATGTCTTGCGTTAGAGCGCACAGTGGGTTTTGACCGAACGCTTCTCCTCCTCCGTGTCGATGTTCATTGGTTGGACTGGCATTTCGAAATCCCAGCAGCTCGTCATAAATGAGGGTCCTCTCCACCACAGTTGCTGTGCCTCTAATGCTGAAGGTGAAACTCCCCGTGATGCTAGGTCGGCTGGGTTGTGATCCGTTGGAATATGTCGCCAGGCATTGAGATCGGTAATGCGTTGGATTTCTGAAACGCGGTTACCTACAAATGTTGTCCATTTGGCAGGAGGAGCTCGGATCCAGGCAAGAGTTATGTTGGAGTCGGACCACGCATATACCTTAGCGTTCGGAAGATCGAAAATTTGTGCTGTGTAATGTAGCAATGAAGCTAGGACAACAGCTCCACAAAGCTCTAGTCGCGGAAGGCTTATTGTTTTGAGCGGAGCCACCTTTGTCTTGGACATTAGAAGGTGCATGTGTATTACATTCTGATGGTCGAGAACCCGAATATACACGGCTGCTCCATAGGCCCTTGTTGATGCATCGCTGAAGCCGTGCAGCTCTATCGCCTTGCAGTTGTTTTTGGTATTGATCCATTTAGGAATTTTAGTAAGCCCTATCGATGGAAGCTCTCGGCGAAACGCTTCCCATTGATGCCTGATCTCAGCAGGGACTGGCTGGTCCCAATCCGAACCTCTACCCCACAGTTGTTGCATCATGATTTTGGCCTTGATCACACATGGAGATATCCAGCCAAGCGGGTCGAAGAGTTTGGCAATCGCCGAAAGCATTGATCTTTTTGTTACCTCGTCGATATCTGGCTGTGTGATCTGAAAAGAGATGTAGTCTTCAGCTGGGAACCACTTGACTCCTAAAGTTTTGATGTGCTCCGAAGACCCTAAAGGCAGCTCAAAATCGATCTCGCGATCCTGAGCAGAAATGTCGTCGACAAGGTCTTTAGCATTACTTGCCCATTTACGAAGGTAAAACCCTGCGGAGGATAAGATGTTACGTACTTCATTGCGTTTTCGACGAGCTTCGTAGATAGAGTCCGCTCCACTAATCAAGTCATCCACGTACATTTCCTCTCGAACAGTTTGGGCCCCTATTGGGTATCTCGACGCTTTATCTTCTGCAATCTTGTGTAACACGCGGATCGCTAAATAAGGTGCGCTGGCCGTACCAAACGTGACTGTTTTTAGTTGGAAGGTCTTAACTGGTTCCTCTTTGGTTGCCCTCCAGAAGATCATTTGGTAGTATCTATCTGAGTTTTTCACTAGCACCTGTCAATACATCTTCTCGATGTCTGCCGTGAAAGTGAATCGATACTTTCTCCATCTTAAAATTATATCTACAATGTTTTTTTGCAGTTTGGGGCCCACCATTAAGTGTTCGTTTAGTGACGTTCCATCTGATGTCTTGGCAGCTGCGTCGAATACGACCCTTAATTTAATCGTGGAGCTAGATTCCTTGAAAACAGCGTGATGTGGAAGGAAATAATGTTTCCTTGTGGTAATGGACACAATTTTTTGCAGATCTATTTCCTCCATGTGATTCAAGGTCTCATACTCCTTGATGCAATTTGAGTATCTTTCGTGTAGCTTCGGATCGTTTTGGAATCGCCGCTCAAGCTGAGTAAATCGACGAAGAGCACCCTCTCTGCTAGATCCTAATTCTGGATGTCTTCCTTCTTTGAAGGGGAGCGCTACTTCGTAACGTCCATCGGAGAGTCGTGTAGTGTTCGCTAAAAAGGATTCTTCGCATTGGATGTCTTCTTTTGACGCATGGACTTGAAAAGGCATTTCCTCGATCTCCCAAAATTTGCGCATCTGATCGTCAAGATCTAGAAGTTGGACAAAACTTCGTACAGCTCGTGGGACTTCATTCTGGACTTTTCCCAGGACGATCCATCCCAATTGGGTTTTTTGGGCAATGGGCGTGTTTGGTTCATCACTTCTGACGATATCAGGAAGGATAATTTCGGAATAAACATCACTTCCGAGGAGCAGATCTATTGGCGCTGGCACATGGAAAGCAGGATCTGCTAATTGTAGATACTTGATGTGGTTCCATTTGTTAGGTATTGTTTGTTGGGCCGGGAGAAGCCCAGTCAGTGACTTAAATATGAAGGCCTTGGTGGCACTTTCGAACGTCGAACAACGTGATGTAAAAACGATGTCGACATAAATTTTGCTTGTGCCACTGCTGACCTTCCCTAACCCAGATATTTTAACAAGTGTCCGGTGCTTCCTTAGCTTAAGCAGTTGTGCAGCTGTTTCGGAAATGAAAGTCGCTTCTGAGCCTGGGTCAATTAAGGCGCGCAGGTCGATGTATCTTCCATCAGCTGACATTGCCTTAACAACTGCTGTAGCTAATAGCACTTGCGTGCTTTGGTGTGGTGTGGTATAAAAGGCATTCCGCGAAGTACTAGTAATTGGTTGTTCACCTCTGGGAATGTATACAGGTGCATCTGGATTTACAGATACCTCGTTAGTTTGGGTGTTTGAAAATTGCTGTTGCACCCGTGGTGTCGTTGGGAATGTGTTGGGTGTGGTTGTGTGTGTGAGTGTGGTTTGGTTGAATTGACCATTGGTACTTGGATGCAGAAGGGAGTGATGTCGTTGTTGGCAAAAGTAACAGCATTTCAACCTCGGACAATCGCATGTTGCGTGGCTGTAAGCGAGACAGTTCTCGCTTACCTTTATTTGACGCACTATTTGGTATTTGCGCGCAGTGTCCAAACTCAGAAAACGCCTACATTTCCTTAACGAATGCTGACTTTGATGGCACGCTTTGCACTGAAAGGGTTTCTTAGACTGCATCTTGGAGTGAAAAGCTTTGGTGGTTGGATTCGGTTTTGACCAAACCTTTGATGCCGGTCGTGTTGTTTCCTGCTGATCTACCGCCTCTAATGTTCTAAAACGGGTTTCCAGAAATTCTAAAAATTCTTTCATCGTTGGCAAATCCTTACTACTTCCTAACTTTTCCTCCCACAGCTGTTGGATCGAGCTTGGAATTTTCTGCAGAAGCACGTAGATTAGCACTGCGTCCCAATGGTCTATTGGCAACCCTAAATTCTTTAAAGCGTGAATGCATTCTTGCGAAGTATCTAGAATGGTTTTGAGTCCATTTGCAGATTCCTTGACTATAGGCAACTGAGACAAAAGAAGCTTGAGTTGGGTATTAACTAAGACCCGTTTGTGGTCGTATCTTCCCTTAAGAAGTTCCCATGCTTTAGCATAATTTCCCGCATCAAGACCTAAATGCTGCAAAAGGCGCTCCGCTTCACCAGTGAGACTCGCTTTGAGATGGTGGAATTTTTCTATCTCACCAAGAGAGGTATTGGTATTTACCAATGATACAAAAATGTCATGGAATGAACGCCATGACGCATATGACCCTGCGAAGGCTGGTATATTTATTTTAGGAAGGCGAAGCTCTTTGCAATTAGAGACCGTAGGCGTTAGAGACGATATAGGCATTGCCACAGAAGTGACCGATGTAGTTTTTGATGCTAATGAATCTGACGCGCATTTTTCCATTGCATCTAACAACTCACTGCGATAGTCCAAATAATCTTCTTCAATTGTTTCATACACCTTAATTAACTCCCCTTTCGTTAACTCCATCTCCAACTTGCCTGCACTCACAATTTCTTCGTGATATCGTCGAGCCGTTGCCAATTTATCTTCCAAAAGAGATAGACGACTCGACAGATAATTTGGCTTTCGCCGTGATTCACCTGTCTTCTTAAAGTTGGCAAAATCACGCTTTAATTGCTCCGAAAGCATTTTCTGGAGTTCCCCAAAGGACATTATAAGACTTTGTTTAATGAATAAATAAAAAAAGAACAAAAAAGAAATGGAAAAGAAAGGACTTACTTTTTCTGCCTTGAGTTGTCTGTGTTGATTTGCGCGGCGCGGGATTCCCGATTTGCACAATAAAATTAGTTCAAAGCACTGTGGATTGCACTTGCACTTTATGTGTAGGGTATAGTGTTTGTGTAGTTTTATTGAATAGTTCCACACACAATAAATATCCGGCTCGAAGGACCAAATGTTTCCGATACCACTGGGTTCGTTAAAGGGTAGGGTTATCACTGTAATCTTTACTGAAAAAAGAGTGCTGTAAAAATCACTGTAACTTTACTGGAAAACAAAGTCTTTTAAAACGTTATAAGAACTGTGTTGTTTTATTTCGATTTTCAGTTGTGGACTGTAATAATTATTTACGTTATACAATTTATATAGTGTTTTCAATATACGTAATTGACATTTGGTATATAGTGTTGATTGTTGGGGGTGTTTATTTACCCCACCTTTGCATGGGACAGTGACCTCAGTGACATCTCGGAGGTATTTCTTGAACAGTTTGCCCGATCCACAAGAAAGGAGACCCCCTCAACTGCGCCAATTATAGAGCCATCAGTCTCCTCAACATCGCATACAAGATCTTTTCTGCGATATTGTGTGAACGCCTGAAACCTTTTATCAACAGCCTGATTGGACCCTATCAGTGCGGTTTCAGGCCAGGAAAGTCCACCATCGATCAAATCTTCACACTTCGGCAGATCCTGGAGAAAACCCAAGAATTCCAAATCGATACTCACCACCTCTTTATCGATTTCAAGGCCGCCTATGACAGCATCTATAGAGAAGAGCTTTATAGAGCCATGTCTAGTTTTGACATCCCTGCCAAACTTGTCCGTCTGTGTAGGCTGACGATGGAGAACGCTCGCTGCTCCATCAAGGTCGGTAATGACCTCACCGAGACCTTTGATGTCAAAAAAGGCTTTAGACAAGGTGACGCGCTGTCATGTGACTTCTTCAATATTGTACTTGAACGGATTGTGCGGAACTCACAAGCCAACACCGGAGGCACAATCTATTACAAGTTTGTACAACTGCTTGCATACGCCGACGATATAGACATTATCGGAAGATCTCAGCGGGCTGTCACCGGTGCTTTTGCAAGCATTGAGGCGGAAGCGGCCAAAATGGGTTCGGCGATAAACGAGGGCAAAACCAAGTATATGCTGTCAACTAGAAGGGAAAACCAACACCGACGAATTGGACAAAACGTCACCGTGGGCAGCTATGACTTCGAGGTAGTAAGGGACTTTGTCTACCTTGGCTCTGCTATAAATTCAACAAACAAAATCAGTGCAGAAATCAAGCGAAGAATAACTCTTGCCAATCGCTGTTTTTTTGGGCTTATAAGGCAATTCAACAGTAAAGCCCTATCTCGAACAACTAAGGAGACTCTATATAAGACCCTGATCATCCCAGTCCTGCTTTACGGCGCTGAAACATGGACTTTATTAAAAGAGGATGAAGATATCCTTGGTCGTTTCGAGAGAAAAATTCTTCGTAAGATTTTCGGTCCCGTTTGCGTTGACTGGTTTTGAAGGAGAAGATTCAATCACGAACTATACGAGCTTTACAGCGACATCGACCTAGTCAAAAAACTGCGTATTGGACGTCTGAGATGGCTAGAACATGTAGAGCGAATGGACACCAACGCTCCGGCCCGCAGAGTCTTCGAATCTAACCCCGAGGGACGACGCAGTAGAGGGAATCATCGCCGTAGGTGGCGCGCACAAGTTCAAGGGGACCTCGACCAAGCTAAATGGAGAGGCTTGTTGGTTGAGGTCCAGGTTCACCCCGAACTGTAGCGCCACCTAAGTAAGTATTTACGGAGCACATGTTATTGGGTAATTTTTTGGAAAAAAAGAGTTGGTTGAATTTTAATGAAACTAAAGGTTTATCAATCAAATCGTTTTCTAATTGGTAATTAACTTTTATCAGAATTTCATTTAGTCTATTGTTCAATTGCATAAGAATATGTTGGGGTTTCTTTATTTTTCTTTTAATAATTTGCAAATAATTTTCAAAAATGTGACTATCGGTTAAACCTATACCTTTAATTGAATCTACCAAGTGAAGTAATCCATGAACCTTATATGATATGCTATCCTCACCATAAAATTTAGAAAAATTGTTAACAAATAGCTCGAAAATTTGTTTTACAGTTTCAATATTCGTGTTAAATAAATTAACATCAAGGCACATTCGGCAGGCGCAACTCAACAGTAAAAAATGTTCATACAACTCTTTTTCCATAACTTCTCTAAATATAAATATGCCAGTGTATAAAATTAGTTGCCGAAATTCGGTGCCTTTCCACCTTGCAAGTTCTTCAAAAGACCTAGGCTTTCTACAAAATTCCTTTGGAACATATTGCTTTAATTTTAAAAGGTTAATTGATAATCTTACTCTATTTTCTGTAGATATATTGAAAGGACTTTCTAATTTTCCATTAAAAATCTTTGTCAACATTTTTTTACTGACTCCGAGATCTAATAAATAAAGAAGATCAAACGGAAATTGACTTATACGTCTTATACCATAAGCTTCCAACAGATTTTAGGCTACGGTGATGTATATCGGTTCTGCTTGCAAAACTTTCCTCACTTCTTAATGGACCCACAGATGTTGAATAAACATTTCTTTTGTTGATTCGCGTACCGATTTGCTTGCAATATGGACATTCGTGAAACGAATTATGATATACGGTTGATGTCATAAAAGCCCTAGCAGGCGCATCACAAACGAATGCTCTAATGTTTAATTTACAAATATTATTGTTGATACTGATCCCACTGACATCTAACTCTCTTAATTCATTAACAAAATTTGCCAAAAAATCTTCTAAATTTGCAGGTTTGCTAGGGCCAACAAAGCATCCTATCATAAAAGATCTAAGATCCAATCTATCAATAAACGCACCTAATATTGGCCACAATGCAGTACCCGAGCTTTTAAACAACGGAAGGCCATCTACATTTATGTCTATATTTATTGTGTTATTAATTACAATATTTAAATCACAGTATTTTTTTATCATTTTTGAAATACCGAAATGCATGTAACTACCTGGCTGAACGTTTATAATTTTATTTTTTTCAATTTTGTTAACCTCAATTAAAGTTTGAACTGATAAGGGAACATCTAATCCTTCTTCTTTTAATATTACCAACAATTTGCTTCCTGCACTATATGAAATATTTTCCGAAATAAACCAATTAGCCAATTTTTCTTTAAATGTACTTGATGATTTATTATTTATTATTTATTATTAGATTAACATTTTCAAGACCGTCATCTTCAACAATGTTATCACTTATAAAATTATATGAACTGGCATTAATAGTTTGCACTTTTTCGGATAATAATTTACTTTTTTCTTTTTTCAGCAGCCTTCGATAATGCCACTTAGAAAACCCCAAACTTGACATTTTACTTCCTTTTATTGTAATAAACAAACTTAAACTTTTAATTTATTGAACACTTAAAACTGAACACGTTTGGTCTTTTCTACTGCCAGCACGAATTTTCCTTATGTATGCCTTTACTATAAGGCGTATTTCTGAATTATTAAGAAATACAGTACCGTTAGTCTGTTTGCATGTTCTTTCGTGTTCGGTTTGAGACGTTTACCTTATTTATACCTTATAATAAGGGTTAATTTAGAATTATAATGGGTATTCAATAAGACTTACCATTTTGTTTATGCCTTATTTAAACCTTAGCCTGATATACCTTATGAAATTTTTTGATGGGCATCGACATCAAACATAAACAAGACAAGCGACAGCTCACGAACAAAGAATGGTTCGGACGGAACCCACCAATGGCCGAGAACCCACCCTAACCCTCGACTCTATGTGTGGAGTGGCACGTTAAGGGCTCGTCCCTAGTCTCCAAATCTGCGCGGAATTCTACGGGGACAATTAGTTTAATCGCGTGATTTAAATCTTATTCCTTGTTCTATTGTATTTTCTTCCAGTAGTTTAATTTTGTTCAGCGCAAAATGGCGTTTTAGTGTCCGTCCTGTGGCTAGTCAGGTCACTTCTTTTCTTCTTTTGGTATTGGTGGGAGGAATCCCACGTTGGTAGATTTTATTTGATAATCTTTTTTCTTTTGATTCTCCTAACTTGTTTAAATAAACAGAGCGGAGGGGGAGGAAAAGCCGAAGTCGGGCGAATTCAAATCAGCGGAATGTGGGTGAAAATTGAGAGAATAATAGCGGTGGTTCAAGAGCGGTTGCATACTTATACAAATAAGCGGAGTAATTGCACAGTAAGCTGCTCTTGAATCCAATAGCTGAATGTGCGGCAGTTCACGTATGTGTGCGAAAACAACTCGAAACTCGACTAGGCCTAGTATTCAGCGGGAGACTACTTCTTGGTTGACCAGCAAGGTTATTGGACGTTTGTGTGTTAAGGACTACAGGAGAATCAGCAAAGTTCAAAGTGATTTGAAAGTTTTTTCTTTAACAATGGAAAAAAATAAAAGTGGAAGGAAAAAAGAAGGACAAGAATTACAGGACGAAGAAGTAAGGAGTTATTTTTTGAGAAGATTGGAAGCCAGAACGGGGCATCCAACAGGAAAAGGATAGAACAAGGAGATATCCAGACGGAAAAGATAAGTTTTGAATTTGTTTTAAAATTGTTTTTCTTGAAGTGTATTGCGTTTTGTGTAGGAGATTTTTTTTAAATTATTGGTGAACCTCGTAGGATTCGGCTCTTTTAATATTTCCTGATGAAAGCGGGACACACGACCCTTAATTCTCTGGTAATTTGTTCGGGACTTGCCGTAACGGGGCATTCCTATGGCGATGTTTTTTGCGTTGGGATCTTTTTTCCACCCTGAAGTTTTTTCTTTATCGATCCCATAGATATTAATGCGTTTTCTTTCTACTTCTTTTTTTTTCAAAGTAATTTTTTTGGTTTTTTACTACCCTTTTCATTTAATAAATCGCCCGCTCCTTTATAACGAAGTAAAATCCATTGTTTCTTATTCGTTGATTAATTTTTTTTTCAGCACTAGTATATCCCCCACCATTCCCAAAAACCACCCACAAAGGTTTCGTAATTTTCCTTTTTTTATTTTCCAAAAAATGACGTAGTGTCCAAAACATTTCTGTACTTACCCTATTTTCGTTTGTCCTCCGAACCCAGCTGAGCAGCCGGAGATCGAACAGCACTTCACGTGCTGTATTGTTGCAGTTTTTTTTTCATTCGCCCATTTCTCCATTTCGCAAGAATTGGGGCATCTAAACTCACGTTCGAGGAGTATGCAACACTTTTAACACAGGTCGAAGCATGCCTCAATCCCCGCCCGCTGTGTCCGATGACATCAGATCCAGACGATCTAAATGTACTAACGCTAGGCCACTTTTTGATCGGGGAACCTCTGTGCTTCGTACGCTTCCGGAAAGAAATCTGAAGGAAAGGAACATTAACAACCTGGACAGATGGAGGTACATACAGCGATTAACGCAGGATTTTTGGAGACAGTGGAGTTCAAAATATCTCCACCTCCTTCAACATTCAACCAAAATGGTTGCAAACTCAACCTAACATAAATATTAGGGATATTGTCTTGGTCAAAGAAGACAATCTCCCACCTTTCTCAGGGCTACTCGCGCGCCTTACCGACCTACACCCCGGGTCTGATAGTCTTAGGCGCGTGGGGACCAAGGTTTTCGCTGAAAGATTTGAAAATGTCACAAAAAAACCGTCAAGGAGCAAAAAAAAAAGTCCCAACAAAAACAAAGAATGTACAAATTTTAACGACGTTAGAACCAGAGAACTGCATGAATCCACTCATTTACAGTTGTGAATCATTCCCTAAGACACGAGCCGTCCACAGTCTCACACACAAAGAAAATAAACAAGAATGAATCGACACTCATTGTTACCGAGCCGCAGTTCTATGATTTCCCAAAATGTTATGAAATTTTGGTCTGGCAACGTCATGGGGGAAGTTTGAAAGAAAAATCCTTTTTGAGTCATCTGGGCAATTTCCTTACGTCAAATAGTTCGAGAATGTTCTCCAGACAGAAAAAAGACACCAGAAACAGAGAGACAAAGACAACCCCCATGACGTTGGCCGCAGCCAGGATTTCCCTTTTTCATACCATGTAAGTAACTTTCATTTTGAAAGTATTTTTATTCTTTATGTATATAATCTTTTCAGTAAATGAAATCCTATAATCGGATCGAGGATATTAATCATTGGAGAGAAAACTGTTCGAGGGTAATCCAGAGGTAATCTGCGGCCCAACACTTATGAATATTTGAATGCGTACTAGGCTCACACTCAAAGTATTCACAAATGTATAAGAGCCTTGGAATGCTTTCAAGTAGCTCGTTTTGAACATATGCATATTATGGAGGCAATAAAGTGTGAAGATAGCTAATCAATTCTTGAAATGAAAGTGAATGTGTATGATGGCAGTGAAGGTTTCGAGTGGCTCGTAAAACGAGCTGCTTGCTGCAGTTCTCTGGTTAGAAGTCCATATTCATTTAAATGAAAAACTAAGAAACTAACATAAATCTTGTATTTCAAAAAACAAAACAAATATCAATAATTCAAGATTATACAATACAAAAAAAAATACAAAATAAAATCAGTACCTACAATTTTATTCTGAATTATTGTGATGATGATGAACAAATAAATGGAGTTTTTGTTGGAAAAATATTTTTTATACGAAAAAGCATAAAAAGTCTAAAAAAATACATAAAAAGGGTAAAAAAGAGGTGTTTTTTAAAAAGTCGGATCATAGTCTATGCGTCAAAAAAGGGTCAAATTGCGTCTAAAGTCGCATAGTGGCAATGCTAGCGGTGACCATTAAAACAGAGAAATCGATTCTAGAACGCCCAATCGCGAAAATATTCCCCTTGCCGATATCAAACTCGGCGATCGAATGGAATTAAAAAACACAAACTCTTAAATAAAGCATTTAATTATCTCTGGAAGTTTATGAAAACCACCCTGAACCGAACTTTATATATAAATGCCAACCCCAACTTGAACACTACAAGCTCCCATAAACTTAAATAAAAACAAAATACAAGTAACCATCACAAGGAAGCAATACAACCCCAACACCCAAGGTCAACTTACCTCATAGGAAGAATTAAACTTGCAGATAGGCAGATAAATAAATCCACTTTTACCCTTATTTTTAGTTAAAAACAAATTATTGTTCTAATTAATAGTTTTTTTTATTTTATTATTTGGCACATGCGATGGCTGAAACAAGCACACAGCAAGAACACATGGAAAAACCACGAGACACCACAATCGAATAGAGCTACAGCATCAATACCAGCCTCGGAGGCGGGGAGCATGTTGGTTCCCAACACAACCAAAGCATAAGGGATGCGCGCACGCGACACCGGTAGCAGGGGTGGAACACTTGGTGGAGTTATGCTTGTGGGTGATTCTGCTGATGCTGTTTTGGCGATGCTGATCTTTCTGACCGATAGACGACTCAACCGAACTGTTAGATCTTGGAGAAACATGTTAATTAGCATGCAAATGCGCCAATTCCCCAAAGTGAATAGCTCGGGTCACTCTTACCACCTTTAAGCAAGTTGCAGAGTCACCAAAATATGGAGTAACTTGCTCCAACAACAACTAATGCAATATGGAGCATTGGTAATACATATTGAACTTTCTGCTGTCATAGTATCAGTGCCATGTAAAGTCGACATGTAAATATAAAACATAATTCAGGGCCAATAACCATATATCAACAAAGAAACGCCCAGCTAATTTTGGTACATAGGAGGCACAGAGATTACGAGGTTGGTGCGTAGAGCATTTTGGCGCATTCGCATCAACCTCACAAATCAATAAAGACATACGTGTACATCTACTCACATTGATCGTTTTACTTTCTAAAAAAGGAGGTGCGTTAAGTCCTACATCATTTTATTTCTTGTTGGAAAAGTCTTCTCCAACCATCTAAAAAAATGTTTCCCGTCTCATCAAGCCAGGAACACTCTTGAATCGCCTTATAAGCCCTGAAAAATGGCGATTGGCGAGAGTTATTCATCGTGTGATATCTGCGCTGGTGTCGTTTTTAGAATTTAAAGCAGAGCTAAGGTAGACAAAGTCCCTCACTACCTCGAAGTTGTAGCTGCCCACTGTGACGTTCTGTCTAATTCGCCAGTGTTGATTGTCCCTCTTGTTGACAGCATATACTTGGTTTTGCCCTTGTTCGTCGCTAAACCCATTTTGACTGCTTCACTTATAGTGCATGCAAACACACCGAAGACAGCCCTTGAGCTGTTTCAATTATATTAATATCGTTGGCGTATGCAAGCAGTTGTGCAGACTTTTGATAGATTGTGCCTCTGATGTTGGCTTGTGAGTTCCCCACAATCCGTTCGAGTACTGTATTAAAGAATTCACATGACGCACATGACGCGTCACCTTGTCTAAAACGTTTTTTGACAACAAAGGTCTCGGTGATGTCATTACCAACAATGATGGAGCAGCGAGCGTTCTCCGTCGTAATTCTGCGCAGACCGACAAGTTTGGCCGGGATGTCAAAACTATACATAGCTCTATATAACTCTTCTCTATAGATGCTGTCATAGGTGGCCTTGAAATCGATAAGGAGAAGATAAGTATCGATTTGGACTTCTTGGGTTTTCTCCAGGGTCTGTCGAAGTGTAAAGATTTGATAGACTGCGGACTTTCCTGGTTTGAAACCGCACTGATAGGGGCCAATCAGACTGCTGATAAAAGGTTTCAGGCGTTTACACAATATCGCAGAAAATAGAATGATGAGAATGATGCCTCTATAATTGCCGCAGTTGAGGAGGTCTCCTTTCTTATGAATCGGACAAACGTTGCTGAGATTCCATTCATCACGCATAAATTCGTCTAACCAAATCTGAGACATAAGTTGGTGTATGCCTTGAAAAGTTCGGCCGGTAAGCCGTCAGGTCCAGCAGCCTTGTTGGATTTTAACTTGGATATTGCTATCCTCACTTCGCTTTGGTCAGGTGAACTTGAATTTCGTCTACCATCGTCTATTGAGTCCATTCAGGGAACTCACTTCTTTTATTCTTAAAATCCGTGTACGCAAAACATCCACATGGTACTTATGCGTAATATACGGAAGTCTATTTCTAACTTAACTGTGCAAGCACATTTTTAAGCAGTAAGTCTTGTGACGTTTTTTTTTCTCACTCTTCTAAAATTCAGCATTTCCTAGATACGAGACGTCGTATTGAACAAAGGTATTAATCTATATTTACTCGGTGCTTTGTTGTGAAGAAAAACTATATTTCATATTTTCATAGCATACAAGCTACGACAATTCAAATCGAGGACACACACGGACCACTCATATTATCTGCGCTATACTGCCCGCCAAAATACACAATTAATCCAAAGCGGTATACAGATTATATCAAATCGTTGGGCTTACGCTCTATTGCAGGGGGAGACTTCAACGCAAAAAATACAGAGTGGGGTTCTAGACTGACCAACAAAAAGGGGAAAAATCTTATGGATGCCTTAGCTAAAAGTAATTGCGGATATATAAGCACTAGAGAACCCACCTATTGGCCTACTGACATCAGAAAAAAATCGGACCTTATAGATTTTTGCATGACTAAGAATATTAACCCTAACCTATTGACAATAAATTCCTGCCTTAATCTCTCTTCTGACCATTCTCCTGTCATAGTTGAATACTCTACTAACGCTAAAGATCGATGTTTTACGCCTTTCCTAACAAACCGCAAAACCGATTGGGATACTTTTCGCAAGGTGATTGTAGAGAAAATTGATCTACGGATCTCTCTTAAATCACACGAAGATATCGAAAGCGCTATAATATATTCTAACGACTTAATACACTTAGCAGCCATGAAATCGACGCCTGAAATTAAACCTAACGAATCATCTACCTATACACCGAAATTAATAAAACAAAAAATCAAAGATAAACGAAAGCTAAGAAAAATTTGGCAATGTACCAGATCACCGCTTGATAAAACAAACTATAATAAATCAATTAAAGAACTTAAAGAGCTCCTAAGAGCACACAATAACAAACGCGTGAAAACATTTTTGACAAACCTTACAGCAACGCCAGCTACAAACTATTCGCTCTGGAAGCTGAACAAGACACTCAAAAAAGGAATTGCCCATCAACCGCCTCTGATGAAAGCCGACGGCACTTGGTCCAGGACAAACACTGACAAAGCAAGAACACTAGCAGACTATTTTAAAACAACATTCACTCATGCCTTCGATGGACAAAATTTCCCACTCCCAAATACTAATACATTAGCGAATACGACAATAAAGAAAATTCCCACTAACGAAATAAAATATTGTAGCATTGACTGCAGGATGGTTTGTGTACCAAAAACTAAAACACTGTATCTCAAACTGTGCAACGACATCTATTGCCTACTAGTAGTAAATATTCCAACCTGATGTGCTTACGTTCCAACCTGGTGTGCTTACGTTCCACAATTGTTCCACACAATATCCCAATATTCCATGATCCTCAATTCACCCGGAGAAACATCTAGCATGTTCTAGAACCCCTTGCAATTTCCTATAAATACCCATACCACAACCAACGTCGACACAGTTGTTTAAAAGTGAATACAGCGATTACAAGAGATATTCGACCAGTGGTGAAAGCAAGCGACATTGTGAAAATAAATCTGTAGTGACCATTTATTTTGAAATAAATAAAGAATAAAGTGATTGACTATTGTGTTAAAGTAAAGTTGGTATTTGATAATAAATAAACAATTAAAATACACAAAAGAAGGTTTTATTTAAACGAACCCCAGCAAGAATATTACATTGGTGTCAGAAAAGTGGAATAAAACAAATTTTGTGTATTGCTTTTTGTGTAAGTGAAAAATAAAAATGGTTCGGAAGTTGCTAGAAGATTTGTCAGTGCCGCAACTAAAGGAAGTACTGAGCCAGCGGAATCAGCTTACGACTGGTACAAAGAGAGAATTGATCATTAAGTTGCGGAAAATAATGACGGACGAGGGTACAGATCCCGATATGGCTTTGTTCGACGTCGAAGAAGAACAAGGAAGTACGACAAATGACATGTCAGCCTTGATGAAATTACTTTCCGAAAAGTTCGACGAACAAAAGAATTCTCAAAATGATAAATTCGAACAAAAGAACTTTCTAGATGCCAAGCTCGAGGAACAGAATAAACAATTTGAGAATTCTCTAGATGCTAAGCTGGATGTGCAAAACAAGAAGTTTGAGATACTAGAAAATTCCTTGGCTGAACAGAGGAATTCTCTAGACGCTAAATTCGGAACAATTGAAGGACAATTCGAGAACGTACAGGCTGAGATCGAGAATGTTGAAACAAAATTCGAGAACGTTCAAACAAAAATCGAGACTGTTGAAGGAAGATTCGAGAATTTGGCAAAGGAACTCGAACACGTGAAGAAACAGAAAGTCCGGGAGTATTCAACCGACTTCCCGAGAAGGAAAGAGATACAGCCTCCCGTCTTCGATGGTCAAACATCATGGCCGATATATAAGAGACAGTTCGAAGCTGCGGCAATAACGAACAACTGGGACGATGAAGAGAGGTCCATTGCCCTCACGCTTGCGCTTAGAGGATCTGCTGCAGAGCTTCTGCAAACCATTCCCGAGGACAAACAACGCAACTACGATAGTCTAGTGAAAGCTATTGAGATGCGATTTGGGGACGACCACATGCAGCAAGTATATAGGGTCCAGTTGCGCAGAAGAGTCCAGATGAAGGGTGAGACGCTTCAGCAGTTACAAGCAGACATCGAGCGGCTGGCACATTTGTCCTATCCAAACGCCGGTGAGGAAATCATTAACGAGATGGCAACCGAAGCGTTCACCCATGCCATAGCTGATGCGAAACTACAAATGGCGGTAAGAATGGCTGGAAAGAAAACACTCGCCGAAGCTTTGGCGTTTGCTCTGAAAATGGAGGCCGCAGACCAGGCCTGTCAGGGAATCCACCGTGTGAGGGAAGTAGCCGCCATCGAATGCTCTTGACAGAGGATGGACGTCGAAGACCGAAACAACGCTCGCGGAGGACAAATTCGTTGCTGGAACTGCAACAAAATAGGACACCTACAACGGCAATGCAGAAATCCACCCAGACGCGGAAACTGTCCACATTGTGCGAATAGGCGACGCAACGAAGAACCATCCTACAGGGACAACATCCATCCTGTTGGCCAGGCTCCTCGAAACCAGGAGTCGGGAAACGCCTAAGAGCCAGCTTCGCGGGGCAGAAGTTGGCTATTGGAATCGACGCCCCCAAGACCACCATCCAGGTCTCCCAAACCAAACGATGCAACAAGAGTCTAACAGTGGAAGCATTCATCGGCAAAAATAAGTGCGTGGCTACTATCGATACCGGCGCCACGGCTTCCATTGTAAGAAAAGATCTCGTCCGGAAGTCTTGGCTGCACAACACCAGCTGCTACTGCCTTAGGACTGCGACAGGGGAAGCGGCGAAAGTATACGGAGAAGTTCGCCTCACGTTACAACTAGCAGGGTTGGCCTTTCCTCATGCGTTCCTGGTGGCCGACATATGTGATGAATGCATCATCGGAGTGGACTTTATGAAAGAACATGACGTAATCATCGACATCGGGATGCAAGTTCTGCGATACCGGAACGTAGAGATCCCAATGGTGTACGGGAACGAGAACGCAGCACATTTAAGGACAATACTCAGCAAGGACGAAGTCTTACCACCATCTTCCGAGACTATCATTTGGACAAAACTAGAGGGTGATCCTGGGAGCCACCGATTCTACCTATTGGAGCCAGATTTAGGAAGGAATTCCCCAAACTACATCGTGGGAAAAGTTTTAGTGGAGCCAAAGAATAGCCTGGTCCCAGTAAGGCTCATGAACTTAAAGAGCCATAGCGTCAAACTAAAACAAGGGGAGGTTATTGGTAAATGTGCGCCGATATGTTCAATTTCAACAATAACCGAAAAGGAATCTGTGAAGCCCGTTTCATCAGCCAGGTTGGCGGAAGTAAGGGACATGATCCTCAAGCACTGCGAACTGGATCAGGATCAGCAAGCCATGGCAGAAAAGCTAATCGGTGAGTACGCTGATATATTTGCCTCACAGGATGGAGAGTATGGTCGAACACATCTGGTGCAACATCGCATAGACACTGGGGATGCCAGACCAATTCGTCAGCCTGCCAGACGACTACCACTGGCAAAGCAGACGGAGGTTGCGGATATGGTGTCAATGATGGAGAATGAAGGGCTCATCGAAAGTTCTAAGAGTCCGTGGGCCTCACCTGTTGTACTGGTTAAGAAGAAAGACGGCAGCACACGATTCTGCGTGGACTATCGCAGACTTAATGATGTCACGAAAAAGGATAGCTACCCTCTGCCACGGATCGATGACACATTGGACACACTCTCAGGAGCTCGATGGTTTTCCACCCTTGACTTAAAGAGCGGTTACTGGCAGGTACAGATCGATCCAAAGGACCGAGAGAAAACTGCGTTCACTGCAGGAAATGGGCTGTGGCAGTTTACAGTAATGCCATTTGGATTGCGCAACGCTCCGGCAACTTTTGAGCGCCTAATGGAACACGCCCTACGTGGATTAACCTGGAAAACTTGCTTGGTGTATCTGGACGATGTGATCGTGATAGGAAAAACATTCGAGGAACATCGCGACAACCTGAAGAATGTGCTAGAACGGCTTCGAAGCGCTCACCTGAAGCTGAACCCAAAGAAATGTGACCCCTTCAGATCCGAAGTCAAGTACCTGGGCCACGTTATCTCGTCAGAAGGAGTGCGAACCGATCCAGACAAGGTGGAAGCTGTGAAAAACTGGCCAGTTCCAAAAGACAAACACGAACTCAGGAGCTTTTTGGGCCTCGCCACGTACTACCGACGATTCGTAAAGGACTTTGCCGGAATCGCGAAGGGCTTGCACCAGCTGACGGAAAAAGGAAGGCAATTCAAGTGGTCAGGTGAGTGCGACAATAGCTTCAAGAACCTTAAGCAACAACTATGCGAAGCACCAACACTAGCATATCCCATTCCCGGAGAAATGTTCATCGTGGATGCAGATGCAAGTAACGTCGGCGTCGGAGCGGTCCTTTCGCAAGTACACAATGGCCAAGAGAAGGTAGTAGCATACTTCAGCAAAGTGCTCTCCAAGCCGGAAAGGAACTACTGCGTGACCAGGCGAGAACTTCTGGCGCTGCTCCTGGCGACAAAACACTTCCATAAATACCTCTACGGCCAAAAGTTTCTTTTTGCGCACAGACCATGCGGCTCTAAAATGGCTGCTGCAGTTCAAGAATCCGGAGGGCCAGGTTGCAAGATGGATTGAACGGCTGCAGATGTACGACTATGAAATACAGCATCGTAAAGGGAAACTTCATTCTAATGCAGATGCCTTGTCCCGGCGACCATGTAAGAGCGACTGCAAGCATTGTGTGCGGCAGGAAGAGAAGAACCTTCTTTCCATCCAAAGGGTAAGAGCTGAGCCTATCGCTGGGTGGAGTGCAGAAGAAATTCGCAACGCTCAGAAAGAAGACCCAGACATCGAGCCGATATTAGCGTGGAAGGAGTTTATGGAAAAGCCAAATGGACAAGATATCTCGGACAGGAGCCCCACTCTCAAGGCATACTGGGCTCAGTGGTACTCCCTTCATGTGCAAGATGGTGTACTGAAAAGGAAATGGGAAAGGCCGGACGGGAAAGATTTCATAATGCAGCTTGTCTTGCCGCGATCAAAAGTACACGAGGTGCTACGGGAGATGCATGATGGAGCATCCGGAGGTCATTTGGGTGCAAACAAGACGCTGGAGAAGGTGCGAGAACGTTTCTATTGGCTCAGCGCAAGGGTAGACGTAGAGAGTTGGTGCCGAAAATGCGTCGTGTGTGCCGCCAGCAAGGGACCCAGAACGAAAACGCGAGGCAAGATGCACCAGTACAACGTGGGCGCACCCTTTGAAGGGATTGCCGCTGACATCGCTGGTCCATTTCCAGAAACCGACAATGGTAACCGTTACATCCTAGTCGTTATGGACTACTTCAGCAAATGGCCGGAAGCGTTCGCCATCCCTAACCAGGAAGTGAAGACCATCGTGGAACAGATCGTCAACAACTGGGTGAGCAGGTTTGGCGTGCCCATGGAACTGCATTCTGACCAGGGACGAAACTTTGAATCGAGGATATTCCAAGAGGTATGTCAACAACTAGGAATTAAAAAGACGAGAACTACCCCGCTTCATCCACAATCCGACGGGATGGTAGAGCGCTTCAACAGAACCTTAAACGGACATCTCTCCAAGGTCGTAGAAGACCACCAACGCGATTGGGATCGACAAATTCCTCTCTTCTTGATGGCCTACCGAAATGCAGTGCACAGTACTACTGGACATACTCCATCCGAAGTCTTGTTTGGTCGAGCAGTTCGGCTACCTAGTGAGGTGAAGTTTGGATCCCCTAACGATGAGCCCAAATGTGAAGAGGACTATGTGGCAGACCTCAGGGAAAGGATCCGAGACATACATCAGAGGACCAGGACGAGGATAAGGATAGCGAGTGACCGCATGAAAACCAGGTACGACACAAAGGCAACAACGTCCAGCTTCCACGAGGGAGACCTAGTATGGCTGTACAACCCACACCGGCAAAAGGGGAGGTCACCCAAGCTGCAGCAAGACTGGGAGGGCCCTTATAAAGTGGTCACACGCATCAATGACGTCGTGTTCCGGATCCAGCGTGGAGTAAGAGGCAAGATGAAAATTGTCCACCTGGATCGTCTTCATCGTTACCATGGCAGTAATCCAGATGATCTTGTTCGGGACGAACAAGTTTAAGAGGGGGGCAGTGTAGCATTGACTACAGGATGGTTTGTGTACCAAAAACTAAAACACTGTATCTCAAACTGTGCAACGACATCTATTGCCTACTAGTAGTAAATATTCCAACCTGATGTGCTTACGTTCCAACCTGGTGTGCTTACGTTCCACAATTGTTCCACACAATATCCCAATATTCCATGATCCTCAATTCACCCGGAGAAACATCTAGCATGTTCTAGAACCCCTTGCAATTTCCTATAAATACCCATACCACAACCAACGTCGACACAGTTGTTTAAAAGTGAATACAGCGATTACAAGAGATATTCGACCAGTGGTGAAAGCAAGCGACATTGTGAAAATAAATCTGTAGTGACCATTTATTTTGAAATAAATAAAGAATAAAGTGATTGACTATTGTGTTAAAGTAAAGTTGGTATTTGATAATAAATAAACAATTAAAATACACAAAAGAAGGTTTTATTTAAACGAACCCCAGCAAGAATATTACAATATTATTTAAAAACCAGACTAAAGGGCAAAATATCCCCTGGATATGATTTAGTAACAGGTCAAATATTAAAACAATTACCAGACAGAGCCATAGTATATCTTAGAAACGTTTTTAATGCCATTTTAAGACTATCTGCTATCCCGAAAGCAGGCAAAGACGCTACAAAACCTTTTTCATACAGACCAATAAGCCTTTTGCCGATTACCTCCAAGATGTTTGAAAAACTGCTGCTGGACCGTATCGACATGTCTCTAAGACAAAAACACCTTATTCCGGACCACCAATTTGGTTTTCGCCAAAAACACTCTACAATACAACAGGTGCATCGAGTATCTAACAAAATTTTTAATGATTTGGACGAGCAAAAATATTGTGTGGCAGTCTACCTCGACGTTGCGAAAGCATTTGACAGTGTATGGCACAGAGGACTTTTATTTAAACTTAGCTCTATGCTACCGGACTACCATCAACTCCTAAAAAGTTACCTGGACGATAGGCACTTTTATGTACAATACAACGACGACCACTCGGATTTATGTAAAATTAACGCAGGTGTTCCCCAAGGGAGTGTACTAGGACCTATCCTGTATCTTCTTTACACAGCAGACATACCTAAGCCAGTAACACAGGACTCCATGCTAGCAACATTCGCAGATGACACAGTGATTCTGTCTTCACATAACTGCCTGCAAGCTGCTACAGACCAAGTAAAAGAAATACTGAACAAAACAACAGACTGGTTCCACAAATGGGGAATCCAAATTAACGAGGAAAAAACGGTGCAAGTCATATACACCACAAAAAGGAACTTCAACCCAAAAACTATCACCATTAACAATACTGAAGTTATTCTTGACAACTCAGCAAAATATCTACGCATTTTAATAGACAATAAGTTAACATGGAAACCACACATAATTCAAAAACGCAACCAAATTAAAAACAAATTTCGACAACTGTATTGGCTTCTAGGAAAGAACTCTAAACTCTCGATTCAAAATAAACTGTTATTATATAAAACAATAATAAAACCAATATGGGGAACCGCCGCGAAATCAAATATTGACATTATACAGCGACTACAATCAAAAATACTCCGGACGATTGTCAATGCACCCTGGTATATTTCTAATGAAGACATACACCGTGACCTCAAGATACTCAGCGTTAAAGACGAAATCAAAAATACAGTAAAAACCACCAAGTAATAATATCAAATCACATAAACAACGAGATACGAAATTTACCTCACCAGGAAGCTACCACAAGAAGACGATTAAAAAGACGCAGGCCAGTAGACCTCCAATCTACTCGTATATGAATGTCTCTATATGTACGTACATATGTGTATATAAATGTGACGTGTAATATGTAATTTGTGATGCCAGCAATTAAACCTAATGTTAAAACAATAGATACAAAAACTGTGATTAAAAGCAATCTCATAATTTGCAATGTTAAATCAATGTTAAAAATCAATGTCACTGCTACTGTTAAAACAAAGTTTTATAAGATGTTGGTCTTAAGACTTAATATGTACATCCCATTGTAACCTCTAAAAACAATTACTTAGTGTCCCAGGACAGATGTAATTTAAAGTTGGGAAATAAAAAAATATTTTCATAGGAATAAAAGCTGAACAAATGTATCACTTCACAGCTTCACAGGTGATAATTTTAATGCAGGAATACCCTTTTATTTACTTCTTAAGATATTGTAATATCCTTGCTAGGGTTCGTTTAAATAAAACCGTCTTCGTGTATTTTAATCGTTTATTTATTATCAAACACTAACTTTACTGCAACACAGTATTCAATCACTTTATTCTTTATTTATTTCAAATTAAATTGTCGCTACAGATTTACTTTCAGTACATCGCTTGTTTTCACCACTGGTCGAATCTCCCTCTTGTAATCGCTGTATGCACTTATAAACAACTGTGTCCACGGTGGTTGTGGTATGGGTATTTAAATGAAATTGCAAGGGGTTCTAGAACATGCTAGATGTTTCTCCGGGTGAATCGAGGATCCTGGAATATTGGGATATTGTGTGGAACAATTGTGGAACGTAAGCACATCAGGTTGTAATATTTACTGCTAGCAGGTTTTGCAATAGATGTCGTTGCTACAGTTTGAGATACAGTGTTTTAGTTTTTGGTACACAAACCATCCTGTAGTCAATGCTACAATATTAATATACAATTGAAAATTGTTACTAACATAAAGTATAAGAGCAACTAGCAGCAACGGCTTTTTATACAACGATCTTATGTTCTTCTAAAAAACATTGTTCGGGACGAACAAGTTAAAAAGGAGGCAGTGTAGCATCCACAGAAAGCATTAATTACTTACCTACTTAGGTGGCCTTACAGTTCGGGATCTCAACCAACAAGCCTCTTCATTAAGCTCCTTCTTTAGCTAATTGCCTCCAGTTGCGCACTCACTTGGTTGGTCGAGGTCTGCGGGCCGGAGCGTTAAGGTCCATTCACAGCTCAGCGAATTGCGAATGCCCAAACTGCGAACAAAGAGTTTTTAACACACTTATAAGCACGCCCTTGGCAATTTTATTATTCCAAAGGAACCGAGCTTAATTTATCTATTGATTATTATATAAAAAGTTGAATTGTAATTAGTTTCTGCGAAGAAATTAACAATTCGCCGATTTTTCCGCGAATAAGCGAATGATTTCTGCGAACTGTCAACTTTTATTCACATTCCACACATGTAGGACGCAATCCACATTCCCGCGACCAAAACATTCGCGAGAGTTTAACCTCACAATTCGTTTGCTTTGTTCTCGGTGGGTAAGATCGTGGTTGAATTTATCGAAAGAATGTAGGATATTACCTTCTGAATGAAGCTACGCTATGTATTTATGCATTTTTCACGTTTAGGCAATTAGTTATAAAATGAATGACAACTCAAATTCGCGGATTGCCGCGACCACAAAAAAAGCAGCTGTGAAAGAAATGTCAAAATTTGCGAATATTCGCTTATTCGCATTCGCAGGTCGCTGAGCTGTGAATCGACCTTTAGTGTCCATCCACTCTATACCATATGTTCTAGCCATCTCAGAGGTCCAATACGCAGTTTTTTGATTAGGTCGATGTCGCTGTGCAGCTCGTTTAGTTCGTTATTGAATCTTCTCATTCAAAACGAGTCAATGCAAACAGGATCGAATATCTTACAAATAATTTTCTTCTCGAAGCGACCAAGGATATTTCCATTCGCTTTTAAATAGTCCATGTTTCAGCGCCGTAAAAAAGGACTGGGATGATCAAGTCTTATATAGAGTCCCCTTAGTTGTTCGAGATAGGGCTTTACTGTTGAATTGCCTTATAAGCCCAAAAAAACAGCGATTGGCAAGAGTTATTCTTCGATTGATTTCTGCGCTGATGTTCTTTTAAGAGTTTATAGCAGATCCAAGGTAGAAAAATTCGCTTACTACCTCAAAGTTATAGCTACCCATTGTGGCGTTCTGTCCCTTCTTGTTGACAGCATTTACTTGGTTTTGCCCTCGTTTATCGCCAAACCCATTTTTGCCGCTCCTCCTCAATGCTTGCAAACGCACCGGTGACAGTTCGCTGAGTTCTTCCGATAATGTCTATATCGTCGGCGTATGCAAGCAGTTGTACAGACTTGTGATAAATTGTGCCTCCGGTGTTGTGTTCCGGACAATCCGTTCAAGTACAAATAAGTAACATGACAGCGCGTCACCTTGTCTAAAACTTTTTTGGACATCGAAGGTCTCGGTGAGGTCACTACTGACCTTGATGGTGCATCGAGCGTTCTCCATCGTCATCCTGCACAGACGGACAAGTTTGGCGGGAATGTCAAAACTAGATATAGCTCTATAAAGCTCTTCTCTATAGATGCTGTCATAGGCGGCCTTAAAATCGATAAAGAGGTGGTGAGTATCGATTTGGAATTCTTGGGTTTTCTCCAAGATCTGCCGAAGTGTAAAGATTTGATCGATGGTGGACTTTCCTGGTCTGAAACCGCGCTGATAGGGTCCAATCAGGCTGTTGATAAAAGGTTTCAGGCGTTCACACAATTACGTAGAAAAGATCTTGTATGCGATGTTGAGGAGACTGATGCCTATATAATTGGCGCAGTTGAGGGGTCTCCCTTCTTGTGGATCGGGCAAACGATGCTGACATTCCATTCATCAGGCATACACTCGTCTGACCAAATATTAGAAATGAGTTAGTGTATGCACTCTACCAATTCATCCCCAGCTGCCTTGAAAAGTTCGGCCGGTAAGCCGTCAGGGCCGGCAGCCTTGTTTGATTTTAGCTTGGATATTGCTATCCTCACATTTTTACTATCATCGTCTATGTTGAATGGTTCATTCTGCCTGACAGCGGAATGTTGGCCTTCGTCGCCATTATACAATCTGCAGAAGTAGTTTTTCTATATTCTCAGAATCGACTGTGATTCTACTACGAGGCTTCCATTTTCATCTCCACAGGTTTCTGTACGGGTATTGCTTCTCTGGCACAACGAGTATTAGTAACATCTAGCATGTTCGATAATGTTCAGCGTTCGTGAACAAAAGCAGTATGTTTAAGCCATGATCATTTGGTGTCGATAAAAGTTTCAAGCATTTGTATCGTTTAATACATCGAAATGTGAATTATTTGGCATGCCAATTTCTGCCTGAAAATTTATAAACACTTGGTGATGTGCTTATTTCTATGCATTTGTCAATCTAGATGCTGTTGCCGTATCGTCGCCACCTGATTGAGCTAAGACGATTAACAGAACTTGACCACAAAACTACAAAAATTGCGAACAATTTTCATCTAGATATTCCACATCAGTTGATTCCATTTAATTTTATTTAACTTTTTCTGATAGACGCGTATGAAATGAAAGATTTCTGACATGCAGTTCGACGTCATATGCTAAGCAATTGCTTACTTCGAATATTCGAACTTGCTGCAGTTAAGTAAGGTCTTATTCATACGGGTCCGAGCAATTGTTTTATGCATTTACTTTGCTCCAAGACTTATCTTGGAGCAATTGGTAATTTTTATTAATACCAAGTTCTAAATTGTGTCTCAACATATCTCATTCAGTCTCGCACGCATACTCATTCTCATCCTCATGGGATGAAAACAACTAGAGATGGGCGAAAAATCACTGCCTGTGAATTTTACACTGCGAATGAAAATTCACATACGCAGACTGTGAATGAATTAATAATATTAACTGTGAATGTTTAAAACGTGAATAAGGAATTATTTTTCACATCACATTTTTGTATTCGCCACTGTTTAGTACTATGTGACAAAAGTGCCAATAAACGCATAGCACATTATTTACAAATATTTGGCGCAACAGCTCTTTAAAGTGCCAGGGCCTAGCATCTCGCAACCACTCATGTTGTGTGCGTTATATTTTTCACGCGAATGGCAGCACATTATTTGCAAAACCTTAATTTTGATAACTTTAAATTTTTCTATTTTAAATTACATTCCTGCTACACTCTCTTTGAATTACTCCGAATATAACGTTAGATTTTCCATAGTTTCTTTTTACATTCATATTCTTTATTGCTTCATGTACCTTTGTAAATTAGTTTCGTTCTTTTTCGATTTAAAAATTCACCGAGTGTGGACGCATCGGTAAACATTAATACACAAGACATTTATGCACAACATATTTATACTACACAAAATTAATTTAATAAAAGTACACCTATTGAAATTATTGCTTACACACACTTACCAAAACGTAAAATAAATTTTCGATACACTTTTACACAAAACACATTCGTTCTACAGAGCTGGAATTGCTCAGTGCAGACCGACGAACGAAGAGCGAAATTGTACACACCAAACCGCACAGAGCTGCCATTGCTCAGTGAAGAGCGAGGAGCGAAGAACGAATACGTACACATCAAACCGTTCAGAGCTGCTATTGCCCAGTGAAGAGCGACGAGCGAAGAATGAATATGAACACATCAAACCGTTGAGAACTGCTATTGTTCAGTGAAGAGCGACGAGCGAAGAACGAACATGTACACATCAGGCCGTTCAGAACTGGCAGTACTCAGTGTAGAGCAATCAACGATGAACGAAAATGTGTATACCTAATGTGCATAAGGGAACAATTCTTTTTTGCTTTGCATCTATGTATACTGAAGTGCCAAGAAGCAAAACCTGGTGAAAGGAATGCCTTGGGTGCACAAACAACATGCAGGTATATGAAATATGTATTATTCTCTGGGCTATACCACAGATAAGAGAAATATGTATTTCTTTTGTATGTGGTTATATTCAAAGCAAAAATTTACCGATTTGTTTGTTTGGCGCGTACATTAAAAAAAAATTTCAAAAAAATACAATCATATGCATACACCCACACATGTATATTAACGAATTACCGGCGAGTACATTTTACGATACACGAAGTCAATGATATAATAATTTATTGATAGATAACAGAGAAACATGTAAATTGTACTTTTTTAGTAAGTGAAGATTTTTTTATTCGTACAAAAAGTTACTCCTATATATTCGCATTCACAGGATGTATTCACAGTGAATAAGAAACCGCATTCATAGTTATAGCTGTGAATATAAATTCACGACTTAACCCAACTCTAAGGTTTTATCCTGGTTTCGCGAATCCGAAAATGTTCCCAGCCCAAGCTGCCAAACCCAGCAAGTACTAAGTTTATATGCAGGGTTAAAGCTGACTTGGACTAAGTATGAACTCAATGAATACGGGGGTAGAGTTAAAGTGGGGTTGACTCGACTCGACTCCGCTTTGGATGCAGAGCCGAGTAGAAGCGAAATAGGTATATGTATATATACACATATATATACATATATTTTCATTTTAAGGTGTTTTCCGAGAAATCAGTACCTCTTTTATTAGGTTTTTATTATAAAAAACTCTTCATTTATCTACTTCGGTTCGTGTTGAAGAATTTAGTTTGTGTTTTTCAGTGTTGCGGTTGTTGTCCAGGAATATTCATCTTTCAGTACAACAACTTTTGAACTCATTTTCGACTACTCATCTTTTCAGCACTAAACAATTTCGCCTCGGTTTCCACTTAATGCCTCGACTCTACATATAAACGTGGTAAGGAGGAGTTCTCATGCTTTTGTGTAGGTAACATTATGTAGATACACGATTCGGCCTTGGGTTTTGTGGATATTTGAAATCAGCTCATAAGTGACAGTAGTCGGTGATATTCTGTGTGATGTGCCGTGGGTTGGTTGTCATTGGACTGATTGGCCGAATTTCGAATGTGTTAAATTTAATTGAAAGTATAGCAAAAGTTTAATTAAATATGTCTGGTTTAATCGCAATATCCTCTCGCTGCGTACGAGGACACTTATTTAAATGGGGAATAGAAACCGCCAAACAAAGAAGTGTAAGTGGGAAATTCAATTAAACAGGTCATGGGGCATTTACCCGAAAGTGTGATTATGTAATTTTAAAAGAAAAAAATTTGAAAATCAAACTATTTTGTTAAAGGAGCCAACGTTTGGAAATGTTCTATTATACTTCCTTTGAAATTTTCTGTTACGTTTCTTCCGATATTTTAGTTAAAAAGAGAGATAATTCCTACACTTCTAGGTTAAGATCAGCAGACATCTTTCGCTGTGTTTTACACAGATTACTAGTGAACGTGAAGTCTTGGAAAAGTTATTGGGTGTTCAACAAAAGTATGGTGTAATATATATGCTTTAATATGTTATTTTAAATTGCATTTTGAAGGAGGATATCTGCGTTTTATTGGTGTTCCAAGTCCCCGATTCACATAAGTGCTTCTCTCTTGCAAACTGAAGTTATTAAAGTTCCTCCATTTGCTGATTCAGTGTCTGAAGGGGATGTGAAGTAAATAGGATCATGATATAAGTTAAATGTTTCTGATATATAAAACTGTTCTTTTTAGATTTACTGTAAAAGTTGGCGACTATGTTAAGGTCGATCAGGTTGTTATGGAAATCGAAACCGACAAAACAACTGTTGGTGTACCAGCTCCATTTGGTGGTGTAATTGAAGCTATTCTTGTAGCAGATGGTGATACAGTCAAGGCCGGTCAGGAATTATTCAAGCTAAAAAAAGCTGAGGGTGGCCCAGCGGCGTCTGCAGCACCTGCTGCGGCACCTGCACCATCTCCGCCAAAACCTGCACCGGTTGCTGCTGCACGCCCAACACCACCACAAGCGCCAGCGCCAAAGCCGGCCGCTCCTTCAAAGTCGCCATCTCCACCACCCCCTCCCCCAAAGCCGACAGCCCCTGCTGCCCAAATTCCTGTCGCTGCCATTCGTCACGCTCAAGGCATTACTCAACCAACCGTTAAGGTAAGACCCATTTATGTTTGCAAGAAATGAGTTTTGCTTAAGCTTCTATTATGTAGGTACCACCAGCAGATTATTCAAGGGAGATAACTGGAACACGAACGGAACAACGTGTAAAAATGAATCGGATGCGTCTAAAAATTGCTCAACGATTAAAGGAAGCACAAAATACTAACGCAATGTTGACAACATTTAATGAGATCGACATGAGGTTTGATAAATATTCACAATAGTATAAATATAGATTACGTGCAAAAAATATTCTCAGTGCTGCGATTGAATTCCGCAAAGCCAATCTAGATGCATTCCAAAAGAAATACGGGATTAAAATTGGTTTTATGTCTATATTTACTAAGGCGTCAGCATATGCGTTACAAGATCAACCCGTCGTTAATGCTGTTATTGATGGAAGTGTGAGTGTTCATATTGAGATCTCTATTAATCTAGAATATATTTTTTTAGATATATTTTTTTTTTATTATATTGTTAGCCTTGTTGGGGTATCTGACAATCAACAACAATTTTTTTTACACATTTTATTTATTTGTAATTGCCAATCATAGCGTTTTCTTGCCATGATTTCAAATATGGACTTCATATCATGTCTTTTATTTTATTAGTAACCAAAATATTCAAAATTGAGATTGTAATCGAAATTGATATTACATACAATTACTCAAGGAAATTGGTGTATTCTGTCCGTCTGTTTGGACGTCTGTAACTCGGTCTACAGAAACTTTATATCTGGTACGTATATAAGTGGGCTTACGAGTATACCCCGGATCAGATTTTCAATTCAAACATATAATGAACGATACTTTACAATTGAATAATACTTTACATTAATAATGACACCGAAAAACTCTGACTATAAGTTGAGCTATGGCGCTCGTCTTTGATAAATTTATAATTCGGGTTATGTGTTCCGCTTAATATTCCATGAAATTTCGTATTTTCTCATTAAATTATTAGTTTATCATTAGTTATTACTAAATGATTAGTTCCGCGGAGAGTGTATTTAAAATGTCAGTATTCATGTTGCCAACCAACAAGAAATAAACGATGGAAGGAACATACAAATTAACATATGTACTCAGCTGGTCAAAGATGTGAAATAGATTTGAAGGATTTTTTTTATAAACTTACATTTTTTTAATATTTTTTTCAGTTAGCTGTAGTTTTTTACGGCGATATTAATAAAGTGAAAGTAATTCAAATTTAGTTAACTTAATGGTTTTAAAATAAAGAAATAAAAAAAATGAAGTAGCAAAAACTGCCGATGTGAACTTTTGTGCTTGGCCAATAAAATAGGTGTGTCGCCTTAAAATATGAATTATTATGGTTTATTCTAAATATTATTTAAAAAAATTCAGTTTATCGTTTGCCTTACTCTAATAACCTGAGTATCCTCCATTATTATCCAAAACTTTTTGGATTCGGCGTCATCAATTTTTGGCATGTTGCCAAAAGTATGGACTGCCACTCTTTTTGAATTGCTTTCCATAATTGATCCCTGTTTGTAAAATTGTGACCCCCTAATTTCTTCTTAAGTTCATCCCAAAAGTTAACAATGGGATTGAGATCTGGTGATTGACTGGGCCATGAGGGGACAAACACGCCGTATGTTTTGCATCGTTATCCTGTTAAAAGTGCAATCGGAGGGGCATCATCGGTGTGTGTTACATTTCGCACAAATGGAAGAGACGTACAGTTTTGTTCTGTATCCGAGGAGCATTGTTTGTTTTTGAGAAGCTTTCTCGTGCCAACAAATATGTTTGTCAAACGTTCGCAAGAACGTGTGTTTTTGGGTGTTTTTCTGGGATTCGAACATAGAACCTCACGCGCAGTGGTCCGACACAAAATAAAAAAAAACAAATATTTGGCGCAACGGCTCTTTAAAGTGCCAGGGCCTAGCTTCTCACAACCACTCATGTTGTGTGCGTTAGATTTTTCACACGAATGGAAGGGACCTACAGTTTAATGCCGACTCCAAACGGCGATTTGAGAAGCTTTTTCGTGACAACAATACTCTCGGATGTTTGTCAGACGCTCGCGAGAGGTGGGAGCGTGAAAAAACTTTGTGGTGTTTTCTGGGATTCGAACTTAGAACCTCATGCGTAGTGATTCGACACACTACCACTACGACACGGCGCCCCACAGTGGTTTCATAATTTAAAAAATGATTTAAGATATATAGTTGTAACGTAATTTTTATTGAAAAGCTTAATTTGTACAATTTGAATCAATATAGAAGAAGTTTTCACATTAAACGTTTTAAAACGTATTTGCTTAACATTGATTATTTTAAGTTTTTCTGAACATCTTGGGTTAGCTAAAATAGCAAAAAGCAGGAAGCAACCGATTGAATAAATCAGTGTTGGTGGCTACTCTTGATATTTTTCTCTTATTTTTTGACCTAAACAACTTAATGTTTTTATTATTAGCCTCAGCAGCTTCTTCGGTCAACTGGCCTATAAGTAAAATCGCATGTTGGGCAACTTGTCCACCATGGATCAATACTTATGCACCGAAGCTGTAGCATATTCGTCTACAATTTCTTTTGCTGTTTGTAAGGCATAGTCTTCAAAGGCTTGGGTATTAATGGTGTAGCCACTTGCCATAGTTCTCAGCACTGTAGAACTTGTTTAAATTATGGAATTTTTCAAGCCCGTAATCTCTAAAGATAATGAAGGGTTGGCAAAAAATCTGTGCGTCATATTTCGGTCATTTGAATTTCCCCCACCTTGTTTCAGTTTATCAATTAAGCAGTCTTTTGTCTGAATTCACCCTGTATGTGTGTTTTTCTTGCGTCCAGAAGAGGTCTATTGTTGTTTTCCGTACGCCATTTCTTGATATCAAGTCTATAGGATACATCAATTAAAAATTCAAAGATACGGATCCTCGCATGCAAAGGCGATAAACCGAAATCCAAACTATCATGACTAATATGTCTTTGCAAGGAACCTTCAATATTGTTCATTGTAGTTGGTTTGGCTCCTCAAATTTATTTATTTATTTCAATCTACGATTTTCATAAATCCACAGATATAGCATAATTATAATAAAAAAAAAATACAAAAATATATATACATTTAGCTTTAATTCAAAATTAACATAAGATCTGATTTAAATGTATTTCTTGGCATAGATATATCTAAACTATCATATACGGAATTAAAAAAATTAAAACAGTGAAATAGGCTCGCGTGTGCCATATAAGGTACGGTGACGATCTTCAAACAATAATGGTCTCACTCTAAGGACCCTTTGTGGAGCATAGATATTAATGTGTCTAAGTAAATTCCCACAGTCGAGTGAAGCACAAAGCAAATCCCTGATGAACATAATACCAAACATTTTCCGCCTGAGTTCGAGAGATTGCATCCGGAGTAGCAAATATTTGGATGTACATATAAGAAACCTTGATATTAGTATCGTGAAAAAACCTACGTAGGGCAAAACGAAGAAAATTTGTTTGCACTCAATTCTATTAATATGCTTTAAAGCAATAGGATTCCAGACAACCGAACAATATTCTAGAATTGGGTGAACTATACTACTATATATTGTCTTTAGAGTATACGGATCCTTAAAATCCGTCGAATTGCGCTTAAGGAAACCAAGCAAAGAACTTGGCTTCGTTGTTAAATATTCGATATGGAGGTCAAAATTTAGCTTGGAATCAAAAATTACCCCCAGATCTTTGAAGTCGTTTACAGTCTTTAACAAATTATTATCAATTGAATAACTCGGTTGAATATTCAACAGTAAACGACTGAAAGACATTGAAGCACATTTATCAGTATTCACAATCAAGTCATTAGAATGACACCACTCTGTAAAGCGATTCAAGTCCAGCTGAAATTGATGATAGTCATTTATGCTAGTAACACAGGAATATAACACACCTGGTGGGACGCGGTATATGTTAAGGCATTACACACCTTCCCATTCACCATTGTCAACTTGAGCTCATGGTTTACATTATAAATCTGATCTTCCATAGTAATAATAGTCAGGAGTGGCAATGGTGTAGTAGTAACGTCCTCAATTGCCACGCAATGGTTCATGGTTTAAATCCTGATGTCAGCAAGCATTTATTTATTTCTCATGAAATATACAAAGTCAGTCCGATCATTTGCGATAGCTTGTGTGAACACTACTGTGAAGGTATAACACTGTAGCTTGGTCATGCGCCTGGAAAAATTGTATTTGGAATTTTTTCCCAGTAGGCCACATGAACCACCGATGGGTCATGCGCTATATGTTATCTCAATGGCATAAGAGACAAGCGTTGTTCCTTCTTCCTGGGCATCTAGTTAAAAGTACATTATTTGATCCAAACATCCGGTGGATCATGTGGCACCATACACATCTACATATGTATTATCAAAGTGCCACATGATCCACCGGTGGTCATGTTTCAAAAACACTGAAAAACGGCACAATTTTACTAAAAAACTATGAAACACATAAACATTAACTAAACCACACTTTACCACAAAAGAACACACTTGGCACTTTGGTAATATTTTTTAATTTGCCCGTGGGCAGTCAACGTGTTAAGTTGAAAACGGGCAGGTCGACAGTACCTGGTCGATCCAGGACGAGGATTTTGCCATACAACTCTCTTGACCGTGTCAGGATTTACTTGTGAAAAAAGTTGATTAGGAACATAAGAAGTGACGAACATATCACTATCACTAAATTCACCCGAAATTCGCTCTTTGTACTCCGAATGTCCACTGCTTCCGAAGCCCCATTTTCCAATAAGTGTCAAATTACTCAAATCATATTCCGGCATTTTGAGAACTTGTTATTGTGATTCTATAATCCGTTTCGCGGTGTGATCTAAAAGGCCTTGGAGAGTTACTTCGGCTGATGAATCGGTGATCGTTATTGTTTCTAGCTTCGGGTAACAATCTTGTTTTGCTTTGAGTACCTTAGCATAACTTGGAAAAATATCAAGCTTTGTTTTTTCATTAACCATATTCCTTATAATTTGGTATTGGTTTCTTGTCAATCTAACGTCAACTTATAATTTTAAGTCGTCATTTGCATCAAGTTGCGGAATGTCGGCTGCTTGAAATTGCTTCAAAGCAGAAGCGATATCTTAGTCTTGTAGCCAAGCTAGCAATACGCCTTCTTTTTGCATTCTAAGAACGGTTTTTTTTGGCCTTCCTCGAGATCTATAAGTATCACTGGGCTTACTTATTGTACATCAGTGAAGTCTTCTCTACTGGCAAGCCAGTCACTGTACTTTGTTAGAAAGAAATTTTCGTTTCCTGAGCATTAATTCCATCTTGTCAAAAAGGACTGGCATAGCGAATATATCCCGTTGAATAAAAGTTCCGCGTGTTCCATGTTGTAGGTTTGTTTAAGGATCTTATTGCTTCCGTTTCCAGAGCCTTAATCGCTAACTGACTGTCTATATAAAGGACGTTAGACCTACCATCTATCGGGTGCATAGAGAGTCTGCGCGCCGCTTCACGAATAGCCGATATTTCCGCTTGAAAAATACTGCAGTGGTCCGAAAGTCGGAGAGCTACGTTTCCGAAAATATACCCAAGTCTGTGCCTTCCTATGTTTTGGAACCATCTGTATAGATTTCGAATGCGGCGTCATTTATAATGGTACCGTCATCCCATGCGGATCTGTCAGGGATGGTTGTGTTATATTTGATGTTGAAATCGATAAATGGGGATATGTAATCTGTTTCTCTGAGATTGGAGTTTAGTAGAATTTTCATGTGGCCGATTTGTGAGCTTGACCACTGGAGAGGTTCTCTAAGTCTTAGGGCTGCCTTAGATGCTACCAATTTCCCAAAGGGAAATATATTAAGTAGGGTCTCTAAAGCGGCTGTGGGAGTGGACCTGAGAGCCCCTGTGATGCATCTACATGCTAATCGCTGTACTCTTTCTATAGAGTTTGTGTTGCACCTTGTTTCGAGTGCAGGCCACAAGACGAGAACGCCATAAGCAAAATTGGTCTGACCACCCCCAGGTACAGCCAGTGGACTATATTTGGTTGAAGACCCCATTTAGGACCTATAGCCTTTTTACAGGTGTTGATGGCGATTTCTGCTTTTTTGGTTCGGTCTAGAATGTTCTGTTTCCAGTTAAGTTTACTATCAAGGGTTAGCCCTAAGTATTTTGCTGTGTTTGTAAAGCTGAGTTCCGTGTTTCTAGCTTAGGCGGAGCTATGATCGAGATTTTGTATTTCCTAGTAAAAAGTACTAGTTCAGTTTTGGACGGATTTACGTTAAACCCAACGCTGTCCGTTCATTTCGCTACTAAATTTAGCGCCGAATTCATTAGATCTCTTAGGGTTTGGAAGAATTTACCTGAAATGGCTATGGCGATGTCGTCAGCATATGCTACGACCTTGTAGCCTTTATTTTCTAGTGAAGTAAGTAGCTTATTCACTACTAATATCCAAAGTAGCGGAGAGAGAACACCCCTCTGGGGTGTACTTCTGTGCGCTTACCTTTTGGTTGAGCAGTAACCGAGCTCGGACAGAATTTGTCTGCTGTTCAGCATTCGCTCTATCCAGATGCATAGGCAGCAATCCACCTTCAGGTAAGCGAGCGCTCTTATGATGGATTCTGTATTGACGTTATTAAAGGCGCCTTCTATGTCAAGGAAATACACCATAGTATATTCTTTAACGGCAAGAGATTTTTCAATGGTGCCTACTAACGAATGTGTTAGTTTTGAACGGATATAGTTATCAATTAGCCTTTCTAACGTTTTCAGAAAGAAGGAGGAGAGGCTAATTGCTCTGAAATCTTTCGGGGTGTAGTGAGAGGTCTTACCCCATTTCGGGATGAAGACCACTTTAACTCTTTTCCATGAGGAAGGGGTAGAGCCAGGGAGCTAAGGGTTTTATGACCTCTTGCAGTTCTACTGGTGTTATACCATCTAATTCTGGAGATTGAATTGAACTGTTTCCTACTATCATTTCGGAGTTTTGCTATGTTAGTATTCCACCAAGGTGGTTTATTACCATTTTTGTGCCTGCTTAACGGACAAGCTTTCAAGAAGGCTTTATTCATTTAAGATGGTTGAGTTAGCTCGGTGTTGTGTTCTTTATTTAAAAATGTATTATAAACCTGCCAGTTAGTATTCCTAGGGTTCCTAAAGGACTTAAATGGAGGTTTGGTAAATTCCAAACTAAATTGTATGTAGTTATGATCCGAAAAAGAAACATCTTTCGACACCATCCATTTACTAATATTTAGCTTTGGGGAGTTGGTGGCTAAAGTAATATCTAGTACTTCTTGCCTAATTCTGTTAGTAAAAGTATGTTCAGAACCTATATTACATACTATGAGGTTAGTTTCTATGATAAAGTCGAAAAGCCGCTCACATTGATTATTTGTATCACTGCTTCCCCAGAGGTTGTGGTGGGCATTGGCATCAGTGCCTATCACTATCACAGTGCTGTTTTTATCGTCTCGCGTATATTAGGTGTTGGTAGAGGGCCTGTATCATCATAGGGCATATACGCTGACGATATCCATAGCCTGTCTTTCCCATCGCGGTCTAACTCCACACATGCTAAGTCCGGATCGCTGAAATTTGGTAAGAAGAAGGCTCTTAAGTTATTTTTCGCTAAAATGTAGGATCTTGGTTTACCTGATCCTTTGGCATAAAGCAAGGAACAGTTATTTGCCCTTAATCCAGCTATGCGGTTGTCGCTTGTCACCCAAGGTGCCTGGAGAGGGCAATGTCCTCTCCTCCTGACTGCAGGCGGAGCAAAAGTTTAGCAGAAGCTGCTATCGAGTGGTGTAGATTAATCTGTACCAGTCGGAGCATCATTCCAGACTGGTAGAGATGCCTCTATTACTGTGGTGTCACCATCCTCCGACTCGGAAGATTCACCACTATTATGCTTTGGCAGCTCAATTATCTCTATATCACCTGCTGACTCAGCTGGTGTACCGACCGGTTCAATTATTGCTTTTGCGCCTGCTAACTCAGCTGGCGTTACGACCTGGGTCGAAGTGGAAGCGGTTGGTTGTGAGTGAGACGAAAGGCTATCTGGTTCGGTATCCAATCCAAGGCTGCTTAGAGAGGAAACCATACCTGAGATGAGTCTTTCGTCTTTCTCATGGACCTTCAGCACCAGTTCTTCTATGCCGTAGAATATTTTATAATCTATCTTAAAGCTACAGGGATTCTTGGTTGAGGAGGAATGAAACTAACCTTCCTGCCTCTACCGGTTCGTCGGCTTTGATGATCTTCCAGTTGGCGGTTGGAAGGTCTGGATTTTGAATTCGGATTAACTTGAGAATATCCGATTCGTTACATGGTCCTGGAGGAATCTAAGTTCTTGGACGGACCTTAATATCGCTCCAGCTGACAGACTGATAGGTCAGCTTTAGCCCAAAGGTGGTTGAGCTTGGACACTGTCTCTTTGAGGAACGCGATGGATCTGCTGTTGCTGCCTTTCAGGAGCTTTGCACCGTTAATGTACCAACCAGCGTCCGAAAAGGTCGGTGGCGTAGCCGTTGGATTTTTAAGACAGTTGTCTATGATATTCCGCTCTCTTTCAGCTACAACCCATAGCAGAGAGTACATAAGACACAAATGTGATGTTGGAGAATTGACCAGAGAAGAAAACATCGAGGGATAGCTCAGTGGTAGAGCGTTGTTGGCTAAAACCATAACTATCGCAGGTTCGTCTCCTGTCTCTGGAAAAATATTTTCTTCTTTGATCAATTCTCCAAAGAATAATCATTCTTTGCATTGATATTCCATCAGTGAGGATGATTGGTACGGCTGATTTGTTGTTTGATTATTAATTGGGAAATACAGAAAAATCATCAAAAATGCATGTTTAGTTTAGCAATATTTATTTAGCAAAATTTAGCTATTTTAACAATTTTAAAAAAAAAAAACATCTAAGTTATAAATAGATAACACTTAATCAATTAAAAATATTTGGTCTTGATATAATTCACAACAGCATGCTTAAATCGGACTAAGTTATTCTCTACTTTTAGTTCATTAGGCATTTCATTAAAAAATTTCAAACCATTATACAATAACATATTTTGTGCAGAAAGAGTTCTTAATAGTGGAAGCCTTAAATCACGCCTGTTTCTAACATTATAGTTGTGCACATCCCTAACATATATCAGTTTATTACACAGGTAACTTGGCAACAATCCATTTTTCATTTTAAATACAAAAATCAACATATTCATTATTGTTCTTTGGTTTACGCTTGACCATCTTAGTACATTTAACATTTTAACATTTATCCCCATTGCTTTATTCTGCAACTTTTGCAATCTATCTAACATTGAGATATTTCCCATAAATATAACCGTCGAACAGTACCCAAAATGAGGTTTAATAATAGCATTGTATACATTTATTGCACAAATCATTGACATTCTTTTTCTAATCCTGGCGAAAAACCCAACTTTTTTGCTTTTTTTTTTAGATATATAATCTATATGTTCCTCGAAATTCAAGTTTTTATCTATGTATAACAATTCCTAGGTATTTGATTTCATCTACTAAAACTACCGTTTCATTATTAATTAAAAGTCTGTTTTGCGATTCTCCGTTAATAAACATGCACTTAGTCTTTCCAATGTTTAAACTTACTTTATTCATTTTAAACCACTCACTAAGGCTATTCAAATCACTACTAATTTTTCCAATACAGTCTTCTATATTTTTACCGGATACGTACAGAAGGCCGTCATCCGCAAATAATTTCAACAGCGCGTACCTCACCACTTTTTGCATCTCGTTCACGTATATTATGATTAGCAAAGCGCCAAGCACTGATCCCTGTGGGACCCCTAGATTGACGTTTATTGCCTCCGATAATGCCTCTCCAACTTTCGTTCTCTGCCTACACGATTGCAAGTACGACTCGAACCATTTCAACTCAACGTCTTTCACTCCGTACTTCTCCAATTTTGCGAGTAGAATGCCCCTATCAACGGTTTCAAACGCTCGTCTAAGGTCTATAAAAACCGCAAAAATCGCGTTTTTATTATGTACTTCCATCTTCCAGTCAGCTAGAACCAAGTTTAGAAGAGATTCATAGCTGTGCCTCCATATATTTTTGCAGCTTGCTTTGCACAATTTTTTCCAAAATGTTTGCATCGGTGGGTAGCATGTTGACTGGTCGGAAGTCCTCTGGTTTGGTAGAGTTATTTACTTTTTCAATCGGTATAACAACGGATTCTTTCCAACAGTCGGGGAAAACACCTTCGCTCAGTGATTTATTTATTATGTTACATAAAATAGGACCGGTGATACTAAAGGAGTCAATTACCATACTAACACTTAACATATTTGCATCTTTATAATTTTTAATAGATTTCATTGCATTTTTCAGTTCACTAAGAGTAATATTTGCAAACTAAAACGTACTGCGCACCTCCTCTATATAGTTCACGTACGGCATGGTTGGGATTGCTACTGTTCAAACAATTTACACTCTAAAAAAAAAACATTGACGTTTTACGCCAATCGATCACACTCTTTTATCAATACCTTACTAAAAATAACACCTTTGATTTCACTTTTTGTCTCTCTCAATACAAGGGATTTTATCCTTCGCCACATTGACTTCTGGTCCTTGGCAGACTGAATTTAACGTTGAACATAATTGTTTTTCGCTCTATTGATCGCGGCTTTAAATTCGTTACGCGCACTACGATATGCAAACCAATCATTTTCGGTGTTTGTCCACACCGCCAAGTTATATTTATTTATCTTATTTTCACGCATTATCTTTAAACCATAGTTAAACCACTCTTGTTCGGAACTGCTCCCCATGTTTCATGTACTCCTTGAAAAGCTCAACGAAGTTCGCCGTCGATGAACTTGGCGACCTATATAAACCAGCTAGTATGAAGAACTAGAGAGATTAGAGAGGTAGAGTTACCTTTACCATGTGCCAAAACGCGATTCGTACCTCGATCACCGAGGGAAGAATAGTAAACACAGCACCTTAGCCATCTCGGCAATGGTAGTGTTCCGCTAGGCGATGTCAAAGCCCTACCAGTCTTCTGCAGATAATGCAATAATAACGTTCAGTTTATTATACCTTCTTTGATATATTCTTTGAGAATATATATTAAGTTACTTGGATCATTATACGTTATTATCAAACAACAAACACCATCGCAATATGGTAATATTGCAAAACTGTATCATTATGGTAATACTTGCTAAAAGGAAAGACACTACCCCGCCAGGCATTACCATTGCTGTGCATGGTAGTGATCCTGGACCGAGCAGAAATGTTCGGGTCAGAGCTATACGGATTCCGGGGGCTAGCAAAATAATGAAACAGTTTGGAAGAAATGAGGGTCGCGAGTTGGAACTTTGAACGCATGACCGGTCGAAGTTACGAGCTGGAAGAGATGATGAATAGAAGCCGGGTGGATATCTTGTGTGTCCAAGAGACGAAATGGAAAAACACAGGAAATCGGACGCGTTTCTTGGACGTTAGGACAAAAGATTACAAAATGTTCTACTACGGAACGGAAAAAGCTAAGAACGGAATTGGTATCATCCTTGCGGCATCCATCTCACAGATAAGACCTGTATTAAGATCGGCGACTATAACATCTATAGCACAAATCACCCGGATGGAAGAGCACATGGAGGTACAGCAATCATAATCAAAGACAAGATAAAATGTATCGAACTTTCACACTACAAAGAGACCCATATCCAATCCACAACAATACAAATAGAGGACAAGGAAGGACCATTATTAGTCTCGGCTATTTACTGCCCACCTAAACATATAATCTCAACAGAACAATACAATTCCTACCTAAAAACACTGGGTCCGAGATTTATCCTCGCAGGAGATTTCAATGCTAAACACAAAGACTGGGGCTCAAGACTAACAAACAAGAAGGGCAATAACCTATTAAGAGCATTTCAAGATAACAACTGCAAGTTTATAAGTACTGGAGAACCAACATACTGGCCAACTGACCGAAAGAAAAAACCCGATTTACTTGACTTTTGTGTGACAAAAAATATCAGTCATTCAAAACTTAAAATAAACTCCTGCTTAGAACTATCCTCTGACCACTCACCTGTTCTACTAGTATACTCAAGCGACGTTACGGCCATAATAGAACAACCAAAACTGTATAACAACAAGACGGATTGGTGCGATTCCACGAATTTTTAGACTTAAACCTACATACAAATATATCCCTAAAATCATGTGACGACATTGAAAGATCTGTCATTTACTTTAACGATACAATAAATGAAGCCGCCTTCTGGACAACACCAACAAATGCTCAAAACACAAAAGAATACAACACAACAAAAGAGGAAACTTCGGAAAAAGTGGCAAACGACAAGAGCGCCTGCGGATAAATATAACTTAAACCTTACAATTAAAAAACTAAAACAAACTCTAAAAACATATCAAAATAACAACTTAAAAAACTACCTAATAAACCTGACACCTACTTCAGAAACAAATTACTCACTATGGAAAGCAGTTAAAAAAATAAAGAACCAAATACTTCATTACCCCCCATTAAAAAAGACGAACGGAAATTGGGCCAGAGAAAACTATGACAAGGCTAATACTTTAGCACAACACTTTTGGAACACCTTCTCTAATGAAGACGACAGCGTCCGTACCTCAAAGCTACATTTCAATAGGACCATGAATATCTCTATAAAAAAAGTAACAATAAACGAAATAAAACAATTGATTAGACACAGAGTGGACCACAAAAAAGCCCTGGGATATGACCTTCTAACAGGAGAATTACTTGATAAACTCCCAAGAAAAGCTCTCCAGTATCTCAGAAATATTTTTAACGCAATGATTCGACTACAGCACTTTCCAAAAGTATGGAAAGTTGCTGAAATAATACCTATACCAAAACCCGCAAAAGACGCAACCATACCTACATCATATAGGCCAATAAGCTTACTCCCAGTTCTGTCTAAAGTCTTTGAGCGACTATTATGTGACCGCATGGCTCCAATCCTATCAGCACTAAATGTAATACCCGACCACCAGTTTGGATTCCGCAAGCAGCACTCGACGATACAGCAGATCCATAAAGTGACCAATAACATCTCAACAGACCTGGAAGAAAAGAGATTCTGCGTTGGAGTATTTCTTGACGTTGCCAAAGCATTTGACACCGTGTGGCATCCAGGACTACTTCAAAAACTTGAAAGCTTTCTTCCTACTGACTATTACTTAATAATCAAAAGTTACCTAACGAATCGACACTTCTATGTAAAGTATAAAGACACATCATCAAAGCTATACGCAATACGAGCTGGAGTACCGCAAGGCAGCGTGCTTGGACCACTTCTCTATAATATTTACACCAGAGATATTCCTCTACCTACTCAGACAACATCTATGATCGCTACATTCGCTGACGACACCATACTGCTCTACTCAAACAAATGCCTACACACAGCGACCGTCCAACTCCAAAAAATATTAGACGATACAATGAAATGGTTTAAGGAGTGGCGCATAAAAGTAAACGATGAGAAAACGGTGCAGGTTATATTCACAACAAAGATAAATTACACACCCGAACCACTAAAAATAACTGACAAAAGTATCTCTATTGACAAAGTAGCGAAGTACTTAGGAATGTATTTAGACAGCAAGCTTATATGGAAGCACCATATACAGCAAAAGAGGAATCAAATGAAGAACAAAACCAGACATCTTTACTGGCTAATAAGTAAGGACTCTCCATTATCAACCTACAACAAAATTTTGCTTTACAAAACTATAATAAAACCAATATGGACGTACGGATCTCAAATCTGGGGCACAGCTAAAAAGTCAAACATAAACATTATTCAGAGACAACAATCAAAAATTCTGCGAACTATAGTAAATGCTGACTGGTACGTCACAAACTTCGACATACACAATGACCTCAAAAGTGTTAAGTGTTAATTGTATATATCTGTATTATTCATTGTACATGTAAGATGAATCTTTTAAATTTACTCAAGTTTTATGGTATTACAAAAAAAAAAAAAATTCTACTCAGGAGTTATAAAAATCCATTATATAAAAAAACACAAAAATTGTTAAACAAATGGTATTAGTGGCATTGGTCACATACCCTATTTAACCCACTTTCATCACTTATAAAATATGTACTAAGTGTCTACCAGACAGATGTATAAATTAAACTTGGGAAATAAAAAAAAAAATCCTTGCGGTAGAGCTACTTGGTAACGTCTTGAGCATTTCGAAGTCCAGCGACCGTTTGATGTCTCTCAAACTAGTAATACAAGGAGAGGTGTGGAATATTGTCAGTGCATATGCTCCCCAAAATGGGTGCAATCAGAGAGATAAGGATGCATTTTGGGTAGATTTACACAATCTCCTTAAGGACATCCCAAAAGAAAAGTTTCTGTTTGTTGGAGGAGATTTGAATAGACATGTCGGGAAGTCAAACGAAGACTATGAAGACTGCCGTGGAGGACTAGGATATGGCACCAGGAACCTTCCTGGTGAAGACATCCTAAGCATTTGCAAATCACACGGTCTTATCGTATTAAATACCATGTTCATCCAACAAAGCCGAAAACTGATCACTTACAGCACGGTGGAGATGAAACTCAGATTGACTACCATTTGGTAGCCAGTTTCATGAAGCCTCTGGTAAAAAATTGCAAAGTGATCCTGGGAGAGGCAATCGCTCGGCAACACCGTCTCCTGCTAACAGAAATTTTTATGAAAACACCAAAGAAAAGCAAACAAACAAGGGTCTCTGACAAAATCAAGTGGTACAATCTAGACAAAGAAAAGGCGAGGCTTTTGTTTTCGTAATGAAAAATTACCTCTCACACCATCAACGGTGCTGAGGATGAAGAGTGCAGAGCACAACATATGTGGGATTCCCTACAGCGAACTTGCTTAAAGAAGGCCAAATCACTGCTAGGAGCCTCAAAAGACCACCATCAATACGCCAACGAAATATGGTGGTAGAGTGATGAAGCAAAGAAGGTGATAAATGAGAAAGTGGCTTTCAAAGCTTGGTCAAAGTGCCCCTCTAATAATAGTGACGAAAAAGTTCGCCTCGAAATGGAATACAGATGTTGCAAGAAAAAGGCGAAGAAGAAGTGCGCCCAGCTTCAAGCAGAGAGTACGGAGGGCCTGTATCGGGAGCTGGAGAAAATATCTTCCCCGGTTGCTGATGCAAACCAGACTATCCAGGAGCTGCGAAGACACAATGTGAACAAGAGCGCAACCATTTTCAAAATAGCCACCCAAAGAAGGAGGAATGCTCAGGAGATTCGTTCGCCAAAGTTCATTGACAATGCTCATGGCCAGCTTCTTGTGGATGACGACAAAATTCTGCAGAGGTAGCGGCAGTATTGTGAAGAACTTTTAAATGAACAGTTTCCCCGGCTATACTTTCCAAGAGCTACCCCTAACTGTGAAGAAATACCCGACATTACAGTCGAAGAAGTTAGTGAGGCGGTCAAATACTCCAAAAAACGAAAAGCAGTTGGGCCAGATGAGATGCCCTCTGAGTTCTGGAAAAAGATGGGAGACATCGGGTTCAGATGCCTCAGAATTCTCATCTACAAATTTGTGAGAGGTGACCCAATGCCGAATCAATGGAGGGAAAGTTACCTTCTCCCTGTATACAAAGGGAAGGGTGATACGCGAAACTGTGATAACTACCGTTCGATCAAGCTGATGTCACACACCATGAAGATCTTTGAGCGGGTATTAGGTGGCCGACTGCGAAAAATAATACGGCTATCTGATGATCAGTGCGAGTTTGTCTCGGGTAAATCAACCACAGATGCAATGTAAATTATAAGGATCATAATGGAAAAACATCGTGATTTCTTAAAGGATTTGCATATTGTATTAGTTGACTTTGAAAAGGCATTCGACAGACAACCACGATATCTGATATGGGTGGCGCTAAGAAATCGAGGGGTTCCAGAAACCTATGTACAGATGATCATGGACATGTACGAAGGAGCAAAGACGAGAGTAAGATACCCCGCTGGAGTAACCGAAGAGTTCCCAATGAAAGTCGGGGTGCACCAGGGAAGTGTTTTAAGTCCTTTGCTCTTTATTACAGTCCTTGATTATCTGCTTGAAGGTAAAGTGACGGACCCCAAGGTACATCAGTTATTCTTTGCTGACTATGGAGCCATCATAAGTGAGGATCCTACACCCCTGCAACGAGCACTTGATGTGTGGGTGGACGTCCTGGAGGGAAATGGGTATCGCATTAGTTCAAAAAAGACAGAGTACTTGTGTTGCCCGTTCTCTGATCCACTTAGGCCTATTCCAGACATTTATTTGAATGGAACAGTGCTTCCCAAGTGGGAAAAGTTCATATATCTGGGATCTATGATTAATAGCAAAGCAACTTGTGATGACGACATCAATCATCGCGTAAGCGTAGGGTGGATGAAGTGGAGAGAAAATTCCGCTATTGAATTTTGACAGAAAAATGCCACCTAAGTTGAAAGGAAGGCTCTACACCGCAGTTGTGCGTCCAGCGCTCACATACGGTTCACAATGTTGGACGATGTACAAAACGTATGAGAGTAAATTAATGGCAGCTGAGATGAAGATACTTCGCATGACAGCAGGAGTGAAAAACCTTGATCGAATAAGACGTTCGAAGATCCGTGGAAGCTTTCACATCAAGGAAACCATCGTACAAAAATAGAGTGCGACCGGCTGAGTTGGTATTGCCACGTTCAAAGAAGAGATCATTTGAACCCTGTTAAAAAGGCAATATCAATGAACGTTCCAAGACATCTTAAGCCGGTACTGTGAAACACAAAGATGAGTTAAACCGTAGCTTAAGCTCCAATTGAGGCTTAAGCACTCACTGTGAAACCGGACATTAAAGATCACCTCTTAGCCGAAACAGAGCTCATCCAACCAGACTGCAAACAAATTTATTCTTACTACCGACGCCTCAGACGATGCTTTCGGAGCAGTTCTATCGCAGGACAACAAACCCATTCTTACTTACTTACTTAGGTGGCGCTACAGCTCGGGGTGAACAAGGCTCTCCATTTAGCTCGGTCTTTAGCTAATTGCCTCCAGTTGCGCACTTCAAGTTGGTCGAGGTCCCCTTGAACTTGTGCGCCCCACCTACGGCGAGGAGGTCCACTACTGCGTCGTCCCTCGGGGTTAGATTCGGAGACTCTGCCGGCCGGAGCGTTGGTGTCCATTCGCTCTACATGTCCTAGCCATCTCAGACGTCCAATACACAGTTTTTTGACTAGGTCGATGTCGCTGTACAGCTCGTATAGCTCGTGATTGAATCTTTTCCTCCCGTCAACGCAAACGGGACCGAAAATCTGAGCAGAAGTCGCGGATCGATTTCTTTGTGATACCATCGTGTCTGCAGAGAATGGTTTGTGATGTTCGCGTAATGAGAGAGGCCGAACTGTTAACTGATCATCACTTAGTGCTGTGCAAATTGTATCTCAGCGAGAGAGTGCCTCCCCTACCAAAGCGCAAACCAAGGATGGTTACACGCATACGATGGGAGAGGCTACATGATGATGAGATACCTGAGACATTTGCGCGGCAAATATCTGAAAGGTTTGAACGAATTCCAACTGGTCCATCAAATGTAGAGGAAGAATGGAAATTGTTTTCAACAGCGGTTATTGCCTCTGCGCGAGATGTTTGTGGAGTTAAGCGGCTTGCTGTGGCGGCTGGTGGTGAGAAAAGCACTACTTGGCTTAAAACGCCCGGAGTTCAAGAAGCCATCAGAGAGAAGAAGAGAGCCTTTGAGGTGTGGATTCACTTGGGGAACTCCGATTCTCGAAATCGGTACACTGAGCCGCAAAAAACTTGCAAATTAGCTGTGAAAACAGCGAAAGAACAGTCTTGGAAGGAGTTTGGCGAGAAATTAGAACATCACCACAGATCTGCAAGTAAGATGTTCCGGCAGACCGTCCGCCGACGCAGAAGAAAAAAGTTGAATATCGTTGAAAGAGTCAAATCCAAAGACGGTACACTTATTTCCAATTAGGAGGACATCTTACGCAGATGGAGCGAGCACTTCCCAGAATTGCTCAATCCCGAACAGGGCACCGAAGATGACGACGTCGAGATTAGGGCGGAAAGTAGTCCTACAGTAGAGGAAGTAACTTTGGCGATCAAAGCGCTAAAAGTTGGCAAATCTGCTGGTGTGGATGAAATTCGGCCAGAAATGCTCAAGTCTTTAGGTAAAGAGGGAGTGAAATGGCTCTCGCGTGTCATTAAAATAGCCTGGGAGTGCGGTGAAACACCTGGTGATTGGCAAATGGGGGTGATTGTTCCTCTTTTTAAAAAAGGGGACAAAAAAGATTGCGCAAACTACAACTAACTACAAACTCTTTTAAGTCGCCCTGGAAAAGCCTTTGCTAAGGTACTTGAAACGCGTTTCAGAGCTGTGGTTGAGAACAGTTTGGGGGATGAGCAGTGCGGTTTTCGTCCCGGCAGAAGCACAACCGACCAGTTATTCACTCTCAGATGTTATTCTTGAGAAGTCCTGGGAGTATGCTAAACCTGTCTACACTTGTTTTGTGGATTTGGAAAACGCATATGATGGGGTTCCTCCAGGTAAACTCTGGAGTGTTCTGCAGGAGTTTGGGATTGAGGGTTCCCTGTTAAGGGCGATTTAGTCTTTATACACAAACTGTAGAAGCAGATCATTTGGTCATCCTTGGATCCTCTCAAACTGAACTTCAGCGCGCACTCGAAAGGTGTGTAGCCGTCTGTGATGACGCTGGAATGAAGATCAACGTGAACAAATCGGAAGTAGTACATTCAGTGCACTCTGCATGTTTGTGGAATCCCACTGAAGCAGGTGGATAAGTTTAAGTACCTTGGGGTCTTATTCACGAGTGATAGGAAGAGCAATACCGAGTGATCCTGTAGATTTGGTCAGGCTGGATCAATTTTGAGAGAGCTTGGCCAATCTCTTATAAGGAAGGCCGAACTTTGTGTTCAAGCTTAGCTATCGGTTTTTAACTCGGTGTATGTTCCAACTCTCAGCTATGGTCAGGAAATTTGGGTAGTAACTGAAAGAATAAGATCGCGGTTACAAGCTGTCGAAATGAGGTTCCTTCGCGGTGTTGCTGGAATAACTCGTAGGGATCGAGTGCGCAACACCAGAGTACGCGAGGCGCTAAATATTGAGAAGCTACATCGCCGAACGGAACGATCTATGCTTCGATGGTTTGGTCACGTAGTGCGTATGCCCCCAGACTGGCTTCCAAGACGTGCCATGATTGCCATGCCATCAGGTAGACCTAGAAATAGATGGTTGAACCAAGTCCGACATCTCTCCTGGAGCCGTCTAGGGATTCCGCTTGATGAGTTGGAGTCAATGGCGGAGGGTCGAGAAGGATGGAGGGTCCTCCTGAGTATCCTACCCTCTATGCTTACTCCATATTGGTTTGTCGTTGTGCGTTCTTATTTCTGCTACAACGTCCGTTCTGAAATGCAAAGTAGTATCAATGTTACTGTGAATACTTTGAATGTTTTTCACCATTGACTCGGCTAGCTGTTCCGTACTGCATTCCTCTCTTCCATTGCATTGCGTAGTATTGTCAATGCTGTAAAATATTTTAAACTACCTACCTGATGAAATGCCATGCAATAGCTCGTAGCTTCTCGCCAACTGACGTAGTGAGTTTGTGAGCCTGAAAATTCAGGTAAATGCTTTATGGCATCTAGTCCTTCTGGATAAGAGATTCTGGGGTCTATGGTTTGCTCATTACACTCTGTGACTGTACTAGTCAATCCTAGTGAAGTAAATTGTGCTTTCAATTCATTCATTTCTACTAGATGTTCTTGATTTTTCTGTTCAATTAGTCTTTGAGCAAAACAAAAAAAACAAATATTTGGCGCAACAGCTCTTTAAAGTGCCAGGGTCTAGCTTCTCGCAACCACTCATGTTGTGTGTGTTATATTTTTCACACGAATGGAAGGGACCTACAGTTTAATGCCGAATCCGACTGTCAGTGACTGTATGTTCTATTGTATTTGATTTATTGCTTCAAATATTTTTGAATTAATTATAAACTGTTTATTATTATTTTTGACTAAATCAATAATTTTATTCTCGACTATTATTTCGTCGTCATGGTCAGGGCTTTCTGCTATCCACTTCCAAATTTTTCCTATTGTCTCTATAGCTTGCTTTTGACATGTAGTCATCAATTGATCGAGGTGTATTTCGATTATGTTGAAGTCGCTTTCGTGTAGTCTGTCTGGTTGCGCGTCTGGGTAAGTTTCAGTGGGATATTAGAATGTATCGTTCCGTGCATTAATGTATTGAATGGTTATATGCTTTTGCGGCGTTCAGGAATATTTCTATAGGATCGAGGAGTTTGTGCTCTTTTTTTAAACGTCTCGCTATTTCTTGTATTGTACTGTGCGCTCTCTCTACTTGACCATTAGTCGTGCTATGGTTCGAAGGAGTATAATATATTTCTATCCCTGTTCTCTTCATTAATGAAGTAAATGGTGCCGATGTAAACGTTGGATCTTGGTCGCAAGTTATTCGTTTACACTCTGGGAATACTAGTAGTAATTCGAGAGTTTTTAACTGCATATCCTGCCTATTCTCGAGAATTTTAGTTGCTAAGAATTTTGAGTATGCGTCGATACTGGTTAATATTTTTGTTTTTTTTTCGGCGTACATTACATTAATGTGTATGCATTCCCCTTCCTTGTTAGGAATTGGCGCCTCGCCAATTGGCTGTTTCGTAGGATGTCTATTGTATTTGCTTGTGTTGCAGACATCGCAATTTTTGCAAAATAATTGGAATCCATTGGTCATGGTAGGCCAATAGTATTTATCGATTACTTGTTTGATATTTTCTCGATAGTTTCGGAGAGCTCTATTATGGGTTTGCTCTATAATTGCTGCTTGGTCCTCTTTATTTGCAATGTCGTTTGCAAAGTATTTTACCTGAATGAATTTATTGGTGAAGTTATTTCTTAAAATGCCTTTAATGTCATATTGGTTCGGGTGTAGCATTTAATGCTATAATTCCTTCCCTGAAGAATTCTTTTAATATACCTATTAAATCTTCTGGTTTTCTATACGTGACTTTGTGTCTGGGAATGGGTTCGATTTCTCATGGACCTTGAAGGTTCCTTTGCCAATTAGGACTTGTTGTGCGAAGTGATTTAGTGGTCTCGCTATCACTTCTATCTCATCTTCATCACTGCTTTGGGCTGAATGTTGGGTGTTCATTGAGGATGAATCCGATATTTGATTGAGATTCTGTCTGGACAAGGCGTCTGTTACGACGATGGTGGTACCAGGTTTATATATCATTTTCGGTGCGTGTTCCTCTCTTAAGGCATGCCATCTCTTCATCTTTGCATTAGGATTTCGCTGGGAAATGGCAAAGATAAGAGCCTGGTGATCCGTATGGATTTCCAGATTTGTAAAGCCATATACATAGGTAGTTACGAAGATTTTTGAGTGCGAATACTATGGCATACAATTCTTTTTCGTTTGTTGCATAGTTTCGTTCTGTTTTCGCTAGGGTTTTAGATATAAATGTGATAGGCTTTCCGTCTTAGCTGTGTTAACTCTGTTTCGAGTATCAAATGGTTCTTTAATTCATTAAAGGATTTGAAAGCCAATCCGTCCAGTTCGATGGGTGTTTTCTTGGCAATATGTGTCGACACTTGGCCTTGTTCACTCTGTAGGTATCGAGTAAGTGGCTTTGCAATTGTTGCGTAATTTTTTATGAATTTTCGATAATAATGATAGGTCCCAGGAAACCACGAAACTTCGTAGTTGTCTGAGCGCAGTTGGTTGCGGATATTCTTTTATCGTTGGTACTTTATCGGGATTTGTCTTTATGACGTTTTGGCCGACAATATAGCCTAAAAATTCTACATCAGTTCTGTATAGAGGATTTTTCGACTGATATTTTCGTATGGGCGTCCTTTAGCACATTCACTATTTCTTCTAAGTGTTCTTCTAAAGTACTTCAACACAAAAGGCAATCCCACGTATTCGTATTTGCCATTATTGATACTGAAAGAAGTTTTTTCAATGTCTTCTTTCTTCATTAAGATCCTATGGAAACCACTTTCCAGATTTAGTGTGGAAAGGTACATATCCTTTCCTAAATTCGATAGTATGACGCTGGTGTCAGGTATCGGATATTTGTCCGAAACTATTTGTTCGTTTAGTTTTTTGAAATCTATAACTAAACGATTCTTCGCCGAGCCGTCATCATTAGTTCCTTTCTTGGGAACGACCCAGACGGTGGAATTATAAGGACTCTTGGATGGCCGTATAATTCCTTCTTTCAATAATTTTTCTATTTCTTGATTCACAAATTTATTTGCCGACAGTGGATATTGGTACTGTTTACTGCATATTGGTTTCTCTATCGTTGTTTTAATTTCTGCCAGAATGACGCGTCGGTTCGAAAAGACAAAGAGGTATTTATTTTATCATGTGAATTCTTTATTTTTTCTAACATTTTCCCTCTTAGGGTTTCAATCTCCTTAATGTTATTGAGGCATTTTACGTCATCAAAATAGATTTTCTCCTTTTTGTTGCCGTAGCTAAGGATACTTTTTTCGAAATTGATTTCTGCGTTTACGTCATTCAACAGTCGTGAACCGATAAGGGCCCCATATTCAAGATTATTAATTACATAAAATCTAGACACTGTATCTAATATTAAAACATCGTGACATTTATTTACAGTGATGTCACCGTTCACTGTTATCGCTTTATTTTTTATAGGCAATATTTGTTCGTCGTGGAGGACACCTGGTTGGCAGTAGTTGCTATTTGCCCCAGTGTCAATCAATATTCTGATTTGCTTATTACCTATTTTCCTCCGTAAGTGGGGTAGTCCCATTCTGGTTCTAAAAAAGATTCCCTATCTTCGTTTGGATTGTTTACCCTTTCTACATTCATGGGTGTTGCTTGGGTTATATGTTGCGAACTGGTTTCTTTTTCACGTTTGAAGAGAGGACGTGTCGCATTATTATACGTGTTATAACTCGGCTTTTACCAACGTGACCCCGATATTCAGGGTTATCGTGAATTATTTTTCCCTCGGAAATTTTCCCCCGAACAAAAATTAGGTCTCTTCAAAAATAGGGAACAAATTCATTGGGTAAAAATTAAATATCGTGATTGCGTTGAAAATTCTCCTGAATTGTAATTCATGATACCTATTTCTTTTCCCGCCAATTATTTCCTCTTTTTTGAAGATATCTAATTTTTGTGCGGGGAAAAAATTCCGATGGAAAATTTGTTCACGATAACCCTGATTGTCGCGGAATTGATTGTTCGTTCGGTAGTTGTTATTGAAATTGTTATTTGTATTTACCTGACGGTGAGACGAGCTACCTATCTCCATTGGATCGTGGTAATGCCGTTTCTGATTACCATGTTCTGTGAAGGAAAACGTATTGTAAAGAGGCTATCAGGTTGAAAGAGGTAAGTTTTCGGTCTTATAAACCCAACAAATCTGAGGAAAACCGAAAGAAGTTTAAACAATCCAGAAATGACTGCGATGCCCACATTTGACGTGTAAAATTCTTACATGATCAGAAACTGAGACAAAAAATTCTACAATGTCCCAAAGGTAGTAAACATTTTTGGTCTTTCGTCAAAAATATTAAAAATTCTGTCTCGTCTTCCATCCCAACGCTCATTTACAATGACATTCCAGCTGTCAGCTCCTTGGACAAAGCTAATTTGCTTGCTGCTCACTTTGCAGCGAACTCCACCATGCCAGATAGTGCTTTGTCTCCGCCTGTACTTGAGAGCGTCGAATTTTCCATGGGACAAGTCCACTTTCGCACTCGTACAGTGGCAGGAGTACTCAAAGGTCTTAACATACACAAATCCGCTGGTCCAGATGGTATCTCCCCAATAGTTCTGAAGAGGTGTTCTTCCACGCTGGCAAAACCTCTGCGTAAGCTTTTCTGTCTGTCCTACTCTTCTGGGCTCTTTCCGAGTAGATGGAAAACAGCATTTGTCTAGCCCGTCCCTAAAAAAGGCGAATCTTCCTCCCCGTCCAATTACCGACCCATTGCACTTACGTCCCTTCTTTCCAAGATCATGGAAACGCTGATAAATCGTCAGCTTATGAAATATCTTGATTCACGAAAACTCCTCAATGACCGGCAGTATGGTTTTCGTAGCAACAGGTCCACTGGTGATTTGATGGCATATCTCACCGAGAAGTGGAACCAATCTCTCCATCACTTCGGCGAAACAAAGACGGTTGCGCTCGATATTTCTAAGGCATTTGACAGAGTTTGGCATCAGGCTCTTTTGTCGAAAATGCGTGCATATGGCATCGATGAGTCTCTTCTTCAATGAATTAGAAATTACCTTTCGGGCCGTTCAATACAGGTTGTCTTGGACGGCTTCAAGTCTGCAATTTACCATATAAATGCTGGTGTTCCACAGAGCTCCGTTTTGTCTCCGACTCTCTTCCTCATTTTTATAAATGACCTCTTGTCTGCAACTTCTAATCCAATCCATTCCTTCGCTGATGACAGTACCCTCAGTTTTTCATATTCGTTCCCTAACTCACGTCTCTGCTCTTCGGCCGTAGAAGAGGAACGACAACGTATGTTAAACACATTAAATTCCGACCTGGACAGCATAGCCAAATGGGGTTCAATCAATAGAGTGGAATTTAATGCATCCAAAACTCAATGCTGTCTTCTGTGTCTCAAGCGAAACCAAGACCCTCAACCATTATCCATGAATGGTACTTGCATCGCTGAATCCGAAAGACTTGCCATTCTCGGTATGTGCATCAATAACCGCCTTCGATGGAACGATCACATATTCGAAGTCGCCAAAAATGCTGCAAAATGTCTAGGATTCCTTAAACGGTGCAAGAAATATTTTACCCTGTCTGATCTGGCCTCCATCTATTAGGCATTCATCCGCCCAAAGCTGGAATATAACGCCCACATCTGGTCTGGTGCACCCAAGACCGTTCTGCACATTCTAGATAGGGTATAGAATCGCGCGTTAAAACTGATAGGTGATAGAGACATCGTGAGCTCCATAGTCTCACTTGAACATCGTAGAAATGTCTCGTGTCTTTCTCTTTTTTATCGTTTTTTTTTTTATAAAAAAATGCTCCAGCGAAATAGCCAGCTGCATTCCTCCCCTTCAAAACTTCACCCGCAATACGCGTCACGCTTCGAATGCACATCAGTTCACCGTCAAGCCCATCTTCGGACGTACTGTCAAATATAGGGTTTCGTTTATAAGCCGAACAACACGTTTATGGAACGAATTACCAGCCTCTGTATTTTTTTTAATCATTACAACCTTCAAACATTTAAAGCCAACACAAACCGGCATCTCCTCTGTCTTCTTCCTCCCTCTTCCTATCCGCCCGTGACCTGAGAACCAGTATAAGGGTATTAATAATCCCTTTGGCACGCGCAAATTATAAAAAAAAAATTGTGTTTTGTTCGTGGTAATGCTTTTTATTACGTGGTGCATTGTCGGCGTTTGAGAAGTGTGACCTGTTGCTCTCTAATTCTTCAGCCTTAGCGAGGGCACTAGGTAGATCTTGTGGATTGAGTGCAAACATCTTGTTTGATAATTGGCCGTGCAGGCCGTTAATGAATACTTTTAGCGCTCTCATGCGATGGTCGATATTCAATTGTTTTGTTACCGCTGATTCACGACCGTGAGTCATAATTGTCTTATTTGTCAGTAAAGTAAGTCTAGAATTTATTTTGTCATAGAATTCGACTAGAGATGACGATCCCTGCCGAATCGAGTTTATCTCTCTTTCGAGAACGTGTATTGGTCGTTTGTCCGCGTATGTGAAGTCGAGTCGTGATAATATAGCTTCCATGTTCAGGACTGTACCATGGTGAGTTAAAGTACAATTTGCTGCATGCGCAATCTTGTTCCTAAGTATGGACAAAGCTATAAAATATTTTTCACTACCTATTTTATATCTAGACATAGCTCTAGACTGGCGGATTGTCTCCAGCTAACGTAATCTCCTGAATTTCCGTTGAATTCCGGCATTGATTTTATGAGTTCTAATGTTTACAATTGTTTCACCCACCGTTTGTACAGTGTAGTCAGTAATGTCGTTACTAAGCCCTAATGATTGAATCTGTCTTTGCATTGAAGCAATTTAGGCGACATATGCATCGCGAGTGGCTTGTTCTCTAGCTAAAATTGCGGCTGATACAGTGTTGTTATTCGCTGTGATCAAAGCGTCTATTTGTTCTTGTGTTAGACTAACGGGTGGGATTACGGGAGCCATATTGACCAGTTCTATTTTTGAATCTGAGTCTGAGTTTAAAGCACGATATGACTGTGATATTCTTTTCCTACTCTTTTTCATGGGTTTAACAATATCGTTTGTACTTTAATATATTCTTTCACTTCTTAAAATTATTTGCACAATTATTATGTTTGCTGGTTTCTCTCGTCTTAGCGTTATACTTTGGCAATTATTCCTGGCGTAGGATGCATTTAACATTGATTGTACGTTACTTTTTATTTTTACGTTAATAGAACAGTGGGCAATCCCGGTTGAGCCCCCAATTAAATTCTTTACTCGGATTTAAAGTAAGAAAAACTTTATTCAAAAATCAACTTAAGATTAAACACTAAAACTATTTGAGGATCGACCTACTATATCGGTTGACGTGTGAGAATAGACCTCGCTGCTGTGTTGTGTATCCAGCTCCTTTTGTAGCGTTATCGGTGTGGCTTCGGTTCAGCGTTTCATGGGCATAAATTCTTGTGGCTTGGCTTGGGGTCTCTTATCGTCATGCCTTGCGTTCAATGTTTCATGAGCATAATTCTTTGAGCTTCGCTGCGGGTCTGTTATCGGCATGGCTTGGGTTTAATGTTTCATGAGCATAATTCTTGCGGCTTGGCTTGGGGTCTATTATCGGTGTGGCTTGGGTTCCAAAAATAGGAAATGACTTGAGCCTGCATTCCAGTGCTATGTGCGGTTACTGATAATGTATTTATTTTTACATGGTGTGGGAAGTGATGTGTTATATATACATACATATGTATATAAGGCTGATTTTGGCAAATTGTATTTTTTTTTTTTTTTCAAAAGACGACTAACGATTTTGTTCAAATGTCACATTTAGGCTAGTTTAGACATGTGCTATAAAATGGCATACTAGGTCTTATAGCGGTATTTATTTTATTGTTTTCTAATTTCCGCTATTTCTCATTCATTTTGAACCGATTTATAAAATTATTTATTTTTGGTTTGTAGAATAGGATAATCGCACAATTTTCTGTGCTAAACATTTGGTGTTTGACACCAAAAGCAAATTTACCATTTTATCAAAAAGTAAATTTGACCGCAGACCATTTGACTGCATTTGATACCGTTTAATACTCCGCAAAATGTTGAAGTGTCAAATAAATTTAATTTCACTATAAATTAAAAACATTTCCCTCTTTATATCATTATTCTAAAGAAAATATGCTACACTGTTCTGCCGACCAATTCCTCTTATAACTTCTGATTTATTGTACGTTTCTGAACACGACTGTATTGCACAAATATTTCCATATTAGCCCCAACAAATGTTCGTATTAAATAAAGCAAACTGGAACCTATTTTTTATTTTTTCCAATGGCTGTAGTTGAGTTTTAGCTCATTTTCCTTCTTGCTTCCCAGTATAAAGCACAAAGGTCATTTTTACTTCATATGTCTATTTATAGGGCTTCGCAGTCCAAGAGGTGGATTTTGTCCATGACATTGCTATTGCTGCCTCCGGTAAACACCCGGACACTCTCAGTGATATCCTCCAATATGCTCTCCTTCGGCTCACCAAATGGGCCTCCAATTGTGTACTGGGGGTTAACCCCCCATAAAACGGAACTCGTTCTTTTCACGAGGAAATATAAAGTTCCCCTCATAGACCCTCCTTTGATAAATGGCACCAGTCTCACCTTCTCTGAAAACGCAAAATATCTGGGTCTTATTTTGGATAGGAAATTAAACTGGAAGGCCAATCTACTAGAGCGCGTCAAGAAAGCTAATGTAGCTCTCTATTTTTGTAAAAAGGCTATAGGTAGGAGCTGGGGTATTAAACCTCAAATCACCCATTGGCTATACGTGTCTGTTATCAGGCCTATACTACTATATGGCGTGATCGTATGGTGGCCTGCTCTTGAAAGGGCTGTCCACCTCACTCAACTAGCTAAGGTGCAAAGAGCTGCATGCATCTGCATCAGTGGTGCACTTAGAACTACTCCCTCCGCGGCACTGGACATCTTGTTCAACCTGCTACCCTTGGATATTTTCGGCAAACAGTTGGCTGCCTGTGCGGCCATCCGCTTGAAAGCCTCCTCTCAGTGGTCTAGCTATCGCTTTGGCCACTCCTCGATCCTTGATCTTCTCAACTTCAAACACGAAAACACGGACTACACTCCGCCGAAACTGAGATTTGACCGTAACTTCCGTACGAGCATCCCTAACCGGGATGTATGGGACACTTCCCCCCCTGTCGATGGTAGTTCGGTTAACTTCTTTACAGGTGGATCTAAGACGGAGGGTGGGGTGGGTTGTGGTGTTTTCTCCGAACAGCTCAATCTGAGCATCTCTTTCCGCCTCCCTGATCATTGTAGCGTTTTCCAGGCGGAAATCATGGCGATTAAGGAAGCCCTGTCCTGGCTGAAATGTAATGTACTATCTGTCAGGGATATTAGCATTTTCACTGACAGCCAAGCGGCAATCAAGTCCCTGGAATCGTTCTCCTTCACTTCAAAGGCTGCCTTAAACTGTCGTCTATCTCTTATGGAGATGACAGAGCAGTTCAACATTCATCTATGCTGGGTGCCGGGCCATAGAGACATTCCAGGTAACTGCAGGGCTGACGACCTCGCCAGACAGGGTACCACTCTACGGATTTTGCCTGAAAGGCAAGCCCTGGGTATGCCCCTCGCTACATGTAAGTATCTACTAAAGCTGAACGCTATTAGCATGACCAACCTCAGATGGGGAAACGGCTCAACGTGTCACATTTCGAGACAGATCTGGCCTAAGCTGGATCAAAAACGTAGTGCCGATCTGATCAAGTTAAAGCGTACACAAATCAGCTGCGTTGTCGCCAAAAGACTTGGTCTCTTCTCCAACGACTTCTGCAGAAGCTGTAGGGACGAGGAGGAGGAGGAAACCATCCTTCACCTCCCTGTCGCATAAAAGAATGCTTCATTTAGGGTCCCCCTTCCTTGACGACCTCTGCGATCTGGCGTCCCTGGACGTCATGAGCATCCATCGCTTTGCTAAAAGCTCCGGTTAGTTTTGTTAGTCCCCGAGTGGCCTAATGGTTTGATCCATGGTATCACAAAGGACCTTCACTGGTCTAAGTGTGTCTGCACTCTCGTGTGGACAGCCAACCTAACCTAACCTAACCTAACCTAACCTAACCGTGGTTTGAGTTGCAGAGGGTACATTCTGCTGTTGTCAATATTTTTATTTTGAAGAGATGATGCCTGATGATGTCTGAACATCGCTACTGCTTCTTTTCTTGGAATGAGTCGATCTGATTTCCCGAGCTGCTCTATGTTTTCCCATGTTTTTCCCGACGCCGCCATTTGGTGTTCTGTTTTGTACTTGTTGAATGTTTTTATGATGTTCGCTTTTAGTCTATGATATGGTGTTTCGTTCCTTGTTGATGTTGATACTTTGGTGGCTTTCTTTGCCAGCATGTCTGCCGTTTCGTTGCCAATCAGTCTGATACGAACATATATGTGATGGTATCCTTGTAGAATAATATTCTTGCCTTGTTGTTTTATGAAGCGTAGTTTTTGATTTATGTCTGCAACTATTCTGTCTACTGAGTGTGAATTAGATGTAATCGCTTGGATAGCTGCCCTAGAATCGATTAGCAGCATTACTTTTTGTATGTTATGTATTCGTGTTATTATGGCTTGCAGTGCTGTACTTATTGCTGTTACCTCTCCGTTGAAAGCCGTTTTGTTTTTCCCCACAGGGATATAATGACTAACCATTTCACTAGACTCCTGCCCCTTCGTTCTCGTTTTGGTTCAGCTTTGATCTTACTTACTTAGGTGGCGCTACAGTTCGGGGTGAACCTGGGCCTCAACCAACAAGCCTCTCCATTTAGCTCGGTCTTTAGCTAATTGCCTCCAGTTGCGCACTCCGAGCTGGTCGAGGTCCCCTTGAACTTGTGCGCGCCACCTACGGCGATGATTCCCTCTACTGCGTCGTCCCTTGGGGTTAGATTCGAAGACTCTGCGGGCCGGAGCGTTGGTGTCCATTCGCTCTACATGTCCTAGCCATCTCAGACGTCCAATACACAGTTTTTTGACTAGGTCGATGTCGCTGTACAGCTCGTATAGTTCGTGATTGAATCTTCTCCTCCAAAACCCATCAACGCAAACGGGACCGAAAATCTTACGAAGAATTTTTCTCTCGAAGCGACCAAGGATCCTCTTTTAATAAAGTCCATGTTTCAGCGCCGTAAAGCAGGACTGGGATGATCAAGGTCTTATATAGAGTCTCCTTAGTAGTTCGAGATAGGGCTTTACTGTTGAATTGCCTTATAAGCCCAAAAAAACAGCGATTGGCAAGAGTTATTCTTCGCTTGATTTCTGCACTGATTTTGTTTGTTGAATTTATAGCAGAGCCAAGGTAGACAAAGTCCCTTACTACCTCGAAGTTATAGCTGCCCACGGTGACGTTTTTTTCCAATTCGTCGGTGTTGGTTTTCCCTTCCTGTTGACAGCATATACTTGGTTTTGCCCTCGGTTATCGCTAAACCCATTTTTGCCGCTTCCGCCTCAATGCTTGCAAACGCACCGGTGACAGCCCGCTGAGTTCTTCCGATAATGTCTATATCGTCGGCGTATGCAAGCAGTTCTACAGACTTGTAATAGATTGTGCTCCGGTGTTGGCTTGTGAGTTCCGCACAAACCGTTCAAGTATAATATTGAAGAAGTCACATGACAGCGCGTCACCTTGTCTAAAGCCTTTTTTGACATCAAAGGTCTCGGTGAGGTCATTACCGACCATGATGGAGCAGCGAGCGTTCTCGATCTTCAGCCTGCACAGACGGGACAAGTTTGGCAGGGATGTCAAAACTAGACATGGCTCTTTAAAGCCCTTCTCTATAGATACTGTCATAGGTGGCCTTGAAATTGATAAAGAGGTGGTGAGTATCGATTTGGAATTCTTGGGTTTTCTCCAGGATCTGCCGAAGTGTGAAGATTTGATCGATGGTCGACTTTCCTGGCCTGAAACCGCACTGATAGGGTCCAATCAGGCTGTTGGCAAAAGGTTTCAGGCGTTCACACAATGTCGCAGAAAAGATCTTGTATGCGATGTTGAGGAGACTGATGCCTCTATAATTGGCGCAGTTGAGGGGGTCTCCTTTCTTGTGGATCGGGCAAACGATGCTGAGATTCCATTCATCAGGCATACACTCGTCTGACCAAATATTAGAAATGAGTTGGTGTATGCACTCTACCAATTCATCCCCTGCTGCCTTGAAGAGTTCGGCCGGTAAGCCGTCAGGTCCAGCAGCCTTGTTGGATTTTAGCTTGGATATTGCTATCCTCACTTCGTTTTGATCAGGTGGACGGAAATTTGGACTATCATCGTCTATGTTGAATGGTTCATTCTGCCTGACAACGGGATGTTGGTCTTCGTCGCCGTTATACAGTCTGCAGAAGTAGTTTTTCCATATTCTCAGCACCGACTGTGATTCTACTACGAGGTTTCCATTTTCATCTCTACAGGTTTCTGTACGGGTATTACTGCTCTGACACGTTCTTTTTACCTTTTGGTAAAACTTCCGTACATTGTTCCTGGAGTATAAACTCTCGATATTCTCAAACGCGCGCTTCTCATGCTCTTTCTTCTTCTTTTGGAGAAGCCGATGTTCTTCCCGTCTCTTTTGCTCGTAGAGCTCACGAGCAGCTCTCGTCTTCCTTTGCAGCGCCGCTTTGTATGCCTCTTGTTTTGCTGCATGCACTCGCCGGCATTCTTCGTCAAACCAGGGGTTTCGCGGTGGTGGGCGAGCGAGACCCAGCACATCAGTCGCGGCGTTTCTGATGGCATGTTGGCAGCGTTGCCACTGGTCTTCGGTACTTGATGCTGGCGGCATAGGGGTGATTGAGAGATTTCGGGATACGCGTTCAGCGAAGAGTCTGGCGGTCTCTTGCGATTGTAGCTTTTCGACGTTAAATTTTCTCACAGTAGTTCTTCTTTGTTGCTCAGATTGGGATATCCGCATTCGTACCTTGGCTACAACAAGGTAATGATCCGAGTCTATGTTGGCCGCTCGAAAGGTCCGGACATCCAGAATACTGGAGGCATGCCTCGCGTCGACCGCAATATGATCAATTTGGTTGATCGTTACATGATCATTATACCGCCATGTCTGCTTGAGATGAGGAAACCATGTGCTTGCTATGGTGACATTTCGCTCCACAGCGAAATCAATTAGCCTTAGTCCGTTATCAGACGTGGTGTCGTGTAGGCTATGCTTACCTACTGCTCTACCAAAGACGTCCTCCTTTCCTATTTTGGCGTTAAAATCGCCCAATACGATTTTAACGTCGTATTTAGGACATTGCTCGTATGTTTTGTCGAGGAGCTCGTAGAAACATTCTTTGGTGGCAGGGTCCTTTTCTTCCGTGGGGGCATGAACACATATTAGGCTTATGTTAGCGAATTTAGCCTTGATCCGGATGGTCATAATACGCTCGCTTACGTGTCGAAAGCTTAAGACTTCTTGCCTAAGTCTGCCGCGTATGACAAATCCGCATCCGAATAAGCGTTGCCTGTTGCCTCTGTAGCAATCACCGTAGTAGATGTCACAGTTTTGTATCCTCTTTTTGCCCGGCCCATCCCATCGCACTTCCTGGATGGCGGTAATATCTGCTTTATAGCAGTCTAGGGCCTCTGCTAGTTGTTCGGCTGCACGTGGTCTGTAAAGGGACAGAACATTCCACGTACAGACCCGAAGGTCGTTGTCCTTATTTCGTTTGCTGGGGTCGTCATTAGTTGAGTCATCCTTATCCGAGGCTTTTGGTTGTTTCGGAACCATGAGTTTTTTACGCGGTAGGGAAGTTACCCCGACGGCACAACCCCCAACCTGGAGGGCCAGTTCCTTAATTATTCCCCTAGGACGAGGGGCCGGGTACACCGGTGCCAGTAGTCCACTACGGGAGTATGAGCGCTGCCGTTGGCCCATTAAGGGCTCCTCCGCCACCATCTCTATTCCAATGTCCTGACCAAACATTGTAAATTCCTTACCGACCTGTGATCCGAATACGTCGAAGCAGCTCGCGCAAGGTATTCACTAAGTTCAACCTAACTGGAACTATAGACGCCACCGTTGACTCCGTCTAGGGAATTCGTCCGCTGCCGCCTGGAACAGGAAGAAGTGCTCTAGTGAAAAAGCACTCTTCCCCCCCTCTCTCATCTGCTGCCACCAAGAATCCGCCAAACGGGGTTGGTTACCCATTTCTTGAATTAAGGTACTAGGCACCCGGCTGTCACCGCGTGGAGGTTGAGAGTAGGAGTTGGTAGGCTTCAGCTGAGTGAAAACACTTGTGTTTTCATATGATCGCATGCACTAGCTTTGATCCGTCCATGTAAATTCTTAGCCAGTCTGTTTCTGGGTAGTGTTCGTTGAGTTGTTTGACTGTGCACTGTTTGAATTCTTCTTTCTGGTATTCGGCGTTTTTCTTTACGTTGTCTATTTTCGTTTTGTTTTCGGTTGTTCGAAATTCGATAGGATTTACTTGTGGGATTTTTGGGTCATCTTTCCAGTTGAGTTGAAGTTGTTCACATAATTGGTTGGTTTTGTGTGTAAAAGACGGATGAGTTTTCAGCTTATTTGCCACAGGTTGGAATTCCGTTATTTGATAACTCCTTGGGAGTGAAGTTGTTTTTGCTGAGGAAGCAAGCTCTTTTCTCAATCTCATTGGTCACTGTTGTGTTGTTTGTATTGTATATAGTCTTAGAACGTGGGAGTTTGCTGTTTTTACCGCGCCTATAACGATCCGCAGCATTTTGTTCTGTAATAATAAGTTCTTTATTTTCAAATAATATTTTACAAAAAAATACTTCTGCCCCAAAATTATATGTTACATAGCATTAAAGAACATACGACATGGATCGAATCGTCTGTCGGTAGAGAACCTTGTTTACTTTTAATTCATTCTAGTGTAATTTAATCAAATTCTTCTGTTATTAGCTTTCTATACTTTAAACCGGAAGTTATATAGTTAACATTTTTCCAATTTTCATCTAAGCCTCCATTTAAAATATTAATTAATTCCTCTTCTGAGAGCATATTATGTATTATTAAAGTATTTGCATCTGAATTCCCTAAGCACAGGACATCTGCCCATAAAATGCTGGATTGTTTCTTCTTCCCTTAAATCTCAGAGCGTGCGCAGTCTTGTACCCCCAATTTTAAAGCTTTTTCCATTTAGGCGAATAAGATACACAAGCGCTTTAATAATTCAGCTAATATATCTTTGCAGGCTGTTGTCGTTGCAATATGCGTTGCCTTTACTAAAATCTTTGGCTTTTGATACATACGTTGCTTCAGATTTCCACTATGCTATGCATTTACTGTGCCACTCGTTTTGGGTAAGGTGTTTATCATCCCAGTTTAGGCAAAAGTCTGACCCCAACTTTTGAAGCTATTTCAACCAAAATAACTTTTTAGTCTATATCATCTTCGAAAATTTATGTGGAATCCTCTCTACATCGTATTCAAAAAGCGTCTGCAATATAACGCATATGTGGATTCAATGTATAAATATGGCCTTCTTCCGCTCCAGGTTCTTACGCTCTCACATAGTTTGAAGTAAACTCAGGCAATTTTAATATACGTTTTATAAAATATCGTTGCAGTTTATCGAGACAAGAATACCCCATATTTGCGCTACATATGTTAGTACTGCTCTGCAGGCAGCTAGAAACAACTTTCATTTCGATCTAAGCGTGACCTCTTTCTTTCTAAAGAAGTATTTCCATGTAGCATTTATGCTTGCTTTAGCTGCAGAGTTTCTGCTATTAACATTCTTTGAAAAAGATATTCCTGATGTTAGTATTATTCCTAAGTACTTATACTCACCACCAATTTTCACTGGCTCACCTTTGTATTAACTTCCACACCCCAGGTATCGCAGTATGTAACTAATTAATTTATCATCCTTTGCAAAGTTTTGACACCATCGGCCAAAATCACAATATCATCGGCATACACCAGTAGCCTTATGTTTAGCGAACCTAAATACAGTCCTCCCCCAGATGTTCATGCAGATCATTTAGATACAACGCAAAAAGTAATGGTGATAGCAGGCATCCTTGTTTCACGCCGGTGTTTGTTTCAAAAGAGTTTGAGAGTTCACATCCAGTCCACATCACTGAGTTTGTGTTTTTATATACACTTTGTAAAAAACCAATTATTTTTGAAGACACTCCCATTTCAAGTTTGTACATTAGGAGCTTTCTTGGCGCTTTGTCGAACGCCGCCTTGAAATCTACAAAAAACGCATACACTTTTTTGTTTTCTGCGAATTTTGGTTCGATTATTGCCGTTAGGTTGTAGATGTTATCTGTTGTCGAGTACTGTTTGCGAAATCCAGCTTGGTATTCGTTTAGTTTCCTATGTTCTTCAACCCATACTGACAACCGGTAGTTTATAATACCCATCATGATTTTGGCTAAGGTTGATTAGCATCTCCCTTTTTAAATATTTTTAAATATAGGAAACACAATGCTTACGCCAACGGTCTCATCTGCACTGCTTCTATTTAGGGCCAGGTCATACGCTGAAGCTATCTTTGTTATGAACTCATCCGAGGCGTTGATAAAAAATTCATAAGGTATTCTGTCAACACCCGTTGCTTTGTTCAGTTTCACCTTAGATAACAAGCACTTAATTTCTGATGTTGTCATTGGTCGATCTAGGTCTTCATCTAGATTCAGTCTTGGGGTGCACATTATGTCTACAACATTTTTGGATGGGTTTAAAAGCGACTTGAAGTAGCTCATGAACTCTTGCAGCGTTCTGTCAACTGTTGTGTTTATTTTGGGGAGTTGCTTGTCGTTGCTTTTTTCATAAGAGTTAAGTTTATGCGTTTGTGTGTATTAATTCAGTTTTTTTTTCGGCACACTGGTTATCGTCATGTATTTCCTTGTTGTTATGTTGCAGTGGTGGTTTTTTCTGCATTGCCTTCGTTTGATATTTTTTTAATGTACTTATATACAGTGTACTCTCTCATAAGCGGACACCGACGTTTCTGAGAAAACTGTCCGCTTAAGAGAGGTGTCCGCTTATGAGAAAATAAACAAAATTAAGAACCTTAAAAAAAATCGCATTGGCCATATGTTTTTTATGTTGTTTTATTTATTAAATTAATGTTAATGCCATATTTTGGACGCTTACAAGAAATAAACAAAAACAAAGGGATACAAATTCATTGTTAGGAATTGAAAATCAATGTTCACAATAACATTTATACAAAAATTGTAAAAGAAAATACATTTGTTTGCACATAAAAATCGGATATTTTTGTTTGGTGCACGTTTTTATTACTTGCTGTCATATTTTCAAAATGCATCTGTACATCTCTTTACATCTCAAATGCTTTTAAATCATTTTTTTTTAAAGGAAAATTCTCTTAGTCTCTTTGTTTCATGATGGGCTTCTTCGTCAGATTTTATTGGGTCATATATGTACATTTAAATCGTTGTTTGTTTCATCATTCATCCGATTCAATTTCGTGGATTTCAGCTTCATACAGACTTTCAATGTCAAAGCTCTCCAGAGTTTCATCTTTGTTAATTATGCTGTCATTCATGCTAACATATTCTTGAAAACTTACATTAGCGTTTGCAATAGCCCTAGGCATTATGTTTGACGTTCCGTAGATAATGGACAATGGCAATTCGTACTCCGCCAACCAATCGTCGTTGTCAAGTTGGACATTGCGTACAGTTTTGTATGGTTGTAGCACTTACTTGATTCCACGCTTTTTCTAAAAAACAATTCTAATCCAATTAATTTATTGATTACGTTAAATTTGTGGCAAAGGAAGCAGAATCCATCATTAGCAAAATTTTTTTTAGCATCAGGGATCGATAATTCATTTTTAAGTTTTTTATGATGCCTTGGTCAAAAAAAACGCTTTATTTCTATTTTGTTCGCCTAAGAGAGAGCGAAACTTTATTGCGGTTATGAAATTTGGTGTCCGCGTCCGGTTATAAGAGAGTCCGCTTGTGAGAGATTTATTACTATGAAAAACCATATACAGTGGACTCTCCCTAAGTCGAACTCTCCCTAAGTCGAACTCTCCCTAAGTCGAACTCTCCCTAAGTCGAATTTCTCTCTAACTCGAATTTGTTCGCCATATTTTAGCATTCCCCTCAATTTTCCATACAAAAGCATCCTCTAAGTCAAACTCCCTCTAAGTCGAAACTCCCTCTAACTCGAACAAATCATGGTATCCCGTGAAAATTCGACTTAGGGGGAGTCCACTGTATTTGTTTCCGTTCATTGAAATCTGTCCGGTTATGAGGGGTGTCCGCTTATGAGGGGTGTCCGTAAGGAGAGAGTATACTGTATTTTGTTGGAGTTGTCATATCGATTGGCTTATAAATTCATGAAAGCTTAACCTTTTCTCTATGTTGATTTGTTGTCTAAGTTTTGCAGTTCTGTGTCGCCATTCTGTTATATGTATCTTCTTGTTTTTTTTGTTGTTTCGGTTATGTTTCTGGCTTCATTTCGTTCCTTCTTAAGTTCTTGAAGTTGTTGGTTCCAGAAGGGTCTGTACGTTCTTATTCTGCCTCTAGGTATTGCTTTTTTTGGCACTACATAGTATTATATTATTTACTTTGTCCAGCATGGTTGACGTTATCGCTAGGTTTAACAAGTTTTGTCTGGAGATTTCTTCTTCTATGATATATTATCTGTAAAGATGTTCCATTTGGCTTTCTTGAAGTTCCACGACGTTTTCTGAACTGGCTTAGTACGATTGCTCTGCTTCTGGATTGTTAGAATGACTGGTCGCTCCCTGGATCTTCGATTACTTCTATTTTAGTGAAGGGCAGTAATGGTAATGCTACTATTGTGCTAGGTCAGGGTTGGTGGTATTGCCGTTGTAATGTATGAAGGTCCTTGTGTCGTTATTGTTGAATACCATGTCAAAGGCATTTGCGTCCAAGAATTCCTTAACCACTAATCTGCTTTGTTGTTGTATTGGCACCCCCACCGTGGAAAGGCAGCGGTCACAGGGAACTTTATCCCTCGTTCAATAATAGCAATCAAGACCTAAATGAAAACAATGAACATTTTGCAAAAACTTGAGAACATTTCGAAAACGAATCTACGAAAAGCACTATATACAGACCAGCCAAACACTATCATACACAATCCAACCTTCTGCCGCTCTTATTGAAAGCCCTTAAACATGGTAGAACCATGTCCCCATAGCAAAACCCAATAAAGACAGCTGTAAAGTGTCCGGTTACCGCCCAATATCCCTTCTCCCCTGCTCAGGTAAACGATAGTGCATTTCAATGTGAGAGCATTTATTCGCGTTCCCAATGAGATAGCTCTATCTTTATCTGTCGAGTAGGTAAACCACAGAAAGATTCAGGTACAATAAGAGGAGATTGGGCACTTCGTCTAGCAACCTTATCAGCAGCTTCGTTACCAAGGATGCCTTTGTGTCCAGCGACCCAAATAAGCGTGATTTTATTGCGTGCAGAAAGCTGCAAGAGAGTCTGGAGACAGATCCAAAACAGCTTGGACTCAAAGTTGAAGGACATGGAATCTTCGGAAGTTTTTTCTTATGCATTCACTGACACGATAGCTTAAACCTCAGCTTGGAAGATTGTTGTGGATTGACCTAGTAGTGTAAAGAGTTTGTAATTGGGGCCAAAATACGAGCTTCTGCCCCGTTCGACATTTTCGAACCGTCAATGTACCAATTGAGTTGAGGTGTTGTTTGAGGGATTCGAAGATAATCCCAATAGCTGCGGTCCGGGATGCAGGGGTGGTTGAAATGAATTCTTTTTGCCATGAAGTCCGAAGTGCGTACTGCTGGTGCATTGTTGCATAAAAGTTGAAGCTTTAGTGCACTGGCAGCCACAGTCTTTATAATAATTATGTGTACGGATGGAAGGTTTAAGAGAACCTCCAGCGCAGGTGTTGGACAGATGCGCGTTGCACCCGTATAATACTTACACAGGCTAGTCTTTGCAACCTCTGGAGAGCAGAGCGGGTAACGGTTTGATTTACTTTCTCCCCCTAGCGAAGCGTAGGCTATTATCGGGGTGACGATTGTAAGATAGGTCCAGTGATTTGATAATTTGGTAAAATAAATCGAGGATTCTAAAAATAAAGCAAACACAAATGACTTGACACATAATTGTAGAACAAATAGATGATATCTCTTATAATGCTGAGAACTTACAAACCACATGGCCCGTAACAATATCCTAGTCGCCTGGGTATAAGAGGCTCCTCCTTCCAACTTTTGTCGAGTATCCAGCGGAACATAAACATAGTTTTAACAAACTGTACCATTTCGACCCTAAATATAATTTCAAACCAAATCAGCAACGGTCTAAACCAACGGCTCTTTTTGCACGTACCACTCATGTACATTGCGGTTCAGTCATCTACCACAGAATTATTTATTATTTTTCTTTTCTCATTCTTCTTCTGTCACTTTGACAAATCTGTGATATGGTATAAATATAAATTCCGAAGTGTTGTGGATCTTGAGAAGCTCTGCGTACCACAAGCGGTACGCGTACCAATTTGAGAATCGTTGGCCTAAACCATAGACAACCATGCCGTAGGGCAGTCATCGTACCATGTCACAATGGGCGGTTCCACAGGCGGATCAGAAGAAATGCAGTGAAGTGGGAGGGTTAGAAGAAGAAGACGAAGAAGGATGACCTGGCCACGATGCTCAATGAAATACTGAAGTCCTCGCTGCCCAACTCCAACAAACGATGGTTGGCTAACTATTTATGCGGCCGGTAAACTTATGTGGAATTTCGGAATAGAAGCTCAGTGTAGAAAAGTGAAACAGGGAGTGTCCCCTCACACATACAGTTTAACTTATCTCTACCACCTAAAGATATAAACCATGCATCGTATACAGAAGACATTTGAGATGGCTATGACATGTAGAGCGAATGGACACCAACGCTCCGGCCCGCAGAATCTTCGAATCTAACCGGGAGGGAGGGCGTAGTAGAGGGCCTCCTCGCCGTAAGTGGCGCGCACAAAATCAAGGGGACCTCGACCAACTTGGAGTGCGCAACTGGAGGCAATTAGCTAAAGACCGAGATAAATGGAGATGCTTGTTGGTTGAGTCCCAGGTTCACCCCGAACTGTACCGCCACCTAAGTAAGTAAATATGCGGCAGCGCTTGGTAAATCACCTACCATCTTCCAAGCAGAAGTCCATGCGATAGAACTTTGCATTTGGGAATGCCTGCGGAGAAACACTACCGGAAACTGCATCTTTATCTACTCAGACAGCCAGGCAGCGCTAAGGGCTCTTAATTCCTATACGGTAGGGTCAAAGCTCGTGTGGGAATGTCTCGATCTCCTTGATAACCTCGAATCCACAAAACAGGTTACTGTAGCATGGAATCCTGGACACGAAGTTTTTGAGGGGATCCAACGAGCAGACTGTCTGGGGAAGAGAGGCACTGTGCTTCCACTCATCGGCCCTGAACCCTACTTCGGGGTACCATCGAGTGATATCCACTCCCCAGTAACAAAATGGGAAGCTAAAGGACTTGCGGTACACTGGGCCAACCAAAAGGGCCTAAACAAGCGAAGAAATTCATAAACCCCAACAGAAATAGAGCTAGCAAGCTACTTGAACTAAGCAAAGACGACTTGCGAACTGTAACGAGCTACCTAACCGGACACTGTCCACTCAGGTATCATCTAAATAAAATGAAACTTTTAGATACGGTCATGTGCAGACTCTGCGGGGAACAAAAAGAAACAACAGAACACACACTTTTTGAATGCCCAGTGGCCGCAAAGAAACGACTACTCCATCTAACGCGGGTCTCGATGGGCCCAGCGGATACCTGGAACATGGAACCCAAGACATTATTGAGGTTTATCAAGAGCCTTCATTTTTAATTCTGGGTTAACCAGAATTGGGCCAGTGCACTTGGGCCCCAACCATCAAAGGACGTCCTTTGACTTAAATGTTTGGACGTCAATGAGGCGTTCAGTCGAAAATTTAAAAATGTTGATGCTTCAAATCTACCTCCATGCCAATCGGAACTACATCAGCAACTATTAAGATCATAATACATTTGCGGCCTATGGAAAAATGCTCATTTGAAAAATCCAACTGAATAGACCTTTTCGCCTGCTTGTCAAAATTATGACGTTTAAGTGACAAACCACTTTTGGTAGCCAAACGTTTTTCTTTTTTTTGTGTTGTTTTGCGCGCGGAATAAGTTGAAAGGGAGAAAATTCTTCCAAAACACGATATTTCAAGAATATTTTTGCATTTGGTGCGTGTAAATATTAATAGGGCATCAACCTACCTTTTTTTTCCATACGAAAAATAAATACTTGTAAAATGCCGGCAAAGTGCTGTGTTGTGAGCTGTAGCAATCGGCATGATAAGGGCACCGACAATATACAAGCCGCCTCGGCTCTACTCAAATCCGCAGTGGACTGGTACAAGAAGAACAACGTAAGTTGGATCCATTGCTGACTTCCCCGACCGCTTACACTCGTTAATTTCAGGGCAGCAGCTCCGATTTATCAGACATGTGGCACCAAGCCGTTGAATTCTATTTGCGAGGCGGTGACACAGACACTGCTGCAAGTTCTCTCGAGGAGCTCCTTAAGTTGCTCATTATGCTCATATCAATCCGGAGAAGGTCCTCGAAGTCAACAAGAAACTACCGGCACTTGAAAAACTGACTACAACTTCCGAAATAGACGCCTTGGAGGCAGCAAACTGGGTCATGAGTATCAAGGCGGCCAAGATGTCTGCCGATGCCAAGATCGAACAATCACCAAGCACGCCCGGAGTTGTGCAGAAGAAAAAGAAAACCAATCGCTAGAGGAAGGATAAGTTGCCGAAGAATTACAACGCTGAAGTGCCACACGATCCAGAACGCTGGCTGCCCAACTATGAGAGAACTGGTTTCAAAAAGATGAGGGATCGCAGGGCGAAGGATATCATCAAGGGTTCGCAGGGAATGTCCACTGGAGCTGCAGATCAATAGTTAGTTCGTTTTTTCATAAACCCATCGTTCAGATTCGTTAACTTATTTCTCCTTTCAGTGACATGTCGAAGGCTCGGAATCTAAGTAAGAACTCTCCGGTTACTCCGGTGTACCAAGAGGTTATACCTGGACCCCGTCAGCAGCACCGTAAAGTCGGACTCAACAAAAAGAAGAAGGGAAGGCACTAAATCATCTTTTATACAAAAAACATTAAAAAGTTGACTTGCATTCTTAGAAAGTCTGAGTTTTATTGTTATCTGTTTGGATACTCTCCAGCTCTTTGGTTGAGCTTATGTGAAAAAAAAATGCAAGTGGATCTGTATTCTTACATAAATCTACTTTTATTGGGCTATCTGCTCAATAATAACCGGTGAGGGTTGAGTTGTCACGTCCTTGTTTTCCCTTGCATTGTACGAATGCTTCTTGAGAGTGTCTAACCACTCCAACATTGACTGGTCCTTCTGTTCCGTCGCATAAATGTTGGAATACATGCACTTCTCGACGTTTTCCTCAATCTCCGGTTCGAATTCTTCCCAAGTGAGTGGTTTATGGATACCATCCTCACCATAACGTATGGATACCATCCTGACCTCATTGTGTAACAAACCCAATCCGGGCGCCATCGGCAGATCCAACTGTTCCTCTGTAACCGCCCGAGCAATTGTCGCATTCCTCTATGATACCCGTGACCACTGCAATGGCTACGCCGACCATTTTTCTAATCTGATGGAGCGTGAAACTCTTGCCTTTCACCTTGAGCGTAAGAAATTCAATGCCCTGCGGGCTGAGGAATGGTTCACCGCTTGTGAAGCGCTTCGCCGAGGGATCCAAGAAGTTTCTGTAATGGAGAGGGAGCTAAGTTTACCAGAAATTGCTGCTAATTCCTAGTTAACTCACTTCTTGCTCGTGAAGTTGTGATAGTTCTTTGTGCCCTCGTAGAGTTTCAAAGTTGAGTTGACCTTCTCCAGTAAATCGGTGGGTATACGACAGGTCTCCATGTTCAGCTCTTTGCTGATCCTTGCTGATGATCCCCAAATACCACCGAAGGCAGAGTATGTGTATGTCCTAGCATTACACTTGTTCTTTGCATTGGCCACCAAAACACTTTGACAGCATAGACGTCAAACCGCGAAAAGGTCTATTGCTTCCATCTGAGTATGGATGGACCGAAATTGACGGAAGGTATGAATTGTGTTGGTGTGAAGGCGAGCAGTCACCACCTTTGGTTAACGACGTTATAATTCAACCAGACAATTTGGATGAGAATATCAATGTCTCAGGTAATTTACAATGAACTCATTTTTGCTATATAAAATAATCGCAAATTGTTATTGAATTAATTTGACAGGTTATGAAAAGAATGAGGATGATGATGACGATGAAAGCATTCCTGATGTTCCATTTCTCAATTACGATGAGGATAGTCCAATAGCACAAAACTATTCTTAGAAGAATATGTGTGAAAGTACATATAAAAACGATTTCTTTGAAAAGAAGCATTTTCTCAGTTGTTTTTATTTTTTTACTAATAAAAATTAATTACATTATTGTGTCTGACATTGGCAGACAGGGTCTGCCTTTTTGATTACAGGATTATAATGGCATTTTAAAAATTTTAACATTTTTCCCAACCTTAATGAAATGACGTAATTTATCCCTTATTTTCTCGACCTTCCCCGCAGTCTGCCACAATCTTCGTACCACCCAAACTGTCTGCCTTTTTGATATGTTACTTAAAACATTATTTAGCGTCATCAAACCAAAAATCAGCTTTAATAAAATCACGTTTTTGTTCTAATATTTTTTAATCCTTTAGTCCCCTACCGACAGCCTACCCACCAACGTGTAAGTGGCAGACAATGCATTTAATGTTTATTTATACTCAGACAATGATACCAACCATTTTCTTAATGAAATGACGTTGCCATTTTTGTCGCTGGCTCTTAGACTATATTTCGTACCTAGAGCAATGAACATCCTCAACCGCGTTGCCATTCATAAACAAAGATTTTGTCATTGATTTGCAATCTATCGCTTTTAACTAAGATCTTGTTTACTACGTTAAGTGTTTTGCAATTTGTTTTTTCAAGTGGCGGCTGATAAGTTCGTAGCCTAAAGCATTAAGTGATTAAAAAGTTTTATTTCTCGATATGATCTCCCTCTAGTGAAATGCATTTCTCACATCGGGCATATAGTGACTTAATATCACCGAAAAAATATTCTTTTTCTTTGCATTCAAAATGACTTTCTACGGCCGCCTTAATTTCGTTTTCATCTGTAGGGTAGGTGGTCTATCATTGGAAAACCTGTGGCCGTGTGAAAATTTGCCTCATATTGGCCATTCATCGTACTCCCCTTTGGCAGGTAATCAATCAGCAAAACTTCGAAATCGACTTTTCCACCTTGAAGTTTTTCGGCGACATCTCCCCTTTTTCCATCCACTGCATAGATTCTTGTTTGGATTCCGGATCGTATTGGCGAACCCAAGTCTCATCTACAGTTACGATTTAGTTGCAAATTTCATCGAGATTGTCCCCGGCTAACTCCAAAAAATCTTTGCACCACTCATAATTATACTCGTAAACAGTGCGTCTTCGAGCTTGTTTGCTCACGGTGAATTATGGTACCCATTCCCTTCATTGTGTAGATCATTGCCATTCTTTTAAAGACAAATTCGATTTTGATAGGAATTTGAAAAGCCAAATCCGATGGATTTGTTTATGAGTACCGTGGCAAATGCATTATCGATTATTAACGATTCTACTTGCTTCTCAATAACATCTAGTCTGTATTAAGGAGTCATTGAGAAAAAGAAAGAAGAACAGTCCGAAGGAGCGCAGATAATAAATCAATACAGATGTCTTATTCATATGGTAAGAAATGAGCAGGGATAGGATTTTGCTAACTTTGCCTCTTTTTTTTTGCTTAATCGGAAGACAGTATCGACTTTACACAAACACGTTTCATGTCCTCCTGATTCCAAATATATGCATTTTATTTTGCTTTTTTTTTGCCTTTTTATATCATTATTGCCTTTTTTTGCCTTTTTTTGTCGTTGTTGCCTTTTTCTGCCTTTTTTGCCTATTTTGCTTTTTTCTCAAAGTTTGTTCGCTAAAAAAGTTGTAAAAAAATGCCCGTTTGCATGTATGTATATCTGTGCAAACATGTTTCTTACTCACACTACGTAATACGCATATCTAAATTCCTAGACGCATTCAAATTTAAAACGTCTAGTCTGTGGGGAGAGTCAACATGCAAATATGTACATGACCACTTACTGTGTATAACTATATTACAAATTTCTTGCTTGTATACAATAAATATTATGCGGATTATTTTGCTCGGATTAAAAAAATCGTCAGCGTTCTTGAAGACGATGCAAGCTGTGTTGTGTTTGCAAAGGAATTGGTTAAAGATGAAGCAGTGCAGTGCAAAGTCAAATTTAGGTTTTTAGTCAACCCAAAAAATCGAACTTTCGAAGACTTACAAAAAACAGGTATTTTTGAGAGTCTGTACTTATATTTTTAGCTAGCATTATTCAAGGAACATCAATTGGCGAAGTCTTGCCGGTTTTAAAGAACATTCAGCAAAACTTGAAAAAAGCAAAAGGGCCGATTGCAAAGGAAGTCCTGAAGAAGTTTACTGCCGTTTTCAATGCAAATACGGGACTGAAAACTATTGAGCAGATAAATTCTGTAATGAACGGCGACTTGGATTCCAAACTTCCAGAAAATATTGATGTTAATAATGTTGAAAGCTTTAAATGGGCTCCACTCGTTTCAGCTGAAGTAGAAAGGTCATTTAGTTCATTAAAGGCGCTTCTAAGAAACAATCGGAGAAGATTATTACCAGAAAATTTCAAAAAAGCTCTTGGTAGTTCAATGCTACTATAACTAAATGTGCATTTACTTTCCTTTTCTTATTTTTTAATAAATGCCTTTTTTTGCCTTTTCAATTGTTTTGTTTTGCCTTTTTTTACTTTTTTATGTCAACAAAATCCTAACCCTGGAAATGAGGTATGAAAACGATATCCACTGAAAAGAAAGCTTCTTAAAAAGGGACCACAAATCTATTTTTTCTCTCTCTCTCTTCTGCTCCATCAAACCACATGAAAAAAACCAGAAAGCTTTTTTTCCTCCTCTCTCCTCACTCCACTATGTCACTCACAACGTTGTTTTGCTTACCTCTGCTGCAAAAAAGGAGAACATGTTGTTTTGATTATCTTATTTTAACTTGCTGGTGCGACTGCGGAGTGCTGACGCCGGCACGGTGACTAGGGTGGATATCGTTGATGTCCATATGTCGTATACGTGTGAAGCTGACTGTGTGTATGTATGCTTGTAATTTTGTTTTTATCTTGATGTGCAGATTATCGGCATCCGTTGGCATGTTATTTTAATGAACGGCCACTGCGCAAAATGAATCACCCTATCGGAAGATGTTATAATTTTTGCAAATGGCGTCGTACGTCAATCATATTTGAGATTTGTGAACTAGACAGCTGCAGTATATCTACAAACAGACAAGCGATGGAGGTTGTAAACGTCCAAATAAAGATTTTCATCACTCAAAATCATTTTGTTTTTTATTTAGTAAAAAAGTAATTCAAAAACAAAATTGGATGATTAATTTTGCGCCACCTTGTACCTACATTGTATGCACATGCGCAAATTTGTTTGTAGTTTCAAAATTTGACCTGAGATAATGAGGACAAAGTTGAACCAGTTCTACTTGTGTAGTACATGTTTCTTCCTGGACGCACTTACCACCCATCTTTAACAAATGCGCGCTTAACTTATGTACCAACAGTGGCCATATATTAAATCGAACATGTGAACATGTGATATAGGATCATTACACCAAATATGAAAAGTATTTTGGGAGATTCAAACTACAGTGGAAAGCAGGATGAACAAATATCAAGAGGAGCGGAGCAATAGGCGGATGACCTTATGGTTATAAACTAGACTTAAGTAAAAGGAATACGGATATAAGAGTACAATTTGAAGAAATTAATCAGGGTTATCGTGAATAAATTTTTCCCCCGAACAAAACATAGGTATCTTAAAAAAAGAGAAAAATATATTGGTATCATGATTGGCAATTCAGGAGCATTTTTAACGCAATCGCCGTGCTTTATTTTTCCCTGATGAATTTTTTCCATATTTTTGAAGATACCTAATTTTTGTTCGGGGGCAAAATTCTGAGGGAAAACTTATTCCCGATAACCCTGAATGATTTAATCGTGTTGAAAATAAAATCTCAGTAGAGTTTTTGACTTAATACCAGCGGAAATTGGGAAGATTATTTTTATTAAGTCATTAAACGAAAGAAAATATGGCACAAAAAGTATCTTAATGAGGGATATGAACATTCGAATTGGACAGATGTCACAAGTGCTAGGAGACAGTTTATTTTCGGATTATATTACACAAGCCAGGGCAAATCGCTCAAAAATCCTTGTAGGGGGTTTAACATTTTTATATTTCAAAAATTACAAAGAGAGCGTCGGGAGAGAAGAATACATCGCAAACAAAGAGCGGGTAACCAAAACATTTTGGTTTTTTTTTGTGCAATCGTTCATTCTCAGATCGTGATTGTGCATTATTAAATAGACAGTGCAATGTGTGTGGGTGAAATGCTACCACAATTTTTTGGTTGGTCTGTCATAGTGTTAAATCGCCCAAAAATGCTGGGCGATGTGACATTTTTTAGATTTGGGGGATTTGTTGTTGGGCGATTTGGCGAACCCCACAGGCGGATCAGTAGAAATGAGGGGAATTGGAAGGGTTATGATCCCTTGTTTTCGGATCATAACCTCGCCGAAATAGGAAGAAGAAAAAGAAGATATGACGCATTCTCGCCTAAATACCCGAAACACAAAATCTGCAAAATCACTTTTTTGGGTATTTCGACATCATGTTAAATCGGCCAAAAAATAAAAATCTCAAATCGTCCAGTTTTTTGGGCGATTTGGCACAGGGCCGTTTCAAATACCTAGGAATGATCTTCACCCTAAGACTGTCTTTTATAAAACAACTAAACGAAAGGGAATGTAAAACGGAAAATAGTGTGAACTCACAGTATGGAATAATTTCATGTCTAACAAAAGTCTTAAACTATCAACGAAGTACAGCTAGTTCAGTGCTGCTATAAGATCTTTTTTTTTACGCAGCTGAAATATGGGGGTATATGAATTTCAATTATATAGATAAACTACAACGTTTTTGGATAAAACGTATGTGCAATTTACGCCAAACTCCTCGATACTTCTGTATCTTTTTGGTATGGAATAGAATTAATCGATGAATTATTATACGAGGGTGGGTCAATAAGCCCCTGAAAAATTAAATAAGGAACACTCTTTTCGGCATAAAAACATTTTATTTTTCAACATAGTCTCCTTTTAGCTCGATACACTTCATCTAACGTTTCTCCAATTTTTTGATGCCCTCCAAATAATACGATTTCTCGAGCCCCTCAAAATAAGCGTTTGTTTCAGTGATGACCGCTTCATTCGACCCAAATCTCTTACCTCCGAGCCATTTCTTCATGTTTGGAAACAAGAAAAAGTCGCAGCAGCTCTGCGTAATATGCGCCGGTGATCGTTTTACCCTTTTCAAGGTAATCGATGTGAATAACACCGCGCGCATCCCAAAAAACTCTAGCCATGGTCTTGTTTGCTGACAAACCCGCCTTGGCCTTCTTCGGCTTCGATTCACCAGGAGAAGTCCATTGTTTTGACTGTTCCTTGGTTTCTGGTGTGTTGTGGTGAATCCAGGTTTCATACACGGTTACGAAACGGCGCAAAAACTCAGCCGAATTTTTCTGGAACATCGCCAAACACACTTTTGAAGTTGTCAAACGAATGCGTTTGTTGTCGATTGTGAGCAAACGCGGCATCCATCTTGCGGAAAGCTTTTTCATGTCCAAATATTTATGTAAAATCGAAATCATTGAGCCATGTGATAAGCATGTGGCCTCTTCAAGCTCGCGCACTTTCACTCGCCGATCTTCCATTATCAAACCATTGATTTTGTCGACCATTTCTGGTGTGGTGACCTCAATTGGGCGACCAGAACGTTCGGCGTCACTTGTGCTTGAACGACCGCACCGAAATTGAGTAAACCAGTGGTGAATGGTTCCTATCGATGGTGAAGAGTCCCCATAATATTTGTCAAGCTTTTGTTTGGTTTGAGTGATCGTTTTTTCTCGCAAAAAATAGTGTTTAATGAGCACTCGAAATTCACTTTTTTCCATTTTAACGAAAATGCTCGTAGGCGTCTATATAATAAAATGGCTGCCACAACAAAACTATTTAACAGATCTGTCTGAAAATTTTGGTGCGTTCTTTTGAAAGATGATTCTTGAAAAAATTAAATTAAATTTAAGGTGACGACACAATTTGTGTTAATTTTCAGGGACTTATTGACCCACTCTCGTACCTAATACTTTTAATATTACAAACATATGCATTTAATAGGGCTATATTATACGCTTATGAAATCAATATTTATTTATCCACCAACAGACGACATTAGTCATTGTTTTAAACTTTTTCTTTTAAAGTTCTTATTTTTTCTATTTTTTCTAAAGAAAACTCTTACTAACTTACTTATCTACTTACTTTACTACGATTCCCTATCCCTTTAACTTTATTTGCCAAATCCTACTGGTGGCGACTGTTAAAAAATGACCAACATACGAGTATCTGCATATAAAATTGGGCAATAAAACATTCACAGATTGATTACTCCTTTCAAAAATCCAACAACGAAAATAATTGCCTCATATTTACATACGTGGGCGCCGTGGCGTAAGTGGTTAGTGTGTCGGATCACTGCGCGTGAGGTTCCAAGTTCGAATCCCAAAAAACACCAAAAAGATTTTTTACGGGCCCACCTCTCGCGAGCGTCTGACAAACATCCGACAGTATTGTTGTCACGAAAAAGCTTCTCAAATCGCCGTTCGGGTACGGTATAAACTGTAGATCCCTTCCATTTGTGTGAAAAATATAACGCACACAACATGTATTGTATGTATGCCAAATATTTATTTTTATTTTTTTATTTACATACATGAAAAACTTCCATTCATGGAACATTTTGTGTATACCTTTATATCCATATTACGAGTTTCATTCCGTTTTTTTTTTCGGGATATACATATTTTCCCGAAGCGTATACGCTTTTCATAATTTGTAAATATTTTTGCAAAACTTTAACGCTGGTGGCAGCGCTTAATGTAACCGAAATCTAATACGATAAAATTATTGCTTACAGAAAATTAAGAAAAATAAAGAAATTCTGTTTTTGCAGGAAATCGTTTATAGGGATTTTGTTGATATCTCCGTTGCCGTTGCAACTCCCAAAGGCTTGGTGGTCCCAGTTATTCGCAACGTAGAAAGTATGAATTACGCTGATATTGAAATCGCTATGGCTGCTCTAGGTGATAAGGCTAAAAAAGGTGCAATCGCTGTGGAAGACATGGATGGTGGTACTTTTACAATAAGCAATGGTGGCGTGTTTGGTTCATTAATGGGAACACCCATTATTAATCCCCCCCAGAGTGCTATATTAGGAATGCATGGAATATTCGAGCGACCAGTTGCCCTTAAAGGACAAGTATGGGTGGATCGTATACAATTTAAACTTTTATTATAACATGTTTCCATAAAAGGTACTAATTCGTCCAATGATGTATGTTGCTCTTACATATGATCATCGCTTGATTGATGGACGTGAGGCTGTTATGTTCCTGCGCAAAATCAAAGCGGCTGTGGAAGATCCTCGAATTATGCTAGCAGGTCTTTAAAGCATCACCCTGTATACTGAATTAATAAACTTCAAATAAATGTAAAACTTAAAGAGTAATTTATTAAAATACAGGTTGACACCTCTATTCGATATAATAAACGAAAAAAGGAACCAAATTAAAAGAAGCAGTTTTTTTGATGCACGCTTAATAAGTAAACTATCTTATCCATCAGATTTCCTACACAATTTAATTCCATATTTATTTTCTCTATAATTATTTATATTTACAGATTGTAGAAATAATAAAAAAATATATACATACATTTGAATTAAATATCAAACGAATACATTAATAAAAAATCTTTTAAGAGAAGATTCAAAATACGTTTATTTGTCGACAATATTCGCCCTCAATAATAAACGCTAACTTAAAACAGGTAGTAATAAATGATAACATTCATTCTAAAATATGTGTATTAAAAATAAGTTTTAAAAGCACTTGCGTTTCTTTTTATACATTTTCTTGTACTTGAATTCGAGAAGTGAGAGCGGAAAGAATTTGAAGTGTATCGGCTAATAGTACACATTAACTTGTACATGAAATGACCGTTTTCGCAGATCGGTAACATTGCTAACGTTTTAATATGTAAAAGCGAACAGAACGAAACAGTTGTTGTTTGTAAAATTAAAGTGACAACCCTGATCTTCAAAATCCATTTTTAATTTTTTATTGATCACATTTAACGTTTTCGCGGGCAGCCAACTTGAAATAATAGATAAGAGCCAAATACGGATTTTTTTTAACACAAAACAGCTAAGAGAAATATACAGATGCAGAAAGAAAGAGCGCGAATGGCTTAGCTGGTATTGCCACGTTCGAAGAGGAGATCATTTGAACCCTGTTAAAAAGGCAATATCAATGAATGTTCCAAAGACATCGCGGAGAGGCAGGCCCATAAACGCCTGGATCACACAAATGCGATGACATCGACCTCAGTAACCGAGTGCCGAAAAGCAAATCTTTATTTAAGTAAGCACTTATGAAAACATTGTTCTCATTATTCACTAGTGTTTTAGCAAAATTTTCAAACAAAGTATATTCTTTCCATGACACTTTGACAGATGAATGGAAAAGTTTTTGGAAATATGGAAATCTTTTGGAAAGTCGATATTCCAAGCGATCGTTGTGCATAGTTGCCATCATCACCGCGAGACGAACTGAGTGAATCGCAAATTATACTATTCGCGGCGAAGTGCATAGTTAGCCCCCAGTGTAGACAAGCATCTACCACACAATACTCCATATGTGCCGGCCACATTTGCCTACCCATGAATTTCATTGCCATGGCTGCACACAGAAAATGACTTCATTAGAATTATAGTTGAAGTGGTAGCCTCGCACACATAAAATTAGTTGAAAAAAAGAAAAATGAGTTAGATTTCCGTATATACCCTTTTTTATGACTGTCAGTCCAATCATGAATAAAAATTCTGCGAGACTTTGTTCACTTTTCTCTACTCTCGTATTCTGAATAATATTATGACAGCGGGAATTTTTTCCTTTTTCACTTTCCTCCTATCCTAAACAAACTTCGAAAAAGTGGAAAAAATCCGTAGAAGAAAAGTAGGTATCACGAAATTAAAAAAAAAATCGATTTTTTCTCCAATAATTCAAGCAAGAAATTTGATGAACATTTAAGTTTTTATTTATTAATGAACATTTGAGCAATAATATATAATTAATTTTAAATGCTAAGGTCGAAAACTGTCAACAAAGATCAAGCGAAGATCCCGATAAATCTTATGGACGCTCATCGCGACATTGCTTACGGGTTTTATAGAGGAATCATGGAAGAAGCGATACGCTTTTGAAAGAGGGCAGAAGCAGAACTCAACTCAGCGGGGTCGCCATCAAAATCTATTTGCGAGTGAAAAAAGGTGTGGCCGATAAAAAAATATATACGCCAGGCTAAATTTATTTGTGTTTGGGTTAAACTTATTTGCTGTTAAACTAAATAAATGTGCAAATGCTATATAAAAAAATGTAATCGGCCTGCGTGGACAGCGTTTTCAACTTTACTTGTTATTCTTTCGACAGAATTCGCAAAATGATACTTCATTCTCTTAAGCAACTGATTTCGAAACTGGAGAAATTCGTTCTCCCATATTCGAAGTGAAAATTATTTTCCCGTTGATTCAGAATAGGAAGACTTAAGTCTCGAGAAAAATAAAATTTTCGACCAAAAATTCGCCGGGAATGTTCATTTTATTTTCATTGAACTGTCAAATAAAGTACCAGTTTCCAGTTTTTTCCCCGTGAAACAAGGGAGCGTGAAATGTTGAAAGTTCCCCCGGAATTTTTTTGTTCCCTCGAAATTGTTCCCCCTATCGTGAATTTCTTTCCCGCGGAATCTAAAAATTGTTTTCGAAATTATGTTCGAATATCTTGACAGTTGTCATTCGCGGATTTTTGGTTGTAATCAAAGCTAATATTTAGGAGATTTTTTTAATTTATCTGCTTACAAAAAATAATAAAATTTACATTACTAGCCGGGGAGTAAGACCAATGAGATCAAAATTACCAAAGATTCATAACCAGAAGTGAAATAGATAAGTCCAACCCTTTGAAGTTATCACAGGCGCTGCAACAACATGGTGAGCCAAGGAGCTATGACGTTATTGCAATGGCTGTAGCTCCACCCCTGGGCGAGATTATGTTTTTAGAATGGTTGGTATATATGGTACTCCTCAATTTTTTTTTTTTTTTTGTTTTTCCGAGGTTAGGTGAAAATCTTCAACAAGACACTATGAGGATCGACAGCGCGTGCTCATAGTAGTGTGGGATTCTTACCCACTAAAAAACCTCCCTTCAAAACAGACTTGTTTTTATTTTTACTACAACTAAGTATTCGACTTATCAAGTAGTTTTCGTTTCGCGAAATAATGACGTTTTGCAGGTACCTTCCCATTAGAAGTTCCTGCCAGCTCCGCAGTTTAGACGCGGTTACTTATCGCGCTAGGTCTAAAGGTTTGGTTCTTTGTAGACGGCGCAGTAAATTTCTTTCTTCCAAAAGTTGGAGGACTGTAATATTTACGTGACTTTCTAGTCGACTTCTATGCTTTCTCGCGTAGGTTTGAATTTCGTCTTCGATTGTTTTAATGCCAAGGTCTCTGTGGATATCGCTATTTCTGATATACCATGGCGCATTTACAATACCTCTTAGCACTTTGTTTTCAAAAGTTTGTAAAATTTTAATATTACTTATTTTGGTACAACCCCAGAGTTGTATACCATATGTCCATACAGGCTTTAGCACTTGCTTATATAAAAGCAGTTTGTTATATATATTAAGCTTGGAATATTTTCCAAGTAACCAATACATTTCTCGATATTTGTTATCTAGTTCTTTGCGTTTTTTCTTAACGTGCGTTTTCCATTTCAGCTTTGTATCAAGTGTCATTCCAAGATACTTAGCCTCGTTTGCAAACGGGATTTGAACCGAGTTTGAAAAGATCGGCAAATTATTTATTTTTTTATAAGTAAAATTTACATGAACAGATTTGGTCTCGTTGAGTGCGATTCGCCAAATCTTTGTCCATTCATTTACTCTATTCAAAGCTTCTTGCAGTTTTTCTGTAGTATCTTCGACCGTTTTACCTACTGTCAAGATAGCAGTGTCGTCGGCAAATGTAGCTAGCTCAGTGCCTTCTACTTGCGGTATATCACGAGTGTATAATAGATATAAGACTGGACCAAGAACGCTTCCTTGCGGCACCCCAGCCATTATTTCCTTAAAATCTGAATATTCGTTTCCACATTTGACGCGGAATAGCCTATTCGTAAGGTAGTTCTTCAAAATATTATATAGGTGCTCTGGCAGAACTTGTCGTAATTTAAACTTTAAGCCTTCGTGCCAGACCTTGTCAAAGGCTTGAGAAACGTCAAGGAATACGCTTGAACAAATCTTTTTTTCTTCAAGTGATTTTTCGATTACATGTGTTATTTGATGTACTTGTTCAACTGTAGAATGCTTACTTCTAAATCCGAATTGATGATCAGGGATGAGATGCCCTTCTTCTATAACCGGCTGTATTCGCCTAACCAATATTCTCTCGAACACTTTGGATATAATTGGAAGAAGCGAAATCGGTCTATAAGACGTTTTTTCATTCGGCGGTTTTCCAGGCTTAAGGACCATTATAACTTCGGCGACTTTCCATTGACTGGGAACATATTCTAGTCTAATCGCGGCGTTTATAATGAACAGAAGCTTAATTAGAGCTTTTCTTGGTAGTGCTTTAAGAACCTCTCCCGTAATTAGGTCGTATCCAGGAGCTTTCTTAGGTTTAAGTTTCTTTATTTCTTCCTTAAGTTCGGTAAGCGTTGCATTTCTTATTACGCTATTGTCTATATACGACGTTTTTATATTTTCAATAAGAGCTTGTCCATCAAACGGTTTGAAAGTTTCTTCCAGGTGGGCGGCAAAAACTTGCGCTTTCTCTTTATCATGCCTGGCCCATTCGTCTTGATTTTTCCTAATTGGCGCGGCTTGAATTTGAGGTTTTTTAATACCTTTTATAGCCTTCCAAAGCGAATAGTTAGAATCTTTTTCTGCCGTTAAGCTTTCTAGGTAAGTTTGTATTTCATTATTCTTAAGGTCTTTAATGAATCGTTTTAGTGAGTTGCACAAACGGTTAAGATGTGCTTTATGTTGCGGAGCCCGAGTTTGTTGCCATCTTTTACGCGCTTTTCTCTTCTCCTTAATCATCTCTTTTATTTCCTGCGGATAAATTTTAATGTAACTGGCCGGGGTTCTCTTTAGTTTGGGAGTATTCTTCCACGCGGCATCCTGTAAGATTTCGACGAAGCGATCTACTTCAACTTCAAGTTCATAGGGCGTTTTAAGTGATACGCTCAGCTCAATATTTGCTTCAATATCTTTTTTAAAGCCGTCCCAATTAGTTTTCGCGCCAGTTAATCTGGCCGGTCCTACTTTTTTAATCAAAGCTTCGCTTATCGTCATAATGATTGGAGAATGATCAGAGGAGAGATCAAAGCTTTCTTCAACTTTTATACAGTTGCTAGATATTCCTTTAACAACAAAGAAATCAATCAGATCTGGTATCTTATTTCTATCAGTTGGCCAATATGTTGGTTTACCCGTCGAGTAAAAATCACAACTGAATTGCATACCCGCATTATAAAGCTTTCTACCTTTCTGAGAGGCGTACCTTGAGCCCCAGAAGGGGTGTTTCGCGTTGAAGTCACCACCAATAATAAAATTTGGTTTAAGGAAGTTGAAGATGTTTGTGAAATCATTTTCTTCAAGTTTACATCGCAGTGGACAATATATAGACGAAATGTTGAAAGCAAAATGTCTATTTCTAACGCGTACCGTGCTTACTTGCATTGCTTCTAATTCAATTTTTATTTCCGCTGAGTGTTCGATATTTTCTTTTATAAACAAAGATGATCCGCCTCTGGCTCTTTCCGATGGGTGAAAGGCGTGATATCCGCTATATCCCCTTATCTTAATATTCGATTGCTTTTTCAGATGAGTTTCACAGACCAAGCATATATCAATATCTTTCTCTCGCATAAATATTTCTAACTCGTCGAGTCTTTGTATGAGCCCGTTAGCGTTCCAAGTAAGAATTTTAAGCGTTTCTTTCATATTCTGGTTGAAGTGCGCGTGTTATGAATGTTGTTTTCTAGTGCAACTAGTCTCTCGAAAATGAGTTTATTTGTTTTGCATTGCTCTTCAAGTTTCGCAAGAATTAGGGAAAAAACATTGGATACATGATCTTCTGAACTACCTCTATCACTATTTTTCAATGTCGCAACTTGAGAAGGAGTTTTTACATTAAAGTTTGGACGGTTTCTTGCTTTGATCTCCCGTGAGTTGTCGGTCGTGTACGTACCCTTAACTGTCTTCGCCGCTTGAGCATAAGACTGCACGCCAATATTCGGAGATTTTGCTTCTGTTACCTTATCTCTATTACTTTCGGATTTTTTATCATTAACCGATCTTAAGTTAATATTGACGGACTTTCTATCTTTCGCTGCTTTTTTCGTAGCTATTTTGGGTCTGTTCTTGATTGGTTTCATATTCGGACGCATCGAATTTTTTAGCGTATCGCGGGGTTTTTGAAGCTCTTTCGCCACTTCGCAACCTCGATAGTTCGCAGGATGTTTTCCTTTGCAATTTATACAAGTGGCTGGGGTTTGCTTGTTTAGGTGACACTCTTCCGAGAGATGTTTACCTGCGCATTTGACGCATCGCGGCTCTTTCTGGCAGTAAGTCTGCGTGTGATTGAAGCCTTGACAGCGCTTACACTGCGGGATCGATCTGGAGGTCTTACGCATGGGTTCGATTTTGACCACGATGTTTAGAATAGTCTTGATACCATATATAATATCTTTATTTTCGTCTTTATCAAAACTAAGCATGAATAGTGGAAGACCGCGCTTTACCAATTTTTCATGATCTCCCTCCGACTGTTGCTTCTCCTTCTTGATAATATTGACGGCATCAAGAATTTTAAAGCCTTTGTCTTGAAGGTCGTGCATTACATCTTCTTTAGTGCACGAGGGGTGGAGTCCCCTTGCTACAACACGCAGTGGTCTTTCTAACTTATTTTCATAAGTATACCACTGAATCTTTTCGGCATTCAATTTTTTAGATACTGATCGGTAACCGTCGGCATCATCGACATTGATTTTCCACGTATTGTTTCGCAGAGATGTCACCTTAAACTTCGATGCCACAGTTCCTTTAATGAGGCATTGCATCTTATTATAATCCTTATAATCCGTAATTCCATCGAGGTTTATCGGTGGCGGAGGACGTAATTTCTTTTTTTGTTGCTTTTCTTGCAACTCCTTGCGCTTTTCATCTTTTTGTGGCTCGACTTCCGGTGACGAACCAGCTTTGCGTTTTTTGCTAAGTCGTTTCTTTTCGATCCAATTCGTTTCACGTGTTAGCTCTTCTTCGTCCGTCTGGTATTCGTGACTAGGTGAGCGATGTGGGCTAACTGTATTTTCTTTTTGTAGATACGTGTTTTTTAGGGCATTATTTGGCTCTCCCCAGAATCCGTAGAGCCGACCTCCGAAGAGGGTGGATTTTCCAGTTTACCTGGACTGCCACCTGGGGTATTTAAATCTTTTGTTTTGTTCATTGCATGTTTTTTGTATACGCCATACTCGGTATACGGAGGGTGGATTTTAGTCGCCTCTTACGACAGGCATGCCTACCTCGGGTATATTCTAACCCCTACCCGAAGGGGTACTCCTCATGTGCACTTTCAGTTGGGATGGATCTTTGGAAGGTTCAATATCGCTTCATTTCCCTACCAGAAGACGATAAGTGAACCCTCGATCATCGGATCATCTATCGTGACCTATTTTATTCGGTAAACATTTCACTGATTTACTCATTCAACACATGTATCTATGTATCCTATCCAAAAAGGAAGTTCTGTATTCCTTGAAATAGCCAGTGCCATTTTAGTGTTTTCTATTTTCGGGCAGTTTTAGAAAAAGTGAAGTTAGACTTAATTCAAATAAGTAAATGTTTATTTTAGTATTTTTAAATAAAAGCAATCAAACTTTTTAATTTTAAAATGGCACGTCCTTTGCGGTTGGTGCACATCAAACCCGTGACGTCTCTATTTTCACTTTTCGCTTGAAAAACAACACAATTGGCAAAAAAAAAAAAAGCTAACGCTGTTCATGAATTACTGCTTTTGTTTTTGTTTCCTCCAGCAAATTGATGAGGGAATATTCCGGGGGAAATCGCGTTGAAATTTCGGGGGAAACTTTTTTCACGATACCAATTTTTTCCCTCGTTCGAAATTCATTGCCGATACCTATTTTTCGAAAACGGGAAACATTTCGGGGGAAATTTTATTCACGATAGCCCTGTTTATTTCAAGGAATGGTTTGAATCTTCTTATGAAATATTTATGAACATTTTATAAGCAGACTGTTATAAAATATTTGGCAAACAAAAGTTAATAAAGAGACTAATAGCTGAACTATAATAGGAGAATGGTTTCATACGACCACTTCCGAAACAGTGCGAATACATAGGATTTGTATTGCGTACCCATAATAGCTTTTACCTTCGATTCGTTAAATTTTCGTTCAGAGCGAATGGATTCGCTCGATTTGACAGCAAAACAGCTGTAAATGAAAATAAAATATTTTTTCAATAAGTATTTCCATATGTTATGTGCAATTGAGAAATATTTTGCCCGGAAGAACAAATATTCAGTGAGTAAGTTTAGTATATTACTAGGTTATGTGTAATAGTCACTAATTTAATTTTTATTCCCAGGAATTACAGCAACTACAGAGTTTTCATCCCCATTCGTCGTCGTAGTCGGTGACAAAGTACAACGACTAGCGTTGCCACTTAAATCCAGACCATATGTAGTACATTAGTCAAACAAATGTAGTACGATATGTTTCTTTTATCTTTTTATTGAATTCATTGGATTAAAACATTAACAAAATATAAATAAAAAACGTAAGATAACAAAAATATAATTTTAATTCACAAAACCTACAACAAAAATACATAGTTGTAGTTAAAAACAAATAAAATGCTTTTTCTGAGCTATAGTTTTCATTTGGCAACTTCATTTTGATTCAACATTTACGTACTCACCAACAATAAATTTAAAAATCATACAAAATTTTAATAATTGCGTAGATAGTTCGAAAATGGCATTATCTTGTAATAGCATTTTAGCCAGTAAAATATTGTTAATTGTTTCTTAGCTCGACCTATTCCTCAACTCTTCTTTTATCATATTTAATTGGGAGAATTTCTGCTCAGCAGAAGCACTACTGTGTGGAAGACAACATAAATCTAGCATATAGGCTGTTAACTCTCGAAACATGTATTCTCCTAAATAATTTTTTTTATTAATTCTATCCATAGTGCTAAAATACCGCTATTTTCAGGTCCACATTGCTCATTTAGAAGTTCTAAATTTGCGCTATTACAAGGAAACTGTTTAATTTTTTTTTAAATGGTTGGCTCATTGCCTGTAGCTATCTGCCAAGGATCTAAGTATTTAAGCATTTCCATTTTAGTATTATTAAGGTCAAATCTTTTGAATGAGCTGCTTACATAGCTCTACATATACATTTATAGCGTTTCTTTTTACATTATTTATGCTATTCAAATTGATTTCAGAATTTTGATTATGCATTTCAAATTGTAACAAAATGTAGTATTCTAGAGTAAGGATGTAGTATGTAGTACGTACAAATATGTAGTTAAGTACTACAAAGCAACACCATAGCTTAAATGGCAGGCAAACTGATTTAACAGTTGCTTCCAATTGCTTCCGACTATTATGGGCCACTTGAGCAATTTACAGCTTGGAAGGAAATTTAACGAATAATTATGACATTTGCTTCCGACTATTATAGTTGGGGGTGGCAATGGTGTAGTGGTAACATCGTCAATTGCCACGCTAAAGGTTCATGGTTCAAATCCTGATGTCAGCAAGCATTTATTTATTTCTCATGAAATATACAAAGTCAGTCCGATCATTTGCGAAAGCTTGTGTGAACACTACTGCGAAGGCATAACACTGGCAGTAGCTTGGTCATGTGGCTGGAAAAATTGTTCGCTCTGTTGATGATGATTTGCCCTTGACATCGATTATTGGGAAAAAAGTACTGTGAATCAGAAGCAATGAGAATAGTAACAAAAATCTCCCCATTTATCTGGACGCCACACCCGGAGAATAGCTGAAGCATAAACAACTGAACTTCAAGAACCACTACACCAAAAATCTTTCTCTCTCTCTCTCTCTATCCATCCTTTCCAACGCCCGCACTGTGTGTAAACATGTTAAAGGTATTCATAACCCTTTGAGTGCGCGCAAATTATAAAAAAAAAAAAAAAAAATATACTGTAGCATAGACGCACACTACTGCATGGTTTGTGTACCAAACTAAAAACACTGTGTTCCAAATTGTAACCTGCAATTGTCCAATTAATGCAATGTCCCAATTATTCCAGGATCATCAATTCATCCTAAGCGACATCTAGCATATCCTAGAAGGTCTTGTATTTTGTACAAATACACATACCACAACCATCGTCGGTACAGTCGTTAATAAGGTAATACAGCGAATACAAGAGAGATTCGACCAGTGGTGAAAACAAGCGACATTGTGAAAGTAAATCTGTAGCGACAGTTTAATTTGATATAAATAAAGAATAAAGTGATTGAATATTGTGTTAAAGTAAAGTTGGTGTTTGATAATAATTAAGCGATTAAAATACACAAAGGACAGTTTTATTTAAACGAACCCCAGCAAGAATATTACAATACGAAAATAACAAAATATACTTCATTTTCTACGCGTCAAAAAAAGTGTACCGCAAACAAAGTTAAAAAGTTTAAATTAGTATTTCGTCTGCTTCCCTTCTGACTTCAAAACACCTTCTAGTCTTCTTGACATTGACGCAACTAACTTTTTGGTTAATTCAGTTGGAATCTTTTTCCATTCTTCCAATTTAAATTTTATTCTTCAAATTCTCTCTTTTTGCCTTTCCATGTTTTGGGCGGCTTCTTCGAACCAAATATTTCAAACTTGCTCTCGTCACTAAAAATAACATTTTTTCCAGAATGACAAACTGTAGCATTGAGAGAAAAAATATTTTATTTCGATAACATGAGCAAGCTGGAATGCAAGACGAAGGCGGGATGACATATCTACAGCAGCTGACAGTTGACAGGTGTGATGTGCCAACTGAATTGCAGAGCAGCAGCAGTGGTTCCCAAACTGTCAAATCTCGCGTTCAGGCAATTAATGTTTAGTAATAGCGCCGTCAGCCGTTTAAATTTAAGTCCTAGTTTAAGTAATTTTTCTTTAAAAATAATATCATATAACATAGCAGGGTTAGGTAACAAATTACTTTTTAATGATTTTTTCGAACATATTTGTCAGTACGATATCTTCTTTTTATTTGAAACTTTTGTTGACAAAAACATGGAGCATTTTGAGTCCTATTTTGGAAACCATATACTGCATTGGATAGCAGCAACGTGACTATCTTCTCATGGAAGATCTAGCGGGGGATGCCTGTATGGTATTAAAAAACAGTTAAACAGTAGCGTTAGGTGCCGATTTAGCAATGAAATCAACAGAGTTTTGGTGGAAATAGCATCGAAAGATGTTCGAATGTGGATAATCCCAGTGTATATCAATTGTAGCAGATGGATAAACGATTTTAAGATCTTGTACGACTTTCTATTGGAATTCGGCGAAGAAGACGTAGTGGTAATCGGAGATTGAAATGCGAGAATAGGTGATACGCAGCTGCTGGAAGTGGAACCGGGGTTCTTACCTCAGAACGTAAATTTATTTAGATGTGCAACGAATAAAACAATTGATGGCAACGGTAGAAAGTTCACCGAAATGTGTGAAACGATCGGTCTCACAGTACTAAACCTAACGTTTTTCAGAGCTACAGCCTGTTCAACTATAGACTACTGTCTCGTACGTGGAAGATGGCTGAAGTGTATGGTCGACTTAAATGTAAAGGATCTCACTTATTCGGATCACTTGCCGTTGACAGCTTTGATGTGTGTGGATATTCCGTTAGAATCTACCGTCCCGGAGTTGCGGCTGCTACCAAAATTACAATGGAAGGAAAGCTACGCACTTAGCTATAAACAAAAACTGAACAGCAATCTCAGCGCTATAAAGGAAAGCGAATTCAACTCTAGCCGTGGTGTAGATGCTCTAGTTTCCTGCATTTCGAATGCTGCCAGTATATCTCAACCGTCAGGAAGATTCAAGAAAAAGGAAGCATGGTTCGACTGGGAGTGCATGACAGCGAGGAAAAAAGTCATTTGCTTACCTGCGTTTAGTCCGTAGAACAGACAACAGCGTTGCAAAAATCATGTACCTGGAAGCGAGAAGGGCATACAAAAGCATCTGTATCAACAAAAAAAGAAGGTACACGCAGTAGCTGGCGAGAGCTTTGGATGGGATTTCAGATACTCGTTCGTTTTGGAAGCTGGTCCGATCCCTCAACGGTACGATGTTCACACAGGGCATTCAAGTTGAAACATCCACACTAGCTAATCACTTCGAGAAGTTGCTGAATCCACCGAGTAGCACAAGTCAACTGAACTACTCCCTACCTTATATAACAGTTGGCTCACACAATTACTGTCCAAGAACGCTACAAAGTGCTGCACAGATGCAGCACAAAGAAAGCCCCTGGTGAACATCGTATCCCCTACGAATTTTTCAAATTTGCGACAAACGAATTCCTCAGAAAACTTGCGCTAGCCTTCAATTATAGTTTTGCCTGTTTAAGAAAGGAGGCATAAGCGATCCGAATAATTATAGAGGAATATGCTGTGACATGCTAGTTGACAATAAATAAACAGTTGAAATACACAAAGACAGTTTTATTTAAACGAACTCCAGCAAGAATATTACATTGGTGTCAGAAAAGTGAAATAAAACACATTTTGCGTATTGCTTATTGTGTAAGCGCAACAAAAAAAAAAATGGTTCGGAAATTGCTAGAAGATTTGTCAGTGCCGCAACTAAAGGAAGTACTGAGCCAGCGGGAGCAACCTACGACTGGTACAAAAAGAGAACTGATTATTAAGTTGCGGAAAATAGTGACGGACGACGGTGCAGATCCTGAAACAGCTTTGTTTGACGTCGAAGAAGAACAAGTAAGTTCGACGAGTGACATGTCGCCTTTAATAAAATTGCCATCTGAGAAATTCGACGATCGGAATAAAAAATTCGAAAAGCTAGACAATTCTTTAGACGAGCAAAAGAATTCTCTTGAAGGTAAGATCGACGATCAAAAGAATTCTCAAAATGAAAAATTCGAGAAGCTAGAAAATTCCTTGACTGAACAAAAGAATTCTCTAGACGCCAAGTTCGATGAGCAAAAAAACTCTCTAGAGCAAGAGCTTTTCGATCAAAGGGGTGCTCTCGAAAGCAAATTCGACGAACAAAATAAAAGTTTGGAAATAAGATTTGGGACAATTGATGGGAAGATTGAAAATGTAGACGCCAAAATTGAGACATTTGAGATAGCCATTGAAGGAACATTCGAAAATGTTGAAACTAAATTCGATAATGTTCAAACAAAAATCGAGGTTGTTGAAGGAAGATTCGAGAATTTGGCAAAGAAACTCGAACACGTGAAGAAATCGGAAAGTTCAGGAGTATTCAACCGACTGCCCGAGAAGGAAAGAGATGCAGCCTCCCGTCTTCGATGGACAGACATCATGGGTGATATATAAGAGGCAGTTCGAAGCTGCGGCAATGACGAACAACTGGGACGATGAAAAGAGGTCCATTGCCCTCACGCCTGCGCTTAGAGGATCAGCTGCAGAGTTACTACAAACCATTCCCTACGGCAAACAACGCAACTACGACAGTCTGGTGAAAGCCATTGAGATGCGATTTGGGGACAACGATGCAGCAAGTATATAGGGTCCAGTTGCGCAGAAGGGCCCAGATAAAGGGTGAGACGCTCCAGCAGTTGCAAGCAGATATCGAGCGGCTGGCACATTTGTCTACCCAAACGCAGGTGAGGAGATTATTAACTAGATGGCAAGAGAAGCATTTACATATGCCATAGCCGATGCAAAATTGCAAATGGCTGTAAGAATGGCTGGAAAGAAAACGCTCGCCGAAGCTTTGGCGTTTGCTCTGACAATGGAGGCCGCAGACCAGGCCTGTCAGGGAATTCACGAAGAGCGAAACAACGCTCGCGGAAGACAAAATCGTTGCTGGAACTGCAACAAACTAGGACACCTGCAACGGCAATGCAGAACTCCATCCAGACGCGGAAACTGTCCACATTGTGCGAATAAGCGATGCAACGAAGAACCATCCAACAGGGACAACATCCATCTTGTTAGCCAGGCTCCCCGAAACCAGGAGTCGGGAAACGCCTAAGAGCCAGCTGTGCGGGGCGAAAGTTGGCTATTGGAGTGGACGCCCCCAAGACCACCATCCAGGTCTCTCAAACCAAACGATGCAACAAGAGCTTAACAGTGGAAGCATTCATCGGCAAAAACAAGTGCGTGGCTGCTATCGATACCGGCGCCACGGCTTCTATTGTAAGAAGAGATCTCGTCCGGAAGTCTTGGCTGCTTAACACCAGCTACTGTCTTAGGATTGCGACAGGGGGATCGGCGAAAGTATATGGAGAAGTTCGCCTCACGTTACAACTAGCAGGGTTGGCCTTTTCCCACGCGTTCCTGGTGGCCGACATATATGATGAATGCATCATCGGAGTGGACTTCATGAAAGGACATGACATAATCATCGACATCGGGATTCAAGTTCTGCGGTACCGGAACATAGAGATTCCAATGGTGTACGGGAACGAGGATGCAGCACATGTAAGGACAATTCTCAGCAAGGACGAAGTTTTACCATCATTTTGCGAGACAATCATTTGGACAAAACTAGAGGGTGATCCTGGGAGCCACCGATTTTATCTGTTGGAGCCAGATATAGAAAGGAATTCCCCAAACTACATCGTGGGAAAAGTTTTAGTGGAGCCAAAGAACAACCTGGTCCCACTAAGGCCCATGAACTTAAAGAACCACAGCGTCAAACTAAAACAAGGGGAGGTTATTGGTAAATGTGCGCCGATATGTTCAATCTCGACAATAACTGAAAAGGGATCTGCGAGGCCCGTTTCATCAGCCAGGTTGGTGGAAGTAAGGGACATGATCCTCAAGCACTATGAACTGGATCAGAACCAGCGAGCCATGGCAGAAAATCTAATCGGTGAGTACGCTGATATATTTGCCTCACAGGATGGGGAGTATGGGCGAACACATCTGGTACAACATCGCATAGACACTGGGAATGCCAAACCAATTCGCCAGCCTGCCAGACGACTACCATTGGCAAAACAGACAGAGGTTGCGGATATGGTGTCAACGATGGAGAAGGAACGGCTCATCGAAAGTTCTAAGAGTCCGTGGGCCTCACCTGTTGTACTGGTCAAGAAGAAAGACGGTAGCACTCGATTCTGACGGTAGAATAGCTACCCTCTGCCACGGATTGACGACACATTAGACACAGTCTCAGGAGCTCGATTCCGGCAACTTTTGAGCGAATAATGGAACACGTCCTGAGTAGATTGACCTGGAATACTTGCTTGGTGTATCTGGACGATGTGATCGTGATAGGAAAATCATTCGAGGAACATCGCGACAACCTGAAAAATGTGCTAGAACGGCTTCGAAGTGCTGACCTAAAGCTGAACCCAAAGAAATGTGACCTCTTCAGATTCGAAGTCAAATACCTGGGCCACGTTATCTCATCAGAAGGAGTGCGAACCGATCCAGACAAGGTGGAGGTTATGAAAAACTGGCCAGTTCCAAAAGACAAACAACAACTCAGGAGCTTTTGGGCCTCGCCACGTACTACCGACGATTCGTAAAGGACTTTGCCGGAAACGCGAAGAGCTTGCACCAACTGGCGAAAAAAGGAAGGCAATTCAAGTGGTCAGCTGAGTGCGACAAAAGCTTCAAGAACCTTAAGCAACAACTATACGAAGCACCAACTCTAGCATATCCCATTCCCGGAGAAAGTTCATAGTGGATGCAGATGAAAGTAACGTTGGTGTCGGAGCGGTTCTTTCGCAGGTAAACAACGGCCAAGAGAAGGTAGTAGCATACTTCAGCAAAGCATTGTGTGCGACAGGAAGAGAAGAACCTTCTTTCCGTCCAAATGGTAAGAGCTGAGCCTTTCGCCGGTTGGAGTGCAGAGGAAATCCACAACGCTTAAAAAGAAGACCCAGACATCGAGCCGATATTTGCGTGGAAGGAGTTTATGAAAGAGCCAAACGGACAGAATATCTCGGACAGGAGCCCCACTCTCAAGGCATACTGGGCTCAGTGGGACTCCCTTCATTTGCAAGATGGTGTACTGAAAAGGAAATAGGAAAGGCCGGACGGGAAAGATTTCATACTTATGTCCTGTATCCCCTTGAGGGTCCTAGGGCCTCTACTACGCCTACGCGCCATCGTGTACGGTTTCTGGCAATATGTCTGAGTTCTCCCCAACTTTTCCCTAACTGCCGTGCCTCCTTCTCGACTGTTCTGCGCCATGTTTTCCGCGGACCGCCAGGTCTTCTGCCATCCTGAGTTAGAGGGTTCCATTGCATAGCATGGTTCGCTATGGAGCTGTCACCCTTTCGGAACGTGTGACCAATCCACTGCCACTTCCGCCGTTGGATAGTTGTGCCTATTGGTTCCTGACCCGTTCTCTCGTAAAGGTGTTCGTTAGAGATACGATTGGGCCAGAAAATCCGTAAGATATTGCGCAGACACCTATTAACGAACGTTTGCAGCTTTCTGGTGATAGTAGTGGTCACTCTCCACGTGCTGGAACCATATAGCAGCACGGATTCAACGTTGGAGCGGAACAGTCTTATTTTGGTGCTCAAACTGATAGCATTGCTTCGCCATATTTTGGACAACATCCCGAACGCGGACTTTGCTTTGGCGATCCTGTTGGTTATATCCAGTTCGGTTCCACCATCGGTCGAGACAATACTCCCAAGATACTGAAAATCCTCTACTCTCTCTACCGGTTGTCCAGCAATGCATATTTGAGCCGATGAGTTAGTTCCAAGGCTGATGATTTTAGTTTTTGCCGTATTGATTTTCAGCCCGACGACACCTGCCTCCCTCTCCACATCTGCTGTCATTTGGTGGAGGTCCATAATTCTGTGGGAGAGTAAGCATACATTGTCTGCGTAGTCAAGATGTTTCAGTTGAGATGTAAGAGTCCATCGAATTCCTCCGTTTCCCGTCGACAAAGCTGCATGAAGCACATCGCTAATCACCAATAGGAATAATATTGGTGAAAGGATACAGCCTTGTCTTACCCCACTTTGGATCTCAAATTCCTCAGACAACCTCCCCCTTTGCAGAACGTGACATTTGGAGCCTTCATATGTAGCTTTGATAATAGCAATTAGTTTATCGGGAATGCCTCTCCTGCGTAAGGCACGCCAAATAAACTCCCTGTTGACACTATCGAACGCCTTCTCAAAATCGATGAACAGCAGGTGAAGTGGCGATCGATATTCAACACACTGTTCGATGATAATCCGCAGGGTGTTGATGTGGTCGGCACAGGAGGATCCAGAGCGGAAACCTGCTTGTTCGGCATCGAGTGTGTCTTCGAGATGTTGTTTGATTCGCTCAAGGATGATTTTAGCTATTATCTTAGCTACAGCAGGCAGCACGCAGATACCTCTCCAGTTTCCGCACTCCAATAAATTTCCTTTCTTAGGAAGCTTGACGATCATTCCCTTTTTCCACTCGTTAGGAAAGCTCTCAGCTTCCCAAGCTCTATCTATAAGTGGAAGCAGAAGCTCAGCCGATGTTGTTGGCGCTGCTCGTAAGAGGTCTGCTGGAATACCGTCAAGTCCTACCGCCTTGTTGGTTTTGAGTGCCTTGATCGCGGTAATGATCTCATCTTTACTGGGAGTCGTGGTGCGTATTCGGGAACTTCTCACCTCGGGCATCTCAGTCTGATTTGGGAGCATATCGCTAGCGAATACACGGTTCAAAACCGTAGCAAAATGCTCTTTCCATCTCTTGAGCTGGTCCTCATCCGAAATGAGCAAGGAGCCGTCTAAGCTTTTCACTGGGTATTGGCTGGAGCTGCGACCACCTGTCAGCTCTTTCGTGATTCTGTAGACAGTCCTGCTGTCGCACCTCCGTGCAGCTTCTTCTGCTTCTGTAGCCAGCGCGTTGATGTAGTTGCGCTTGTCACGTCGTACGCTACGCTGAACTTCTCTCATCTTCATGCGATATAGGGACTCTAGCTCGCTTCTCCCTGCTGCTGGGGTAGCTGCAACGCGAGCTTTTAGCTGTTTTCGTTCGTCAATCCTTCTCCAGGTATCCTCGGAAAGCCACGCCCTATGTCTTCCCTGCGATCGACCGACAATTCTTTCAGCACCAGATGTAAAAACATTTTTCACAGCACACCAATGGTCTTGGATGGTTGCGGGCATTGAGCTGCTGATTGCTTCCACACCTTGCGAAAAGTGCTCCCTTAATTGTTGGCGCACTGAGGAATCACTAAGTCTATCGATGTTGAACCTGGGAATTCTTGTGTTGTCGTGGGATCTTCGAACTGCAGCAGTGCGTAGTTGGAGAGTAGCTATCATGAGATGGTGATCACGTACTATCCCCAGATCTGCCCCTCGTCTGTTTCGGACGTCCAGGAGACTGCTTCTAGAGCGGCGGCTGATAGCAAAATGGTCAATTTGGTTGGAGGTTGCTTGCCTGTCGTTGGAAACCCAGCTGACTTTGTGGCAGGTCTTGTGCTCAAACATGGTGCCACCTATCACAAGGCGGTTGGCATTGCAGAAATCCACAAACCTTTCGCCGTTGTCATTGCGGTTGCCTAGACCATGTTTCCCGATTACATGCTTGAGCCCTTCGTTGTCGCTGCCTACCTTGGCATTCAAATCCCCCATCACTATGACAATGTCTCCATTTGGTGTTGTGTTGAAGACGGCGCTTAAGAGATTGTAGAAGCTCTCCTTTTCGTCCTCAGACGAACTATTCGTTGGGGCGTAACACTGTATGATGGTGACACGTCGTACTCTAGTCCGGAATCTGGCCGTCAAAATCCTATCACCATGAGGCTGCCAGGAAATCAGGCCCTTGCGTGCTGTTGTTGTTAGCAGTAGTCCGACTCCATATTCTCGCGGACTTCCGGATGGTCTTCCAGAATAGAGCAGTACAGTGTTACGCGTTGGAGACTGGTACTCGCCCGCTTCTAACCATCTTACTTCACTTACCCCCAAAATGTCCAGTTTATATCGCATAAATTCCTTTTCCAGTTGGAGGAATCTGGCATTGTAAGGACCTTCTCTTCCCGAGTCGAGGAGCGTCTTTACATTCCAGAAACCTATCTTTGTCCGGGTACAATAGCCAAAAGTCGTCAACATGTGATCAGTCCTTATCCGAGGCATAGTGTCGGTTTCAGTAGCGAGCTGGTTTCAGTAACCCAGGTTGCTGGCCCACGTTACCTAGCCTAGAATCAAGGCCCTAGACAACCCGCACTTACAATTTTGGCCTATACGTATAAGGGTTTATACGTATAGTTGCCCGGGGACCACCACTAGGAGGTAAAGTAAGCACTTCATCACGAACTTGATTGTTGCGCTACTGGCCCAAGCCAAGTTTTGGGCAGTCAGTAGTTTGCCGATCAATCGCAATGCAGGTCCCCGGAGAAAGATTTCATAATGCAGCCTGTCTTGCCGCGATCAAAAGTACACGAGGTGCTACGGGAGATGCATGATGGAGTAACCGGAAGTCATTTGGGTGCAAACAAGACGGTGGAGAAGGTGCGAGAACGATTCTATTGGCTCAGCGCAAGGGACGACGTAGAGAATTGGTGCCGCCAGCAAGGGACCCGGAACGAAAACGCGAGGCAAGATGCACCAGCACAACGTGGGCGCACCCTTTGAACGGATTGCCGCTGACATCGCTGGTCCATTTCCAGAAACTGACAATGGTAACCGTTACATCTTAGTCGTCATGGACTACTTCAGCAAATGGTCGGAAGCGTTCGCCATCCCTAACCAGGAAGCGAAGACCACCGTGGAACAGATCGTCAACAACTGGGTGAGGAGATTTGGCGTGGCTATGGAACTACGAAACTTCGAATCGAAGATATTCCAAGAGGTTTGCCAACAACTAGGAATTAAAAAGACGAGGACGACTCCACTTCATCCGCATTCCGACGGGATGGTACAGCGCTTCAACAGAACCTTAAACGAACACCTCTCCAAAGTCGTAGAAGACCACCAGCGCGATTGGGATCTCTTCCTGATAGCCTACCGAAATGCAGTGCACAGTACTGCTGGACATACTCCATCTGAAGTCTTCTTTGGTTGAGCAGTCCGGCTACCTAGTGAGGTGAAGTTTGGATCCCCTAACGATGAGCCCAATTGTGAAGAGGACTACGTGGCAGACCTCAGGGAAAGGATCCGAGACATACATCAGAGGACCAGGACGATGATAAGGATAGCGAGTGACCGCATGAAAACCAGGTACGACACAAAGGCAACAACTTCCAACTTCCACGAGGGAGACCTAGTATGGTTATACAACCCACTCCGGCAAAAGGGGATATCACCTAAGCTGCAGCAAGCTTGGGAGGGCCCTTATAAAGTGGTTACACGCATCAATGACGTCGTCTTCCGGATCCAGCATAGAGTAAGAGGCAAGATGAATATTGTCCACCTGGATCGTCTTCATCGTTATCATGATAGTAATCCAGATGATCTTGTTCGGGACGAACAAGTTTAAGACGGGCGCCGTGTCAGGTACTGCGTGCAACGACACCTATTGCCAAAACCTGCTAGCAGGAAATATTCCCACCTGATGTGCTTACGTTCCACAATTGTTGCACACAATATCCCAATTATTCTAGGATCATCAATTCATCCCGAGCGACATCTAGCATTTTCTAGAAGGACTTGTATTTTATATAAATACACATACCACAACCATCGTTGGTACAGTTGTTTATACGTGAATACAGCAATTACAAGAGAGAGATTCTACCAGTGGTGAAAACAAGCGACATATTGAAAGTAAATCTGTAGCGACAATTTAATTTGAAATAAATAAAGAATAAAGTGATTGAATATTGTGTTGAAGTAAAGTTAGTAGTTGACAATAAATAAACATTGAAATACACAAAAGACAGTTTTATTTAAACGAACCGCAGCAAGAATATTAGAATATGAACTTTTTCATTTCCGCACAAAACATATTTGTGTCATTCGAGCCGGTTTAATTGGACATTTATTAAGTATTATGATTGTTTAAGTATAATGACTGTTTAAGATTATGGACATATGGTATGATAAGGCTTTTTTTCGTAATTTTTTTTTGTGATTCGTGAATTTCCACCACCACCATATATACTCAAAAGCAAACACATGTGGTGTTGTGGTCTCCATAGTTATTGATTGATTTCTTCGCCGTTGTATTTCGGAACGTTCTGATTTTTTTTATAATAGATATATAATGAATGTGATAAAAACCAAACGTGGCCACGTCAAGGGTTGTTTGACTCGTGCGGTGTCATTTTCAGAAAGCATAGACGGCCGGGTTTCTTCTGAACTTCTTGAAATACGCTCGCAAAAGCTCGACGAAGCATAGAATGAATTCAGTTTGCCTCAAAAACAGCTTCTTGACCACACGGGCGAAGCTGACTTTGTAGATCCTGAACCGGAATTCGCTGATTATGACGCCAAATATTTCGTGGCTCAATAAACACTTACAACGATTATGCGTGAAAGAAAAAGTGAAGAGAAACCACCCGCTAGCTCATTGGTTGTCGACAATCCTGGCAGCAACACAGTCACCACTGTCGCTTTGCTCGTCTGTAGCCTCGAAAGGCAATTCGTTTAATTCCCATTGTTTTATCCAAACGTTATTGCCTACAGCTATCGTTCATGTGCATGATAAGCAAAGTGATATACAAAACATTCGGTTGTTAGTAGATTCGGGATCACCAGTGTCGTTTGTAACCGAACACACAGTTCAACGCTTGGATCTTCATCGAAAACGCGTTCGTATCCCAGTGATAGGAGTTGAGCCGACGTCAGCTGGTGTCACAAATGGAGTTGTCATGCTAAACCTACATTCTCGAATTAGTAAGGAGTTTATTGAAGTTCAATGCCATGTAGTCTCCAAACTCACATCTTTAGTACTTGCGTCACTATCTACCGTCTTCGATATAAATGCATTTTCTTCGTACAGGTTAGCCGACCCTAACTTTAATATTCCCAGTCATATTGACGTTCTCATCGATGCGGATAAGGCTTTCAGCATATTCAACGGTTCCGCGATTCCGATCAACAAGGTACGCCTGATACCAACGATTTTCGGTTGGGTTGTTTGTGGCACTATGAAAACATTCACATCTTCAATTCGTAATGGTGTCGATTCCTTCTGCACTCGGTTGGACACTGCAAACTCATTTGATCTGGATCGCTTTTGGCGTCTTGAAGAAATTCATCATAAACCTAGTTCATCCCTTGATGAAAAGTGTTCTGTCGCGAGAGCAGAACGGGAAAAATGCAAAGGAACACGAATTCGATACACGGCACAACTAGGCAAAGTAAAGCACGACTTTTGGGTTTGTACTAGGGTAAGATATCCGTAGAGTGTAAGCAACTATTACTATTGGGCTATTGCGCTGCCACTATTTTACTCGACTCTGCTGTCAATCGTTCGCTCGCTCACCTCTATGCTTCTCGATCGAGCTCGTTTAGTTACCGATTTCGTGACCAACATGTGTTCTATGTAAACCATGTGGCGTCACTTCGGTGATCCAAGATAGTATACGGAACTAATTCGGAGAACCAATTCTGTGATCCACATGCGTTGTACTTGGTGTCATGCGGCGTCGCTCTGGTGACCGACATGTGTGTTTGCAATAACGACTGACCCTCGATTGTCGATGGTGTGTGTGGCCACGACAGTCCTCCCCCCTTTAATTACGAAAGGCGCACGAGGCTACGAGTAAGATCTTTCGGCAAAAACATGTAGGAGTCGAATGGACGATGAGACACTTATGCCCGGTTTCACAGTGGGGGCTTAAGTCGCAGCTTAGTTAAGTACAATACAGAGCTTAAGAGTTGACTTAAGTTGTTCTGGTTTCACGGTCATTTAAAAAGTTTGGTTTAGCTAAGTCAAGCATAAGAAGTGATTTTGAACAGTGTGTGGGGAATTAACTACTGTGAATAGATGGGAGATGTGAAATAGAAATATGTCTTGTCAGTGATGCAAATAATTTGTTTTTCTTTTCAATAAAAAAAAGAGTGGAACATGTGTGACGACAAAAAAGAAGCGCGAATTTCAGCCCAGCTGAAACCGAAAGATTAATGAGTTTGATACTCATCGTGAATAAAAAAAGAAAATATCGCTGACATTTAGCTGCTATCAAGCAATATGTATTGCCAGAGAACTGTTTTACGTGTATATATACATACGTATAACCATAAAACACAAGAGGCGCAGGTCTTTAACGAGATTAATAAGTGAATTCCACTCAGGTATGCCTTACCAATTTGCCTCCGTTGTAAGAGAGTAGATATTTATTGAGTAAAGCAATACCATATTCCCACAAATAGGACAAAAAAAAATATTTTGTAGGGTTAGGTTCATGCCCATAAATAAAGTAGTTATATTAAACAAAGGTAATGTGCTAATGCTGGTAACATTGAATGATGAATTTTTCTCTGACAGTAGTTAAGCCAATACTTAAGCCGCCAAAATCGGCGACTTAAGTAATATCAACACTTAAGTGGAGTTTAGCTCTTAAGCCGGCACTGTGAAACACCAAGATGAATTAAATCGTAGCTTAAGCTCCGATTGAGGCTTAAGCTCTCACTGTGAAACCGGGAATTAGAGTTTGTAAGTACATATAATATGATATTAATCTTCTTAATCATATCTCATTTATATAATTGTAGTAGCAGTTGGTACATATGGTAGGTAGGTAGAAGTGGTCGTGTCAGCAAAACCATGCCGACACTTAATTAGCGCAGAAGCCCCGTTTTAATACCACAACTTAAGTGACCTATCGGATGTAAAATGGACGTTAACTGCTAAGGAAAAAGGAAAAGAAAAAGGAGTGAGGATTATTCAAATCCACCCCGTTACATTGAGGAAACTGATAATATCCCCAATGCTAGTCTCCGCTAGCTCTATTAGGTTGTCGTAAAAGGGTTTACCCAAGGTGCGCTATCTGGCCTATCAAGTCTGCACAAAATTTTGTTGAGGAGTTCCTCTAACAACAGATATGATGGGGCTGCTGTTGCCGAGAGTCGATTGAATGATTGTAGTTTAGCATTGTCAATATCCATTTGCTAATAAACTCTTCCACACCCAGTTGGATCAGAGCTTTCTGAATTGACTCCGTACTGACGTTATTGAAGGCGCCTTCAACGTCTGAGAAGGTAGCTAGGGTATATTGTTTGAAGTGGATTGTCTTTTCTATCGTTTGCACATCTTCGTAGAGCGCCGTCTCTGTCGATCGCCCCTTAGTGTACGCATGTTGAGATTTGGATAGAAGGGATTTGTCTTGGGTATTTCGAATATGTGTATCTAAGATGCGTTCCAACGTCTTTAAAAGAAAAGAGGATAAGCTGATGGGTCTGAAATCCTTTGCGGATCCATGACCCCGCCTCCCAGCTTTCGGGATACACACAACACGAACACGTCTTCAGCTCAGGGGAACGTGGTTTAGGATAATACAGCTTCTGTAGATCGGTTTCAGCCATGGGACCACCTGGTCCAATTTTTTTTGCAGCATAATAGGGAGAATGCCGTCAAGCCGGCCGCTTTATAGGGAGAGAAACTGTTAATAGCCCAGGAGGTATTAACTGCTGTAATTGTTGTCTTAAGGTCATTCCAGGAAGAAGATTGCACGATCTGAGAGACTGGTGTGAGGGCAATCTCATTATTACATCCTGGAAAGTGTGTTTGCATTTAAAGTTCCAGTGACTCGCTAGAGGAGTCCGTCCAAGTCCCATCCGGCCATTTAATAAAGGACGGGCTAGAATGTTCCCTAGACAGAATTTTACTCAGCCTGGCAGAGTCTTTTATGGTCTCAATGGACTGACAGTAGTCTGTCCAGGCACTTTTTATGGATTTCTTATATTCCTTCAGACAATCCTTATAAGGTTGCCAGAACTTGTGTTTAAAGCAGATATTGAAAATATCTCTAGTAATCTTCCTCAGATTGGATAGATCTTCATTCCACCAAGGGGGGAATTTTTCTTGCTATATATAATAGGACACGAAACCTTAAAAGCCTCACCCATGGCTGTTCCGAAGGTCTTAATTTTGGCGTCTAGTTCCTCGACTGATTCAATTTTCAGGTCGGGTATTCTATGAAGTTTTGATTTAATAACCTGACCAACCTTCTTCCAGTCAATTCTCTTAGGGTTTCTAAATGGCTTGGGTGCCTTGACCTCGAGGCACACATTGTAAAGGATCCATCGGTGGTCGGAAAAGAACATTCGATCGGATACTCGCCAGTTAACTACCGTAAGGTTATTATTGTTGGTTTTAAGAGTGATGTTTAAAACTTCCTCCCACCCTTTGAAATTTTCCGTACTAAAAAAAACTAAAGTTGGAGTATTACTCACGTTACAAACAGAAGGCTGGACATCACTAGAAAATCAAACAAGGACTCACCGCGTTCGTTGATTTCAAAGCTGCCCCATAAAGTGTGCCTGGCATTAGAGTCGCAGCCCAGAGGCAGGTTGTCCTTTTTTGGCGTTGTCATTAATGATAAGTGGCGTACCTCCTCTGGCGGTGATGGCCTATCACGATCCATGTAAACTGAGGACATAAAAAGAGTGTTATTTGCTGAGCTAAAATCAGGACATTGAAATACATTCAAATGTTTTTTAGCTAGGATGCAAGTCCTAGGTTTGTTACTAACCTGGTTTGTGGTCTTGTAGAAGATGTTGTAACGGTTATCCATGAACCATTTTATGGATGAACCCTTCACCCAGGGTTCCTGTACAATGCCGATATCTATATCCTCCTCGCCGAGGAAGACAAGCAAATTATCTGACGCACTCTTCGAGTGGTGCAGATTAATCTGAATGATGTTCAGCTTAGGTGGAATGGTGTCACCCCTCATGTCCTCCGACATCCTGTCTGAACCATCGATTTCACCTGAATCTTCATCAGGACCAGGGAGGCGGATAATCTTTAATTTAGCATGCCTTATACCGAAACGCAGCTTATGATCGGATTTTTTGAGTGCCACCAGGCTAGCCTCGTTGATCAGTAGCAGGAAAGAGGAGCTGTTTTTTTGAGGTTCCTCCGCCTTGATGACTGCCCAGTCATCCATCGGAACTGCCGGATTGTGCAGTCTCAGACATTGAAGAAGCCTTCCCCCATCAATCTGCATATTGGGCAGCCAGATGCGGGCCCTAGGTCTCCTGGGGATATCATTAACGGGGATAAGCTTGAGCTTCAAGCCCTCCCAGGCGTCACTAACCTTAGTGACACACACGCTAAGGAAATCCTTAGAGAACTGGTCCTCGCATCTGATGACCCGATAACCCCTGACCAACTCGGCGGAGTCGAAGCACGGCAGAGGTCCCCCAGGATTTCCCAGCAGGTAGTCCATGACCATACCCGATAGTCTGGCCTCTGTGCTACCTCACGCTTCACTGACCGACTTACCATCTGAGGAGCGCTCGTCCACGAGGGCGACCTGCATCCCCACCACATCCAGTTTATTCTGTTTATTTATTTATTTTTTTTTTTTTTGGTCTTTTTGATATTTTTTATCCATTTTTATTTAATTTTTTAATTTTTTGTCCCACGAGTAGGTCCGGAAAGAAGAGTCAGTTCTGACAGAGCCGACATACCAGGATAAGGCGATTATATTATCGACCTCACCTGGGCATCCATAGGGACCGTTCGAGACCAGCACTGTTTTATCACCAGCTGGCCATGCAGCCCTCGGCACGAGTGCCTACACACCTTGGCTTAAGTGAGATTTTTTTGGGTTTACTCCCCACCTTCGTCTTAATGAACCACAGCGCACGATTGAGTACATGCGTGTAAATTCTTGGCTGACACACCTGAGGGGTGAATAGTCATTTCCGGCGGGCGCCCACGGAGAGGACCAGTGACGACGATTTTTGCCCGCCAGTTGGTACATATAATACGAGTATGATATCAATTTTCTTAATCGTATCTCATTTATATAATTTTTACATTTTATTTGCTCTTACGTTCTAGATTCGTTTATACATTTTACAAGAGTACGAGTATATTATTTTTATTTGATAACAATTTTCATTAGCTATTATTGGGATCGTTTTGTGTTACAACGTTGTTTACTGCGGTTCTGTTTACTGACAGTTTTATTTAAAAAAAAATTGTATGCTAATATTAGCAGAATTAAAATTATGATTATACGTATAATGATTGATATATTGGATGCAGTGAATAAATTCTTGTGTTCTACAATGGCATATGCTTTATTTCTTTGTACTGCATCTCTTATATTTATGCTATACTTATTTAAATCTAATTCTTCTATATGTACAGTTTGGGGTGGTATTTGGGATAGGTTTGTAGGAATATCGAGTGTTTCCGTTGGCAACAGGTCTTCGAAGTGATACATAGTCGGAGTGGAGTCGTAGATTTCGTTTGAGTCTTGCAAGAACACTTCTTCGGTCATTGCTTTGCAAAATTGATTTATCGTTAGAATTCCGTTATTACTCGTAGATAGTTTTAGGGTTCATGGCGTGTTGCTGCATCGAATTTTTACATTTGAGGATTTCGGTATGACGTAAAGCCATGGATTTTTGTTTACTAGGTTAAACCAGAATTCGTGATTAAGTTGGAATATCTTGGTCTCACATGATTTTGGACTTGTATTTCCTGAAATTAATTGAACAATACAGTTATTGACGTTGTAATTATGGATCACGAAATTTTGTTGGCACAAGAAGCGGTTCGGCTCGAATTCTGGGCACTTGTTTAGGTCTTTTGTATTAAGAACACAAGCAAGCGTTCTTGGTCCAGTTTTGTATCTTTTATACACGCGTGATATACCGCAAGTAGAAGGCACTGAGCTAGCTAGATTTGCCGACGATACTGCTATCTTGGCAGTAGGTAAAACGGTCGAAGAGACTATAGAAAAACTGCAAGAAGCTTTGGATAGAGTAAATAAATGGACAAAGGTTTGTTGAATCGCACTCAACGAGACCAAATCTGTTCATGTAAATTTTACTTATAAGAGAGTAAATAATTTGCCGATCTTTTCAAACTCGGTTCAAATTCCGAGGCTAAGTATCTTGGAATGACACTTGATGCAAAGCTGCAATGGAAAACGCACGTTAAGAAAAAACGCAAAGAACTAGATAATAAATATAGAGAAATGTATTGGTTACTTGGAAAATATTCCAAGCTTAATATAGAGAATAAATTGCTTTTATATAAGCAAGTGCTAAAGCCTGTATGGACATATGGTATACAACTCTGGGGTTGTATCAAAATAAGTAATATTAAAATTTTACAAACTTATGAAAACAAAGTGCTAAGAGGTATTGTTAATGCGCCATGGTATATCAGAAATAGCGACATCCATGCAGAACCTGGCATTAAAACTATGGAAGACGAAATTGTAACCTACGCGAGAAAGCATAGAAGTCGACTAGAAAGTCACGTAAATATTACAGTCCTCCAAGTTTTGGAAGGAAGAAATTTACTACGCCGTCTACAAAGAACCAAACCTTTAGACTTAGCGCGATAAGTAACCGCGTCTAAACTGCGGAGCTGGCAGGAACTTCTAATGGGAAGGTCCCTGCAAAACGTCCTTATTTCGTGAAATGAAAACTACTGATAAGTCGAATACTTAGTTGTAGTAAAAATAAAAAACAAGTCTGTTTTGAAGGGAGGTTGTTTAGTGGGTAAGAATCCCATACTACTATGAGCACGCGCTGTCGATCCTCATAGTGTCTTGTTGAAGAATTTCACCTACCCTCGGAAAAAAAAAAATTAAGAAATATTGCGTATAACTTCTGTAGTAATCGTTTCTTGCTATCAGTTCGCTATTTACTGTCATAAATTTGTATATGTTTGGATTTAGTTTGACTGGAATTCTTCGCTAACGAGAGGTATGCTGACTTGGATCATAACGTTGTTGCTTACGTACATGGGTGTAGTTGTTGCTATTGGGTTTATTGTGGGTAAATTTAGTCTAGAGATTTTTTGTGGAAACCTTATGTTATGTGGGAGGTCTAACTGAATTTTTTCTAGGGTTGAAATAAATGTGTTCGAGTTTAGAAATCATCTGCTCATTTTTCCTAACTTGGCTTCCTGAATAACGTTTACTAACTCGGACTGTTTTTCTATAAAGTTTGAAGCGTACATACTTAGCTACTATTGTACATTCGTTATTTCGTTGAAATTGTGTAGTGTTTTTTCGAAGTTGGTTAGATTCGTTAACTTCATCGTATTTTTGTTTAATTCTTCAGCAATGGTGTTGAAATTCTTGTTCATGTGGTTTGTTGATTCGTTGAATGAGTCTATCATGTGGGCATTATGGTTAACTGGTTTTCTGATATGTGATATAAGTTCTCTTGTTTTTCCGTAAGCTCTTGTAACGCGTTGTCGGTCTTGTGAGCGTCCTGTACGTCCGTGGTTCCAAATAAGAATTTTTCGACATAGCCTATTCTATTGAATAATCCGCTTTCGCCTTTTAGTTGCGTATTTCGTTTTGTCAGTCTTTGTTTTGTTAGTATATTATTTAATAGTACCTATGTTGTTTGGTTGAATTTGTCCTAAGAAGTTTTGCAGAATCTTCAGTGTTACCCTGCAATGGTCTAGGGGGTATTCTTTGAATGTAGTTGTGTAGAGATCGAATAGTTTTTGTATATTTTGTTCTAAGCTTGCCGCATTGTTCTTCAACATTGAGTTATTGAAACTGAATAAAAATGTCCATTTAGTGAATGATTTCTCCAAAGTTCCTATGGGTTCTAAGTAGACTCCTGTTGTGTTTATTGTTTGGTGCTCTACTGCTTATATAGTAATATGATGATGAGTGCTATATGGCTGGAATAAGGTAATAATGGACGAGAAAAAAAAGGAGAAGATAATTGTAAGCCGAGAAAAGAAAAGTATAATCTACTCCTTAGTACTTGTACTTGAGTAGTGCTAAGAAACGGAAAATGGTAGGTCGGGCATATGAGTGTGGTGTAAGATGTTGTTGAGATCAATATCGACACGCAACAACGTTAAACATATGTCCGAGTTGACTGGTTGGTTGTTTTAATTTATTCTTATAAATGTTTCTTTTATCTTTTCTGTTTATAACTTCAGAACTGGGATCGCCCGGGTCTTACTTACTTACTTACTTAGATGGCGCTACAGTCCGGGGTGGACCTGGGCCTCAACCAACAAACCTCTCCAGCCAGCACGGTTACGAGCCAGCTGCCTCCAGTTGCGCACGCCAAGTTGGTTGAGGTCCCCCTCTACTGCGCCGTCCATCCGGGGTGGATTCGAAAACTTTCTTAGCGGGAAGGTTGGGCTCCATCTGCTCTAAATGACACAGCCATCTTAGTCGCTGTATGCGAACTCTTCTGGCTAAGTCGATGTCCTTGTACAGGCCGTATAGTTCGGCATTGTACCTTCTCCTCCACTCACCGTCTATGCAGACGGGACCAAAGATCGCTCGAAGAACTTTTCTCTCGAAATAACCAAGGGCATCCTCATCCGGTTTTGTCAAAGCCCATGCCTTTGCGCCATACAGCAGGACTGGGATGATTAATGTCTTATAAAGAGTTACCTTAGTAGTTCGAGATAGGGCTTTGCTACTCAATTGCCGTTTTAGCCCATAGAAACAACGATTGGCAAGAGTAATGCTCCGTGTGATCTCCCTACTGATGTCATTTGCGGAGCTGACCATAGAGCCTAGGTAGATAAAATCCTTTACTACCTCAAAATTATATCTGTCTATTGTGGCGTTCTGTCCAAAACGCCCATGTTGGGTGTCCTTTTTTGTAGACAGCATATATTTTGTTTTGCTTTCATTGACCGCTAGACCCATCTTTGCTGCCTCGTTCTCAATACTCGTAAATGCCCCATTGACGGTCCGCTGAGTTCTTCCGATTATGTCAATGTCATCGGCATAAGCGAGTAGTTGTACAGACTTGAAGAAGATTGTACCTCCGGGGTTGGCTTGTGAGTTTCGTACAATTCTCTCAAGTACTATATTAAAGAGATCGCTTGATAGCGCGTCGCCTTGTCTAAGACCTTTCCTGACACCGAACGGTTCGGTGATGTTCTTACCGACTTTGATGGAGCAGCGAGAGTTCTCCATCGTCATTCTGCACAAACGGACGAGCTTGGCAGGGATGCCAAGACTAGACATGGCTCTGTATAACTCGTCTCTATACACGCTATCATAGGCAACTTTGAAATCGATGAAAAGATGGTGCGTATCGATATTATATTCATGGGTTTTTTCCAAGATCTGCCGTAGTGTGAATATTTGGTCAATGGTGGAATTTCCAGGCCTGAAACCGCGCTGATAAGGACCTATCAGGTTGTTGACGATCGGTTTTAGGCGTTCACATAATACGGCAGACAGGATCTTATATGCGACGTTGAGGAGACTTATACCTCTGTAATTTGCGCAGTTTAGAGGGTCTCCTTTCTTCAGGATCGGGCAAACGATGCTGAGGTTCCATTCATCGGGCATACTTTCGTCCGACCAGATTTTACAGATGAGCTGGTGCATGCTCCTTACCAACTCATCTCCTCCTGCCTTGAAAAGTTCAGCGGCAAGGCGGTCGGCTCCAGCAGCTTTGTTGGATTTGAGCTTAAATATCGCTATCCTCACTTCATTCTGATCGGGTTGACGGGAATCTTGACTGCCATCATCACTATTGAATGGCTCATTCTGCCTGACAGCGGAATCGTGATCATCATCGCCGTTTAACAGTCTGCAGAAGTGTTCCTTCCATATCCCCAGCACCGACTGCGATTCCACTACTATATTGCCATTTTCGTCCTGCAGGCTTCTGTTCTGGCTTTGAAACCCTGGCATGTTCTTTTTACCTTTTGGTAAAATTTTCGAACATTATTCCTGCAATAAAGTCTCTCAATCTCCTCAATCGAGCGCTTCTCATGCTCTTTTTTCTTCTTTCTGAGAAGTCGATGTTCCTCTTTTCTCCTGCGCACGTAGAGCTCGTAAGCAGCTCTAGTCCTTCTATGCAGCATCGCTTTGTACGCCTCTTGTTTTGCTGCATGTGCTTGCCGGCATTCCTCATCAAACCAGGGGTTTCGTTGTGGGGGGCGAGAGAAACCCAGTACATCAGAGGCGGCATCTCTGATGGCTTTTTGGCAACGCTGCCACTGGTCTTCCGCATTTGCTGCTGGCGGCATAGGACTTAGATTGAGATTAGAAGAAACACGATACGCGAAGGTTCTGGCGGTCTCTTGCGATTGTAGCTTTTCGACGTCAAATTGCCTCACAGCATTTCGTTGATTTCGCTCCGTCGTGGATATCCGCATCCGTACCTTGGCTACAACTAGGTAGTGATCCGAGTCCACGTTGGCTCCTCGGAAAGTCCGGACACCCAGAATACTGGAAGAGTGCCTTGCGTCAATCACAATGTGATCGATTTGGTTGACGATTTTTCGATCAAAGGAGAGCCATGTTCGTATGTGAATGTCGAGACGTGGGAACCGCGTACTACCTACGACAAAGTTTCGCCCCGCCGCAAAGTCGATTAGCCTGAGTCCGTTGTCGGATGTGATGTCGTGCAGGCTGTGCTTTCCGACCACGATACTAAAGACGTCCTCTCTTCCTAGCTTTGCGTTGAAATCACCTAGGATAATTTTAACATCGTGGCTAGGGCATTGCTCATACGTCTTGTCCAAGAGCTGGTAGAAGTCATCCTTTATCGCGTCGTCCTTCTCCCCATGAGGGGCGTGAACGCATATTAGGCTAATGTTGGCAAATTTAGCCTTGATATGGATAGTCATAAGGCGCTCGTTCACATGCCGGAAACTCAAGACTTCTTGCCTAAGTCTGCCTCCAATGACAAATCCGCACCTGAATAGACGCTGTCCTTTTTGTCTGTAGCAATCGCCGTAGTAGATATCGCAGTTTTTCATACTCCTTTTGCCCGACTTTGAGACACTCTAGGGCCTCCGCAAGTTGTCTTACAGTGTTAAAAAAAAGAAGAGTATGAAATTACGAAAGTGTCTCGCTTTATGGGGTTGGTTGTCTTGCTATCTCACTCTGCCTAATAATATAGTTACTGTGGTCATGTACGATTTGGGAAAACGTGCATGATCTTGTCTATGCAAACAACCACTACAGACGAAATTATATTTACGTGTGTAACTATGAATACATAGTTGAAGTAAAATACAAAGAAACGCATTGGGCTTCAGAAAGAGAAGTCGGTATATACGTTTGTCTACCTTTTTGCTTGTAAGTAGTGATACATACAATGCCGATGTGTATCGAGAAGTTTCCTAAAAGTTGGCGTCTTGATTTATTCATTGCTAGTGTACAGTTGATCTTAAAGAAATCATAGGTATATTGAATTCCTAAGTACCCGAAATTATCGAAAAATTAAAATGGAAAACCGAAAAGCAAGAAAGAGGTCTGTTGCTAATACGAGTGCAAAGAAGTTGAACAATTGAGGTGAGAAATGGCGTTATTGAAAGAACAGAACGAAAATCTTGGCAGAGAAGTCGCCATTAACAGACACTCTCAAAGCAATACTACGGAGGACCCAGCTACATCAACAACATTAAACCATCAACCGATTCGATTAACGCCAGAGGAAGTCAAGAGCATCATTCCCCCCTTCAACCCATCATCAGCATCCAGTTTGAGTGCATCGCAGTGGGTTGAAATCATCGACAACGCTCGCCATCTCTATAATTGGGACGATCGCGCAACATTCTTGTATGCATCTCTCCGCCTCGAGGAAGGAGCACGTAAGTGGTTCTCTACTAATCAAACTTATTTAACTGGGTGGGACGAATTTAAAGCGAGAATAGTATCAGATTTTCCTAGCTTCCTGGATAAATCTGAGCATGTATCGCGGTTAATGGTGCGTCGAAAAGAACCGAGTGAGAGCTATGAAAACTATGTTTACCACAAAGTAGATACTGCAAAAAGAGCTCATTTTGGCGACGGAGCAGTTATTAAATACATTATCTCAGGGTTGCGAGATCGAGAGTTGCGACTGCACTTACCTTCAAGTAGTTGTAATAACATCAAGGAACTTCTTAGGGAAATAAAAACATATAATATGATCGAAACACAACATGAGGTCCGTGATAAATTCGAACGCAGACGCAACATTCTCTCACGACCAATTCTAAAATCAATTACACCTTACCAGTTCAGACAAACTTTCTCCAAAAGTTCCAACAGAGCCAACAACTTCCGAAAACAAAACTACGATTACTCAAATACGAAATGTTATAATTGTAAGAAACTAGAACATATAGCCTATGACTGTAAGGTAGAACGTCGTCGTCGTACTCCCTTCAATACATCCAGTCACTTAAACAAATCAGCCCGAAATATGCGTCGCGTTCTCAAATCCGGGGACGACAGTGGACGTTGAAATTTATTAAAGTAGATATAATATTAAGCCCATTAAATCATTTTTAGACCTCGGAAGCGACTGTACAATGCTCACTATAGCCGATGTCATCAAAAATGGCAAATGCAACCATGTCAAACTAAATTGAATTGGTTCGGGCAGGGTTCAGCTAAGGCAGTAGGGAAAATTACTAAAAAAAATATGTGCAGGTGAAGTTACAATGCCAACGGAAATACTAGTAGTAGATAACTCCGCGCAAGATGTGTTTATGATCCTAGGGCGAAATTTTCTCGACTCTCCTAAAGTATGTCTAATTAAAACATATGGTAGCCTCCTAATAAAAAACGCAGATGATAATACACTAACCTCGAACTCCTGAGAGCAAAAAGTAACAACACACCCAGACAAAGTAAATATCACGTGTTATTCAGAAATTGGGTTGAACGACATTAAATTAGGCAATTTTCCATACACAGACTCCGACAAGACAAATCTAATCAACATTTTAAACAAATACAGGGACTGCGTAGCTCTCAACCTCAAAGAACTCGGTAAAACGAACTTAGTCACAATGACAATCACTCTTAAGGAAAAAAATAATAAAATCCGTTACAAGCCCTATCGAGTAGCCTATAATAAAGTCGAACACCTATCCTCCATAGTCCACGAACTTCTACAACACGATATCATTGAAGAGTCCAATTCCGAGCATGTTAGTCCTGCATAATTAGAAAAAGAAAAATGGAACATATAGAATGGTGGTTGCTTACGGGCAACTTAACTCGATAACGGTCCGAGAAAACTTGCCAATGACCAATAAAGAGGAACTAATAAACTCAATGGTCAGCGCACGCGTTATCATCATATTGGACTTGCTAAGCGGGTATCATCAAATTCCGGTGGATAAAAAGTCGAGGTATTTAACAGCCTTTGTAATTCCACAAGGTCAATATCAATACAAAAGGGTCCCCTTTGGATTAACAAGCGCGCCAGCCATCTTTCTTCCTTTAATGAATTCAATCACGCGCAAGTTATCCCACCGCAATGTATCCATATATATGGACGACATCGTTATATTCGGAGAAGACATAAGGACCGTTCCGAGGTCCTTTCAGAATTTGTTGGAACTACTAAGAGAAGCCAAGCTAACACTTAACCTAAACAAATGCAGGTTCTATTCTGACACAATAACCTTTCTAGGACATGATACTAGTACCGTAGGTGTAAGACCGGGAAACTACAAAACAGAAGCAGTTAAATCATTTCCAGTTCCATGCGAAGCTAAGCACGTCAAGCAGTTCCTTGGTTTGTCTGGGTACTTTCGGCGCTTCGTCCCTCAATATTCTACAATAGCCGCACCGCTCAATGCTCCATTGAAGAAGGACGCAGTTTTTACTTGGACACCAGTAAAACAGTCAGCATTTGACCAACTAAAGGAGATCTTGTCAACATCACCAATTTTACAATATACAATCCTTTGAGAAATCATCAACTTCATACTGATGCTTGCTTTTCAGATCTCGCTGCTGTGCTAATTCAAGTTAATTAATTTATAATTAGTTATATATTTTTTTATTTTTTTTATTTTTATTTTTTTGCAAGCGCGTTTAAATCTTTCTTTTTCACTCACCATGTCCCGCTGCTGTGCTGATAAATGCACTGAACGTAAGGCCACAGCTCCCCTACTGACATGTTTTGGCCTTTGCAATAAATCATTTCACACTGTGTGTGTTGGCCTCACGGACTTGGTCTTAGACAAAGTAAACGCAACACTTGGATTGCACTTTTACTGCTCCGAATGTCGACTGGTATCATTGTCTAGTCTGTCTTTTAAACTTGTGGCTATGAAACGCGAATTCTCGGATCTCTCAGCGAATTTCGCTGTTATGGCAGATCGTCTTGAAAAAGTAAATGGTATTTTTGCATCGCTCTCTCAATATCCATCAATGTGCAGTGTATCAACATCCACCGATTTTCCGACCTCTGGTTCCGAATTAATTACTGAAGAATTAATAAGGAACGAGCCGATACCACCCTCAAGTGATACAAACCAACTTTCTGCACCTAAGAGAAAGCGTTCCCAATCCTCTAGTCCGAGCAAGATTTTACCTAAAAAGCGTTTGGCTAAGAAAAAGGCGACGGAGAAAATCGATTGTAGAATAGGACCAAGTATTTCATCCAATACTGAACTAACTACCGACCTTTCTACCACCAGCGCGAATTTGGGAACAAATTTACCCACTGTTGACATTCCAACCTCTAGCATAACAAATACTCATATAGCCCCCAACCAAAAATTATCTATCAGCGTTGCCTAAGCCGAAGGAAATCTTCGTTTCTAGACTACTTCCTGGCACGTCCTGTGACGACATAATTAACAATTTAAAGGACTATTCTGTTGACGTATTTAAAATTAAATGTCAAAAAATTAATAAAAAGACTAGTTCTTTCGCTTCATTTAAACTAACGACGGAGTTATGTCTCTTTGAAAAGCTATTGAACAAAGAGATGTGGCCACAGGATGCATTTATTAGAGAGTTTGTTGCTAAGCCACAGAATAACAACACTCGTCCTGTGTAAAAGGGGACTCCGCACGAAAACTAGAAATTTATTATTGGCATCTCATGCATCGATCCATGATGTGATTGCACTGACGGAAACTTGGCTCAATTATACCTTTTTAAACACGGAATTATTCTCCACAGACTTTGAGGTGTATCGTAAAGATAGATACTTAGATATTGAGCATCTAAGGGGTGGTGGAGTCCTAATTGCTGTTCGAAATTCTTTGCAAAGTTGTATCTTTCCAATTCCTAATACAGACTCGCTAGACGTTATCTGTGTGAAATTAAATCTAGGATTAAGTTCGTTATAATTATTAACATTTATATTCCTCCCGAAAGCTCGATCGAGGTATATAAGCATGCTACTGATGCCATAAATTATGTATCGGAAAATTGTAATCCTCTCGACGACATTTTACCTACCCAACCCAACTTAAAGTGGACCCTTTCTGACGACGAACTTAGTTTTGTGGTAGCTCATGCGTCTTTACCTCAAGAAACAATTTTGGTGGACAATGTGATGTCTTGTGGATTACTGCAACTAAGCAATATAAACAATTTTCTTGATAGACAACTTGACCTGGTTTTTTATACAAATTCGAGCAGTTGTATTGTGGAACCTAGTTCCACCACGATCATCCTCCACTTCATGTTATTCTTTCACATGACGACGTGGTTCATGATACTTTTGAAAATCTTACTCTTGAATTTGATTTTAAGAAATCAGACTTTAATTTACTGAACGAACTAATATCTAGCATTGATTTTGTAGGAATCTTCAACAGCAATAGTAATATTGAATAAATGACTGAAATTTTTTACATACGTTTATTTGACTGCTTTATCTCGTCCGTACCTGTAAGAAATATACGTAAGGATATGTCTACAACTGCACCTTGGTACAATAACCAAATACGGAGTCTGCATAATAAAAGAAATAAAGCGTGGAAAAATTATTTAACGACAAACATAACAAGCGATTATAACCAGTTCGCTATCCTCTATAGAGACTTTCAAATCTTATCGAAAAATCTATATGATAGTTACATTAATAAAATGCGTGGCTCACTTCTTTACGATCCCAAAGTTTTCTGGAAATTTGTAAACAGTAAGAAAAAAACGGATGGTTATCCTGCCAATATGTCTTACTTAAGCGAATCAAGCAGCACCCCTCTTGTAATCTGCAATATGTTCTCTTCATTCTTTGGTCTATCTTTCTGTTCCGACAACTATTCACCTACCCAAAGTAATTTTGCCCACCTTGAAGGTTTCTCTAGCAGCTCAATGGGTCAGATTTCAATAATTGATGAAGATGTGAGAGAGCATTTAACTTTACTTAGCAACGATACTACCTGTGGCCCTGATGGAATTCCTCCGATTGTGCTAAAATATTGTTGCAATACTTTGGCAACACCCTTAGCCGTGCTATTTCGGGCATCATTACAGCAGAGCATTTTTCCTAAAATTTGGAAAAACTCTTTTATTATTCCAATACACAAAAAAGGAAATCGAGGTGAAATTTCTAATTATAGACCTATTGCAAAGCTATCGTGTGTGCCAAAACTGTTCGAGGCTATAGTTTGTAAGGGTCTTTATTTTGCTTGTAAACCATTTCCTTCAACCAAGCAGCATGGGTTCATGAATAGAAAATCCACTGTTACCAACCTGTTGGAATTTACTTCTTTTACAAACAAAGTTGTCGAAGATGGTGGTCAGGTCGACTGTATTTATACAGATTTTAGCAAGGCCTTTGACAAACTTTCTCACAGCTTAATTCTGTTTAAAATGACCTCTTTGGGCTTTCCAAATCATTTCGTTCAATGGATATGTTCTTACCTTGAAGAACGAACTCATCAATGCAATCCTCGCTACATCCGGTGTACCCCAATGAAGTCACTTAGGTCCTCTTTTATTTATCATTGCGATCAATCACGTGGTGGCAATACTTAAGAGTACTCGAATTTTAATTTATGCTGACGACATAAAAATCTTTAGACTTGTACGCAGTCAATCTGATTGCATTGCTATGCAGAATGATTTAGATACGTTCGCTGAGTGGTGCTGTAATAACAATTTATTTTTGAACGTATCTAAATGCCAGTCGATGATCTTTTCAAGAAAATGTAATTTAATAAGTTATGATTACAATCTCAATGAATCTGTACTTAACAAAGTCACATCAATATCTGATTTAGGAGTGCATTTTCTCAAAATATCGACTTCGATTTTCACATTGAACAGATTGTCAATAAAGCGAATTCAATGCTTGGCTTTATAAAACGTTGGAGTAAAGAATTCAAGTGTCCTCTTATAACATCCACGCTTTATAACACCTTTGTTCGTCCGCAGTTAGAGTATGCGTCTAATATTTGGTCTCCAATGTATGCAGTACACATAAATCGTATTGAATCGGTACAGCGTAAGTTTGTCCGATTTGCACTTCGCCATTTAAACTGGAATGACCCTACACGTCTTCCTCTATATTGCGACCGCCTTCTTCTCCTAAATCGTCATTCTTTGGAGAAACGTAGGGAAGTATGTGATGTAGTACTTTTACACCAGCTGGTAAATGGTTTTATTGACTCGCCGGATCTTTTAAATAAAGTCGGTTTAAACGTAAGATGCTATAACTCCAGAAATACCGAAATTTTCCGCGTAAATTTCCACAGAACGAACTACGGTTCTAACGAACCTCTTACGCGTATGGCGAAGGAAGTAAATAGTAACCGCGACAAATTTGATTACAACCATAGTAAATTAAATTTAAAACATAAATTATACGAACGATACTAGTTTCTTTGTTGAAAGTGTTTAGTGTAATCTTGACTTATGCGTAGCATATTAATTTTTAGTTCATACTTTTGTTTAGTATGCAATCTGCTTTTTGCTTACTTGTCCAGTCTTTATTGTAAGGTGTTAGGCTTTATATATATTCACAATACTAACAACTAACACCACGCTAAATGATGACTGTGACAAGCTGGATATTACTTAGTAGCTGATTTGAGTTTTTCTCTTTCAGTTCAAAGTAATATTCGTCACAAAATGCTTGCCCTTAAGCAGTACTGATAGCGTTAAAAAAAAAAAAAAAAAAAATAAAGAGAAGAAGCAATGTCATTCTTCAGTCGAGACAAACTTGGAGAAGAAATATCATAGCTACGAACTAGAAGCCCTGGCAGTTGTAGAAAGTTTACAACGATTCCGGTATTATTTGTTAGGTGAGTAATTTACTATATAGGTATTCACGGATTGCAACTCTAGAGTTAACACAAAATAAAAGAGATCTAGTTCCAAGGATAGCTAGGTGGTGGCTAAATATACAAGACTTTGACTTCGACTTAGAGTATAGACCGGCTCCTCAAATGTTGCACGCGGGTGCACTTAGCCGAAATCTAACAGGGGAATCCTTGGAAGTAGAGGAAGTTGGTATAGGCATAACTATAATTGACATGCAGGAAGACGACTGGGTTGAAGCGATGCAACTGCAAAACATCCATCTGAAGGAGATCTGCGAACTACTTACTAACTCCGATGCTAAAAATCTTAAAAGAAAAGGCATCGAAAAGAATTATGTATTTAAGTTTGGACGCATCTTCTAAAAGATTTCTAATGGTCTTCGATTTATAGTTCCGCAAGGAGTACGTTGGCGAGTAATTAGGACTTCGCATGATGATATCGGACATTGCGGCCTCGAAAGAACCATAGAAGAAATGCGTAAATTGTATTGGTTCCCTAGAAAGCGCCATACAATTTTGAAGTATCTGAATAGTTACATTCCCTGCCTATATAACAAAAAATCAAAGGACGAGACGCGGTATCACATTCACCCATCAAAAAATATCCGATTCCGTTCCATACCATTCACATGGACCATTTAGGACCGTTACCTAAGAGCACGAAGGGGAGCATTTACATATTGGGAATAATCGACGCTTTGACAAAATTCCTAGTTATACGCCCAGTAAAAAAATACCTCCTCTAACGCTGTCGTATGAACGCTAACTGAACTAACGCAATTCTGTGGAACCCCCACACAAATAGTCAGCGATCGCGGAACCGCATTTCCGTCCAGGGCATTCAAAAACTTTTGCGAAGACAACGGAATTCGCCACATCCTAAGTGCTGTACGAACGCCATGAGCAAAGGGGCTGATAGAAAGGTATTTCCGAACGGTGAGTACGACAATCTCGACCATGACCTTAAGAAAAGACAAAAGGGATTGACAAGACCATTTGCCAGCTGTTCAATGGGGGTTGAATTCCTTAAAACACCGAATCACTAACCGTACGACTCAGGAGTTGATGTTTGATTTCCAACCCAGAAATAGCTTAACAAACCGTCTCAATACCGCGTTGCAGGAAGATGACTCCAACGACGAAATGTCTTTACATTGAACGCAGCAATTGCAAAATGAACAAGCCGAGAAATTCAATAAAGCCCACAGATGCAGATTTGGTCCTTATCCAAGCAGAGCATCCTGCCACTGAGCAATCGCGAAAGCTACTACCCAGATATAAGGGACCTTTTGAAGTAAAAACAGTCCTCCCAAACGACTGGTATATCGCGACCTTAGGACAACAGGGTTCTAGCTGACATTTTTTCTCAATATGAGTTATATATTACACAGTACTTAATACACTTCGCTCTTTCGATTGCCGCTATCCTTTTCTGTCTATCTAATATGGTTTCTGAAATAATCAGTGTGCCGGGGTCCTAACTACACACTTTTAATTTGAGATTCAGTTCACAAAGTTCTAACAGCCATATATAATAGAACCTTGTGTCCCAATAAATAACAAATGTATTCGTAGATACAACCTTATTGAATTTAAGGTTGTAGATAGAACCTTAGCTCCAAATGCTCATTTGAGCATTGCATAGTTAGAACGTAAAGTGCTGTGATTTTTTTGTTGAATATGAAGCGATTACTATTATTTTATACTAAATACAGTGTTAGAGTTCGTTGCATAAAGTCGTGTTCAGTCTCTCAACTAGTTAATATTGTACGAATACTAAATTGGTTTTTGAATTCGGCACTTAAAAGCAAAATGTAAGTAAAGTTCGCTTAAATACGGGTTTTAGTTAATATATTACATATTGATTAAAGTTAATGGATACACAAATAATTGCAGTGCAAGAGGGTGACATTATTTATTTCGAAAATTTATCTGTGGTGATTGAAGATGTTATAATTTTGGGACCAGCAGCAGAAATACTCGTAAGTCAGGATGCAGAAGAAGATCTTCCAAAGCAAGCCGGTAATTCTGAATCCACTAAAAGTGATCTAATGCTAGATGAAGATGAGATAGTAAATGACGTTACCACACATTGAAAAAAAACACGCAAACGGATAATAAAAGAAAATACCTGGAAAAGAAACGTACGACAGCAAAAATATCAAGCAGGGGAAGTATATGTGTTAGCGTCTCATGCTACGGAATAACTTTTCTTGATGCAACTATCGCTGTAAATTTGCTGTAAAGTAAAAGTACTGAAAAGAACTGTGCTGAAAAATACGGTAGAAAATAAAACACAACTGAATCTTATAACTTCAAAATGGACAGCAATTTTATTCTGCTATTTCTCTGCTTTTAAGTAAATACATAACGTAGTACATAGCTTCTCAGTTGTCAAAATGTATTCTTGCAGTTGTGGGGGAGTGGGCGTATTCAACCCCTGCACTATCTCTCATGATAATGTCACTGGAGACTCCAACATTCTCCCTCCCGGTGAACAAAGTTCGCAATATTGGTAATTTTCGTCCACCTGATACCTTTTTCGCAATCGCATACTTGGATGAAGTGGCAACCCTGGTTGTATGGGATGTACGTAGGGTAGGTCAGCTGCTTACGATGATCTGCCGCTTAGCTTGTTGTACCTAGCTGGAGAGCTCTTATCATTGGCATGTATGCGTGTGGTTATGATTACATGAAAAGGGAGAATTGATTATTGCATTTGTTTACAATAGACAAGACAAGCCATGCAAGCACAAACAAAGTTAAGAGATTCTACGAAAGAGAGTCAAAGGAAAATAGTAATTCCTTCGTTTACGCAATTTCCCGTTCATGCGGATTGATAGTTTTTCTCTTAACAGCTGTGGACTAGTTGCCGGTTATTAGTGGGTGATCGTAAATCATTCACTGCTGTTTTAATTCGGTGATATTCGGGTGCATTTTTTTTTGTTGTAGAGTGGTGCGTGTGTGTAATTCAGGTATTTCAAATTCAAAGGTAGTGTAACAATTTAGTAGAATGCCCAAAGTGATTTAATATGTAATAAAGTTGTTGTTGTTGTCTCAATGGTGCGGCGAGGGAGAAACGTGCATGTGGAACCCACGTAAGTGGTAGTTTTAAGTGTTGATAAGGGTTTAATTTAGTTACGCGATTGAGTTCATTAAGAAATTAATTAAAATCTTTAACGGTTACGTGTGAGTTTGTGTGTGTTCGGTGCGTTTTGTGAATGTTAGACGCGCGGATGCATTTGATAGCATTTGGTTTTTTTTTTTTTTTAGGTTGCGCCAAGGATGTGTAATCTTCATAGATACTAATAGCCCGAGTGCTACTAGCATGCACGATTCGCAAACCTGAGTAATCGATTCCAGGAATACGCCTACACTTAAGAACATTCAGTTTCGTACGAAGGGAATTTTTGCAAATTGTTCGTTATTTTGAAAAAAATATAAACTTTTTTCTAGCTTTAATGTTATTTTTTATTGAAGTGTAATATAAATACCAGGAATTATCAAAAATAAAATGGTAATTCAATAAAATAGAGAAAAATGAGGAATAAGTTCACATAAAGTAGAGATTTTAGGGTACATTCAGTTTCGTACGAATTCTAAAAGTTAAGATTTTTTACGTCAAAAAACAAAATTTTTTAAAAATAATAGGAAGTTTGATTTCCATTGTGCTTTAAAATAGTTGCATGTCTATTTGGAATTAATGTAAACAGATTTTTGTAACATCGGATGGAATTTTATTCCACTCTTTCGAAATTAGCGCTTTAAGTTCCTTTTTGTTTCTAACGGCATTTGTTTTCCTAATTTGTCTTTCCAAGTGCTCCCTCAGATGCTCTATAAGATTGATATCTGGGCTCTTGGGGGTATTTCAATGCATTTTGGGCAGTTATAAAGGAGACAAAGACGAACGTCCAAAGCCATGTGCTTTGGGTCTTTGCTTGGTACAAGTGAAATGAGTTCTTAATGCCTAATTTCTTAGATGAAGGTTGTATATTCTCTTTAAGAATATTAAGATATATTATTTTTTTCATATTCCCTTGAATAAAATTTAAAATTTCCAACACCTCCATATCCCATAGCACCCCAAACCATTACGTTTTGTACACCGTGTTTTACAGTCGCCGATAAGTTTTTCAAAAGATAAGCCTCGTTACGCCTGCGGTATACTTTTTCTTGTTTTTTGTTGTTTCGGAAGAGTAAGAATTTACTTTCATCAACGAATATAACATTTTTCTAATAATCTAGCGACTTATCTTTGTATGCTTTGGCGAAATTAAGCCTTTTTGTTTTAACTTCGCTGACCAAAGGTTTTCTGCGCCATACTCGTGAAAATTAACCATTCTTTTTAAGCGTAGGTCCAATGCTGATTGGCTGTACATCAGTTCCGTTAAAATCAGCAAGCATTTTACATGATTCGACTGAAGACAACTTTAGATTTCTCTTTATTTCACGCAAAATAAATTTTTCAGAAGACATAGTCATTCTTCTGGGACCTTTGTTACTACACACATTCTCAATTCTTCCTTCCTCAAGGTAACGCTTATAAATATATTGTATCGTAGACTTATGTACACATGTAGCTGTAGCATTTTAGCTTTTACGCCCAAAGATCTTTTGATGAAAAATTACCAAAGATAGTATATCACCCATTCAAAAAAATTAACTAATTTCACAAAAAAAACACATTCTGAACAGAAAAGTGCCTCAAATTCTTAGCAAAATAGTATATTTTAAATAAAACAAACAATTTCAGTCCTAAAATGTTAACACTCCGAACTGAACAGGAGCCTAATTGCTTCGTACGAAACTGAATGTTTGCTCTGCATTCGAAGGATCTCACATAACACAGACAAAATTTACAGTTAGATTTCTTTTTTAATTTTTTGTCTTCATTACTGTAAAGAATACAAGAAATAACATGATTTTAAGAACATCTATGAACGCAATTGAAATTCGTTTGTCCTGAATTAAGTGTATTTTAGTAAAAACACGCTCCGTACGAAACTGAATGTTTCTAAGTGTACGTACTAAACACACACCCTACACACTTCAACCACTCTCCCCGCGGTACTGCCGTTAGGTATTCCTTCGCGGGGCTGGTTAGCAATTATGCTCTAGTGAGCAGATCTCCATCCACTCGCCCTCTGATCGTGTCATGTGACTTACAAGATTTTCTGGACTTGGCAGGTTTGCTCTAACTTCTGCAAAGCGTCTGCAGTAGAACACTGCAAGCTCCGTGTCCTCCTCTTCGTTTTGACATTCTGGGCATAGGAGCGAACTATCGTGTCCAAATCTATGGAGGTATTTCGGGTAGCCACCGTGTCCGGACGGGAACTGTGTGAGGTGGTGGTTACAGTTCCCCCTCGCTCTCTCTGTCCATGAATTTATAGTGGGAATGAGCTTGTGGGTCCACCTGCCTTTTGTAGAGCTGTCCCACCTGGTTTGCCACAGCGTTGCTGATGCTGCCCTTTCCTCCTCCTTAATCCTTTTTGCCTCTTGCCGGTTCGTCTAAGGTATACCCTCTGCATCTCATCAGCGAGGATGTCTAAAACCCAGGCTGCATCGCCGGAGATAGTTCGGAAGCCGCTAATCATTTGGATAGCATTTGGTTTAAGAGTGTTTGTGTGTGTGTGTGTGTGTGTGTTAGACGCGCGGATGATTTGAGTTGCGGTACCGTATTTGGTGATTCTTGTGTAGTGTGGAAAAGTGATACAGTGTTGTGCAAATGTTTTCGGCGCGTTTTAAAATTTATTTTTTGTTTTTATTGCGCGCGAGAGACCTTAGTTTATTTTTTTGTATTTTGATTTTATGAGTTATATGTGTGTTGTTAATGGACTGCAATAGGGTGGTATGTTGTGTTGAATAAAACGAATGTTTGATTAATTTGTTTTAATAAATTTATTATTGTATGGATGCATGAACTTTTGCCTTGTTTTATTTTTGAGTGTTTTCGCTAGCTGTGGTTAGGCTGTTTTGGATGAGTTGCGTATTGGAAGCGGACAAAGTTTGGTAATTGGTCGCTTGAATTCTCCTATCTGCGTTTTTACCTTGACTACTCGGGTTATGTTGTCGTTTCCGGGGTATGATTTCGTTCTTCGGCCAAGGCTCCATCTAGCTGGGGGAAGTCGTTCGTCTTTCAGCAGCACCAAGTCTCCTATCTTTAGCTGTGGTTAAGGTTTCAGCCATTTCGGTCGCTGCTGTAAACGAGTTAGATACTCTTGCTGCCACTGCTTCCAGAATACCTGCAAGTGATTTTGTACTGCCTTCCATCGGTCGACATACCCTTGTTTGCCTATAGTGAGGTCAGGTTCAGGCACGGTGAACATTGTTTCTCCGATTAGGAAGCGTGCCGGAGTTAGCGCTTGGAAGTCGTCGGGATCTTCAGACAAGGGGCAAAGGGGCCTCGAATTTAGACACGCTTCAATCTGAGTAAGAAGCGTGGTGAGCTCCTCATACGTGAGTGTTTCGTTCCCAAAAATCCTTCTGAAGTGGTGCTTTACGCTCTTTATTTTAGCTTCCCACAAGCCTCCAAACTAGGGGGAAGCGGGAGGAATAAAGTTCAACTTCGTTCCCTTTGATGCTAAGACGTCAGCAATCTCCTTCCAATCACGGCACCATCCTTCATAAGGCGAACTAGTTCCGCCTCAGCTCCCACATAGTTCGTGCCACAGTCACTATAGACTTGGCTGCGGATTCCTCTCCGTGCCGCGAATCGTCGAAATGCAGCTAGAAAGACCTAGGTGGTCAGATCACTTACCGCTTCCAAATGTATGGCCTTGGTAGCTAGACAAATAAATATCGCCAAATACCCCTTGTAGCACTTGGCGCCGCGACCTTTCCATATATATATATATATATATATAACTGCGTGATGAATGATAATATTTTTCGTCTTACGTTCGTCTGTGGTAAGATCGGTTGGTTGTGCCGGAAGTTCAAAATTCCAACTTATTCGGAGAAATGGGGTTCCATTCCACCATAGCGTGGACCGCAAAAGTGTTGATGGGAGTGCTCCTCTCGAAGCCAAATCTGCTGGGTTGTGCTGTGTTGGGACATGTTTCCAAATGTTGGCATCCGTTAGACGCTGGATCTCCCCTACCCTGTTCCTAATGAATGTCTCCCATCTTAAAGGCGTTGAGAGAATCCAACACAGTGCGATTGTGGAATCAGTCCAGGCATACATCTTTAAGCCCTTCTGCTCGATGATGTGCGCGACGTAGTGCAGCAGTTTGGCCAGCATCACAGCATCACATACCTCTAATCGGGGAAGACTTACTGGTACCACGGGTGCGGCCTTAGACTTGGCGATAAGAAGATGTGTGTGAACTTTACCTTTTTCGTCCTCTACCCGTAGATATACTGCTGCCCCATACGCCTTTTCTGATACGTCACTGAATCCATGCAATTCGATCGATTTGACCTTCCAGCTGTCTGAACCCACCTTGGTAGACGTATATCGTTCATGATCCCTAATTCGGAGCAAAACGTAGTCCACTGTTCCAGGATATGGGGATCAAAGGAATCATCCCACGATATTTTGCGGGTCCAGAGCAGCTGCATGACATGTTTCGCCTTAAGGATACAAGGCGATATCCATCCCATGGGGTCAAGCAAGCGTGCTGTCGTCGACAACACGAACCTCTTCGTTGGCTGCGGGCTGCTTGAAGGAGTGCAGCGGAAAGAAAAGTGATCGACCACAGGAAGCCAATGGATGCCTAGCGTCTTGACTCTTTCCGAGCTTTCGGAAGGCAGTGAAAATGTTAGCTCACGGTCTTGGTCAGGAATCCCCTTGAGCAGTTCTTTTGCGTTAGAGGTCCATTTCTGCAAGTTAAAACCACCTGTCTCTAAAGCTACCTTAACCTCCTTTCTTTTCGTTTCCGCTTCAGCTATCGTGTTTGCACCAGAAATGAGATCGTCTACGTACATGTCTTCCCGAATAATTTTGCAGCCCTCGGATATTGAGCCTCTGTGTCATCAGCTAACCTTTTGAGTGTGCGGATTGTCAAATATGGAGCAGATGCTGTACCGAAAATCACGGTTTTAAGGCGGTATATTTTTAAGGGCTCACTTGGTGATCTGCGCCAAAAAATCAGCTGGTACCTTGAATCTTCTTCCGTAACCCATATTTGCCGGTACATTTTTTCGATATCGGCTGTGAATGTAAAGCGATAAAACCTCCACGGTAAAAAAATGTCCGTCACATTATGTTGGAGTCTGGGGCCTACAACCAGTTGGTCATTTAGCGAAACTCCCTCAGCTGTCTTAAAAGATGCATCGAAGACCACCCTCAGCTTGGTTGTGGAGCTGCTTTCCTTAATAACAGCATGATGCGGCCGGAAATAATGCCCAGTATCTGTTACGGAGCTCGTCTTGATTCCACCCATTTGACCGAGCTGCTTGTACTCCTCTACGCATGCGGTGTACTGGTCACATAAGTGTGGGTTTGCCGCCAGCCGCCTCTCGAGTCCCAAAAACGTTGCAGAGCACCTTCCTGTGACCTACCTAGGACCGGGTGAACGTAGCCCTAAAGGGCAATGCTACTTTATAACGCCCATCATCCATGCGCTGTACGTTTTTGCTGAAGTGCTCCTCACAAGCGATGTCTTCGATAGTTCCAGTATTCTCAGACGACAAATCTTCTAGTTCCCAGAACTTACGGAGTTGTGCGTCAATATCTCCTGTTTGGAAGAAAGCTTTGATAGGTTGTGGTTCCACTGGTAATCTTCCGAACAACATTCAACCAAGCCTAGTCTTCTGGAGGACAGGCATGGCCTTTTCTGGCGACCTAATCACATCCGGCAGCAATATCTCCGCGAGAACATCGCTACCTAGCAACAGGTCAACCTTGGCTGGCTTGTGGAAGTCTGAATCCGCCAACACCAAACCCTCAAGATGATTCCACTTTCCGACGGATGGAGTTCGGGCCGGGAGATGCCCAGACAGTGACTTGAAGATGAAAGTTTTCGAAGTTGTCCTAAAGGCCGAATGCAGCGAGGATATCTCAACGTCGACAACTCTTTTGCAGGTGCCACTGCTGACAAACCCTAGCCCGGATACTTCAACATGTGTGGATGTCGGCCTCAAGCGGAGCAGTTGCACGGCTGACTCTGTGATGAAGGTAGCTTCAGAGCCCGAGTCCAACAGAGCCCGAAGCGGAAACATCTCGCCTGACGAAGTCCTGACGTTGACTACCGCTGTTGCCAATAAAACTTGTGTGCTGGTTTTCGGTTTGGAGTGAAAAATGTTGACCGCTGAACTGGTTGACGGCTGCTTTTCTTGGGGTAGCTGAAAATTTGGAGCGTTGATGGTAATTCTAGAGGCTAAAAAATTATTGTGGGTGTTAGGAATCTGTGTTAGAGAACGTGAGTGTGGAAGTACGGAGTTTTGTGTGTTATGCAAAAGGGAATAGTGTTGTTACTGGCAGTAATAACACCTACGAGTGCTTGGGCAATGTTCTGAAGAATGGCTGTATGCCAAGCAATTCCTACACAGACCTAAGCTACCTACGCACTGACACCGATCTTGAATGCTCATCTTAAGAAAACGACCGCACTTTCGGATCGCATGTTGACCGTTGCTGCAAACCTTGCAGGCAAATGTGGCTGAGTTGGTCTGCGAGTGGAACGCGTGTCGCTGCGATATGCTTGTCGAAGAGTCTGCTGATACTCGAACCTGATGGATGACAGCCTCTACAGTACGGAACCTAGTTTCCAGAAATTGTTTGAATTCCGCAAACGTCGGCAGCTCCTTGGGGTCAGTTTTGGACCGCAGCTTCTCCTCCGAAAGTTGCTGAGTTTTCGTTCGCAATTTCTGCAGTAGGACAAAAATAAGGACTACATTCCAGTGATCAACAGGTACCTTTAAATGGGTCACTGGCTAGTAGCGGATTCGATGGTTTTCTCCAGCAATGAAAGACATCCCACCAAGTAGTTCGAGGTACGCTTACTTGGACCCGTCTTACTGAAGTTCACGACGTCCTTCTCTAGCTATGTATCAATATATTTATACGCATTTGTATAAAAAAAAGTAAGAAAAAGTGTTTCACTTACTTGCAGGATGAGGCTTGGTCCGAAATAACCTCCAATCAGCGATGATAAACCTTGGCGACTCGGAAGGCTGTCTGGAACACCTGATGTGATGGCTGGTGATGTGATGGCTGGTGATCCTGCCGCTGGGAATCGATACAATTTCGACGGATTTTCCTTACTTGTCATTGACAAAAGTGACGAAATTCGATCGACGTGACGTAATTCACGTACCTTGCAGTTCACACACACTATACGCTCAATGTTTTGTCCTTAGTTAATTGTTAAAAGCTCTGTTTTTTTTCGAACACAGTCTTTGACTTTGACAAATAAAAAATTCGGCTCGAAGGACCAAATGTTAGCGTCTCGTGCTACGGAATTACTTTTCTTGATGCAACTGTCGCTGTAAATTTGCTGTAAAGTAAAAGTACTGAAAAGAACTGTGCTGAAAAATACGGTAGAAAATAAAACACAACCGAATCTTATAACTTCAAAATGGACAGCAATTTTATTCTGCTATTTCCCAGCTTTTATGTAAATACATAACGTAGTACATAGCTTCTCAGTTGTCAAAATGTATTCTTGCAGTTGTGGGGGAGTGGGTGTATTCAACCCCTGCACTATCTCTCATGATAATGTAACTGGAGACTCCAACAATATGTAAGTTCTCGGGGAAAAGCTGTAAACGAGAAATGTATAAGATCCAAAAAGAACTGCTTTTTGCATTGCAGGATGGACTGTGAAAAAATGTGACGACTATAGAACGTAAGGAACTTTTCAGATCTTCCTTTTCACTAGATCGAGAAGGAAAAGCTAACTTCATATTAAGATCGACGATAAAGAATGAGTTATTTTGTAGAGTTGTGTGGAAATAAAGTTCAAGTTTCTAAGTCGTTTTGGGTCGGAACTTTTGCAATCTCGCAAAAATCAGTGCACAACGCCCACGAGAATAAAAATAACGTGACTGGTATAGCTAAGAAGACCGCAAAAGGGTTAAAATCAGTTAGAAGAATTCCTGAAGAAAATCTGTTGGAAGTTTAGACACACATCAGATTTTTCCCGAAAATAGAGTCCCATTACTGTCGAGCCAAAACAACTAAACTGTACTTAGATCCAAGTCTCAATATAGCAAAAATGTATAACTTGTACAAAGACATTGTTTAGATCCCCGTTAAAGAAAGCTATTACCGATTTGTGTTTAACATGAATTTTAACTTGGACTTTCACTGACCCAAATCTGATAAATGTGGCAAGTGTGAGGCCTATTGCTATTGCGCCATGATAAAAGAACACCAAATTCATCTCAATTTAAAAAAAAATATGAGAGAACTGAAGACTCTGAATAAGAAATCAGGGCTTCCCATTCTTACTTTTGATTTACAAAATGTTATATCTTGTCCAAGAGTAGAAATTGGGCCAATGTTTTACAATTCGAAACTAAGCATATATAATTTGACTGCACACTTGTCAACGACAAAAAAAAAATTATCGTGCTATATGGACAGAATTAATTCAAAATTAAGATCTCTGGCAACTCTGTGCAAGAGAAGTTAAAATATAAGTGAACTGTGTCAAAACAATTAAAAATTTAAAAATTTAAGGTGTAAAGTGTAAAGTGCGGTAAAAGATTTGTGCTGCGTACCAACCGAAACATCAGCTGCTCCTACATCGCTGGACACTGAAATACATAGGTTCCTGGCAATTATTTCAGTTTTCAGGCTGGTTTGTATTAAAACCAAAAGGTAGGTGCTTCTGTGATCATTCCAATAGTAGACTTTGAACTCGAAGCTTTACCTAAAACACAAACACATAAAATCGGGCGCATGTGTACAAGTTGTGCTTTAAAAAGCACCAATATTCAACACATGAACCCACTACCAGAATTCTAAATTAATATTAAATAGTATTTTAAAACGCATACCGCCGGCGAGTATGCAACAAATTTTACGGTCAGTAAAACTACAGTAGAGGCCAACAAATATGCCAAAAGTTTTGCGCACCCCGCCAGCGGAGTGCGCTCCAACTTTTGAACCTCAGGTGTCACCAGTAACACCAACAAAAATAGTTGAAATAACTAACAAAAGATTAAATCAAGAAAAAAGGCAAGGTAAGTTAATAGAAACTATAAAAACTAATCAGATTCAAAGCTTTTCGCAGAATGAGCAAAGGCTACAAAATGAATTATTACAAGTAAATAATGAGTTAATGAAAGTAAATAATGTAAATAGAAATCTAAATGAAACAATAAAAAACTTGCATCTACATATAAGTAAACTAGAAAATAAATTAATAGTGTTAGAAAGAGAAATACAAAACAAACAGCCAGAGAATATTCTAGAAATTCGCAGCACTCCAAGGCAAAATGCGGAAAAACAAATATACACAACAGATGAAGAAGAATTGGCAAAAGAAACAGAGTGGATTAGAGATACCCAAAGAGTAAAAAAGAGGAAACTCAACAATTCAATTCCTCCGCCTAAAATTACAGAACCGACAGAAATAAACTCCCAAAAGCAATCGAAAAAGTTACCACCACGGCCTCCAATAATAATTGATGAGGTAATTAGCTACGATGATCTGTATGAAAAGATTAAGTCAATTACTCAAGCAGAAAATTTCGACCTAAAAATTATTAGTAAAAACAATATAAGACTAAATCTCGAAGACGGAGAATCCTATAGAAGTATCACGGCTTTGCTAAATGAAGAAAACTACGCTTGGCACTCTTACGAAAATAAGCAATCCAGACCCATCAGAGTAATGGCTAAAAATCTGCACCACTCATGCAAGCCTGAAAATATAACCGCAAATCTCAAATCTAAAGGTTTCAAGATTATTGATGCTTCAATTAAGCTCAAGCGGGAAAACAAGGAACCTTTAAACATGTTTATATTAACATTCAGCGCAGAAGAAGAAATTGAAAAAATTTATCAACTCAAAAACATTTTGGGATGCAGAGTTGAAATAGAACCCCTTAAAAAATCAAAATTAGTACCCCAGTGTAAGAAATGCCAGGCATATGGCCATACGCAAAAATATTGCAACAGACATGCAAGATGCGTGAAATGCGCTGGAAAACACCACACTACACAATGTGCAAAGCCCCAAAATGTGCAGCCCAAGTGCGTGCACTGCGGAGAACCCCACCCCGCAAGCTACCGAGGGTGTGTTGTTGCCATTGAACTCCAGAACATCATAAATAAAAAACTAAGTACTAAAAATACTAAGAACCAAGCTGCAGTTAAAAAACAAAAAACACCAGAAAATATTAAAGCAGATGTGGATCAAACAAAATTAGATATTAAAAAACCCACTCCGAAAGAGAACAAAAAACCGAACGGTAAAGAAACCAGCGCAGGTGTAGTCTCATATGCTCAAGTACTAGAGCATAAAAAACAGCCTCCTATACAGAAAAAGGAGCAACCTGAGGGAAAGCAACATAAGACTCAACCAAGCAGTGATATAAATCAAACACTACAACTGATTCTAACCAAACTTAATACTCTAGAAATTAGACTTAAAAAGTTAGAAAACATAAACGACAAAGTATTTAATCATGGATCAAAATCTTAAAGTTATATGCTGGAATGCAAATGGTCTCCTGCAACACGTACAGGAATTGCAGGTGATTCTTGAAACAAATAACATAGACATTTGTCTTATTTCAGAAACCCATTTTACAAAACACACGGAAATAAAATTTAAAAACTACAACATCTACCACACCGCTCACCCAGAAAACTCAGCTAAGGGTGGAAGCGCAGTTATAGTCAAAAACAGCATCCAACAATATGAGGAGTTGAAATACACTACAGAGAAAATACAAGCTACAGTAATAAGCATAAAGACTAAACATAAAAAAATTAATATCGCTGCTATTTACTGTTCTCCAAAATTTTCAATTAAAAAAGAAGAATATTCAGATTTTTTATAAATACTAGGAAACAGATACATAATAGGTGGTGATTTTAATGCGAAAAACTTAAACTGGGGTTCTAGATTAACATCAACGAGAGGAAGAGAACTTTATGCTGCAATTCAAGAACATCAGTGCGAAACTCTCTCGACAGGAAGGCCCACGTACTGGCCTACAGACAAAAATAAGATACCAGATCTAATTGATTTTTACATAATCAAAAATTTGTCGAGCAGCTACATACACATAGATGAATTTGAGCATCTAAGCTCTGACCATTCACCTATAATTCTCCAAATAAGTGAATATGTAATTCAAAATGCAAGTACTAAAACCTTAACAAACAAAAGAACAGATTGGCCAGCTTTCAAGTTGAACCTAACAAATAGAATAGACATAACGACACCTCTTACATCCAAAAATGATATAGAAACAGAAGCACATAAGTTGGTGAGCGATATTCAGAAATCGGCCTGGGAAAGCACTCCTGGATTAAATAGAAAGAGCATGAAAAGAAACTACCCGAAAGAAATAAAGGATTTAGTTGCAGATAAAAGACGAGCAAGAAGAACATGGCAAAAAACAAGAGCTCCACAACATAAAACTAAGCTTAACAACCTTAGTCAGCAACTGAAAAGAGAAATTAGAAAATTTAAAGAAGACTCAATGAAAAGGTACCTCGGAGGATTAACAGCTGAATACGCTACCAATTACTCTCTATGGAAAGCTACAAAAGGACTAAAACAACCTATTGTGCAAATACCTCCAATCAAAGCACCTGATGGAAACTGGGCAAGAAGCGATGAGAATAAAGCCATCCTTTTCGCAGACTACCTAGAAAACATATTTAAACCACCAGATGAAAATGGAAACAGACAGCCTATGCTATTAGAACCATCTGAAGAGGAAAGCGAAGAGATTCTACCCACAAATCCTAACGAAATATGCAACCTAATAAAGCATGAAATAAATGCAAAGAAAAGTCCTGGGTATGACCTTATATCTGGTGACGTATTAAAAAACTTACCCATCAAGGCAATAATTAAAATAACAAATTTAATAAATGCCTCATTTAAGCTAAAATTTGTCCCTAATTTATGGAAGATTGCTGATGTTCTAATGATTCCCAAACCTGGTAAACCGCCAAATGAAGTATCATCTTACAGGCCTATATCGCTATTGCCGATGATATCAAAAGTGTTTGAGAAAGTGCTCGCTAAACGTTTAAATAAAATAATTGAAAACAAAAAGCTGATTCCGAACCATCAATTTGGTTTTCGAAGGCAGCACTCTACGATACAACAGGTACACAGAATTACGGATAAGATTGAAGAAGCATTAGAAGAAAGGAAGTTCTGTTCGGCTGTGTTCTTGGATGTGGCGCAGGCCTTTGATAAAGTATGGCACGAAGGACTTACCTATAAACTGAGATGTATGCTGCCAAATGAGTATGCATCCATTCTTAAATCTTATCTAGATGGAAGACATTTTAGAATAAAACAACAGAATACTTATTCAAAACTAAGAGAAATAAAGGCAGGCGTACCGCAAGGTAGTGTACTGGGCCCTATATTATACCTATTATATACTAGTGATATTCCGGAACTAGAAAACCATACTATGGCAACATTTGCAGATGATACAGCAATACTAGCAGAAGGGAGAACTAATGAAGAATCCACAGAAAAACTCCAAATAGGCATAAACAAAATCTGTGAATGGACAAAAAAGTGGAGAATCAAATTGAATGAGTCCAAGTCAGTCCATATTGATTTTACTAATAAAAAGGTTCAACATATACCAATCATTATAAACGAAAAAATAGTTCCATTCGCTAATACAGCGAAATATTTAGGTATGACAGTAGATGCTAAGCTGCGATGGAAAGAGCACATAAAAAAGAAAAAAGAAGAGTTAGAGATGAAATATAGAAAATTGCACTGGCTGATAGGAAGAAACTCAACCGTATCAATTGGAAATAAAGTGCTAATATACAATCAAACCAACATGGACATATGGAATCCAACTATGGGGTTGTGCCAAAAAGACAAACGTAGACATAATACAACGATTCCAGAATAAGGTGCTTAGAAATATAGTAAATGCACCTTGGTTCATAAGGAACACGGATCTTCATCGAGATTTGAAGATAGAAAGTGTAAGTTCGGAAATTCTTAAACATGCAAAAAAACACAAAGAAAAGCTAGAAGAGCATATAAACTTAGACGCGAGAAAACTTTTGAATAATGAAAATCAATTACGAAGGCTCAAAAGAATAAAACCTCTCGATTTAACTTAACTTCGAAGTATAATCAAAAAAAAAAAAGTATATATAGATGCATAACATAGCACACCCGAAGCAAAAAAGATACACCAGACGGTGGATCTCATTCAAAGACGTAGATGTCAGGAAAAAATTGCTTATTAGTCCAAGTGACTAGATCGCAATTAGGCTGGTTCCTCCCCGCCCTGCGATGAAAAGCCAAGATGGTGTTACCGCATGGGAAACGGGAAGAAGGGAGAAGGGGTTAGTGGGTAAAAATCCAACACTGTTACTGAGTACGGGCTCAGTTTCGTCTTTCGAAGATTACCACCTCCCAGCGTAAAAAAAAAAAAAAAAAATATGGACAGAATACACTGGTGGAAGAAGTGGCAATATAGCAGCGGCCTTAATGAAAATATTCGATAGAGTATTTGAGGATAACGATATTACTAAACTTATTACTTGGTGCGATTCGTGTGTCCCTCAGAATTCGGTAATGGCCCTTGCAATACAGCATTTTATAAAGACTCATCCGGATGTTGAAAGCATTACACTGAAATACTCACTACCAGGGCATTCAGCACTACAGGAGGTTGATAATGCTCATAGCCAGATAGAAAAACATCTCTCGGTCAACGAATACTTTTCACTATGGGACTTATAAGAGTGCTGAAGACCTTTAACACCCGAAAATCAATTATTATAACGCAAATTCAACCTTTTGACTTCAAAGACTTTGCTAAGTACTCAAAACTTTGCTTTGAATATAAAAATGTACCATTTGCAAAATTAAAAATGTTAAAATTTACTGAAGCTGAGTACGAAATCAGCTTTGCTCTAAATTATGATGCTGATAACATGACCAGTTCTGTGATAAGGCGAATGGCAACAAGTCATCGCAAAAGTAAAGTTACACAACAGGAAGTCCCAACATTACAACAGGACAACTAACCGTTAGCTTATTTTTTTTTTTGAAGATGATGACTTTAACCTAACCTAGCTTTAACCTAACCTTGTGAAATGTGTTATATATTATTATATAATATATATGTATATTATATTTATATATGTATTCGTTTTTAAGTAATATTAACTGGGTACTAGATCCAGATAATAAATATTTAATTCCGTTTAATGTAATCAATGATTGTGATAGTGAAATAGGTGATTCTTTTGCTGAATTTGATCTCATTCAAATTAATAGTTACACAAATAGTTTTAACAATGTACTCGATCTTGTGTTCGTAGATAAGGAATTATATACCGACATTATTGAATGTATTTGCCCAATATTTCGTAACTCTGTATTTCACTCAGCTTTAAGCATTCAATTTAAATTTTATGGCTTCTTTAAACCATCTACTATTAATACGTACAAATATGATTAGAGTAAAGGTAATTTTGATGGGATGATTAATAGCATAAACGCAGTCTCTTGGATTTCAGTTTTTAGCGATTATGAATTAAATGTATCTTATTACCTGTTTCTTGAGACTTTAAAAGAGGCAATTGAATCGTTTGTACCTAGGGTTGCTATTAAAAAAAATACTAAGCCACCTTGGCACAATAAGCGGCTTTGTAATATATGTAACAAGAAAAATAAAGCATATAAATTATATCGCGATTTGACGGATAATAAGTCTTGTTAACTAATTTTATTCGTCTTCAAAAGCAGTTCGATACTCTTAATAAATTTTTATATAAAAATTATTTAATCCGTTCAGAATCTAATTTGAGAAATAATAGTAAACGTTTTTGGAACTTTATCAATGATAGGAAGAAATCGAACGGAATTCCAAATTGCATGCAATTTCCGCAGGTTACTTCTTCTGATCTTCCCACCATTTGCAACCTTTTTTCCGATTTCTTCCAATCAGTCTATACTTCGAATTCCTTTCCGCGAAATGATGCCACGGGATTCTCAAACAATTCTGTAAATATCGGAGGTTTACACATAAGTCTCTCTGATGTTGAAGAAGCATTACATAGTTTGAAATTAGATTGTCAATGCGGTCCGGACGGCATTCCACCAATTGTCATGAAAACTTGTGCAGCAGCTCTTTCGAAGCCTTTACAATTTCTCAGCGAGTGGAAAATCTCATTTATTTCTCCGATTCATAAATCGGGACCTAAACAGGAAGTATTATTATTTCTAAACTTATTGAAAAAATAATTTGTAGAAAATTGACGTTTCTTCTTTAGGAAATAATTTCACCTCTTCAACATGGTTTTGTTGATTAGATTTCCGGTAAATCGACCACATCCAATCTTACGATTTTTTGCAACCGAGCGATCAACTTTCCTGAAAATGGGTATCAGTGTGATGTCATATATACCGACTTTCCAAAGCCTTCGATAGGGTTGATCACTATATCTTAATCTTAAAAAATTGGAAGTTTCGGGTTTTCATTCTAATTTATTAAGATGGTGCGAATCCTACTTAACGGAGTGAAAACAGTTAGTACGCATCAACAACATACTAGATAGATAACAGATATTTGGCGCAACAGCTCTTTAAAATGCCAGGGCCTAGCTTCTCGCAACCACTCATGTTGTGTGCGTTATATTTTTCACACGAATGGAAGGGACCTACAGTTTAATGCGGACTCCGAACGGCGATTTAAGAAGCTTTTTCGTGACAACAATACTCTCGGAAGTTTGTCAGACGCTTGCGAGAGGTGGGGCCGAAAAAAAAACTTTTTGGCGTTTTCTGGGATTTCAACTTGGAACCTCATGCGTAGTGATCCGACACACTAACCACTTACGCCACGGCGCCCACAACATACTATCTAAACCTATATATGTTACGTCGGTAGTCCCACAGGGAAGTCATTTAGGTCCCTCTTGTTTATTAATGATATCCCTGATTTTATTCTGAACTCGGACTGCCTTATGTAGATTGCGAGCTTTTGCAAAATGACGTTGACAAATTATCAGAATGGTGCGATACAAATCAGCTTTTCCTTAATGTTTCCAAATGTCAGTTTTTGCCTTTCTTCCGTAACCGCTCACCAATTCTCTTCCCTTATAAAATAGGGAACGTCCCTCTTTTAAGGACAGGTGAAAAGAAAGACCTTGGAGTTATATTTGACTCTAAGCTGTGCTTTGCTTCCCACATCGACTATATTGTGGCCAAAGCCAACTCTATGTTGGACTTTGTTATGAGGAACTCCAAGGAGTTCACGGATCCATACACTTTCAAATCATTGTATTCTGGATTTCTAAGATCGGTCCTTGAATACTCCTTGGAACCTGTTCTACGATAATAATTCTATGCGAATTGAAAAGATTCAAAAACGTTTTACGAGAGATGATTTCACTGGAATATTCGCATGCCCCCGTACACTACCAGATGCCAGTTAATAGGCTTCCAATCACTGGAAATGCGACACACATATTTTGCCATTACTTTCGTACGAGACAGTTTAAATTCACACATCAATTGCCCCTTTTTACTGTCGCAGATACAGATATACGCCCTTACGAGACCTGTGAGTTCGTAATTTTGTCTATGATACATTTCATAGGGTAAATTATGGGCTCAATGAGCCATTAACACGGTGTATTAAGAAGCCAATGCAATTTGTAATTCTATCGAGGTTAATAGCAATAGAGTTTCGTTTAAGAAAAAATTTATTAAATATATTAGTTTACACTGGTAGATGAACTTGCATAAGCTTTACTTAGCATATTTTTCTGTATATTTGTAACGTGATAATTCGTAGTTTGTAAGAATGTATATCTGTGGCAAAAAGGAATAACAGCATAAGTGCCTTTACACATTCCAAAAAACGTATTTAAAGATGTCTTTATGGTCTCATTTCCCTGCCCCTAATTCAGTAACCGCTTCAGATAATGAATTCCAGACATATCGAGGCAATGTTTCAGCGTTATAGGTTCGCCTTTCCTGAGAGAATATTATACAAAAAATGTTAAAAAAAAAAATAATTCAATAACGGCATAAGTATACTTATGCTGTTATGCCTTGTTGCCACAGATATATTCTATGTATACTCTGATTGATGAAATAAATTGAATTAAATTGAGTTCTGAAGTTCTGAATAAACTGAAGTAAATACTGTCAATTAAATTTTATTATTAACTAAAAATAATATTATATATACTAATTCCAAATTTAATAAGGATTAAGGAACAGACATAAAATTAAAAAATAATTGGAATATCTATTTTAATTTTTAATGAATTATCTTTTACTTATCCATCTCACTATTTTACCATAAAAGGTATTTTACAAGGTTCTATCTGAAAAAGAAAATATCTTACCGTGGCACAAAGTTCTATATGGTAATTAGAACTTTGTTTTCCTATTTCCATGTACCTTATCAGTGAGCAACATAGTTCTATCCGTTTTTTTTAAACGTAAATTGCAGAATAACTTCACCATCTAGCTAAACTATTTTAATATAAATAAGATCGCTAAAAGTATTTAATGTATGCAATTTAAAACAAGTTGTGAGTAAATGCAAAGCATTACATTCTCGAAATGTTGCTGGTGCACAAAGAACCTTCTTGTCTTAACGTCGCGATACCGTAAGTGACACGGCTGTAACCAGTGTCACCTCGAGACGATACGAAGCTGTTCATTCTCCCAACCCTATGAAACATTGGGGGAAGCTTCAAGATTTTAGCCTGTCCAATTTCGACGAGATTTCAGAAGAAGAGTCACCCTAAAATAAAAATTGGGTAGACTCAAATTGTACGTTTTATTATTCTCACCAAGTTCCATTCAGGAAAATTAACAGGAAATATATTTTATTATCTTTGAATGTTGATGTTATTGCCAACGCAGTAGCTTCAATATAAAACGCCAACCTGATGTAAACTTGCTTTGGTTTCCGTCTCTGGTTTCCAATTTGGCAGCATTTGCTTGTTCACCCTTTTCCTTTTGTCTGTTGACATTTGTGTCATTTTTGAATCATTCGGAAATAACAGCAGCAGAGACGGAGACCAAAGTAAGTACGAGCAGAGAATATTTTAAAATTAACCTTAATATTAATTTTCCTTTATACTACAATAAAGTTTTTTTAAAGCATGTGTATTAAACACACCGAGAAGAAAGGCGTTTTCCTGGAGTGTGTGCTGTAAAAGTGGGAAACCGTTCCATAAAATTTCTTTAAAAAAATGGTGGCTGCGCAAAGAGAAAAATGCTACAGTCACGTATGCAAATTGTCTGCTGCGTAAAATCGACGAACAAATTGTTATCACCGCGGATGCACCGAGTTACAATGGTTTGAACGAGAAATACTGCAGGCATAAACAAGTCCAAGGATGGAATCTGTCGCATTTGCAATCAACCGGACAATATGCGAATGGTGCAGTGCGATAACTGCAATATGTGGTTTCATTACGAGTGCGTCAATGTCTCCGACGACATTTCAGAACGTGACGTGGCTGGTGACAGTTGTGGCGCTACATCATTAACGACCGAACAGGAACAAGTACTGCGTAAGGCGGAGACTCCAGCCGAAATCGCTTAGTCATTGAAGCGATTGACCATGCCAACGGAATTTGAGATGGAAACCGAATTGGAGAGCAATTCGGATAAGGTATGTACGCAAACTTTTCTTAATTCATAAATGGCGAGTAAGTGTGGTTCCTCTGAAACCCGACGCAATATAAAACTAGAGCTAATGCGTATAGAGGAATAAGGAAATGCAACTATTTTATATATAGCACGAAAATATGCAATCATGCGCATGAACGATGGGACAGAGGAATCCGATGTTGACACCGATACTGAATTAACGGTGCAGCAGGTCCAAAAGGTAAATGATAACCGTCTGTAGTCAGAAAGAAAGGCAATGGCGAAAAAAGCGAAAAAGTAGGTGTAGGTGTGGGCAATGGCGATAGTAAGACTACTAATCAGTCACAGTGTAGGCAGCACGATATCCATAGCACCAGCAGGGATATCTGCATAAGGGGTCAGGCAAGTGCGTTTTGTTAATCCTCATTTGGATCTCAGTTGAGCTCAGAACAGATTTGCTCCCGTCAAGTCGTTCCAAGAGAGTTACCAAGTTTTAGTGGCAAGCCAGAAGATTGACCACTTTTTGTGAGTAGCTTTGAGAACTCAACCAGACTATGTGGATTTAGCAATGACGAAAATTTACTTCGGCTACAACGCGCTTTGAAAGGAAAGGCTCTCGAGTATGTTAGTAGTAAATTAATGATACCCGCGCTTTTTCCTGAAATTATTTCCACCTTACGTATGGGTTTTGGGAGGCCAGAACACATTATTTTTACATTGTTGGCCAAGCTCCGTAAAGTGAATAATTCTAATCTTTTTTCGCTGTTAAACTTTCAAGGTAAGAGGCTATTGCACGATTCTTCAAATCCTTAATAGTCTTCTTCAACAAATTGCACAGACGATTCAAGTGTGCTTTATACTGCGGAGCACGACTCTGTTGCCATTTTTTACGAGCTTTTCTTTTTTCCTTGACCAATTCTTTTATTTCCGGAGGATATCGCAAACCGTATCTTTCCGACGTTTTCCTTGGGTTGGGCGTATTATTCCAAGAGGCGAGCTGTACGATCTCAACGAAGCGATCAACTTCAACCTCAAGTTCATAGGGTGTCGTAAGTGGAACGCTTAGTTCAACATTATCTTCAACTTCGTTCCTAAAGCCTTCACAGTTAGTTGTTCGACCAGTTAATCTCGCTGGCTCTAGGTTATAGACTAGTTTTTCGCTGATTGTTAAAATAACTGGGGAATGATCAGACGACAGATCAAAGCTGTCTTCGACTTTTATCTGGTTGGTAGATATTCCTTTCACAACGAAAAAATCGATCAGGTCAGGTATTTTCGAAGTATCAGTTGGCCAGTAAGTTGGTTTACCCGTCGAATGGAAATCACAACTGTACTCCATACCTGCCCCATAAAGCATTCTACCTTTTTTCGAGCTGTATCTTGAGCCCCAGAACGTATGTTTCGCATTAAAGTCGCCGCCGATAATAAAAGTAGGTTTCAGCGATTCAAACAAGTTAGTAAAATCAGATTTTTCAAGCGCGGAACGCGATGGACAGTAGATAGGTGAGATTTTAAGAGTACGCTGACTATTTTTAACTCGAATCGTGCACAGTTGCAAAGTTTCAAGTTCTATCTTTAGGTCTTCGGATTGTTCGATGCAGTCTTTAATAAATAACGATGATCCGCCTCTCGCTTTTCCCGAAGGGTGACAAGCGTGGTAATCATTATAGCCTTTTATTTTTAAATGCGATTCCTTTTTTACGTGGGTTTCAGAAATCAAACAAATATCAATACCTTTTTCACGCATGAATATTTCCAATTCGTCGAGTTTTTGCAAAAGTCCGTTTGCATTCCAAGTACATATTTTTAACATTCGTTTATCATTCATATTCTACTTGAAGTACGCGTTTTCTGAGAATTATTTTCAAGCTTGACTAGCCTATCGAGAATAATTTTATTTATTTTGCTTTGCTCTTCAAATTTCTCGAGAATAACCGACAAAACATGAGAGACAGGGTCCGTCGAAATTTCAACGTTTTTTGGTTTTTCGGATGCCGCGGCCTGAGCGTAGGTCTGCACTCCTGCTGTACGAGGGTCATTACCTGGCGGCTTTTTCGACGTTAACTTTTCAATACCGTTTCTTTTAAGAACAGAGGTCGAGGACTTTTCTGTTGTCACTCTTTCCCTCACCTTTTTGCACTCTAAACCCGGTAGTTTTAGTTTGCCTACTTTCTCCTGTGCATTCTTACGCTTTGGCTTAGTTTGCAATTTAGATTTTGCAAGGGGCTTAAGGAGCATTTCTCTCCGTTTTTGCAACTCCTTAGCTACTTCACAGCCTCTATAATTTGCCGGGTGCTTTCCCTTACAGTTAGCACATGTTGCAGAGGTTTGTTTATTTACTCCACAGACTTGGGAGAGGTGATTTCCGGCGCATTTCACACATCGCGGTTCTTTTTTGCAGTACATTTGCGTATGGGTAAATCCTTGGCAACGTTTGCACTACGGAATCATCCTTAAATTTATACGCATGGGCTCGATTTTGACTACGATATTTAGTATGGCTCTAATTCGGTAGATATCGTCGATATTATCCGATTTATCGAAGGTAAGCATAAAAAGCGGAAGTCCACGCCTTACCAAGACGTCTTTATCTATTTCCGTTTGTTGCTTCTCCTTCTTGATGATATTAACGGCATCAAGAATTTTAAAGCCTTTGGCTTGAAGGTCAGTCATAACCTCTTCTTTGGTGCATGAGGGGTGGAGTCCCCTTGCAACGACACGATGTGGCCTTTCTGACTTGATTTCGAAAGTATACCACTGAATTTTTTCGGCATTTAGCTTTTGGGACACAGCTCGGTAGTCATTGTAGTCATCGACGTTGACTTTCCACGCATAACCCTCAAAGACGTAACCTTATACTTTGATGTTATTATTCCTTTAAGGAGGCTTTGCAACTTATTGCATTCCGTTATACCGACGATGTTTATTGGTGGGGGTGGACGAAATTGCGCTCGAAGTTGCTTTTCTTGTGGTTCTTTGTGATTTTCTTCTTTCACGGTCTCGACTTCGGGCGATGAACCGGCTCTCCGTTTTTTACTAGGTCTTTTCTTTGGGACTCGATACGTTTCGTGTGCTAGCTCTTCTTCGTCTGTGTGATATTCCAGACTAGCTAAGCGTGCTGGAGTACATTCGCGTTCTCTCTGGATATGCGTGTTCTTTATGACTTTATTTTCTTCTTTTAATAAGTCTATCTCTTTCTTAAGATCTTGATAGAGTAGATCCATTTCGTTAAGCTTGATTCGGAGTGTTTTATTTTCTTCCTCAAGACTTTTGTATTTCGCTGAGTCCTGAATTTCGCGCGCTGGCGCTCCCGGTGGACTTCTTTTCCCGGAGTTATTCGATCTTGGTGGAGGAGATCGACATACCCTTGCACTTTTTAAGAAGGGATTTATTAGTTGCAATAACTGGCTCTCCCCAGAATCCGTAGAGCCGACCTCCGAAGAGGGTGGATTTCCCAGTGAACCTGGGCTGCCACCTGGGGTAATTAATCGTTTTGTTTTGTTCATTGCATTTTGTGTATACACTACGCTCGGTATACGGAGGGTGGATTTTAGTCGCCTCTTACGACAGGCATTCCTACCTCGGGTATATTCTAACCCCTACCCGAAGGGTGAATTGAGGTTTGGCAAATATGTCAAAAAAAACAATGTTTACATCAAGGTAATTTCTATTATCACCTTTTCGTTTTTATCTGCTCATTTTTCTCCGATTATTATTTCATTTGCCCTATTTTCCAGGTGGCTCGGATTAAAAGGTTACATGTAACCACCAGACGAGAGAAGAGGGACATTAGATAAAGCAGCATACCCGTGTTGCTCTAGTAAGTAAAATGTGAAATTTTTCGGACTGTTGGTTGAGTTTCATTTATTTTATTGTTTACTTCTCCAGATACGCAGCCGTAACAAAGCTCTGGGCTTGGAGGATGGCAACGGACGACAAGAACGGAGGAGGCTACAACCTGATTCAGGACAGTGGACTTCTGCAGAGTCAAATCAGCTGGCACAGTCAAGTGAGGGCATTGAACTTTACAGCTGTTGAATGTAAACACTTATGTTAATTCCCTTTACAGGTACGAAGTGACAACTGTGGGAAAGAACTGCGGCCCTGAGATTAAGAGCTCTCATGCGTATTCAGCTGTGTTAGCCGGGCATCAAAGAAATAGCATTCAAAAGTCGCTGACAAGAATTTTCAGGTATAAGGTGACACAACGTGGCGGAAGAACCACGGCCCTGGGATTAAAAGTCTGATGCTCTACCGACTGAGCCGGGCTTTGTCTAAGCAAATGATGCAATTTAGAATAGTGCAGGGGTGTTTAGCAATATGTGCATGTTTTAACTTAATCTATACTATAGATAGTTAATGATATGGGATTATATAATATACATTCCTATGTAAATAAAAAATGAGCAACTTATAAACGACTGATATTCACGAATAAATAGGTACAAAAGTAAATAAATAGCTAAATAAATATACGCATAAGTAAATAAATGGATGTATGGATAATAAATAAATAAATATTTGAACAACAAACATGTACATTACAAATAAATAATAAATAAATAGAATAATTTATACTTAGATGACTAGATTCTTATAAATAAAAAGACTGAATAAATAAATAAATAAATTAATATGCTTATAAATATACGAATAAATATTTAATACATAAACAGTAATAGCACAAATTAATAAATAACAAAAAAAGGACTATGTAGATATAATAAATAATATGTATATAAGACTAAACTAAATAAATATATAATTAAATAGAATACTAAATAGATAGAGTAATAAATAAATAATTTAATAAATAGGACTACATACTTAGTTAATAAATAACACTAATGACTGGAATAATAAAAAAAAAGAGTTCAAGCATGTCTCAATGCACAAATAATCAGAGAAACGTACCATAATAGAACCATTAAATTAATGTGACACATAAGTATTGATAGCTGTAGGTTTAAACCTTTTTTACGGAATCCTAGGATCTTCGATTTCAAACCATACAACGAAGGGGGTTTACGGTTAAAACGACGATGATGGCACTTAGGAACTCCGACTGTTCCATATTCTTCGAAGGTCCGAGTTCGCTTCAGCTTGCCCTCAATTTGTCTATCCCTGCCCCCAATAGTAAGCGTAGCATTAGGTGATTGTCGTAAAGGCTTGAAGGAAAATTTGTTACCACTTTGCTTCCGATGTGCTACAGTCTTGGTAACCTGACCTAGTTCTGAGTTATTATCTCCGATGGTTGGAGGAGAGGTATATTGTGGCTCTGGGCTAGGCGATGATTGGGAGTTTAATGTTGGTTGGGGAGATGGACCCGTAGCAATACTAGGCAATACCGTTGCACTCAAGACTGTTTCTTCGGGTGGCGGTGGTAGACGAACTGATGAGTTTATTTCTTGCATAAACTCCACCAGACTTTCCCGCATTACCTCTTTTATAGTCTGGGAAATGCCTTCCCTCAACGACTGTGTGTACGACGTGAAAGCGTTTACCACTGCCAGATTCACGTATGCTTTGAGATGGTCAGGTACATTTATCTGTTTTAAATTTTTGTTGGACTCTAGGGAACTCAACAACCATTCTCTCTCCGAGAGTACAGGGCTCGTGGTGACACTGTTGCTTTTAACGTTGTTGATTGTAGCGGAAATGTTACATGGTGAGCTAGTTCTAAAGTCATAGGGACAGTCATTTTGTACTGGATGTCTCCACTCAAGTGGGAAAGGATGCAATGTTGAGGGTACTGCAATTAACGGGGGCTTTGCAGTGCGGGTTGGTTCTTCTAGCGACATTATGCTGAATATTGGGGTGTTTCAGTACCTTACTGAATTTATGGTTAGAAGAAACCTTTTTTTTCGATTTACTATTCCTTTTCCAGAACGAATCGAATGTAGAAGAGGACATAAAATGCTTAAAAAAATAATTAAGAGTCTGTATACCTAAATTTTAATACTTATATAAATACTAATTGTATTTCCATTTTAGAAATAAAATGTATTATAATAAGTGTACCTAAGTCTACAAAAAGGAACCAAGAACTTAACCTAACCTATGACAAACAACAACAAAAAAAATTAAAAATAAAGAAATAAATAATGGAATAATGGAAGGGACTATATATGTATGTGTACAAAGTTAAATAAATGTGAACCTCTATCTGCATAGAATAATTGATTTGTTTTATATGTGCGTGTTTTGTACATAATTTCCGGCGTGCTTCAGGTGACAACTCTCTTGGTATCAACGTTGATGTGGTTATCGATGGTATGACTCTCAACGTTGGCGTAACTAAACTGCTGGCAACATCCTAAAGAATAAGACTGCGGACGGACGAAGTTTTTGATCCCTCGGTGTGGCAAATAAACTAAAACTAAAAGTACAAACACACACAAACATGCAGAAGAGAGCTAAACCTAATGACGAAGTAGTGCAAGATGCTTGAACTACTCCATGTTAACTAAACACAAGACAAATGGGAAGAAAAGTAAAACTAGGATAGAAAAGTAAAAAGAAATTAACAAAGGATAAAGGTAAGACGAACTTAAACAGATTTTTAATTGTTTTCGTTGCCAACATCGAAGATTCTCGTCGCAATTCACCACGGCATGTTAAAGAACTCTCCGGGTGAAGACTTACAAGACTTTAATGTTGGCAACAAGAACAATTAGGGACGACACTATACATAGAGGGTTTCGATTGTTGTCGTTGTCAGCATTGAAACTGCTCGTCGCAAATTACGGTGGCATGTCTATGGACTATCCACGTAATGACTTACGAACTTTTCAATGCTTCCAACAAGAACAATCAAGGACTATTACGACAAAAAGGTTGCAATTACTGTCGCTGTCAATATCGAAGGCACTCGTCGCAATTCACCTCGGCATGTTAAAGAACTCTCCGGGTGAAGGCTTTCGAGGACTTCGATGTTGACAGCAAGAACACAATTGTCCACAAACACTACATAGGACAGAGGACAAGGACTAACATACGTTTGGCGCCATTTTCTAATAGGCTAGGGGAAGGTTTTAGGAGATGTGAAAGGACAGGAAACAAGGATGTGGACGGGACTTTAGGATGGGATGGAATGGAAAAGGAAAGAGTGTCGGCTACGAGGGACGTGGCATGCTTGCTGTATGCTCAGCTTAGCTCGCCGGAAATGGCGGGGTTCTTGCCCCCGTAGCACGACTAATCCTACTACAAACAACATATATCATGCCAATCTACTACTTACTATTCTGTTTCTTACCATGAAGCAGGCGGACCTTCACCACACTGAGGGCGCTGCTGATGTTATGCAGCGTTGCCATATCCCACCCAACCTGGAAGTTCGTTGGCTGTATTAGAACTTCCCCAACGCTTGGATGCTGCAGCTGCTCACACCATCTCTAAGAGCTGCTTTAGTACACCTGTCGCACCCTTTGCTACACACAGCTTTGCGAACTGCGGAGATTTCGGCTTGAAAAACGCTGCAGTAGTCTGGAAGGTTAAAGGAGAGGTGTATGTCCAGATCTTCCGATAAAATTCCGGCACCGACTCCGTCCTTGATTTTGGACCCGTCCGTGAAGATTGACAGCGATTCGTTGTAAAGGACATTGCGCTGCGTCCACTCACATCTGTCCGGTATCGAGCGCGTGTAGCCCTTGTCAACATCATATTCAGTGGGCAGATGGTCACTGGAATTGGGAAGATGACTGTGCATCGAAAGTATATTGGCATGTCCCGTGTGTTGCTCCTTCCACTGCCTGGAGCCTCTCAGTCTTATTGCCGAGCTGACAGCCAATTGCTTACTGACGATGTCAATCGGAAGCAGGTGGAGCATGGTTTGGAGCGCTGCTGTGGGAGAAGTTCTCAGTGCACCGGTAATACTGAGACATGCAACTCGCTGAGTTTTTTCCATTATGGATAGGTTGCCAAGACGGGCCACCATACCAATACTCCATACATGAGAATCGGTTTAATGACCGACGTGTATAGCCAGTGCATGATGCTTGGTTTAAGGCCCCAGGTGGAGCCTACTGCTTTCTTGCAGATGTATTGAGCGGCCAGCGATTTCCTGGCCCGTTCTACGACATTCTCCTTCCAAATTAGCTTGCGGTCAAGCTTTAGGCCTAAATAGCTAGCACTATTTGAAAGCTTGAGGGTGGATCCCCTTATCTTGAGCGGAGTGAAGTCAGGTAGCTTGTGTTTTCTTGTGAATAGAACTAGCTCGGTCTTCGTCGAGTTAACGGAGAGGCCGCATTTATCGGTCCATCTGAGCAGTTCATTAAGAGCAGACTGAATGACATCGGCCAGCGTCTGCGGGTATTTGCCTGTTGTTGGAATGGCGACATCATCTGCATAGGCAATAACATTGCATCCAGTTTTTTCGATCTTTAGAAGGGCCTCGTTGAGCACCAAATTCCACAATAGTGGAGACAGTACACCCCCTTGAGGGGTACCTCGATGTGCATGTCGCTTGACAGTACTACTTCCAAAGGATGTTGTTATTACCCTGTTCTTAAGAATGTGTTCTATGAAACAACAGATGGGTTCGCAGATATTGAGCCTACGTAAGGCACTGGTAATCGAATTTGTTTCAACGTTGTTGAAGGCTCCCTCTATGTCCAGAAATGATACTAGGGTGAACTCATTGGTTGAGAGTGATTTTTCGATAGGGTGAATGATGGAGTGCAAAGCCGTTTCGACAGACTTACCTTTTTGGTTGGCGTGCTGTGACGTGGATAGTAGGGTGCTATCAATAGTGGCCTTGATGTGTAGGTCCAGGATTCTTTCCAGAATCTTGAGAAGGAAGGATGTTAGACTAATAGGTCTAAGGTCCTTTGGGAGGGTGTGCGATGTCTTGCCTGCTTTGGGTATAAAGACCACTCTTACCTCGGTCCAGGCAGTTGGTGTTGTTCCGAGCTCAAGACAAGCCTTCAGAATGCAGGAAAGATACTGCCATACTATATTGAAGGCCGTCTGAATCTGGGCCGGAAAAACACCATCCGGTCCCGGGGATTTGAATGGTTCGAAACTGTTTACTGCCCATTTCAGCTTATCTTCGCTGATAAGATGAGGAGGTGCCTGTGGGCGTGCAGCATTTACCAGGGCGCGATCATCGTTGGGGGTAGGCGTACAGCCGGGGAAGTGAGTGTCCATGAGCAGGTTGAGCGATGCTTCGTCCGATTCAGCCCAGGATCCATTGGGATTCATGAGGACACTAGGTATATTTGGTGTTTTGGAGAGGACTTTTCGCAGTCTAGAGTTGTCAATACTCTGACAAAAACCGCGCCAGGATCTGCGTCTGGCTTTCCGAACCTCTATTTTGAAGTTCTTCAGACTTTCTTTGTAGATCTCCCAGTCCAGTGGTAGCCTTGTTCGTTTGGCTTTATTGAATTGTTTCCTGCTTATGCAGCGAAGACTGTTAAGTTCTGCATTGCACCATGGGGGACGATTGCCCACCTTTCTTCTTGTGATTGGACAGGATTCGATGAAAGCTGTATTAAGTGCGGAAGTTAGAACGGTGTTTAGCTCGTCTAATTCCAACTGTATAGTTGGTGTAGTGTACACTTGATTGGATAGTTTAGCAGAGAGGGATTTATTGTGTAAGCACCAGTCGGTTTTCCGTCGATTGCGGAAGACCAAGGGTGCGGTACTGTGACAAATTTCCAGTTCGTACTCCAGATAGCGGTGATCGGAAAACGAATGACTGTCAGATACAGTCTAGTTGGAAATTGCAGAGTAGATACTTTGGGAAGCAAAGGTGACGTCAAGCACCTCTTGCCGGGTCTTAGTAATAAAAGTAGGACTATTTCCTCTATTATAAACTACTAGGTCGGTGCCTACTAAATACTCGAAAATAGACCTACCTCGAGGATTAGTGTCGGTACTTCCCCATAGATCATGGTGCGCGTTGGTATCGCACCCCAATATGATGGCTTCTCTTCTCCTCCTTGCTTCATCTACCACTTCTTCCACTTCCTTGGATGGAGCAGACTCGGGGTCTTCATAGGGTAGGTATCCTGATGCCAGCCAGATGGTGGTGTTTTTTGATTTAAGCAGTGTTACTGCTAGGTCTCTTGTGCTATGGTGGGGAAGAAAAGTTAAGTTTAAGGAAGTTTTAGCGAGAATGCAAGCTCGGGTTCTACCTACATCCTTCGCGTGGTATAGCGTGTATCCTGGGGCCCTCAATCCTATGACGGTGTCATCTCTTATCCAAGGTTCTTGGATCAGGGCAATGTCGAAGCCTCGTTCACTGAGGCGAAGTAGCAGGTTAGCGGATGCTAAGGAAGAATGGTGGAGATTAATCTGTATCAGTTTTAGCATCATTATGAGCTGATACGGACCTCTCCACGACGGTAGCGTTTAGGTCATCGGGGGATGATGGTTCATCATCAGGGACTACAACGCGGGGGAGGGCGGGAGTCGCCAAGTTAGAGGGACCTGCGATGCTATTTCGGTTCGCCGTGAAAAGCCTTACATCAATTACCTTCAGACCACAACGGATCTTGAACTCCTTCGCGCGGAGTAGAGGTACTGATTCGGCAGTTAGAGAGATGACTAGCGAGCGGCCAGATCTCTTGGTGTCATTATCCGTCTTTTAAGAGCTCGATGGCTCCTCAAATGCCTTCCAGTCTTTGACTGGTAGGTCCGGATTCTGATAGGCAATCAGGCTAAGGACTTTTGCTGGCTCGGGCGGTTCGAGTGAAACCCAGATCCTCGCTTTCGGCCTGTGGGGGATTTGGCTCCGTTCCACCGCCTTGAGCTTGGCTCCTGGCCAGATTTCACCTATGCTGCTAATGGCAGCGGCGATGAAGTCGACCGAGTTCTGATCATCGCATGCGATCAGCTTGACAAAGCCTTGATGCCAGCCAGCGTCTTGAAAGGTGGGTGGAGAGTTGGGATGAGTCAAAATACGCTCGTAAAGGCAGTTCATCACTCTGCCTTCAATGAGCCTCCATTGTCGTAGGAGATCCTCCCTTCTTTGTCAGACAGGTCCACTAGATTAGATTAGATTAAATTAGATTTTATTATCCTTCCTTTTTTTTTATATAACATACAAAGGTTAACAAATCTTTTTACAGCATGGCAAAAGCCGTCTGCCAGAGTGACAATTAGAAAGAATCAATAATAAATATGTTCAAAAAAACAAAATGGGCTTTTATATAATTAAAAGGCTTCATCTACTATTTGTCTACGATAACTAGACGCAGTATTTGTATAGCGATAACCAATCTCTGCCATTCAATACGCTATATACCTCTTCAGGTGATAGTTGGTTTTCTCCTAAGTGCAGTCTCCTTATCACCTTCAGTATTGGACAAACTCCTACGAAGTGTAACACATTTTCTCTCACCTCCAGATTACAGAGATCGCACAGTATCGGCAAATCAGGTCGGTGGGGGACGAAATTCAGGGGCATTAATTCTCCTCGTGCTTTGAAAATGGTTGATATTTCATCTGTTCCATATTTTTCATTCATGTAACTTCTATCTCTAAGGTCATGTGAAAGCTTGGAGTAGACTTCTCTATGAACAGAAGCTTGGGCTTCCTCAACAAACGAATTATGGATTTTGGCATCTAGGTTGGTTATGATGTTATACAGCTTCATTCTCAAATGGTGGGTATTACGCTAATCCAAATTAAGAGGACAATTCGCTCTATCAGCTATCTCTTTTCATTTAGCAAAACAGGACGCACTTCTAGTCAAAGCGTATTCTGCTACTATCCTCGGTATGCGACCTGCCTCCATATTAAAAACTTTTATCACATAATCGAAATGCATTTTGAGAGTCTTAATGAACATCGCCGGTAGTCCCGTTTCTATATGAAGCATGTAGTTAGGGGTAGTCAATGGAAGGCAAAGTATCCGTTTGAGAAAGAAACGTAAAAGGCGCTCGACCATATCATTTTCGAAGTATCCCCATACTTGTGCAGCATACATCATAATAGATGCGATATTTTGTAGACATGCTGATGTGTTTGTTTGCCATACACAATTTCTAAGTTGAGTTAATAGCATATTTTGCGTCCTTAAATTCCCGCTTAAGATGTAAGCCCATGTTGTTTTGGGGTGTTAGAGTTACTCCAAGATACTTGTATTCTTTAACGATCTCCACTGATTCTCCCTCAAATCTCCATGCTTCCCGTTGGGGACGCCTTCCTCTTCCATTTCCAAAAACCATTACTTGTGATTTGGCTCGGTTGACAACAAGATTCCACATTTGGCAGTACTCCTCGAGTTTCGTCATCATCATTTGTAGCTTATTGGGTGTATCCGCTAAGAGAACGGTATCATCCACATACATCAAAGCTTTTATTTTGACATTATCAACAGCGACTCCTCCGTTCAAATAGTCTACAATGTCATCCAAAAATAAGACGAATAAGAGTGTACTCAAGGTACAACCTTGTCGTACTCCCGTAGTTATCAAAAAACTCTCAGACATTTCTGTTCCGTTCCATACTGCGGCACTGCATCGATGATAGATTGCCTTAAGCGTTTTCACCATTTTGGATGGTACTCCCATGCTTGATAATTTGTAGAAAAGCAGATCTCTATTTACACTATCGAATGCTGCTTTAAAGTCTACAAAATATGCATAAACTTTCTTTCCTTGTTCGCGGTATATATCCACAATCATACTTAGTGTAAATATTTGATCCACCGTTGAGTATCCTCTCCGAAAGCCAGCTTGAAATTCGCTCAACTTGTTATGCACATTTATCCAGTCTGTAAGCCGATTGAACAAAATAGATCCAAATATCTTTCTAATGGTCCACTATCGCGACGACGAGGCTGTCCTTGACCGTCTCGGAGAAGGGTTTGGAGCTCACTGAGCTCTTTGCCTTCTTCGAGGCGTTGAACTCCTCGTCTACGGACCTGCGTCTCTTGGGCGCTGAGTCTATCGCGACTACGGACTGGCCCCCAGCTTGGTGTGATAAACCAGATCGACTCGATGTGTCGTTAGCATGGGAGCGATTCTTTCGAGGAGAGGGATTTACTCTTCGATTCGTGGGTTGGCGAGTGCCCCGGGTGGAGGACTGGCGTGAGCCACGGGTGGAAGGGTGGAAGGGTGGCGTGTGCCACGGGTGGTTGGGTGGCGTTGCCCACGGGTATCGAAGAGCCGTAGAGGCTTTAGCTTCATAAGCTCGCTGAACTGTCTGGCAATGTCAGTTGCCCAGACATAAGATTCCCGCTCTTGTTGACTCCACTCCTTTCCGCCTTTTTGCCTAGTCGGTCAAGGATGCGGAAAGCCGCTTTAGTCTCACGACTTAGCGACTTCCTCTCTTGGTCAGTGAGCTTGGGAAGAGATGGAGGAGCTGAACTGCATGTGGGTGTAGCGCTGTTCAGTTCATCCGACAGCACGGAGCACTCGCTGACGGAATCGTCTATGCAGAGATTCTGCAGATGCTCTTCCACACGTTTAGTGCTTTTAGAGCTACCGACGATGTCGGCTGTTTCCGAGTTTTTTTGTTGAGGTCCGGCCTCAAGGTCTGGTTTTTTGTATAAAGATGATGTTACATAAATAAATAAAACTAATATTCCTCCAACAAAAATTAAAAATAAAATATATGAAAATCAGAATCCTTTTGTTATTAATCCTAAAATTCCACAAATTATTATAGTTTGAATTAGTAAAATTATTCCTATTCTAAGTGGGTGACTTAATTGTAAAAAAATAAAACTAAAAATTAAAGTTAATGAATATAAAATAAATTGTATAATATCAAGAAAGAGTTTAATTAAAATTTTAATTTTGGGGATTAAAGATAAAGAGATTTCTTTTTTCTTGAAGTTTAAAAAGAATTATTTCTTATTTTTGATTTACAAGACCAATGTTTTTGTTAAACTATTAAAACTAATGATAATATTTATTGATTGAGGATTGCCTTTTTTTTAATAATAATAGGAATTCTTGTTTTTATTTCAAATCGAAAGCATTTATTATCTATACTTTTAAGTTAAGAATATATTGTTTTGTCATTATTTTATTTATTATTTATATATTTAAATATATTAAATTATAAAAATTATTTTAGTATAATTTTTATAGTTTTTAGAGTTTGTGAAGGTGTTTCAGGTTTATCTATTTTAGTTTTAATAATACGTACTTATGGAAATGATTATTTTCAATCTTTTAATATTTTACAATGTTAAAATTATTATTTATATTATTATTATTATTTCCGTTGTGTTTTATAAAAAATATGTTTTGAATGGTTCAAAATATATTATTTATAATTATATTTATTTTAATTATTTATAATTATTATATAAATTATTGAGTAAGAATTTCTTATTTTTTAGGGATAGATTTACTTTCCCACGAGCAGCTAGGGAAAGGGTGGTCAGTCTGCACACAGCCCCGCATTATGCAGATAAGGCGGTTGATACCAGAGCGTGCCCGCTGTCTCTTGATACACCGTTAGCGACTGAGCTATTTTTGGTTGCCCTGGGCCCTCAGCCAGGCTGATCCTCGGCACGGTACGGTTGACACTTTGATCCAGATCCCCTTCGGGTAGGGGTTAGAATATACCCGAGGTAGGAATGCCTGTCGTAAGAGGCGACTAAAATCCACCCTCCGTATACCGAGCGTAGTGTATACACAAAATGCAATGAACAAAACAAAACGATTAATTACCCCAGGTGGCAGCCCAGGTTCACTGGGAAATCCACCCTCTTCGGAGGTCGGCTCTACGGATTCTGGGGAGAGCCAGTTATTGCAACTAATAAATCCCTTCTTAAAAAGTGCAAGGGTATGTCGATCTCCTCCACCAAGATCGAATAACTCCGGGAAAAGAAGTCCACCTCAGCGAAATACAAAAGTCTTGAGGAAGAAAATAAAACACTCCGAATCAAGCTTAACGAAATGGATCTACTCTATCAAGATCTTAAGAAAGAGATAGACTTATTAAAAGAAGAAAATAAAGTCCTAAAGAACACGCATATCCAGAGAGAACGCGAATGTACTCCAGCACGCTTAGCTAGTCTGGAATATCACACAGACGAAGAAGAGCTAGCACGCGAAACGTATCGAGTCCCAAAGAAAGGACCTAGTAAAAAACGGAGAGCCGGTTCATCGCCCGAAGTCGAGCCCGTGAAAGAAGAAAATCACAAAGAACCACAAGAAAAGCAACTTCGAGCGCAATTTCGTCCACCCCCACCAATAAACATCGTCGGGATAACGGAATGCAATAAGTTGCAAAGCCTCCTTAAAGGAATAATAACATCAAAGTATAAGGTTACGTCTTTGAGGGTTATGCGTGGAAAGTCAACGTCGATGACTACAATGACTACCGAGCTGTGTCCCAAAAGCTAAATACCGAAAAAATTCAGTGGTATACTTTCGAAATCAAGTCAGAAAGGCCACATCGTGTCGTTGCAAGGGGACCCTCACCCCTCATGCACCAAAGAAGAGGTTATGACTGACCTTCAAGCCAAAGGCTTTAAAATTCTTGATGCCGTTAATATCATCAAGAAGGAGAAGCAACAAACGGAAATAGATAAAGACGTCTTGGTAAGGCGTGGACTTCCGCTTTTTATGCTTACCTTCGATAAATCGGATAATATCGACGATATCTACCGAATTAGAGCCATACTAAATATCGTGGTCAAAATCGAGCCCATGCGTATAAATTTATGGATGATTCCGTAGTGCAAACGTTGCCAAGGATTTACCCATACGCAAATGTACTGCAAAAAAGAACCGCGATGTGTGAAATGCGCCGGAAATCACCTCTCCCAAGTCTGTGGAGTAAATAAACAAACATCTGCAACATGTGCTAACTGTAAGGGAAAGCACCCGGCAAATTATAGAGGCTGTGAAGTAGCTAAGGAGTTGCAAAAACGGAGAGATATGCTCCTTAAGCCCCTTGCAAAATCTAAACTGCAAATTAAGCCAAAGCGTAAGAATGTACAGGAGAAAGTAGGCAAACTAAAACTACCGGGTTTAGAGTGCAAAAAGGTGAGGGAAAGAGTGACAACAGAAAAGTCATCGACCTCTGTTCTTAAAAGAATCGGTACTGAAAAGTTAACGTCGAAAAAGCCGCCAGGTAATGACCCTCGGACAGCAGGGGTGCAGACCTACGCTCAGGCCACGGCATCCGAAAAACCAAAAAACGTTGAAATTTCGACGGACCCTGTCTCTCATGTTTTGTCATTTATTCTCGAGAAATTCGAAGAACAAAAAGCGCGTACTTCAACTAAAATATGAATAACAAACGAATGTTAAAAATATGTACTTGGAATGCAAACAGACTTTTGCAAAAACTTGACGAATTGGAAATATTCATGCGTGAAAAAGATATTGATATTTGCTTGATTTCTGAAACCCATGTAAAAAAGGAATCGCATTTAAATGTAAAAGGCTATAATGATTACCACGCTTGTCACCCTTTGGAAAAGCGAGAGGCAGATCATCCGTGCTTATTAAAGACTGCATCGAACAATCCGAAGACCTAAAGATAGAGCTTGAAACTTTGCAACTCTGCACGATTCGAGTTAAAAATAGTCAGCGTACTCTTAAAATCTCATCTATCTACTGTCCACCGCGTTCTGCGCTTGAAAAAAGGGATTTTACTAACAGGTTTGAATCGCTGAAACCTACTTTTATTATCGGCGGCGACTTTAATGCGAAACATACATTCTGTGGCTCAAGATACAGCTCGAAAAAAGGTAGAATGCTGTATGGGGCAGGTATGGAGTACAGTTGTGATTTCCATTCGACGGGTAAACCGACTTACTGGCCAACTGATACTTCGAAAATACCTGACCTGATCGATTTTTTCGTTGTGAAAGGAATATCTACCAACCACATAAAAGTCGAAGACTGCTTTGATCTGTCGTCTGATCATTCCCCGGCTATTTTAACTATCAGCGAAAAACTAGTCTATAACCTAGAGCCAGCGAGATTAACGGGTAGAACAACTAACTGGGAAGGCTTTAGGAACGAAATTGAAGATAATGTTGAACTAAGCGTTCCACTTACGACACCCTATCAACTTGAGGTTGAAGTTGATCGCTTCGTTGAGATCGTACAGCTCGCCTCTTGGAATAATACGCCTAATCCAAGGAAAACGCCGGACAGATACGGTTTGCGATATCCTGCGGAAATAAAAGAATTGGTCAAGGAAAAAAGAAAAGCTCGTAAAAAATGGCAACAGAGTCGTGCTCCGCAACATAAAGCACACTTGAATCGTCTGTGCAATTTGTTCAAGAAGACTATTAAAGATTTTAAGAATCGTGCAATAGCCTCTTACCTTGAAAGTTTAACAGCGAAAAAAGATTCCAATTATTCACTTTGGAAAGCTGTAAAAGGCACCAAAAGGCCCAAAGTCCCCGCGCCGCCAATCAAATTAAATCAAAATGAATGGGCGAGGGAAGATAAAGAAAAAGCGGACGTCCTTGCGGCCCACCTGGAAGAAACATTTAAACCGTACGATGGTCAAGTGGTTTACGATAACCGCAATAGGCTGGATTTACCATCTGACGATTTGACGGTCACAAGTGCAACGCTAAGGGAACTCAAACATGAGATCGAGAATCTAAAACCTAAGAAATCTCCTGGTTATGATTTGATTACCGGAGAAATTCTCAAAGTTTTACCTAGAAAAGCATTGATTAAGCTTCTCCATATTGTAAATGCTGCACTTAGATTAAAACACGTGCCGAGCCAATGGAAAGTTGCGGAAGTCATAATGGTTTTAAAACCAGGAAAACCGCCAAATGAGGTAAAATCGTATAGACCAATTTCGCTTCTTCCAATCATATCGAAAATTTTCGAGAGGATATTATTAAGGCGTCTCCAACCGGTTATAGAAGAAAATAAACTTATCCCCGACCACCAGTTTGGGTTCAGAAGTAAGCATTCGTCGATTGACCAGGTGCATAAAATTACTGACGAAATCGAGAAAGCATTTGAAGAAAAAAAGATTTGCTCAAGCGTATTTCTTGACGTCTCGCAAGCCTTTGATAAGGTGTGGCATGATGGCTTGAAATTCAAACTACGACAAGTTCTCCCTGCATGCTTATTCGATATTTTAGAATCATATCTCGGGAATAGAATCTTTCGTGTTAGACATGGAGTCGAATACTCCAAGCTCAAAGAAATTTCGTCCGGCCTACCGCAAGGAAGCGTTCTTGGGCCGCTTCTCTATTTGCTATATACTCGTGATAAACCGAACGAAGATGTCACTATCCTTGCTATGTTTGCCGATGACACCGCTATCCTAGCAGTAGGTAAAACAATCGAAGAAACGACTGCAAAACTGCAAAACGCACTGAATAATGTAAATGAATGGACGAGGGACTGGCGGATCGCCCTCAACGAATCTAAATCTGTTCACGTGAATTTCACTTACAAGAAGACGAATGACTTGCCAATTTTCCTAAACTCGGCCCGAATACCTTTTGCAAACGAGGCCAAATACAATAAATAAAAATGGAATTCGCACGTGAAAATGAAACGTAAAGAACTCGAAATCAAATATAAAGAAATGTACTGGTTACTCGGAAAACATTCCCAGCTCAGTACTGAGAACAAACTGCTTTTATGCAAGCAAGTGCTAAAGCCGGTGTGGACCTACGGTGTACAACTTTGGGGTTGTACCAAGAAAACAAATGCAAATATTTTACAAGCTTTTCAAAATAAAGTGCTAAGAGAAATTATCCAAGCACCGTGGTATATTAGAAACGACGATATCCACAGGGATCTGAAACTAGAAGCTTCGCGAAAAAGCATAGAAACCGACTAATCGGTCACGTCAACAATACAGTCCTACAAATTTTGGATCAGAGCAATTTATTACGCCGACTACAAAGGACGACGGGAGGGGTGGAGAAGGATAGGAGAGATTAGGTAGGATGATTATCCTTTAGTCTTACTTCGAGCCTCTTCAAGTGAATCGCTCATCGTTGCGGCGATACCGCTTGGGACGTGATTCGTCCCCGATGTCGATTCCAAGCGTCTTGAGCTCTAGTATAAGCCATCACACTACGACCGACAAGGTAGATAATCAAGTGATGGAAGTAATATGTAAATGGTAATAACACCCGGCGGCGGTTCATACTTTTTGGTAGCGACGTATCTCGCCCATGATAACTTTTTGGGGATAAAAAGACTGATCGCAGATGACGGGAGGTAGAAAACTGGTTTCATTATAGGATGTGATGGTAACGCCCACCATACTGTATGGGGGAGTTCTGATATTAAGAAAAGAAGTAAGCTGCTCTTTGATTTCATTCTAAGTACAAACCTTATTCTATGCAACATAGGTAATGAACCTACTTTCGTCGCCAGAAAGAGCAAGAAGTATTGGACATCGTCCTTACCTCCGATAGTATCGTCCAACGCATTAGGAATTGGAAAGTATCAAATGAACCCTCATTCTCGGATCACGTTTTTTTCCTTGTTATAGTTCTCCTTTTGTCGTAACCGCTTTTCTTTCTTTTTTTTTAAGCAGTGTAGGTTCTTCAACGGTTGGTTTGAATTCTGCTTCCGCTTCTTCATACGAGTATACGTCAAGGTGACCACTCGATAAACTCCCGGAGAATCTCATTAGAAGGTATGTACATAGGTTAGCCTGAACATGACTCGTAGCTGTGTGGTAAAACTCGCCATTTCTGCACACTTCAAATGCGAAAGGGAACATATTTCGTACTGAAATTACTTCACATAGTACCACACAAACCCATCTCCGCTTTATACTGAACGGAAGTGTAGTAACTATCCTCAGCCAGCGTACCGCTGAGATGGTGAACTGTTGCCAATTATTGTAGAACGTACATAATATTCGATACGTTTTCGTAGCATTATGTTTTGCCGCCGTTTGATAAACCAAATATATGAGAACTCGAAATAGATAGTTTCCATCCCCCTCGACTGAAATAATGCCGTAACACAGTGCTACACCCTTCAATAGTTAGTCTTTCCATTAATACTCAATAATCGAAAATCAAAACAAATATCTAAATCAAAATCAAAATCGTATCGGGGATGCCATCCGGTCCAGGCGCTTTGTTGTTGCCCATCTTCCTGCATGCTTCAAATAGCTCCTCCTGAGTAATAATAGGGATGTACTCCATGTTGGTCTCTGATTATGTTACACAGAATCGATGGTCTAAGCGGGAATATCTGCTCTATTATGGATCTTAACATAGTTGGGCAAAATATTTGTGGCGACCGATCGCCTCTCAACTTTGCCATCACCATTCTTTCATTTCATTTTTTTCATTTTCATTTCATTTATTTATTCCATTCAGTGAATTCATATTAACATTATTAACTACAATAAACTAAAATGCACAAGAAACTTATCTTATAAAAAGCTATAGCCCAAGGGTTTATGTCTGCTTCGTTACAGAGTCGTTTAAAAAAAAAATTGTGTCTCTCCCTTTGATCGCTTTCTTTAAGTCGCGTCTCGCCAGCTTGAATGTATGTAGACGCTCCTTAAAATCAACTGTTCCCCTCGACCATTGAACTCTGTATCGGACTTGTGTACACTTTGCTGTGACTGTTTTTATTTCTTCGTTCCACCAGTAGCATGATGTACCACTTCTACTGGCTGTTATTCTGGGCATTGCTGCGTCGCAAACTATAGTGATAGTGCGGGTGACCTGCTGCGAGAGGGTCTTCGCTGTTTCGCTGCGAGTTATGATATCGGCGTTCATCGTATCCTTGTCGGAGAGTTTGTCTTTTGACTTCGGACCTGCTAATTAGGGCCTTGAATGGTTGCATGACTTATCATAGTACCAAATATCGACAGACAGGCACGATTTCCTTTTGACTTCCTTTTATACTATGTAGTGATGATAGTGATTTATTTATTTATTTATATATTATATAATCGCTGTACATGTAAGAGTACACTTAAAATGAGTACAGGTAGGAAAAGGCAAACTTATTAAAACGATACATTTAAAAAAATAAATGCATTAATAAAATAGAACATTAAAAACAAGAAAAAATAAAATTAAACAGTAAATAATTAGAACCATGTAGACTAAGAAGATTAATATAACAAATGAGAGTAATTTCAGAGAACTAGAGAAATACGAAAAATATGCCGATTGAAGCTGTCTGTATTCGACTTTAGACTTCACATTGTATGGCAGGTGGTTCCAAAGATTTACAGCATGAATGAAGAACTGTCTACGTGATGCCAAGCAAGTATATATAGACGGTCTTAAAGTTATACACCGACTAGATCGGGATAGGACAAACTTCTTCTTCCTCCTTTCATCAACGAGGCTATGATCCGAAAATAAGGGATCACAACCCTCCCACTTCACCGCACTTCTACTGATCCGCCTGTGGGGTTCGCCTGTTTGACCTCAGAAATTATCGGCAGGCCTGCCGATTTTGGATCAATCGGTTACTGAGGCCAATGAAATGCCGATGTCGTCGCATTTGTCTGATCCAGACGTTTATAGGCCTGCCTTTCCTACATCGCGATGTCTTTGGAACGTGCATAGATATTGCCTTTTAAACAGGGTTCAAATAATCTTTCCTTTGAACGTGGCAATACCAGCTGAGCAGGTCGCGCTCTACTTTTTGTACGATGGTTTCCTTGATGTGAAAGCTTCCACGGATCTTCGAACTTCGTATTCGATCAAGCTTTGTCACTCCTGCTGTCATGCGAAGCATCTTCATCTCAGCTGCCGTCAATTTAGTCTCATACGTTTTGTACATCGTCCAATATTGTGAACCGTATATGAGCGCTAGACGCACAACTGCGGTGTAGAGCCTCCCTTTCAACTTAGGGGGCATTTTTCTGTCACAGAAGATAGATAGATTTTCTCGCCACTTCATTCACCATACGCTTACGCGATGATTGATGTCGTCATCACAAGTTGCTTTGCTATTAATCATAGATCCCAGATATTTGAGCTTTTCGCACTTCGGAAGAACTGTTCCATTCAAATAAATGTCTGGAATAGGCCTGAGTGGGTCAGAGAACGGGCAGCACAAGTACTCTGTCTATTTTGAACTAATGCGATACCCATTTCCCTCCAGAGCGTCCACCCACACATCAAGTGCTCGTTGCAGGGATGTAGGATCCTCACTTATGATGGCTCCATCGTTAGCAAAGAATAACTGATGTACCTTGGGGTCCGTCACTTTACCTTCAAGCAGATAATCAAGGACTTAAGACGCTTCCCTGGTGCACCCCGACTTTGATTGGGAACTTTTCGGGGCATCTTACTCTTGTCTTTGCTCCTTCGTACATGTCCATGATCATCTGTACATAGGTTTCTGGAACCCCTTGATGTCTTAGCGCCACCCATATCAGATTTCATGGTTGTCTGTCGAATGTCTTTTCAAAGTCAACCAATACAATATGCAAATCCCTTAAGGAATCATTACGTTTTCCATTATGATCCTTATACGTTGGATTGCATCTGTGGTTGATTTACCCGAGACAAACCCGCACTGATCATCAGATAGCCGTATTATTTTTCGCAGTCGGCCGCCTAATACCCGCTCAACGATCTTCATGGTGTGTGACATCAGCTTGATCGAACGGTAGTTATCACAGTTTCGCGTATCACCCTTCCCTTTGTATACAGGGAGAAGGTAACTTTCCCTCCATTGATTCGTCATTGGGTCACCTCGCACAAATTTGTAGATGAGAATTCTGAGCCATCTGAACCCGATGTCTCCCATCTTTTTCCAGAACTCAGAGGGCATCTCGTCTGGCCCAACCGCTTTTCGTTTTTTGGAGTATTTGACCGCCTCACTAACTTCTTCGACTGTAATGTCGGGTATTTCTTCACAGTTAGGGGTGGCTCTTGGAAAGTATACTGTTCATTTAAAACTTCTTCACAATACTGCCGCCACCTCTGCAGAATTTTGTCGTCATCCACAAGAAGGTGGCCTTGAGCATTATTAATGAACTTTGGCGAACGAATCTCCTGAGCATTCTTCCTTGTTGGGGCGGCTATTTTGAAGATGGTTGCGCTCTTGTTCATATTGTGTCTTCGCAGCTCCTGGATAACCTGGTTTGCATCAGCAACCGGGGAAGATACTTTCTCCAGCTCCCGATACAGGCCCTCTGTACTCTCTGCTTGAAGCTGGGCGCTCTTCTTCTTCGCTTTTTTCTTGCAACATCTATATTCCATTTCGAGGCGAACTTTTTCGTCACTATTATTAGAGGGGCACTTTGACCAAACTTTTAAAGCCGCTTTCTTCTCATTTATCACCTTCTTAGCTTCATCACTCCACCACCATGTTCCTTTGGCGTGTTGATGGTGGCCTTTTGAAGCTCCTACCAGTGACTTGGCCTTCTTTAAACAAGTTCGCTGTAGGGAATCCCACATATTTTGTGCTCTGCACTCTTTATCCTCAGCTCCGTTGATGGTGTGAGAGAGGTAATTTTCCATTGCGAAAACAAAAGCCTCACTTTTTCTTTGTCCAGATTGTACCATTTGATTTTCTCAGAGACCCTTGTTTGTTTGCTTTTCTTTGGTGTTTTCATAAAAATTTCTATTAGCAGGAGACGGTGTTGCCGAGCGATTGCCTCTCCCAGGATCACTTTACAATCTTTTACCAGAGACTTCATGACACTGGCTACCAAATAGTAGTCAATCTGAGTTTCATCTTCACTACTGCTGTAAGTGATACACGATAAGACCGTTTGATTTGCACATGTTTAGGATATCTTCACCAGGAAGGTTCTTGGTGCCAGATCCTAGTCCTCTATGGCAGTCTTCATAGTCTTCGTTTGACTTCCCGACATGTCCATTCAAATCTCCTCCAATGAACAGAAACTCTTCCTTTGGGATGTTCTTAAGGAGATTGTGGACTTCGCTGGAATTCGAAATGCTCAAGACGTTACCAAGTAGCTCTGCCACAAGAATGATACCGATTCCGTAGTAGAACATCTTGTAATCTTTTGTCCTAACGTCCAAGAAACGCGCCCGATTTCCGGTGTTTTTCCATTTCGTCTCTTGAACACACAAGATATCCACCCGCCTTCTATTCATCATCTCTTCCAGCTCGTAACTTCGACCGGTCATGCTTCCAACGTTCCAACTCGCGACCCTCAAATTTCTTCCAAACTGTTTCATTATTTTGCTAGCCCCCAGAATCCGTATAGCTCTGACCCGAACATTTCTGCTCGGTCCAGGATCATTACCATGCACAGCAGTGGTAGTGCCTGGCGAGGTAGTACCTTTCCTTTTAGCAAGTATTTGCGTAATGATACAGGTTTGCAATATTACCATGTTGCGATGGTGTTTGTTGTTTGACACGTGCATGCTCCTGTTTTACTATTGTTTGATTTTTCTTCTATGACACCGGTAATCTCCAGTCGTGTCGCGATAGGACAAGCTTATTGTACAGATATGCAGGTTGCTTCTTGTGAATAACTTTGAAGAGTACAACGTAGGATCGTTATTTTAAAAAAAATTTCCAAATCGCAACCAAGAAGTTTGCGGCGTTCCGTTAAAACGTGGTCGTACCTACGAAGATTATACACAAACCTAGCAGCCGAATTTTGCACTCTTTTTAATTTTAGAAAAGAAGTGCTGTCACAGTCAGCGATAAGCCCACATCCATAAGTAATAATTGGCATGATAAGTGCCTTTACAAGTTTTAACTTAATGTCAATAGGTAATATGGATCTACTAATTGAAAGACCTCTGAGGGATGCATATACTTTAGACACTATACTGTTTATGTGGTCATTCCAAGTAAGCTTACTATTAAAAATAATTTCAAGGTTCTTGACATCCGTGCCATATTCAATACATGTAGAAAGAAGTTCTACTTTAGGAAAATCAAGAAGGTTGGGTTTGTGCCTTAAGAAAGGGATAACTTTGGTTTTATCTGGATTGATCATGAGTGCATTCTGAGTGGACCACCTAATCACAGAGCGGAGATCCTCATTCAGTTCGAAGGTCATTGACAAACATAGAAAACAGTAATGGACCAAGTATGGACCCTTGCAGAACACCACTATTAACAGGACGAAAATTAGACAATTGGGAATTATGCGAGACAGCTTGGACACGATTAGTGGGATACGATAATATTAGCATGTTAGTGGGACTAGAGAAATTAAATTGTGTTAATAATTCATTACAAAGAATTGACGGATTTATACAGTCGAATGCCTTTGAGAAGTCAAATAATGCTTACAATGTCGTTTTATTTTCATCAAAAGCTTGGCGAATGTCATCAAATACTTTTAATACTCCTGTTATGCAGCTATGTCCTGATCGGAAACCCGATTGCATAGGGGTTAGTAGCTTTTTGTTTTCGACATACCATATTCCTTTATTTCACGACTTACTAAAAATTCAATGACTTTAGACAAAAATGGAAGAATAGCGATGGGTCTGTATTCCGGAGTATTCGCTTTTTTAGGAATAGGAATAATTTTTGCTTTTTTCCAGATATTTGGATAGGCGGATGCCATAAGGATGGTAATGAAAATGTGGGTAATATGAGGCAATATTATTGGAAGTAACATTTTTATAAAATATGGGTGGATATTATCAAGACCGACAGATTTTCGTTTGATAGCAAGTATCGCTATTCCGACCGAGTAAACATCAAATCTATTGACTGCGAAAGCTTCTTCACTATCATTTTGTGTCAATGATAAGGGAGAGCCAATAGCTACTGGAGGAAGAGTACTGATAAATTGATTATTTAATTCATCTAGGCTGATGTCTTCGTCACTAGCCTTACGACTTTTTTTGCACAGTCCAATTTCCCGTACTTGGTTCCACAGAAATTTAGACGAACGAACGGAATTAAATTAAGCATTTTTAATCATTTAATTTTGCAGTTTTTATCATACGTACAACAAGGTTTCGACAAATTTTATATTCCTTATACATTTCTGTGCAGCGAAATCGTTTCCACCGTCGGTATAAAGTGTCACTTCGCTTAATGGCGTTTAATATTTCATTGGACAACCAAGGACAAGCTTTGCTTTTCAGCACAAGTGTTTTACAGGGAACATGTTTGTTAAAAAGATACTCAAGACTAACATTTAGAAACTCTACTTGTTTATTGGCGTCAGACGACATATGCATATATTTTATTTCACTTGTAACGAAGTGACATGTTTCCCTACCTCTAATTACCAACCGAGAAATAAAACGGGGTATACAGCCAGGCGTTTTGGCAGAGGACGACCCATGCCAACAAAACGGTTGCATACTTTCGGGTACCTCTCCGAAAACCGAAGACGACCAGCTCATAAGGGAGTATGGTATACCCTAAGGCACGCCAATACAAAATAAAGCCAGAAAGTCAACGAGACACAAACAACAACAAAACACTAAGGAGTTTCAAAAACTCACACTTCGTTCTTACAAGAATATCCCATAAGTAAGAGAACGTAAGTGGCAGTTGGCGGAGTCTGCTCAGTGGTGATAAGCGTACCAATCAAGTGTACCTGGAACAGACTCTCCCCGAATTCGATCACCAAAGAAACGTTTTTGGTTTGGCTTTAGTGCCTTCACCCCAGTGAGTGGGCAACCCGATAAAGGTCCGTTCTGACCACAGCCGACCCGTCCCTTGATAAGTGTGCCCCCTTCCTTTGGGACAAATCTTCCAGACCGGCATTTAGCGGAGTTTTGCCGCCAGCCTTTCCCGCTCCAAGCTTACGCTTGACTCCCCTTCCTGAGAAGCAGCCCGGACTCTGTCCGGACTTGCTAGTCAGTCCGTGCCTTGCCAGCCAGGGGGCCCGTGCCCTGCACGGACAAGCCCATACCAGTACAGCGTGTGGACCGCACGCCCTGTCAAGCCGTTCCAAGACACCGTAACCCCAGAGACTCGCCAAGGAGGCCAGTCCGAGCCTGAGCTCGGGGTTTAAGCATTATTGTAGTGTAGAATTAAGCTTATCCACGGATTGTAAAGTATAAAATTTGTTAATATAAGACTCTTGCATTGTTAAAAGGAACACTGTAATACTAGTCTTACTGTTTTAATAAAGTACCTCTTTCCCAAAGTTTTAGGGTATTTCTTTTGGGCTGACCCTGGAGCCGGCGAGCTCACCTCAGCCTTCGACACAAAAGACCTTTACACACTCAATATTGCTACAATCACAAAACAGATTTTGAACATATCAATACTACGAAAATCACTGTAACATTTCACAATACTTTGATGATGGTGAGCAATTAGGTTTAAAGTGAGTTGGGTCTGTTGTATTTAGAAAAATAGACTGAGAGATCTTATGGTGCTTTTTAATGAGGAGCTAGATGACGTGGTAAGAAGATTCATGTTAAAGTCCCCACATAGAATAAGTTTTGGTGTCAAGCAAGAAATTCCTTCAATAATATCGCACACAATACTGGGATGTGTTACATTACATTACGGTGCCATGTAAATCGTACCAATAGCACATTTGTCCTCACCTTTCAGAATTTCAACAAAATAAAATTGGCTTGAATGTGTATCATTAGAGCAACAAAGATGTTTTGACTTAATGGTATTTTTACGTATACAGCAGCACCTCCATCTATTCTACCATAACGATCAGCACGGTAATGTTTAAATCCCTTAAGCGAGAAAACGTCGATATTTACGTTAAGGTCAAACCATGTTTCGGAAACGCATATAATATCGATCTGACTGCTCTCAAAAATCAGCCTGAACTCATCTATTATATTCACAAGACTCTGTGGATTTATATGGCAAACATACTTACTTACTTATGTCCTGTATCCCCTTGTGGGTCCTAGGGCCTCTACTACGCCTACGCGCCATCGTGTACGGTTTCTGGCAATGTGTCTGAGTTCTCCCCAACTTTTCCCTAACTGCCGTGCCTCCTTCTCGACTGTTCTGCGCCATGTTTTCCGCGGACCGCCAGGTCTTCTGCCATCCTGAGTTAGAGGGTTCCATTGCATAGCATGGTTCGCTATGGAGCTGTCACCCTTTCGGAACGTGTGACCAATCCACTGCCACTTCCGCCGTTGGATAGTTGTGCCTATTGGTTCCTGACCCGTTCTCTCGTAAAGGTGTTCGTTAGAGATACGATTGGGCCAGAAAATCCGTAAGATATTGCGCAGACACCTATTAACGAACGTTTGCAGCTTTCTGGTGATAGTAGTGGTCACTCTCCACGTGCTGCAACCATATAGCAGCACGGATTCAACGTTGGAGCGGAACAGTCTTATTTTGGTGCTCAAACTGATTGCATTGCTTCGCCATATTTTGGACAACATCCCGAACGCGGACTTTGCTTTGGCGATCCTGTTGGTTATATCCAGTTCGGTTCCACCATCGGTCGAGACAATACTCCCAAGATACTGAAAATCCTCTACTCTCTCTACCGGTTGTCCAGCAATGCATATTTGAGCCGATGAGTTAGTTCCAAGGCTGATGATTTTAGTTTTTGTCGTATTGATTTTCAGCCCGACGACACCTGCCTCCCTCTCCACATCTGCTGTCATTTGGTGGAGGTCCATAATTCTGTGGGAGAGTAAGCATACATCGTCTGCGTAGTCAAGATGTTTTAGTTGAGATGTAAGAGTCCATCGAATTCCTCCGTTTCCCGTCGACAAAGCTGCATGGAGCACATCGCTAATCACCAATAGGAATAATATTGGTGAAAGGATACAGCCTTGTCTTACCCCACTTTGGATCTCAAATTCCTCAGACAACCTCCCCCTGTGCAGAACGTGACATTTGGAGCCTTCATATGTAGCTTTGATAATAGCAATTAGTTTATCGGGAATGCTTCTCGTGCGTAAGGCACGCCAAATAAACTCCCTGTTGACACTATCGAACGCCTTCTCAAAATCGATGAACAGCAGGTGCAGTGGCGATCGATATTCAACACACTGTTCGATGATAATCCGCAGGGTGTTGATGTGGTCGGCACAGGAGGATCCAGAGCGGAAACCTGCTTGTTCGGCATCGAGTGTGTCTTCGAGATGTTGTTTGATTCGCTCAAGGATGATTTTAGCTATTATCTTAGCTACAGCAGGCAGCACGCAGATACCTCTCCAGTTTCCGCACTCCAATAAATTTCCTTTCTTAGGAAGCTTGACGATCATTCCCTTTTTCCACTCGTTAGGAAAGCTCTCAGCTTCCCAAGCTCTATCTATAAGTGGAAGCAGAAGCTCAGCCGATGTTGTTGGCGCTGCTCGTAAGAGCTCTGCTGGAATACCGTCAAGTCCTACCGCCTTGTTGGTTTTGAGTGCCTTGATCGCGGTAATGATCTCATCTTTACTGGGAGTCGTGGTGCGTATTCGGGAACTTCTCACCTCGGGCATCTCAGTCTGATTTGGGAGCATATCGCTAGCGAATACACGGTTCAAAACCGTAGCAAAATGCTCTTTCCATCTCTTGAGCTGGTCCTCATCCGAAATGAGCAAGGAGCCGTCTAAGCTTTTCACTGGGTATTGGCTGGAGCTGCGACCACCTGTCAGCTCTTTCGTGATTCTGTAGACAGTCCTGCTGTCGCACCTCCGTGCAGCTTCTTCTGCTTCTGTAGCCAGCGCGCTGATGTAGTTGCGCTTGTCACGTCGTACGCTACGCTGAACTTCTCTCATCTTCATGCGATATAGGGACTCTAGCTCGCTTCTCCCTGCTGCTGGGGTAGCTGCAACGCGAGCTTTTAGCTGTTTTCGTTCGTCAATCCTTCTCCAGGTATCCTCGGAAAGCCACGCCCTATGTCTTCCCTGCGATCGACCGACAATTCTTTCAGCACCAGATGTAAAAACATTTTTCACAGCACACCAATGGTCTTGGATGGTTGCGGGCATTGAGCTGCTGATTGCTTCCACACCTTGCGAAAAGTGCTCCCTTAATTGTTGGCGCACTGAGGGATCACTAAGTCTATCGATGTTGAACCTGGGCATTCTTGTGTTGTCGTGGGATCTTCGAACTGCAGCAGTGCGTAGTTGGAGAGTAGCTATCATAAGATGGTGATCACGTACTATCCCCACATCTGCCCCTCGTCTGTTTCGGACGTCCAGGAGACTGCTTCTAAAGCGGCGGCTAATAGCAAAATGGTCAATTTGGTTGGAGGTTGCTTGCCTGTCGTTGGAAACCCAGCTGACTTTGTGGCAGGTCTTGTGCTCAAACATGGTGCCACCTATCACAAGGCGGTTGGCATTGCAGAAATCCACAAACCTTTCGCCGTTGTCATTGCGGTTGCCTAGACCATGTTTCCCGATTACATGCTTGAGCCCTTCGTTGGCAAACATGCAGGCCATCGTTGCTCTTGCACATGGTATTTAATAAAAAATTCGTCGCATAATACAGGATGTTAAAAAAGAGAAGAGTCGAACACAGAAAATATTTCATCGACATTAAGGCTAAAATTATAAAACTGAAAACTGAAATTACTCTTACAATATAAAACAAAACAAAAAAAACGATAAAAAATAAAGAGATATGGATAAAAAAAAAAAAAAAATAGGAGATGTAGAAGAAAAAATACAAAGAGAAAAGAGTAAAATAATTATAAAAATGTGGAACGCCTCACGATTTTGCGTGTCATCCTGTGCAGGGGCCATGCTAATCATCTCTTTATTGTTCCAATTTTAGTATATGTTCTATCGAAGCAAGAAGAAAAGTGATGATGATAATATAAGGAACACTGAGGCATAACCATGAGACAATGTGCTATTTCTTGTTTGCTGATAGTGGCTGCCGCTTCTTTGGATTAAAGCTGTGTAACTTTTGAAGTCGCGCCATGCTTGCAATAAGAAATTTTAGTTTAAAAAGTTTTAGTTAAACTATCACTTGAAACAGCCGGTGCCGCAGTCTTTTCGGTATCTTGGGTACTGTTAAGGGGTATTGTCAATTCCCTCTTAATGGCTCAACGCATCGAGCTTACATTCCGTGATAGCATGTTTTACAAGAAAAAGTCAAGAAATGTTTGATATTGCTTAACTACTAGGTACCTGCTCTCGTCGGGTGATTTAACTTCTTAATTTCGCCATATACTAGTACTTACGAGTAAGCTCAACTTTTTACACTTTTTACAACTACAGTGGACGCTCGATATAGTGAACATCGACACAGTGAACAATCCAATATAGTGAACACACAACATTTTATACAGGCTATTCTAAATAGTGAACAAAAAAAATCTCGCTACAGTGAACTTAAGTTTTTTTTATTTTCTTAGGACCTTACAGCTTGCAAAAAACAGTTAAAACTCATTAGTGCCATGCAGTCGCCAGATAAGCCCGCTGGGAAGTACATATGTAAGTTCATAGATATGCATATCCATATACAATCATCCAAATTTACCGTTTGTTCTACTCATCGTGTTGTGCGAGTATCTTGCCCCATTATATGCTACGCAGTTTTGGGTTGTTTGTAGTACAAATGTAAACTGCCTGTTGCTTGTTTTTGCTAAAAATAAAATATTCAGTTTTTAATCTCCTTGATTTTACCACAAGAAAACGCGAGATTATTATTATTATTTTAGATTTTTTATTAAGTTCGTTCTGGTAGCTTCTGCTGTGGCTTACAAAAAAAGATGGAGAGAGAGAGCAAAAAAACCGGAAAACGAAAAAAGGAACATCGACCTGAAGTTGGTTTCGATTGCTTCCCTTTCGCATTTTGAGTCAGTTTAGTACTCTTACAAAACTAATAGTACCCTCTCCAACAACTAGATGGCGTTACAACAAGGTTTATAACTCGGCCAACCTGACAATTGGTCGACCACGAGCAATAGCAAACGTTTATTTTCATTACGTTACGTTATATTACATTAACTAAGCATTGCCTGGTTCCTGTATATCTATGGCCCTGTCGTTGTACTTTAAAAGCCACTTCCGCATTCTATTCGCTTCGACAACTCCATCATAAGGTAGCTAAGTCAACTGACAATTTTCAATATCCCGAAGAACATATCTGTCATTCCCGAGAACTTTATGAGCAACGTACGGCCCCTTATATGTAGGCAAGAACTTTTTATTTGTTCCAACTGCAGTGTCTAGACTCCGCATAACGACAAAGTCACCAACGTGATAATTCCTGACCTTTTTACTGTCCTTAAGAAAATAATTCTGATTACACTTCTGTGATTTATCTATTTCTCTCGTTGCTTCTGCACGAATTTGAGGGAGATCGCGACTACCATCTGAACCAAATATTCGGTAAGTTCATCCACTATCTTTCCACGCTGTTCAACACCAAACAAAAGCATGCTAGGAGAATTCCTAGTGGTGCTGTGAATAGAATTATTTTTTGCACACTCTATCTATAGCAATTTACTCGACCAATCGGCATGGTCTAATGGTTCACTCAATTTCCCAAGCATAGCTTTGATTACCCTATTAACCCTTTCGACTTGCCCATTTGCCTGGGGCGAAGTGGTAGTTATCTTAATATGTCCTATGTTTTGTTTTAATAAAAAACTTTCAAATTCGGAGGATGTAAAGCATGTGCCTCTATCTGAAATAATCCTCCTAGGTCTGCTATAGTACGTAAAGTCAAGAGCAGCTGTGAATTCCCTTGGGCTAGTAGACTTTGTAGGATACAACTTAACGTACTTTGTAAAAGCGTCTATTACGACCAAAATGTACTTTCTTTTCGAGCTTATAGATGGCAAGGGACCGAAATGGTCAACATGGACAGTGTCAAAAGGTAAAGCTTTTTTAGGTATATTATAAAGATTTCTTTCACCAGCCCAAACCGGTGTAGCATGCATTATGCACTTAAGACAATTTTGTATGAATCTTTCGATCTTCTGGCGCATCCCAGGAAACCAGTAATACATAATAAGTTTATCATAGCATTTATCAACTGCTTGTGTCCAAGTTTTTCATGTACCAATCGTATTACATTTTCTTCAATTTCAGTAGGGACGTGTAAGGTCTTACGTACAACATGTCCATCAAGTAAGTCAAACCCTTTCACTTCTCCGATTTCTATACGTTCGCGCAAGTTCCTAATGATTTCGTCCCGCTCCTGAGCAACTTGAATTTGAAAATCTACGTCACTATCCATCCAAATGGATGCAATTTGGCACCTACTCAACGCGTCTACATGACCCATAGATACACCACTACGGTGCTGTATTTTGTAATTATAATTTTCGAGCTCTAACGCCCATCTGGCAATTCTTGCATTAACATGTTTCTTCTCTAATGTCATTGTCAGTGAATTACAATCTGTTACGATCTTGAAGGGTATCCCTTCTAAATACACACGGAAACGTCTCAGCGCATAAATAATTGCAAGGGTTTCTTATTCAAAGCTATGATACATTGATTCGGCAGGAGAAGTAGTCTTCGAAAAATATGATATTGGATGAAACTTCCCGTCATCTTGGCGTTGGAGTAGGACAGCTCCGAAGCCGACGGAACTAGCATCAGAATGCACTTCCGTTTCCTTTTTAGGATTATAGATAGCAAGGATAGGTGCATTAATGAGACGAGATTTTAATTCATTAAACGCGTCAAGACATGGCTTACCGAAATTAAAATCAGCATTTTTCTTCAATAGATTTTGGGATGGTTTTGCAATTCTAGAAAACGACGGCACAAATCGTCTGAAATAGGAAAATAATCCAATGCACGAATGTAATTCCTGTGGGCGCCGTGGCGTAAGTGGTTAGTGTGTCGGATCACTACGCATGAGGTTCCAAGTTCGAATCCCACAAAATACCAACAAGTTTTTTCACGGTCCCACCTCTCGCGAGCGTCTGACAAACATCCGAGAGCATTGTTGTCACGAAAAAGATTCTCAAATCACCGTTCGGATTCGGCATTAAACTGTAGGTCCCTTCCATTCGTGTGAAAAATATAACGCACACAACATGAGTGGTTGCGAGAAGCTAGGCCCTGGCACTTTAAAGAGCTGTTGCGCCAAATATTTGTATTTGTATTTGTAATGTAATTCCTTTTGATTAGTTGGTAGCGGATAATTTTTTATAGCCATAATATGGGATTCACTGGGTGCGATCCCGGCAGAGGAAACGGCGTATCCTAGATATTCTATCTCACTACAACAAAATTTGCATTTAAAAAGATTCAGTTTCAAACCCCGCTGAGTAATGCGTCCTAATATAACTTGCAATAAGAGTAAATGCTCTTTATAATCTGACGTAGCAACCAGTAAATCGTCCATGTAGGCCACTATCTTACCAGCATCAATCAAATGTCGGAAGATAGTATTAATAAAACGCTGGAACACAGAAGGTGCGTTTTTGAGTCCAAATGGCATCCGCATATATTCCCACTGTCCACTAGGTGTCACAAAAGCAGTTAGAGGAATAGAGTCCTCGGATACCCGGACCTGATGAAATCCACTTTTCAAATCAAGAAGTGTAAAGTACTTTTTACCTTCGAGATATTCTATACAATCCTCAATAAGCGGCAACGGTTGATTATCCCGAACAGTGTTTTTATTTAAACCGCGATAGTCGACACACATTCGTAAATCCCCATTTTTCGTGAGGTATTCCCTGATAATTCCGTCATTTTCCAATTCTTTAACTATTGACTGAACTTTAGTTCGTTCGTAAAAGGAAAGTCATCTTGGATTGCACCGAAATGGGACACTGTCTTTAATTAAATGAATCTTCATTTCATAATCTAAAGGTTCTATGCCTATATTTTTAGGACTAGCGTAAGAATCGAAGATTAGGTTACGTAATTCAGCGCGACGAATGTTATCTAGTTTACTACTAATATTTAAATCTATATCGTCATGAAAACATTCAATGTTGAAAATATCAGGCACTTCCGAAACGCAATCACTACTGGAGGCACAATTCGTTTCAGTTGACTCAACTTCCGAAATCAGTTCGGTCACCCTATTCTCACTAACAGTGGCATGCAAAACAACTATCTTTCAAAAGGCCATATCTATCAAGAACTACTAAAAAGTCATTCAGCTTCGAGGTACGGGATTCATCGTCTTTATTCAGCGAAATAAGTTTTTTTTTTAGAATATCTGATTCTTCTTTTAGTTAAGTTTATGTAGTTTTATGTTATGTATAAGAAGTTCCGTACCAAAATAACTGGTATTAACATTGCCTCATCTGGCACAATTTTAATTTTAATTTTCTTTTTTTATTTCCGAATTTAATGATACATATAACATCTCCCAATATATTTAATATCTGTGCACCAATTCCGCGGTATGATTTTGGTGACATCGTTTTCGGCGGCTCACTCGGGACGTATGATTGCCTTATAAGGCTAATCATATCAAAAAGAGACAAAAGACGAATAAATTCCAGACCTCAAACCGAATTAATTTTTAAGGCAATACTTACGAAATTAATAGCTCCTATAACAGCACTGGCATCATCGTCTGAATCGTCATGGACTTCATTAAAGGTGGCGGCAACTTGTTTTCCGGTATTCGGAACAGCAACTCTGGTCAATACCTTCCTTGGGTTTTGGGCATGAACGGTAATCATGACCCATCTTCCAGCAGCGGAAGCAGGATCCATCTTGGCGTAACGTGAATGGACAATTTGGCTTTATGTGCCCAGACTGAGATCAGTTGAAGCAAGTAGGACCCCTATCGGCACTTAATTTCGTCCCAGCGGCAGGTTACGTAGCAGCAGTAGTCACGTTACGTCCGGACGCACCCGCAGTACTCTGGTTGAAGTACTTTTGTTGAAACCGGTTGATCAGCTGCTTTAACTCTTCAACTGTGCGAGCACCCAGCAAAAAATTTGAATTGGATATGCTATTACCGATACCATCGATAATGAAATTGATAACTTCCAGTTCACTTCCAATCGCCTGCATATTAAGGACGTAGCAGTGCAGCGACTCTTGCTGTTTCTTCCACCTCCGCTGGCTCAGCATACGGTAGACATCTTGCCGAGACATGGCGACATCGAATTCACGAATGAATGCTGGCTTCAGATCGTCGTAGCTAAAAGCTGTTGTTGGTGTGAGGAATGCTCGAGCGGTTCCAGTAAGGGAGCGTCGCAGCCTCAACAGCATGAAACGCGCATCTGCATTAATCGTCGGCATAATCTCCTCAAAGTCACGAATGAAATGACGGACGGAATGAGTAGGATCATCGCCACTAAACTTTGGTACGGCATGTTCGATGTCACCAAAGTCTGCTCGGCGTTCACTGGTGGACACTGTCTCCTTTTCCAAATCGCTGATTTGTTTGCGGAGTTCCATCATTTCTCGTTGTTTTTTCAAACGACAAATTTCGTTATCAAGGTCAGAATTCGCAATACCATCGGCACAATCAGCAACATCAACGGCAACAATAACGGCAGGAGCATCTTCAGCTGGGGCGTCCACGGCATGGGTATCTTCGGCATGGACATATTCGGCATGATCGTCTTCAGCAGGAGCACTTTCGGCACGGGCGTCTTCGGCAGGAACATGATCGGCAGCAGCATTTGTTTCGTGTTTAGTCAACTCGTCGTAAAGCTTGCTAAGTTGAACATGGGTAGCTGTTGCTGGAAATTCCACAACAGCCTCCCTTAATGCTTCGATAATCGCTTGTTTCGCGATAACACGCGGCATATTTATTTCGGCACTTTTCTTAGTAAAAAAATTAGAAATTCGCAAAATTTTACAGATGGGTATCACAACCCCACATCTGAGTTTTAATCCCCTTGATTTTACCACAAGAAAACGCGAGATTATTATTATTATTTTAGATTTTTTATTAAGTTCGTTCTGGTAGCTTCTGCTGTGGCTTACAAAAAAAGATGGAGAGAGAGAGCAAAAAAAACCGGAAAACGAAAAAAGGAACATCGACCTGAAGTTGTTTTCGATTGCTTCCGTTTCGCAATCTGAGTCAGTTCAGTACTCTTACAAAACTAATAGTACCCTCTCCAACAACTAGATGGCGTTACAACAAGGTTTACACGTTCAATAAATATTGGCTGGTCTTTTAGTAATTGCAAAAAAATTCTAATTACAGTAAACTCTCGATAATTCGAATTTCATTGGAACAGGGAAAAACTTCGAATTACAAAAAAAAAAAGATTTTTAGAAAACTTAACTTTACTTTGTAAATAAATTATAATTTTTTGTATACAAATTACAAAATCTGTAATTTTCTTCTGAGCAAGCGACTGCAAACGACCTCGGTCTAGGGTCTTTTCGATTGCGATTAAAGCTGAAAAAACATCATCGTTGACATCTGTCCTCTCTATAAGTTTGTTTAGAATGCAAAAATTGTAAACTCTACTGTAAACTATCTGAACACTTTTTCGTTCAATGAATACACAGGGCACAAGTTTTCATTGCATACGCACTTCAACGAACAGTTTTTTTTTTTTTTTTTATTTCCCAAGTTTAATTTATACATCTGTCTGGTTGACACTTAGTACATATTTTATAAGTAATGAAAGTGGGTTAAATAGGGTATGTGACCAATGCCACTAATACCATTTGTTTAACAATTCTTTTTTTTTTTTTTTATAAAATGGATTTTTATAACTCCTGAATAAAATTAATTTTTTTTTTTTTAATACAATAAAATTTGAGTAAAATTAAAAGATTAATCTTACATGTACAATGAATAATACAAATATATACAATTAACACTTAACATTGTTTTTTTTACTGGTTACTGAGATCAATGGGTCTTCTTCGTTTTAGCCGCCGTCTATTTAGAATTTCTTGGTCTGGAAGGGTCGAGATATCATAGTTGGTATGAGAAATAAGCCTCGTCAGGTGCCGTTTGCTTACATTGGTGATTTCTTCCTCAACCATAGGAATTTTAAGGTCATTGTGTATGTCGAAGTTTGTGACGTACCAGTCAGCATTTACTATTGTTCGCAAAATTTTTGATTGTTGTCTCTGAATAATGTTTATGTTTGACTTTTTAGCTGGGTCCCAGATTTGAGATCCGTACAGATGTCTGGTTTTGTTCTTCATTTGATTCCTCTTTTGCTGTATATGGTGCTTCCATATAAGCTTGCTGTCTAAATACATTCCTTAGTACTTCGCTACTTTGTCAATAGAGATACTTTTGTCAGTTATTTTTAGTGGTTCGGGTGTGTAATTTATCTTTGTTGTGAATATAACCTGCACCGTTTTCTCATCGTTTACTTTTATGCGCCACTCCTTAAACCATTTCATTGTATCGTCTAATATTTTTTGGAGTTGGACGGTCGCTGTGTGTAGGCATTTGTTTGAGTAGAGCAGTATGGTGTCGTCAGCGAATGTAGCGATCATAGATGTTGTCTGAGTAGGTAGAGGAATATCTCTGGTGTAAATATTATAGAGAAGTGGTCCAAGCACGCTGCCTTGCGGTACTCCAGCTCGTATTGCGTATAGCTTTGATGATGTGTCTTTATACTTTACATAGAAGTGTCGATTCGTTAGGTAACTTTTGATTATTAAGTAATAGTCAGTAGGAAGAAAGTTTTTGAAGTAGTCCTGGATGCCACAAGGTGTCAAATGCTTTGGCAACGTCAAGAAATACTCCAACGCAGAATCTCTTTTCTTCCAGGTCTGTTGAGATTTTATTGGTCACTTTATGGATCTGCTGTATCGTCGAGTGCTGCTTGCGGAATCCAAACTGGTGGTCCGGTATTACATTTAGTGCTGATAGGATGGGAGCCATGCGGTCACATAATAGTCGCTCAAAGACTTTAGACAGTACTGGGAGTAAGCTTATTGGCCTATATGATGTAGGTATGGTTGCGTCTTTTGCGGGTTTTGGTATAGGTATTATTTCAGCAACTTTCCATACTTTTGGAAAGTGCTGTAGTCGAATCATTGCGTTAAAAATATTTCTGAGATACTGGAGACCTTTTCTTGGGAGTTTATCAAGTAATTCTCCTGTTAGAAGGTCATATCCTGGGGCTTTTTTGTGGTCCACTCTGTGTCTAATCAATTGTTTTATTTCGTTTATTGTTACTTTTTTTTTATAGAGATATTCATGGTCCTATTGAAATGTAGCTGTGAGGTACGGACGCTGTCGTCTTCATTAGAAAAGGTGTTCCAAAAGTGTTGTGCTAAAGTATTAGCCTTGTCATAGTTTTCTCTGGCCCAATTTCCGTTCGTCTTTTTTAATGGGGGGTAGTGAAGTATTTGGTTCTTTATTTTTTTAGCTGCTTTCCATAGTGAGTAATTTGTTTCTGAAGTAGGTGTCAGGTTTATTAGGTAGTTTTTTAAATTGTTATTTTGATATGTTTTTAGAGTTTGTTTTAGTTTTTTGATTGCAAGGTTTAAGTTATATTTATCCGCAGGCGCTCTTGTCGTTTGCCACTTTTTCCGAAGTTTCCTCTTCTCTTTAATCAATTTCTTGATGTGCTCAGGGGTGTTGTATTCTTTTGTGTTTTGAGCATTTTTTGGTGTTGTCCAGAAGGCGGCTTCATTTATTGTGTCGTTAAAGTAAATGACAGATCTTTCAATGTCGTCGCATGATTTTAGGGATATATTTGTATGTAGGTTTAGGTCTAAAAATTCTTTGAATGCGCACCAATCCGTCTTGTTGTTATACAGTTTTGGTTGATCTATTATGGCCGTAACGTCGCTTGAGTATACTAGTAGAACAGGTGAGTGGTCAGAGGATAGTTCTAAGCAGGAGTTTATTTTAAGTTTTGACTGACTGATATTTTTTGTCACACAAAAGTCAAGTAAATCGGTTTTTTTCTTTCGGTCAGTTGGCCAGTATGTTGGTTCTCCAGTACTTAAAAACTTGCAGTTGTTATCTTGAAATGCTTTTAATAGGTTATTGCCCTTTTTATTTGTTAGTCTTGAGCCCCAGTCTTTGTGTTTAGCATTGAAATCTCCTGCGAGGATAAGTCTCGGACCCAGTGTTTCTAGGTAGGAATTGTATTGTTCTGTTGAGATTATATAATTAGGTGGGCAGTAAATAGCCAAGACTAATAATGGTCCTTCGTTGTCCTCTATTTGTATTGTTGTGGATTGGATATGGGTCTTTTGTAGTGTGAAAGTTCGATACATTTTATCTTGTCTTTGATTATGATTGCTGTACCTGCATGTGCTCTTCCGTCCGGGTGACTTGTGTTATAGATGTTGTAGTCGCCGATTTTAATACAGCTTTTATCTGTGAGATGGGTCTCAGATATTAGTAAAATGTCAATATTGTTGTCTTTGATAAATTGTTTTAGTTCTAATTTGTGCTGTTGTAGTCCGTTTGCGTTCCAAAATACGATTTTCAGTGAGTTATATTTACTGTCCATTAAGTCCATTAAGTCTACTTACTAGCATAGTAATCATGCTCATCATGTTAGTCATCTGGTTGATCAATTGTTTCATCATGTCTTTGAGCTCTGTAATGTCATTTGTTTCGGTTGACTTTTGTTGAGATTGTGTATCGGATACAGACGATACACGAATTGTAGGAGTTGGGTCGGGCTTGTCGGTGTTTTGTTTTGGTGGTGGTGGTGCGTTATGAGCCAAATGGGAAGCAACTGCGCTAGCATAGCTTACATTTTTTTGAAGCATCTCATTAGTTTTTGGTATGTCCTGGTTTTGTTCATGGTTTGGAAGTATTTTTTCTCTCAGCGGTGGGAAGCGTTGTATTTTTAATGTTTTATAGATTTGACATCTTTTGTAGTTAGCAGTGTGGTTTCCACCGCATAAAGCACATTTTGGGTTGTCATCTTTGCTTATTACTTGGCAGTCTAATGTCTTGTGTCCTCCTGCGCATTTTACACAAACAGGGTCCCTTGTGCAGTAGTTCTTGGTGTGCCCATATTGTTGGCGGTGCACTGAGAGATGATTCTTTTGTAGTGCGGTGTTTCGAATACAACCTTGCAGTGTAAGAGCTTTGTAATATTGTAGATGTTTTTGTTGTTTTCGTTGGTAGCAAGTTCAATAGAGAATAAGGGAAGTGGTTTCTTGGTTCCTTTGTGTTGCATATTGTATATGTTTGGGACTTTGTGGCCCAAGTCTTCAAGCTCTTGTTTAATATCCTCTTGTTCCGCTGAATGGTGCATGTTTCGCAAAACTACCTTTCTCTTTCTTCTTTCTCTTCTTTGGGTTTAAACGTGTAATATTTGGTATTCTTCTGTTTGAGGAGTTTTATAATTGTTCTGTACGATGTAGGATCTGATGGCTGGACCCTTATTTCATTACTTTTTAAGACTCTTAAATCGTAAGTTTTATTAGCGACTTCGTTTAAAGCACTAGTAAGGGTCTTTATACATTCTACATCTTGGACATAAGTTGATGGGGGTTTGTTGGTCTTGCGGGATTCTGGTTTGTCCGTATTTCTTTCCACTTGTTCTGTTTCTTGCTTGTTGTCAGTTTCTTGTATATTGTCGGTTTCTTCGGGAGTAGATAAAATGTCGAATCTGTTACTGGAAATCATTGGACCAGGCTTGCTTAGCCAGTAGGAGTCTAATTTTGTCTGGCTTTTGGTTTTTAGTTTTTTAGTTTTGTTCAAGTTACTAGTGTTTTTGAGAGGGGATGTCCTGTTCCTTTTTTGTGTTGTATTAATCGTTAGGGTTGAAGGCGTTTCCTGTTCTTGGGTATTTATGTTGGGGATGGTATCGATGATTGTATTCGAGTCTGTTGATATAATAGGAGATGTGATAGTTTGGGTTGTAAAAATGGTCGTAGTGGAATTGGTTGATGCGGCGGTGGTTATAGCAGATGAAGAAGTTGCAGTTGTTGTGAGGAGGAGACAACGCTGCTGGCCATTGCATTGTCGAAAAACATTGATGTATTTGTATTTCGCCCCACTGGGGGCGATCTACGGACGCTCATCAGGGTTTTTGTATTTTTTTTTTTTTTAAGGATATTGGTCTGATTTTTAGGGCTTTGATAGTTCTGTGACAGACGTGATTAATTGGTTTGTGTCTAAGATAATCTGTGAGCTTTAAGCTCCACACCTTCCACACAGGTTCCACACGTTTAACTGATTTTTTTCGCGCCCAGTTGTAGAGCTTTTGCTCTGTATAGGGTAAAACCCCCAGTAGCGAGCCCCCTTAAGGAAAGTTTTGAGTTCGTTGCTCTCTTAAAATTAATTACTTAGATATATGAAAATAATTTTATCATTTAAAGAAAGCTTGATATATTACTATTTCATATAATTAATAACTTTTTAAGTAAGTATAGGACCCGGATTTAATAAATTGAAATAAAGTAAAAATGAGACATGAACCATTACTGAGCCCCCTCTGTTCCTCATTCGAGCCCTTAGCGTTCCAATGACGAGCCCCCCATATAAATCATAGCACAAAAATAAAATCATCGTTATTTAACTGTTAATTTATTTAAAAGTTAAAAAAAGAAAATATATTATTACATAAATTTATCACAAAAATTAACAAAAACAGTCGAAAACATAAAAAAACGAACCAAAAAACATTAATTTTATTTAATTCGGAAAAATAAAGGTTTTCATATGTAAACATCAAATGTTTGCGTGTCCGTTGACGGGTTTTTATAAATATCTAATTTTATCTTGAATCTAAAACGATCAATCTAGGACGGTCGGACAAAAATGGCATTATCTTCGTTATGAATACATACCTAAACAGACTTTTACAGTTCAAAGAGCATTATTTCTATATGTAACAACTTTTATGTCAAAGCTTAGAATTAATATACTTAAATACATATCACATATTGCATAAAAACAATAATTAGAAATGTTATTAGTAAAAAGCCTATCTACATAAAATGTCGAATTTTAATTTTTTGTTGAAAATCGGCTGGGCTCGTTACTGGAACTTGATTATTTTTTGTAAACCCAATACCGAGCCCCCCCGGCTCGCTGTTGGATTTCCTTATTTTTTCGTCCCAGTAACGAGCTCCCAACGAATTTTAATAAACAACTATTTTTTCTCACTTTTTCTTTTGAAATAATAAAATATACATTATTATTGTTATATTAAGCCTTAACTAGCTAACTAAAAATTAAAGAAAATCACTTACCTTCTTGGTTAAAGTTTCTAGTTTCTTAAGAAATTTCACAAATTACACTCTTTTTTTTTTACTTATGAAACACTACTGAACACTTTGAATTTTTCTTACCAACTGAAGACGAACTACCTGAAAATTAATTATACGATACAAAGAAAAGATATAAGTGATTTTTTCGGTTAAAAAACAGTTATTGTCTAAAAAGCAGGGACTTAGCTTTTGAACCAAATTCATCCAGAGGGCTCGCTATTGGGGGGAGGCTCGAATTAGGGTACTTTACCCTATATTGTTTAAAATGAAGAAAGTAAAACAATTCACCTTTCAATTTCCAACTTAGATGTGGTAGGAACTCCAACTTGCTGAATATCAGTTGGTTATAATATATGTTATAATATATGTTGGTTATTTGTCCAGATGGATTATTTTGTTGTATTTTGATTTTGTTTAAGCACAATATAGTAAGACTACTTGTCACTTAGACAGTGTTGCCAGAAAAAAAAACGAACAATTGAGTAGAAACAAATAGATTTAACTTCAAATTATAGAGGTAAAAAAGCCAACAAGTTTGAATTAGAGAAGATTTTAGGTCATGTTGTACAAGAATAAGTTCGAATTAACGAAGAGGACAAATTGCATAGGTTTTCTTCGATTAATAGAGGTTTTCTCATTGGACTTAGGCAGTACTTCTATTTATAGAGGTTTTCGAATTATAGAGGATCAACTTATCAAGAGTTCACTGCATATTCTATGTTCGATGTATTGCATGTAAAAACATACACATTTTGATGAAATTTGCTTCAAGGAGTCCACGCTCGTTACAGTGAACAGGCCAGGTTTTTATTAGTTCACTATATCGAGTGTCTACTGTACTTTGAAAGTTTAATCTCAAACTTGAATTGAATTATTTTCAATATCGTTCTCAACGTTTCAACGTTATGCAACTAAGAATTTCGTTGACATTATTAGAGATATACCATACTTAGCGCCTACTTTCGTTTTGTTTGAATAAGAGATTCGTTATCGCAAACGACAAGTGTCATTATTTATCAATAACGATTTGCAATCGACAAATATTTGGGAATTCCACCACAGAAACCCAAATTTGTGTAAGGGGTATACCTATTTAAATTGATTTTTTACGCTGTTTTTTTTTACGTTGGGCGCCGTGGCGCAGTGGTTAGTGTGTTCGATCACTGCGCGTGAGTTTCTATGTTCGAATCCCAGAAAATACAAAAAAGTTTTTTGACGGTCTTACCTCTCGCGAACGTCTGACAAATATCTGAGAGTATTGTTGTTTAGTTTAGTTTAGTTTAGTTTAGTTTATTTCATGTGTCTTATCTCTATTACAATATTTGTTTGTACCTGCGAAGCCATATGGCTTATCTGCAGGAGGTTATTTTTCAAAATCAAATAATTAACATGCTATCATGAGAGTGACGGGTAATTTAAACTAAGTGCATATCTGTTTGCAAGTTTGGTTGTAATTCATTTTCAAGTATTCTTTAAATAGAATAGAAAAAAAGTTAGAAAAAATGTACATTACAGAAAAAATTTGTGGTTTTTAAAAAAGATTATGTAATTATTTCAAGGAAATATTCTTTTAGTCTCTTCTTTCTTAAATTGATGTGATTTAAGAAAGAAGAGACTAAAACAATATTTCCTTGAAATAATTACATAATCTTTTTTAATTATTTCAAGGAAAGAGAAAGCTTCTCAAAAACAAATTGCCCTTCGGATACGGCACTAAACTGTAGGTCCCTTCCATTCATGTGAAAAAATATAACGCACACAACACGAGTGGTTGCGAGAAACTAGGCCCTAGCACTTAAAAAGCTGTTGCGCCAAATACGAGTATGTTTATTAGTTTACTCGATCATGTTTGGCAACTGATAAGCGCATTGAATTGCTATCAGCGCCTTTGCAGCCATTTTTTTTTAAGTAGTAGGCGCGCGCTGAAGGGGTTCTTGTATATCCTTACTGTGTACTCTATAGTGGGGGCGCTGGAAAGAATAGATAGAAAGGGATATATGGGTGCAGTGGCTTGAGACTCAGGCGATACTAGGTTCCACAAAGGCGGTGGTGTCCAGATAACTGGGAAGAGTTGTTTTGTTATTTTGTCTTTGCTTATGACTTACGAGCACCTGATCTCATTAGTCATCAAAAAGAGCAAACAATTTTTTAGCCATATGACTGACCTACTGCCACTGTTATGCCCTCGGAATAGTGTCAACACAAGCTTTTACGTCCACGATATGCAAAATAAATAAAACCCATAAATGGCAAATATAGTCTTAACAGATCCACTTTCCTTACACAAGGAAAGCCTAGGTTGGGTTAGGTTAAAAGGGTTAGCTGCAACGAATGAGTCTGCACTCGGATCTCAAACGGACGTGGAGTTGCCTGGCTAAAGAAAAGAGAGGAAAAACAAAATGGCTAGAGTTCTGCATTAATGGAACGACCTCCTTGAACCATCCGGAAGAAGTTATGAATTTCATGATGGTGGTTGGTGGCTTTTCAGATGGATGATGGCCCAGATGGTTGAAGAAATACTCTCCAAGGGCCGTCTTCCTGGGGCCTATTTTACCATCTACAAATTACAACCACAAATTTTACTTGTAAATCACAATTACAAATTTGTAATTTGTGTTTTTGTTTCACGAAGTACAAATGTGTATTTCACAAATTTGTAATAAGAATGTCAATGTTAATCCCAAGTCGTAAAAATTAGCGTTGCACTGGATTTTTGTACGGCTTGTAATCTACATTCGTGTACAATTGCGTACATATGCACCTAACTGGAAACGGACACCGCGGGAAACTTTTCATCATTTGATCACGGTTTTGGTTAGCGACCCTGAGCTAGCAGCAGTTCCCACGAATTTTATGTTATAAGAGAAGATATTATTTAAGTGTCAGCATAACTTACACTAGGTATTTTTGTATAAAAAGGGGTGAAATAAAATTTAAAGGTGAAGTTGAATACGACAATTCCAAGCGAAAACTGTGCTTTTATTTGTTGATTATAACCACCCCCCACCAGTGGTAAGGTGGTCTTAGTTGACATTTATTTAGCAGTTTTTAAACATTTGGCCCTTCGAGTTATTAAGATACCACTAATTTTTGAAAGTAGTGATAGTAAAGAGTAAACGAGATACGAGAAAAAGAGAGAAGAAAAATGGCGAGCGTAGACGATTTGGCTCAACAGCAGAGAGAGACGGCTGAATGGATAAAAAAGATATCCGAAAAGTACACGAAAGAGCTCAAGGTAAGACTAACAAAGGAATTCGTCAAAGAACGACTAAACGACCTCAACCATCACTTCAAGGAGTTTCAGAACGGAGATGAGTAAATACGAGAGCACGAGCATTTCAGCGAAAAGCATCCATACATCAAAGCAAACTTCCAAAATGGATATTCAATTAGTAGTCCGCGGCAAGTTGTAAAACAAAAGAACCGTGACAACTATGAAGGAGGTCTTCAAGAATATTTCCGTCGGTCCATCTTTGTTCCTTTTTTGGACCATCTATCGATGCAAGTAAGGGCAAGATTTCTTGACCAACGAGAACTCCTTTCTCAAATTCAAAACATTCTACTGGAAAAGTGTTCTAAGCTGGAAATAGAAGAAATACGTAGCACTATCAACGTATTTTCAAAAGAATGGCCAAATGACATCAAAAGATGTACTGATGATTTTGTAGGCGAAATAACGATGTGGCGCAGGTAAAAATTTCTTTCTTTCTGTTTGAATGTTAAATTAACTATGGTTGCAGACATTGCTTAAATATTCCGATTGATAAACGGCCAAAAATTTTATAGACGCTCACAATTGTTGTGATTCAACGTTGTACCAAACAATACATCGCTGTATGCAGATCGGTGCAACACTTCCCATATCTGTGGCATCAAGTGAACGGTCTTTTTCTTGTCTTCGCAGATTGAAAACTTATCTGCGTAGCAAGACTAGTGAGGAACGGTTAAATGGCTTGATGTTGCTTAACTTCTGTAATCTGTACAAGACTACTACCGGAAGAATCCTTTACAACCAAGGATTGGGATCATATTAAACATTTACCCTTGGCGGATCCAGCATACAACAAAAAGGCGGCCATAGGATAGGAGCAGATGTATTCCAAGACATAATTCTGGAGGGTGTGATTAAAGGCAACCACGGAACACCAGTCGCTCAAAACACTCAATTAAGCTGGATATTATCTGGAAATATTTAACATCGCTCTCTCGGAAGAAGAAACTCGATGCGAAGAAATATTCAGGACAACACACAAAAGGGACGAAGAGGGAAGGTACATTGTTCGATTACCGTTCAAAGAAGACACATGCAAGTTGGGCGAATCAAGAGACAGAGCATTAGCTCGATTTCTTCAGATTGAGAAAAAGTTTTCTAGAAAAAGCAACTACATGATGACTACGTACAATTCATACGGGAATATATTAAGCTCGGACACATGGAAGAAGTTAACCCAACGGCTATTGTAGAATGAACGAAAAAAGTGTACTACCTACCGCGCCATGCACTCATCAAACCAAACAGCTCTTCAACCAAGGTTCGCGTTGTCTTTGGTGCGTCGTCACGAACGAGTTCAGGAGTAAGCCTAAACGACACAATGCTTACGGGTCCAGTTATACAACAGGACTTGTACTCCATACTGGTGAGATGGAGAAAACATAGAATTGTATACAGAGCGGACATTGAAAAAATGTACCGTCAAATACTAGTGGATCACGAAGACAGGAACTTTCAACAAATATTATGGAGAGAAAACCCAACACAAAAGGGGTTAAAAACCGTGACTTACGGCACGTCCTCAGCCCCATATCTAGCGATAAGAACACTTCAACAACTCGCTTGTGATGAAAAGGAGAAATTTGAAACAGCTGCAAATATAACTTGCCGAGACTTCTATGTTGACGACGTACTTTCGGGAGCGGATACATTAGACGAAGCGGTAGAAGCGCAAAAGCAGTTAGTACAACTCATGGCGAGAGTAGGATTCAGACTACGTAAATGATCTTCAAATACAAAAGCAATCTTGAAATATGTAACATCAGAGGATCAAGACCAAGGAAGATTAAAAATAAATGGCTACGACCCCATTAAAACCCTGGAAATATACTGGCGACCGGAGCCCGACACGTTTGAATTCAAGGTTAATATGACAACAGCAAATAATAAGGATCTGACGAAAAGAATAATAGTGTCAGAAACGGCTAGACTATTTGACCCATTAGGCTGGCTAGGTCCAATAATAGTAAGAGCAAAGCTAATCCAACAACAACTCTGGAAACCGGAAAAAACTTGGGATGAAATACTAACAGACAAGAATGCTCACGAATGGAAGATCTTCAGGAGTCAGCTTTCCTGTATAGAAGAAATTAAAATATAACGCTGGATCCAATACGAAGCAATCGGAGAGGGCATTCGCAGCCGTGATTTATGCAAGAATCACAACTGCTTCTGGAGAAATAATAACAAGATTGCTATGTGCTAAGACAAAGGTGGCACCAATTAAAAAAGCATCAATACCGAGACTTGAACTTCGCGGAGCAGTACTGCTGGCAAAATTACTTCAAAAAACGAAAGCAAAATTAGAACTAAAGGATCCGAAACCAATTGAATGGACTTACGATAATAACCAAGATACTAAGCTCAGACAAATGGCATCATGTGAAGGGTAAGGATAATCCAGCGGATTGTGCGTCCGGAGAACTATGGCCTTCAGAACTCAGAGCACACTCAAATTGGTGGGCAGGTCCATCTTGGCTAGCCCAAGCAGAAGTGAACTACACTGACCTCACACCTCACTGCACCAACGAAGAAGTTAAGAAGATGCATGTCAACGCCTTTACATCTACGACGGAACCAGATCTCATAGGAAGAATGCTGTCAAAGTATAGCACATTCAGACGAATAAAAAGAATAGCGAGTATTCTCTGTAAACGATTTGTGCATAACTTACGATCATCAAAAGAGAACAAACAGCTGGGACAAATTACATGTGGAGAAATTGAAGGTGCTGCGAAGGTAATTATACGACACGTACAGGAGACAACGTTCAAGGATGAAATCGTCGACTTGAAGAGAAGAAGGGAAGTTGACAGAAAGAGCAAAGTTTGGTGCCTTAACCCATTTCTGGATGAGGACGATTGGCAAAAGCAGAATTATCATCCTCGCAGAAATATCCCATAATTGTACCACAGGCGGGGTATCTGACCACCATGCTAATCGATGACGCCCACAAAACCACTTTATATGGAGGCTACGCTCTTATCCATGTACATCTACGGCAACGATACTGGATTTTGAGTGGCCTAAGTGCAGTCAAACAGCGAGTTCGTAGATGTACTACCTGCTTTCGACACAGCACGTCAACGAGAAGTCAAATGATGGGGAATCTGCCACAACCAACAGTGTTCAAAACTAGGGCATTTTTACATATAGCAGTCGACTATGCAGGATCTATAGACATCAGGACGGCGAAAGGAAGGGGAAACAAGGCATATAAAGGGTATATTGCTCTATTTATATGCTTGGCAACAAAAGCAGTTTACCTCGAAACTGTTAGCGACTTAACAGCAAATGCCTTCATAGCGGCCTTTAAGAGATTATGCGCCAGGAGAGGCCATGTAGGACACCTGTACAGTGACAACGGTACGAATTTCGTGGCTGCAAACAAAATTCTTCAGCTAAATGCAAGGGATGCGAAAGGGTACGATGATGAAATATGCAATGCGTTGGTGGCCTATGGGAGGCAGGAGTGAAGTCGGTTAAACACCATCTCAAGCGAACCATTGGGGAACACAAGTTTTTTTTTTTTTTTTTTTTTCTGAGGGTAGGTGAAAAATCTTCCATAGACACTATGAGAATAGCAAGCGCGTGCTCATAGTAGTGTCAGATTCTTACTGACTAAAAAAACACCACCCTTCGATATAAATTTGTTGGATATCGCAACTAAGTATAAACTTATCAAGCAATTTTTCTATCACGAAATAAAAACGTTTGGCAGGTTACTTTGCACTGAAAGATCCTGCATGTTCCACAATCTAGACGCGGTTTATCATTATCTCGCCAAGTCGAAGGGTTTCGTCCTTTGTAGTCGGCGCAATAAATTGCTCTCATCCAAAATTTGTAGGACTGTATTGTTGACCTGTCCGATTAGTCGGTTTCTATGCTTTCTCGCGAAGCTTCTAGTTTCAGCTTCGATTGTCGGAATTAAGATATCCCTGTGGATATCGTCGTTTCTACTATACCACGGTGCTTGGACAATTTCTCTTAGCATTTTATTTTGAAAAGCTTGTAAAATATTTGCATTTATTTTCTTGGTACAACTACAAAGTTGTATACCGTAGGTCCACACCGGCTTTAGCACTTGCTTGTATAAAAGCTGTTGTTCTCGCACGCACGCACGCACGCACCAAAAAATATCGGCCATTTGATACTCTAATAATATGACAACAGCAAATAATAAGGATCTGACGAAAAGAATAATAGTGTCAGAAACGGCTAGACTATTTGACCCATTAGGCTGGCTAGGTCCAATAATAGTAAGAGCAAAGCTAATCCAACAACAACTCTGGAAATCGGAAAAAACTTGAGATGAAATACTAACAGACAAGAATGCTCACGAATGGAAGATCTTCAGGAGTCAGCTTTCCTGTATAGAAGAAATTAAAATATAACGCTGGATCCAATACGAAGCAATCGGAGAGGGCATTCGCAGCCGTGATTTATGCAAGAATCACAACTGCTTCTGGAGAAATAATAACAAGATTGCTATGTGCTAAGACAAAGGTGGCACCAATTAAAAAAGCATCAATACCGAGACTTGAACTTCGCGGAGCAGTACTGCTGGCAAAATTACTTCAAAAAACGAAAGCAAAATTAGAAATAAAGGATCTGAAACCAATTGAATGGACTGACTCATCAATAACCTTAGCATGGATTACCGCAAACCCTAGTAAATGGAGGAATTACGTAGCGGCCAGAGTTACGATAATAACCAAGATACTAAGCTCAGACAAATGGCATCATGTGAAGGGTAAGGATAATCCAGCGGATTGTGCGTCCGGAGAACTATGGCCTTCAGAACTCAGAGCACACTCAAATTGGTGGGCAGGTCCATCTTGGCTAGCCCAAGCAGAAGTGAACTACACTGACCTCACACCTCACTGCACCAACGAAGAAGTTAAGAAGATGCATGTCAACGCCTTTACATCTACGACGGAACCAGATCTCATAGGAAGAATGCTGTCAAAGTATAGCACATTCAGACGAATAAAAAGAATAGCGAGTATTCTCTGTAAACGATTTGTGCATAACTTACGATCATCAAAAGAGAACAAACAGCTGGGACAAATTACATGTGGAGAAATTGAAGGTGCTGCGAAGGTAATTATACGACACGTACAGGAGACAACGTTCAAGGATGAAATCGTCGACTTGAAGAGAAGAAGGGAAGTTGACAGAAAGAGCAAAGTTTGGTGCCTTAACCCATTTCTGGATGAGGACGATTGGCAAAAGCAGAATTATCATCCTCGCAGAAATATCCCATAATTGTACCACATGCGGGGTATCTGACCACCATGCTAATCGATGACGCCCACAAAACCACTTTATATGGAGGCTACGCTCTTATCCATGTACATCTACGGCAACGATACTGGATTTTGAGTGGCCTAAGTGCAGTCGAACAGCGAGTTCGTAGATGTACTACCTGCTTTCGACACAGCACGTCAACGAGAAGTCAAATGATGGGGAATCTGCCACAACCAACAGTGTTCAAAACTAGGGCATTTTTACATATAGCAGTCGACTATGCAGGATCTATAGACATCAGGACGGCGAGAGGAAGGGGAAACAAGGCATATAAAGGGTATATTGCTCTATTTATATGCTTGGCAACAAAAGCAGTTTACCTCGAAACTGTTAGCGACTTAACAGCAAATGCCTTCATAGCGGCCTTTAAGAGATTATGCGCCAGGAGAGGCCATGTAGGACACCTGTACAGTGACAACGGTACGAATTTCGTGGCTGCAAACAAAATTCTTCAGCTAAATGCAAGGGATGCGAAAGAGTACGATGATGAAATATGCGATGCGTTGGTGGCCTATGGGAGGCAGGAGTGAAGTCGGTTAAACACCATCTCAAGCGAACCATTGGGGAACACAAGTTTTTTTTTTTTTTTTTTTTTTTTCTGAGGGTAGGTGAAAAATCTTCCATAGACACTATGAGAATAGCAAGCGCGTGCTCATAGTAGTGTCAGATTCTTTCTGACTAAAAAAACACCACCCTTCGATATAAATTTGTTGGATATCGCAACTAAGTATAAACTTATCAAGCAATTTTCTATCACGAAATAAAAACGTTTGGCAGGTTACTTTGCACTGAAAGATCCTGCATGTTCCACAATCTAGACGCGGTTTATCATTATCTCGCCAAGTCGAAGGGTTTCGTCCTTTGTAGTCGGCGCAATAAATTGCTCTCATCCAAAATTTGTAGGACTGTATTGTTGACCTGTCCGATTAGTCGGTTTCTATGCTTTCTCGCGAAGCTTCTAGTTTCAGCTTCGATTGTCGGAATTCCGATATCCCTGTGGATATCGTCGTTTTTACTATACCACGGTGCTTGGACAATTTCTCTTAGCATTTTATTTTGAAAAGCTTGTAAAATATTTGCATTTATTTTCTTGGTACAACTACAAAGTTGTATACCGTAGGTCCACACCGGCTTTAGCACTTGCTTGTATAAAAACTGTTGTTCTCGCACGCACGCACGCACGCACCAAAAAATATCGGCCATTTGATACTCTGTCTATGAGTTTGATCAAAAATGACCTAAACATCGTGCAGTCTGACGTAGCCGAGCTCAAAATAGATATGAAGGACAAAAAACAAATAATAGAACAGCTGGGCAATCGTATCGCAGGGTCTTACGAAGATATGAAAAAAGAGATAGGAAACACATTTGCCAAAATAAATGAAGCAATGTCACAATTAACGTTACAAGTCAACGACCTAACACCAAAAAATAAAGACAGAGATAAACAAATTGCAACATTGGAGCAAAAAATCAATACTCTCGAGCAACAAACGATTGAGAGAAACGTAGAAATTAGAAATATTCCAAAAAGAGAAAATGAGAACCCAAAGAGGATCGTTCAAACAATCGCAAGGTCGTTAAACACCATCATATCAGACAACGATGTATTAGACGCTTACCGCACAAAGCAAAAAAACAACAGCATCATTGTCAAATTCTCATCGCTCAATTCAAAGAGAGAGTTTATGCAAAGATCGCGAGCAAAAAAAATCACCGTTTCTGATGGAGAAAAGAAGAGATCGAGAAAAAGAAAGAGGAGGTGGCATAGCTGTTTATATCAAAGACACAATTAAATACGATATCTCATTGCCGAACAGACTTTCTTTCGAATCCATGCAACTCCAACTGTGCATAAATGACCACCCTCTCATTATATTTCCCATCTATCGCCCCCCATCACTAAATACTTACTTACTTACTTAGATGGCGCTACAGTCCGGGGTGGACCTGGGCCTCAACCAACAAACCTCTCCAGCCAGCACGGTTACGAGCCAGCTGCCTCCAGTTGCGCACGCCAAGTTGTTTGAGGTCCCCCTCCACCTAGGTAGACAAAATCCTTTACTACCTCAAAATTGTATCTATCTATTGTGGCGTTCTGCCCAAGACGCCGATGTTGGGTGTCCTTTTTTGTAGACAGCATATATTTTGTTTTGCTTTCATTGACCGCTAGACCCATCTTTGCTGCCTCGATCTCAATACTCGTAAATGCCCCATTGACGGCCCGCTGAGTTCTTCCGATTATGTCAATGTCATCGGCATAAGCGAGTAGTTGTACAGACTTGAAGAAGATTGTACCTCCGGGGTTGGCTTGTGAGTTTCGTACAATTCTCTCAAGTACTATGTTAAAGAGATCGCATGACAGCGCGTCGCCTTGTCTAATACCTTTCCTGACATCGAACGGTTCGGTGATGTTCTTACTGACTTTGATGGAGCAGCGAGTGTTCTCCATCGTCATTCTGCACAAACGGACGAGCTTGGCAGGGATGCCAAGACTAGACATGGATCTGTATAACTCGTCTCTATACACGCTATCATAGGCAACTTTGAAATCGATGAAAAGGTGGTGCGTATCGATTTTATATTCATAGGTTTTTTCCAAGATCTGCCGTAGTGTGAATATTTGGTCAATGGTGGACTTTCCAGGCCTGAAACCGCACTGATAAGGACCTATCAGGTTGTTGACGATCGGTTTTAGGCGTTCACATAGTACGGCAGACAGGATCTTATATGCGATATTTAGGAGACTTATACCTCTGTAGTTGGCGCAGTTCAGAGGGTCTCCTTTCTTCAGGATCGGGCAAACGATGCTGAGGTTCCATTCATCGGGCATACTTTCGTCCGACCAGATTTTACAGATGAGCTGGTGCATGCTCCTTACCAACTCATCTCCTCCTGCCTTGAAAATTTCTGCGGCAAGGCCGTCGGCTCCAGCAGCTTTGTTGGATTTGAGTTTAGATATCGCTATCCTCACTTCATTATGATCGGATTGACGGGAATTTTGACTGCCATCGTCACTGTTGAATGGCTCATTCTGCCTGACAGCGGAATATTGATCATCATCGCCGTTTAACAGTCTGCAGAAGTGTTCCTTCCATATCCTCAGCACCGACTGCGATTCTACTACTATGTTGCCATTTTCGTCCCTGCAGGCTTCTGTTCTGGCTTTGAAACCCTGGCATGTTCTTTTTACCCTTTGGTAAAATTTTCGAATATTATTCCTGCAACAAAGTCTCTCAATCTCCTCGATCGAGCGCTTCTCATGCTCTTTTTTCTTCTTTCTGAGAAGTCGATGTTCCTCTTTTCTCCTGCGCACGTAGAGCTCGTAAGCAGCTCTAGTCCTTCTATGCAGCATCGCTTTGTACGCCTCTTGTTTTGCTGCATGTGCTTGCCGGCATTCCTCATCAAACCAGGGGTTTCGTTGTGGTGGGCGAGAGAAACCCAGTACATCAGAGGCGGCATCTCTGATGGCTTTTTGGCAACGCTGCCACTGGTCTTCCGCATTTGTTGCTGGCGGCATAGGACTAAGATTGAGATTACAAGAAACACGATCGGCAAAGGTTCTGACGGTCTCTTGCGATTGTAGCTTTTCGACGTCAAATTTCCTCACAGCATTTCGTTGATTTCGCTCCGTCGTGGATATCCGCATCCGTACCTTGGCTACAACTAGATAGTGATCCGAGTCCACGTTGGCTCCTCGGAATGTCCAGACACCCAGAATACTGGAAGAGTGCCTTGCGTCGATCGCAATGTGATCGATTTGGTTGACGATTTTTCGATCAGAGGAGAGCCATGTTCCTTTGTGGATATCGAGACGTGGGAACCGCGTACTAGCAAAGTCGATTAGCCTGAGTCCGTTGCCGGAAGTGTTGTCGTGCAGGATGTGCTTTCCGACCACGCTACTAAAAACTTCCTCTCTTCCTAGCTTTGCGTTAAAGTCGCCTAGGATAATTTTAACGTCGTGGCTATGGCATTGCTCATACGTCTTGTCCAAGAGCTGGTAGAAGTCATCCTTTGTCGCGTCGTCCTTCTCCTCGTGAGGGGCGTGAACGCATATTAGGCTAATGTTGGCAAATTTAGCCTTGATACGGATAGTCATAAGGCGCTCGTTCACATGCCGGAAACTCAAGACTTCTTGCCTAAGTCTGTCTCCAATGACAAATCCGCACCCGAATAGACGCTGTCCTTTTTGTCTGTAGCAATCGCCGTAGTAGATGTCGCAGTTTTTCATACTCCTTTTGCCCGGCCCATCCCATCGCACTTCTTGGATGGCGGTAATGTCTGCTTTGAGACACTCTAGGGCCTCCGGTAGTTGTTCGGCTGCACGTGGTTTGTAGAGGGACCTAACATTCCATGTGCAGACACGAAGATCGTTGTCCTTTTTACGTTTGCATGGGTCGTCAACAGTAAGATCATCCGTATCCGAGGCTGTTGGTTGCTTCGTAACCAAAGGTTTTTTACGTGGTAGGGAAGTTAACCCGACGGCACAACCCCCAACCTGGAGGGCCAGATCCTTTTTTTTGTACCCCTAGGACAAGAGGCCGGATACACCGATGTCAGTAACCCACTACGGGGATATGAGCGCTGCCGTTGGCCCATTAAGGGTTCATCCGCCACCATCTCTTTTTCAATACCCTGACGTAGTATTGAAAATCCTTACAGACCTCAGCTCCAAATATGTTGAAGTAGCTCCAGTAAGGTATCCGCTGGTCTGTAGACGTCACCGTTGATTCCATCGAGAGAATTCGTCCGCCGCACGTCCTCCTTCTGAGGACCTCTTGCTAGACTTCTGAGACGCATATTTCAGCCGATCAGGTCAACAAGAGACGCCTCGTCCGGTTAGACATATGCGCGCTGAAGTTCACCCAGATGTGCTTATGCAGGTCTGAGTGTTCAGCTGCACATATATCGTCAGACTCAGCATACGCTCATCGTTAGTTCACTATCAGATAGCTATCCAGCGGGCACCGCGTGGAGGTGATGATGCGATTTTGCCCCATCACTAAATACAAATTATTTTCTTGGAGAGTTGGAACAACTTCTCAACGGAATAAGCAAAATGCAAAATGCGATAATTGTGGGAGATATGAACATCGATCTGCACAAATCTGCATACGCGACCACGGTACAATACCTTGAACTGCTCTCATCGAATGGTATGGAAAGTTTATTCACTGAGAGCACGAGAGTAGATATTGGTAGAAATACGAGTACCAACATAGATCATCTGTTTGTTAGAACAAAAGAGAGTAATGTGAATGCAGCCATCATACAAACAAACATATCGGATCACTACTCGCTCATGTGTGGAATTACATTCAATAGCAAAATGGGAAAACGGGAGAAAGTGCAATGCAAAAACGTAATTCGCAATAATAGGGTAAATGCTCTAGTGTCCGGCACCAACTGGGATCAATTATTTACAACCTCAAATATAGATGATATAAATAATAAAATACAAATCACATTTAAAACAATTTATGAAAAATCACAAGTGCCTTCAAAAGAAAAGAATAGAAAAACGCCAAATCCCTGGATGAATGAAGAACTCATTAAGTGCTGTGAAAGGAGAGATAAACTCTATAAAAAATGGTTATCAAAGCCCAAAGACAAAGAAAAAGAAAGGGAATATAAAGCATATAGAAACATTGTAAACAAAAAATTAGAATGGGCTAAGAATTATTATTATAAAAAACAATTTTATGAAAATAGAAACAACATAAAAAAGACCTGGCAAACTATAAATGAAATTATAGGTAGGAAATCAAGTAGCCTAGATGAATCATTAACTGAAAACTTCCAAAAAGGAAAATTTATCTGTGTTAACGAACCAATTCGCGAAAACATTTAATGAAAATGTACAAAAAACTTTACACGAGTGCCAAATAAAGACAATAAAAAGCACTGACAAAACTACACAAAATTCGATTTTTGTAGAACGAGCAAGTGAGATGGAAGTCTTTAATATAATACAGAGCTTAGATGTTAGAAAGGGCCCGGGTGCGATGAAATTCGTCCAAAGGACTTAAAAAATAATGCCTTAGTAATTACTCCGGTTATAACAAAATTAATTAATATGAGCTTGGACCAACAGACAATCCCTAAAGCCCTCAAACTTTCCGTAGTCCGACCTATTTACAAATCAGTTATAAAATCCGAGTTCAACAATTATCGCCCAATAGCAATCTTTCCAGTTATCGAAAGAATTCTTGAAGAAATTGTGATACGAAGAATAAGAACATTCATTGAAAAACATAAGATAATTCATTGTGATCAGTATGGCTTTAAAAGGGGCAAGAACATTAATAAACTTCTGGGAAATTTTGCGAACAAGCTAAACGAAAGCCTCAGCAAAAACCACCACAGTTTAGCTTTGTTTATTGATTTCAGTAAGGCGTTCGACACTCTGTCTCACAAAACTCTGTAGGCTTCATTACAAAATGCAGGAATCCGCGGCGACTGTTTCAATTGGTTGGAAAACTACTTGGCCCTTCGAACATATCGTGTCAAAATCAGTGGAACTCTGAGTGATGAAGTCAGTATTACACATGGTGTACCACAAGGCTCTAAACTGGGACCACTTCTGTGCATCATATATGCAAACGGCTTACTGAAAGCACTGAAGAACAGCGCAAAATTCGCATACGCAGACGATACGGCGATTGTGGTGTCACACAGAAGCATCGAAAGGGCAACTGCAATAATGCAAAAGGAACTGGACGTTGTTACAAGATGGTGTCATGACAACGGACTAACAATCAATGCGGAAAAAACAAAAATCATCCACATCAAACCACCCCATATCCTATATCATTACATACGCATACAATTCCACGATACAAAATGTTTGCACAACAACAACATGGACTGCAGCAAATCAGACAACGAGTGCAAAACCTTTATTGATGTCGTCAATACCACAAAATATCTCTGTGTAATCGTAGACCATAACCTCAAATGGCAAGCACATATTGACCAACTTCAGCGAAAACTCCGGCGAACGTCCTATATGCTGCATCATTTAAGTAATTGCAGTAGCTATGAAGTAGTCAGACAGGCATATCTCGTGTTAGGTGAATCATATATCCGGCACGACATTACTGCATGGGGTACCTCGACATACTGCAGGCAATTGCAGGATGGCCAAAACTACCTGCTGAAAATCCTAGCGAAGAAAAAAAGGATCGACTACAAACGAAATGGGGCAATCAGTACGCAGTTGGAACTTCTTGACATCGAAGGAATCTTTAAGTCCAGTATAATCAACGAGTTCTATGATGATCACCAATACAGAATTCCAATCGACCACTCCCACAACACAAGACGGAACGCAGAAGGCAGATTTAAGACTGCTAAATTCCACAATAACTACGGCAAATACAAACTATTAACAATGCTACCTACGATTTTAAATGAACTTCCTAATAATTTGCTAAATATCCACCGAATTGAAAATAGAAAAAAGCTTATAAGAAATAATTTCATTCATAAACCTGGCTAATATTTTAAAATACATTGAATATTTTCTTCTTTTTCATTAACTAAGAATTAAATTATAGTATATTGATTCTTCTTTACTTTTTTTCCATTTTATTTTTCTCTTATTAACATACAGTTATCCACAAAAGTCTGCGTACAGCGATGAAACTTTGGAAAACAGAGGCGTTGTGTCCAAATAGTAAATAATGTATCTTTCAAATTGCAATATTTCAGTAAAAGAGCATTAAACCCATTCATTTTGAACCAAATTTATATATATTTTTTTACTTTCTTAAGAAAAAGTTAACAATAACAAAAAAAAAGTCATTACATTACATTACAGCTACAGATTTTCCTTCCCAGAATTCCGTTTAAGTAACGGGACATTTCTTTTTGCAGGATATGAATAAGTTGCGTGGTTGTCTGCTTGTAGTGCTTCTAGAGAGAATAGTTTTCTTAGAAAATCGGTTAAAATTAATTCAGAAAATGGGAAAAAAAGAATTAAGTGTGTCTGAAAGGCAGTTGATTTTGAATTTATACATACAGTAGCAAAAGTCGTACTCTCAAATATCTGAAATAACTTCAAGACCCCGGTCAACGATCCGGAGAACAATAAGTCGCTTTAGGGATGAAGGTGAAATTGAGTCAAAGCCAAGATCTGGGAGACCACCGAAGCTAACTCTGAGGGATAAGCGGGCGATCAAGCGGATTGTGGAACAGGAGCCCTTCATTAGCGCTCAAAAGATAAGTTCGCATCTCGAAATTTACAATAACACCACAGTGCATCCAGAAACAGTACGAAGGGTCATCGTCGATATGGGATTTAAGTCGTGCACACCCAGAAAAAAAACCTTTGGTGAATAAAATTAACCGTCAGAAACGTCTCATGTTCGCAAAGGAATACGTGAACAAATCTGCAGACTTCTGGCGCAAGGTTATATTTTCGGACGAGTCAAAATATAACATTTTTGGTTCGGATGGCCGCTTGAGAGTCTAGCGACGTCAAAACAATGCACTAAATCCCATGTATACCGTCAAGACAGTGAAACATGGAGGTGGAGGTTTGATGGTATGGGGCTGTATGTCTGCATCGGGGGTCGGAAAGTTGGAAATAATCGAAGGAATCATGGACCAGTTCAACTACATTGATATCCTCAAAAGAAATTTAAGAGACAGTGCTGAAATACTGGGAGTCTCGGATGATTTTTACTTCCAGCAAGATAATGACCCAAAACATACGGCCCATAATGTGCGTATGTGGCTTTTGTTCAACGTTCCCCACATGCTGCGAACGCACCTGCAGAGTCCAGACCTCAAGCCGTTGAGCACCTGTGGGATGAATTAGAACGCAGGATCCGAACGCGTGAGATTCGGAATAAAATGCAACTTAAGGAAGCCTTACTAGCAGAATGGAGAAATATTACTAGTTCGTGTACAGAAAAACTAGTTTCTTCTATGCAAAACCGTTTGAAGGAGGTGATTAAGAAGAAGGGATATCCGACAAAATATTAACCATAAAAGTAAAAAGAAATAATTACTTTTTATTCAATTGAACTAATGTTTTACATTTTATTTCAGTGCTGTACGCAAACTTTTGTGGAATGTATTTAATGACTTTTTTTTGTTTTTGTTAATTTTTTCTTAAGAAAATAAAAAAAAAAAATGAAAATATTGTTCAAAATGAATGGGTTTAATGCTCTTTTACTGAAATATTGCAATTTGAAAGATATATTATTTACTATTTGGCCACAACACCTCTGTTTTCCAAAGTTTCATTGCTGTACGCAGACTTTTGTGGATGACTGTATGTATGTGTATATAAGCACAAGCACAATGTGAACTGTTAAACTTAAAGCCAATCTTTCCAGACAAGCCCTTAAGGCTTCGCGGGATATAAACATGATTGTAATTTTATTAGATATTAATAATAAAAATTGAATTGAATTGAATTGAATTGAACCATGAAACATTAGTGTGGCAATCGACGACGTTACCACTACGTCATCGTCAACATTTTTATAACAATGCAATGAAGATGACATTTCGTAAAGACCCACCAGATAGTCGCACGGCATTTCGCATACTGTGAATTTTAATCAAAAGCATCTAGACATTTCATGAAATGCTGCCAGATAATACAACGATAATAATTTATGAAATGTTTTCATTATATGCTGCTTTACGTAAAAGGACAGTGACGCGTTTTTATACATATGCATATTGGTTACTTCAATTTCATCCAGATACAACTGCTATGTTTAGTGACAATAACATTAAATTCTGTAGCATTACTTACGAGTACATGTTTACGTATATTGTTTAGATTCTTGTTGATTCAGGAAATTTAACCAACTCCTTCGTAGTGCGAGTCTAAAATATGTTTAATTTTTTTACAACAGCATTTTCTTCTTTATATCAGCTAAACAGGTTTTTTTTTATTATGTTGGCAACAATTAGTATAAAAACAAAACAAAAGGTAAAAATGTATTTATATTAAAAGACATGATTTTATTTTTTATTGACATAATATAAACGAATAATTTGTTCAATTGAAATTTTCCTTTTCTTTTCAAGAAGTTATTGATTACATTATGAAATACATATATACGAGTACGTATGCACAAATAAACCGTCGATTTAAAGAAAATACCAATCGTCTCGCCTAAAATCTAGACCAACTTATTATAATCTGTAGTAATTATTATCTTAGACAAAAGAATTGATATTTTATACGGTTCGGGGATATAAAGTGTAATTACAATCACTTACACTTTAGTACTTATCTATACAAATACATATGTATGCATAATTTGTGTTACGTATTTTCTACCTATGGTAAGGTATTACATTTATGTACAATATTGATTATTATTGAAATTTAGAACGAATATTTTTTATAACCGTAACTACTCTCACTGTTTCATTGATGTTTCTGAAATAAATCAAAAGATTTTTTGCAGTAGTACGTGTTTGAGGTAGAAAACATGGCAAAACCAAAAGCCGCAATACCCTCCCATTTATAAAGATGTTTTCCGTCTGACTCTCTTAAAGTCTTTTTTAAATCAAATTATTTAGCTGCACTTGGTTAGAATATGTTGCTGTCCTTTTAAGCAATTACACTAGGTATCCCCATGCCTTGGCAATCTCACCCCGTCCTAAGATTTGTAAAATTTATATCTTTTCAATATGAATTTGTGTGAATGCCGGAAAAGTAATTTTGCAGACTCCTGAACGTTTTCGATTTGAAATTGTATTTATGTATAAGGATACACAAAGAGAGTAGCTATCAAAGGATGAATATTTTGCGTTTTGCAATTTAAAGCCTTTTACTTGGAGTACGAACATATTACGAGTATGTATGATAGGCTTCTATTGCTAACCATAGGATTCGATCTGAAGAAAATATATAAAGAAAAAATTAATTTTGTAATAGGTATATAAATTGTGTTTTAGTTCTCGAATATTAAATTACATTATTTTATCTTTGTTTTCTAAATAAAGAATTTGTATTGATTTAATTAGCTTTATTACAAAAATGTAGAGGAAATGCTTTTTTCTTCATACCTGTACATACATAACTGACATGAAAATATAATTTGAATCAGGAATCACTTACAAAACTTCTTATTTGTTTATTATATGACTGTATACACGTATATGTACATACATACTTATTTTTATTTTCTTAAAGATTAGAGGGAAATTTATGTTTTGAAAACATTTTTGTGAACGAAAAGCACTACAAGTAAAATGCTCGTATATAATCAATTTATGAATCATTCAGATATAATGGCCATTTTGGGTGGTAATATCAGGTTTTGCTTCTCTAGTTATGAAACTTTATTGGATGTCTTCCAATATTTAGCGGGGCGTAAATCTGGTATGAGTCTTGCGATTTTGTAATGAGATTTGGTAAGGCAGACATAATTATGCCGTCCTAGAAAAATTGAATAAGTCCTGCTGTAGTACCACGATATTTGTTGCTGCTGGCATAACAGAATATGAAAAGAATATTACTCATATGTAGAAGTATGTTTGAAGTTGAAAACAAAAGTGCGTGTCTGATTTTAATGACTAGAATGGCTGTAAATAAGCAATTTTTTTATAAGTAAGGAAGTCTAAGCTCTTCGAACGCAAAATGCTTAAGTTTATTAATTTGATGTACAATATTTAATGAGATTGTTTTGAATTTTTTTTTTAAATGTCTAGTGAAGAATTTAATGTGAAAAAATTAAAAAAAAGTTCGATGTACTTCTGGTTCATTCATAGGCATATTTTAAATCAAAATGTAAATTTAAATTTAAAACCATTTTTTGAGCTTATATGCTCATGTATTCTAGTGGGAATAGATAATTTTAAATCAACTTGTAGTAGATAATAAGTGAATCGAATTTCTTTAATGGTGGAATTTCCATAATTTTTTAGATTTGAGTCTAACTGTAATCGGATTATAATGCTCCCCGCTGTTTCTTATATAACACATTTTTATCTTCATTCTTAAAGATCTTCGCACTTTATTTTAAATGAAATTCATCAAATATTTACTTATTATTTGATTACGTTTGAATGTAATTTTACTTTAAGCTTTACACATTTTCACTTATGAATGAATTGTTCGGTTGTAGTCATGAGTGGATAATTTTAAGTCTGAATTGAATTCGCTGCAAGAAGGGGTGGATGGATTTTTTCTCCGCTGTAGCAGTTTCGCCACCCCTATTTTCTCCACTTTACTCCTTCGAATTTTCTCCAGCCACCAGCGAAGCGAGTATCTCCCATGTATGTGTGTATAAATGTATGCATGGCATGTTTGTAATAAATGATTAGAATAAAAATTATAGAAAAATGGCAATCACTGGTTGTTTTGTTTTGATTTTGTTTTGTAAAATGGTTTTGAATTTTACATTGTTTATATCTCTTCGATGAAGTAATTAGATTATTTCTAAGCCAGGCGAACAGATCTGCTGAATATAGAAAAGTATAAATATTATTTTATTTGTGTGTATTATTTGTAAGAAAATAATGATTTACAGTATACAGTTAAATGCATATAGACTATCACATAATATATACATACATATTTCGGATTCGCAGCTTATATTCATTACACTTAAGTTTCTACGCAATTTTGAGTAATTGGGTTGCTTTAAAATAGAGTTTCTGATTATAATTAAATAAAGTTGGCACATTTTTCTTGAAATTATTTAGGACTTACTGAAGTAGCTAAATGTATGTAAATGTATACATATGTATGTCAGGATGTACTGAAAGAAATGTTAAACATTTTTAATACCATGTATTCGTGCTAAAGAACATTGTAATTATTAAAAAAGGCATCCCACCAAGTTTGATATGTGATAGAAGGCATTTTTCTGATAATTTTGATATGTGTACGAGTATACATATATTTAATGTCCGACTTATTTAGTTTCGAAAATGTAAGCCTTATAATTTTTCATACAAAATGCAGCTTCCTGTAGTTATAGTTTCGACTGGAAATATGAAATCGTGTTGCATATATGTACATATATACATACATATGTATATCAGAATTCTCAAAACTTTCGGGACGAAATGCCTACACGGCCGGCGGCGGGAGAGTTCAGGTTGGGATCGAAGTGCACCGCGAATTGAAATTTTTTATTGAGCTTGCTCAGACTATTCGTTTTCATAACGAAATGCGTGGAACTGGGAACAATTGGTGTGAAGCAATGACTAGACTCAAAGCGAAACTTTTAAACATAGGTACGAATTAAAGACTAACGACATAAGGACTAATAACATAAACCACAATGATTGCAAATCGTACAAATTAAAATTGCTTTCATACACAAGTGGGTAACATACGCGCGTAGTGTACCTACTTGTTCAGCAAATACCTGTATGTAGTCTTTTGTTTACTAATTTGAAAAAAAGGGTTTGCAAAGCTATCCCAAATTCGTGAAATAAGGTAATGTATGTATGTATGTTCGTGGATTAGTCTTGGTGGACCCATACACAATACGTTTATGTAGATCTGGGCAAGGAAGTATGGATTCCACAATCATTATTTTTCTTCGAACTCAGCCAGTAATCCGGACGTTGCTTGATTGTGTTGCATGCATGTGCCGTGAAGGGGGCCTAGGAGTCGAGCATACCTAAATATGGATATGTAAATGTACCGAAAACTGAAATTGCTGGTTACGGAATACAGAGAGCACTTGATGTACTTTTTTCAACGCATTTCTCAAGAATTTGGTACTTTTAGGAATGAAAATTGTTCTTATTTTCACTCATGGCTGCCGACTTGTGTCAAAAATCAACATCTTTCAGAAAAAGAATCATAAAGAAAAAAGGGTTCGTTAAATTTGCTTATCGACATACATAAATATGAAAAATGCTTAAAGAACGTTCACTGTAGCACTTTATTTTATGTGGGAAAATAAATAAATCAGAAAGACCCAGATTTTGTACATACATAGCATATGTATGTACATGTGCTGTCAAATTGGTGATTTTGTATTATCAACGACGAGCTCTTGTTAAATACGTTTCTATAGGCTGCGACCAACTTTATTTATTTTTTTTATTTGGTGCTGATGGACTTCAATAAAAAAATGTACATCTTTCAACAGCTACCACTAGTCTTGAAGGACAAGCTTCCGGGGTTATCTGACTTCAATAAAGGATGTGTAAATATACGGTCAAATATGTTTATCTTGAATTTTGACCTACAAAGAAATCTTGTAGTAGGCGAACCCTACAGGCGGATCAGCAGAAATGCGGTGAAGTGGGAGGGTTGTGATCCCTTGTTTTCGGATCATAACCTCGCTGATAAAAGGAAGAAGAAGAACGAAATCTTGTAGTTCGAGTTAAAAGAATCGTGATAATTTCGCAATGCTTTACCTGCACTTTTCCATTTTGCTTATGATTAGGCAGCAATTTGTTGCTTTGAAAGAATTTATTTCGCTAACTTATCTAATTACCTATTTCCCCATTTGCTAAGTCATCGTTTATGTAATGGGCAAAATCACATTTGGCATTCTTTCGTTAAAAGTCAGGAAAGCGTTTGTTCCTTATTTAAATCAATAAGCAATAAAGATAAGCTTACTGTTGACGGTAGACCGCTACCCATTTATTTGTCCTAAAACGATGGCACTAAATTGTGCTAATAGAGGGTCCGACAAAAAGGACCGATTTCATGGGTACTATCTTTAACTGTTATCTCAATACTAAATCAGCAAAAATAAATAAATAAAAAATCGCACGAAATCGGTGACAATTTATTTGAGAAATTGGTTGGCAGAACATTGAGTCTTTCTTTAGAATAATATTTTTTAGTGGAGCTAGCTGTGCAAGCAAACTCGCACTTGACGAACCTTTTAAACATACACATTTGTTAATACGAAAATAATAATTTAGTTTGATCCAACTTCTTATCTATAACATTTTAATGTTATATTGCTATTCAGCGGTATTCTTTAATATGTATCTTGAGGGGAACGAACGAGCAGACTATGAACTCTACTTCGCGGTACCACCCAGTCGTATACTCCACAATAACAATTGGAAGCCAAAGGACTCGTCGAACACTGGGCCAACCAAATGGACCTAAGGCAAACGAAAGAGTTCATAAACCCCAACAAAACTAGAGCAAGTTAACGGGCTACCTAACCAGATATTGTCCACTCAGGAAACAAAGAGAAACAGCAGAACAATTTTTTTGTGAATGCTAGAGGCCGCAAAGAAGCGATTACCCAACTCAACGCTGGTCTCGATGGGCCCAGCCGATACTTGGAACCTGGAACACAAGACATCATTGGGGTTTATCAAAAATTTAAACTTTACTTCCGGTTAATCATTTAGCGAGCAGAATAGATCTTATAGATCGAAGTGCCCCAAACATCGTATCGTATCGTACTCATAATATGTATCTTACACCAGCATTGCAATTAAAGGTTTTACCCACGTAAATATCTTCTGGAAGAGTTACTAGTGTAAACAACGTTGTTAGCTACTTACAGTAAGCTGTAATTTGGGAGAAATTTAACCTCTATAAAGAAGTTCGCACTCTTTTACAGAATTCTTACAGCTTATTCAATGAGGAAAGTAGAATTTGTGTATGTGCGTTGTACGAGTATTTTAGGCAAAGTCCGCTTGATGACGGCACCTAGAATTTGGACGAAATCGGCAACTTTTAAAATTATTGAATTCTATGAAAAGAAGAGTGATTGTAAAGATATAATTTTCCCTCCTACTTTGTCCAATATGTATTCGAAATCAGTTGCTGTCATTCGATTAAAATTAAAAAATTGCTGCTTGCTTTTAAATTCTATCAATACATTTAAGAAAGCTCCATGAGTATTTCTTTTTTGGATCCAATTCCGAATCCAACATCTATTTTGCGTTTTTCTTTTTTTATTATTTAAAGTTTTTAATACAATAGCTGCACCGATTAGCTGCCGCCGTGAAATTATTATCACAATAAACTGACAGTATACGTATGCACGGTAAGTGCATGGTTCTGTAAGTGCTTGCGTAATCTCAACTTACATTTATCTTACGAAAGTATTTCGTACTGTAAGTTCATCTATAGTGTTAACATTCTTGTAAGTTACTTCTGTAAGATATAGGTAAGTCGTAAGTAAAACTTACAAGTGTAAGCAACCTTAATGCATTGCATTCGTAAGTTTTACTCATGTAAGTTACTCACGTAAGTAACTCCTGAAAAAGATATTAGTCTAAACAGAGATGCACCGTTCTAGTTTCAGTAACATCAGGAATTTTTTTCACAGTCCATCTCTGTGGAATATCTGAAAAAACATTCAAGACTAGAGTATATGGGATAGCGGCGGTTATTTAAAGAAAAGTTCAGGTAAAACAACATCTATTATTGTGTATTTATTTTCACTCTTCATAAACTGGTTAATAATTCGTGATGTAATATAATCTGTTCAGGCAAAAGAAATTGATATTTAAATCGAAAATAAAGATTAGATAGAATGGCATGCACTATCAGCATATGTGGGCAATAACGTTCGATCATGGAGGTAATGCTGATCACTTTTAGTCACTGCACATCTCATATATGTAACTGGAGGGACTACTCGTCACAGAGAATAAGCAATAACTGAAGAACTAAATAACAACTTTCTTCCCCAAATATTTTAAAATATTTGAACAGAATTGGGCATGCTAGACTTTTTGGCATTCACACAAGTCGCATATAATGAAACAGTGTTTAGCTGTACAGTTTTTCATACACAAGGTAGCGCAAAAGTAATGATCTTAAATAAATTTTCTATAATTTTTACAAATGGCATCGCTGATCATCGTCATATATACAGTTGTGTAGTTGACAGATGCAAAAAACATGATGATGAATGCTGTACTCAAGAATGTAGAATAATTGCGTCGATTTTTTTTGCGGGTCAATTCGTCAACACCGCATCGAGTGGTCGCAAAATTTGAAACCCTCAGCATAACGGCCTCAGCCGAGAATGCTGATGCTGTGCACGAGGACGTGGAAGAGTGTCTGAGCCAGTTGAGTATTTCTAGGCGGTCTCTGCATCGACTTAAAGATGTTTCCGTATAAAACTCAGAACACCGCAAAAGGGAATACTCGCTTTTGGGTCACTAAAATCCCCATATTATTCAAGTATACAACGACAGTGCAACGACTGATAAATATACACGTCAAGGGTGGGTTTATCCTAAATACTTGTTAAATCGAATATAACACTTGACTTCAAACGACAAGCAGAAGAAAGATGGAGAGCACTCCCTTCATGCCGTGTCTCCAGAAGTATCTGGACTAAACATGACAAGGTGAAAACCAAGCTCATCCTTACTCAAAATAGACAAAACTTGGCGCTTCTCGTAGGTATCATTACCGGCTACAGACTGTTGGCGGCCCACTGGAAGAGAATGCGGCTAAGTACAGATGAACTCTGCAGAGGATGCGCCAACACAGACGTAGAGGAGGACACGGAACAGTTTCTTTGCAAATGTCCTAGTCTCTGCAGCACCAGGCAGACGGCACTTCGATCGGTAGATACAGCTCTCCTTAGAGTAGTATAGTGTCCAGTACATGCTGGAGACATTCGTCGATATAGAGAGCGCCTTCAACGATGTAAGCGCTGATGCGACTTTAAAATTTTTAACTGTCTACCGACCTCTGCAATTGAATTGGAATGACACTTAAGTCGAGGGTGATAAATTCAACGTTGGGAGGCGTTAGCAGTAGAAGGCAAGTCTGGCAGAGGGATATCTTAAGGTGGCTCCTGTGGTGGATTTTAGATACACTCGAAGCGGATGGTTTCAACGTGTCGATCTACGCTGCCGATGTCGCCATTCTTGCATCAGCGAAATTTCTTCCAGTCCTTAGCGAAAGACTCAATTATGCACTGCCACTAGTTAGTAACTGGCTCGGCAGTCAGGGTCTGAGAGCGATCCTCTCAAAGACAGCGATTGTCCTCTTCACTAAGAAAAGGGAAATCCTTGAATACACATTGAAATTAAAAAAAATAATTTTGCTTTGAAATCAGTTTTTAAGAAGTCTGTCAATGAAATACTTGCATACGGAGGAAAAACTTATAGCTATTATCAAGGATACATACAGTAGTGTCACGCCTTATACAATGGTAAGATGTTCAAGGACTTTGAAGTCCCAAGTGGAGTATGACGAGGGTGTATACTGTCACCGCTGTTTTTCTTGGTGGTCATCAGCGAAGTACTCCGTGCAACATTGTCGGAAGGTATCTATGAAATTCGATAGACTATGACATCTTACCTTAAACACCTTGACTACGCTGACGATCTTACATTGGATAATGAACCTTCATCTAATGGCCCAAAATCTAGAAGCTGAGCTGAAACAAAGTAGGGCTCAGAATGAATGCAGCGCTGAGCACTTCTTACACCCACGATCAACTCAACATTGTCGGACAGGAAGCCGAGAAAGTAGACAACTTTCTACATCTAGGAAGCCTGGTCTCGGCTAACCGCGGTGGCACCAAACATCTTGAGGATTTTTTGGCCACCGTATCTTAATAAACAACTTTGTCAGAGAACGGTCCAAGAACCTATAGACATTACTACGTGAAGGAGAAAGTGGCAGTGGATTGAACTTGAATTGAAGAAAACTCTATTGCGAAACATGCCATGCAGTGGAATTCGCTAATCTGGGCAAGCAGAACTAGGGGGGCGTCCCAGCCAAACGTGCCGCATAACGGTTGAGAAGGAATCAAGCTCCTTGAGGATGAGCTGGAGTCAGCTCAAACCCGTTGCAGTACTTCGACGCGCACATGCGTTGTTGACGCCCTATCCCTCCAAGTGGTGGAATGGTTCAACAACAACACAAGGAAAGATTTGAAAGTAAGACCTTAATTTCAACCAGCAGTGCCTTAAATTTATTCGCTTGCTAACAAGCTGATTACAAACGCTTTCAAGGTAATGCTTTACTCGCAAATTAATGCTTACTTATTTCTATTCTCACCCATATTTCATACCTATTATTTTTCATAGAATACGTATATTCAAACAAATACATTTAATTTAATTTTTTGTGAAACATCCACAATAGGGATAGATATAGAAAAAAAGTGCAAAGCTCGGCAGATGATTCCTTTTTAACCCTAAGAAGCGTTCTCCAAGTTCTTGTCTTAATGTTCTTGCCATGCATTTAAATCGCAAAAGTATTGTATTATCCCGTTCGGCCCCATCTCTATAGTCATTTCTTCAAAGCAATTTGTTCTTCTCTCAATTCATGCAGTGTTTTTGATCTTATAAGTGCATGTAAGAAAAAAAGTGAGCAAATGAGTATTCAAAGACAATATTGCTGCACTGCGCAAGGAATTGAGGTCAAATGATAAACAATATAAAATTGTTGGGGTCTTTTATTGAAGCACTTAGATATGCGTTTATTTTGAAGATCAGTGTATACCTATATAGAGTTTACATAGTCATATAGCAATGAGCATATGAATTCAATTACTGAATTCTCACTACCTATTCCACTAATTAGAAATAATGCTAACTAACCTATTTATATTTTTTAGATAAAAACATTCTTTTATCTATATTTTTTAAGATACATAGATTATAACAAATAAACTATAGTATACATTTAAATAACATTGAAAAATCTATTTGAAATTTTAATGTCTTACCTGAAAATAAAACGGTATTAGTTGCTTGAGTTTGAGTATGTATAGATTCATTTTTTTTTTTTAAACTTTATATTCACAGTGAAAGATTATTTTCACAATTTTATTTTTTTTTAATTTTGGACGGCTTACAGATATTGTTATTATTTTTTGAATTACTATAGCTTTTGCCAATTGAAAAAATAAATGTACAAGTACATATTTTTAAACTTTATTTAATTTGCGTTTACATTTTAGCTGTACTTTTTAATTCTTTTGCTATCACCGATCGCAGTCAAACTGAGTACGTTGCAGAAAATGTTGTGGTTTTTATAAAACTGCTAAAGGAAATATGTATGTGCATACATATGTTTACGCATATGCAGTATCGCATCTAGTAGGGATTAAACAAGTAAATCCAGTTTTATAGGAAATTATTATCTGCTTTTTATTTTTTTTTTCTTTTCTCTCGAAAAAATAATCATTTAATATTATTTCTATTCAGTTTTTTAGGGATGTTCGTGCACACCTGGCTAACAAGCTGGACCATTCAATCCGATCATGCACAAACTCGTTATGCAGGATTCTGTGTCTGTAATTTTGTTGATAACGGACAATAGTGGTGACCATTCTTTGAAAGAAATGTACATACATAGTTTTAATTATTTTCCAAGAAGTGAGATGCTTGCATGGACTGCTTCAAATGTTGAATTAGAATTCAGTCAGCCTTCAAAGCAAATAAGCGAACTTTAAAAAAAATTGTGTGTGATGCTATAGGGATGCAAATGGATAAAAATTATTGCGATTGTGTGAGTTCCCTCCAACCAACGGCAGGTCGTAGGCCATTACTACATGCAATTAACATCAACAAGTAAGGGTTGAACTATGAGTGTGTTATTAACCTCTGCCCATTTTACACACAAAGGTTGGGCTATGAGAAACTATTCGAATACTGTGCACCAATTCACAATCATATAAATCGAATGATATTCACAATTTGTGTGTGTCAATGGCATTGCCAGTGTTTATTTTTAACTTTCGTATTATTGAATAATAAAAACTGGTCTTAATAAATAATTGTATGCTGTTTAAGCGCACGTACTCTTTAATAAGGGTTTGCAACTTGAATAAAAAGAAAGTATAATAAAAGTTTTAAAAGATATGGCCACAAGAGTGAGGAAGTAATGCTTTAAAAAATATAAAGAAATGCGTAATTTCTCAGTGGAGATAGATAGGGGCCACTTTTCAAATATTTCCGTTTTGTTTTTTATTTGTTTGCAGTGGTAGAAATAGGCTTGAGTAACGCAAATTTAGAAAATATAGGTGCGCAAACTATTATGAACAAAGTTATTATTAAATCAAATTTTCAAAAACACCCTTTAAATTAAGGTTTTTTTTTCCGGTTTTACTTCAATTTCCACTTCTTAACATCATATTTAATGTTTAAAATAAAAAAATATTATTCGTAATAAACAGGTAAACACATCTACAAATTGATCTGTAAATGCACATATGTATGTACTACATATATCCAGACAAAAATTAATTAAGTAGGAAAATGACCTGTACTTTTTGGAGTTATTTAGTGGATTTACTGGATGTAACGATAGATCGCATCATCGTGGTGCATCCTGGATAACGCTAAATGGTCTATCAGACCTGGAAGCCAGACGCACCATCTAGTGATCACACTCTCCTGACCACAATACTATTTATAGTTTAATTTGTGAATTCCATACGATAAATAGAAAATAAATATATTACATATAAATTATATTATATGTATATAAAATATATTACCTATCATTTTCAACAATTAAGGATTTTTGTTATTATTACGTTTATTTCTTTATTTCTAGTTGTTTATAATATAATATAATAATATAATATTTATATTTTTTTTTCAAAGGTTTATGCATACATCTGTCTGTTGACACTTAGTAAATTTTTTTTACATAGATTTGTTACTTGCAAATATTTTGACCTACCGACCAGTGTCGCATAGTCATTTCGTTAAAAAGCTTAAACATTGTTTTTTTAATGTACGATTACTATATATGTATATTAGTATAATATTTCTCAATTTTAGGTTTAAAGTTTATCTTGATAACAAATTAACATGTATTTTGTAGTCAATTTCCTCTAATTAGGTCCGTTGGTCTAGTCCTTCTTAGTCTTCTTCTTCTTGATATCTCTTGGGCTGATACAGAGTTAATGGTCGTTTTGGTGAAGTAATACTTTTATATGGTGTCTTCTGCTTATCGTCGTTATTTCTTCAGTTATGGTACGGATGTTTAGGTCTCGATGTACCGTATGTTAGCATTAGTTATATACCAATCTGCATTGACTATTGCACGCGTAATTTTTGATTGTTGTCTTTGTATTAGTGCTACATTCGATTTTGTTGATGTCCCCCAAATCTGTAGGCCATAGGTCCAGATAGGTTTGATAATTGACTTGTATAAGATAATAAGATTTTATTACTTGTCGATAATTTTGAGTCTCTTCTAAGTAGCCAGTATAATTGTCTGTATTTATCTTTTATTTGATTTTTCTTTTTTTGTATATGATACTTCCATGTGAGTTTCGAGTCCAAGTGCATGCTTCATTAATTTTTATGCGCCAATCATCGAACCACTTTATTGTTTCGTCTAGTGTGTAATAATGTAATATAATAATATTGTGAAGTGGAAATTAAAGAGATATAGAACTACCTCGATAATGGGAATAAATTTAAACAAGGGTCTGTTCACATTTTGGAGTGGTTCACATTATCAGAACATTTTTTTTCAACTAAAAGTAAGAGAATTTTCCAATAACGAAAACCCATATCAGATGAAAAAGATTCCACCTCAATAAATAACAAGCGGTAAAACATGGAAAAACATCGTTAGACAAAAATAACAAAAGATGAATGCGAAAAATTGAGGAAAAGTTCACATTATAGAGATAGTAATGTATGGATTTGTGAGTTCACATTATCGAAGTTCACATTATCGAGGTAGTACTGTATTGCAATTTATCAGTGAATAATACATCGAAAATGCGTTCAGTTTAGTAATCCTTACGGAAACTTCAATTCTTGCCAACCTTGTTAACAACACTTTGTGCGCCTAAAATGGTGCTGTTTAGGCTTATTTCTACCATAAACAAAAAATAAATAATAAAAAATATTATATGTTGGAAAACACAGCCGATAGATAGCCCGAGTAGCGAAAAATTATTTAAAGCAATTATTGCGCACCAATGTTAGCTTTTCCCCTACTAGCTATGATCAACATTGGCTTATCGATGATTTGTAATTCTAAAAATTAATAGCCACGTCCATCTGTCTATTTCCCAGCTTTTAATGTTTAACCCTTCTGTCAATGGATGTTTTAAAACCTTCCCATCAATGGAATAGGTCTGGCTGGACCTTCATACATTTTGTATGAAAATTCATGGAACTTAATGAAATAATTGAAGTTTTTTTTGTTATTTTGGACATGTTATTATTTTTATTTTTAATTTAAAGTTTTTTTTACATGACATTAATATTACGAAGTATTTTCTTGATTTACACATTTATGTAACTGAATACTGAGTTGTAAACAGACAGGCTCTTCGCAGGCAGTGCATGCAAATCTGGTTTTCCTTTGTATTTTATCGTTTATTCTGCAAATTCTACACGACTTTTTCTGGCCCGTTGGTGTCTGACTACTGCTGGGCTGTGAAATCCTATTTTGCAATGGTGCTCCGAAGAAAGATTCGATGCCATTTCGAACGGAAAACACTCCTATTATCCTTGGATCGTTCATCCTTTCTTCGATCTGAGGGGTCACTAACTGCTCAATCAAAGAATGCAAAAATTGTCGATGTGCATTGGTTTTGTTCGTTGCACTCATATCATTTATTTTTTTGTAAACTATGAAAGATGCTAATGCTGCGACATCCAACATGTTGTAGAAAAAAGCCAATGGCCATCGCTTCGTCTGTCGTTTACATGTATATTCTCTCAACATTTGATCCATGACGTCTACGCCAACTTTATGTTTATTGTAAAACAGAATTGCTTCACTCATATATACCCACTCATATATACCCCAACTTTATGTTTATTGTAAAACAGAATTGCTTCACTCATATTTACCCACAAACTGAACAAAAATAACTAACTGTAAAATTCACTAATGATCTAATTATCTGGAAGTCGTAGGCAATAAACGATAAACAATCAAATACGGAATGTTCAAGTGACCCAATGGCCTGCATACGTCATAAACATAAGTAATTAGTGGAAAACTCCAGGCAGTTGCATATTTTTGCAAGATACCGCAATAAATTATTTTGTTTATATATAATACACTAAGCAAAACTAATAATTACTTGACGGACTTAGGTAAAAGTGGTTTTTTTTCGGATGAAATGTTAAATAAATACGTTTCTCCATACAATATGTAGCAAGGTCTGGCCAGACCTATTCCATTGATCCTAGGGGTTGTTGTAGAAAAACTTTTTTTTTTCTCACCCACTTAGATTTACAATTTATTGTCCACACTAAAGCATTAAAAATGTGTACGCCGACAAAGTCAGGAAATTTGGTACAAATAGCTACACAAACGGCTGGTCAAACGGTAGTGCATGCGATCATATGAGAACACAAGCGTTTTCACTCAGCTGAGGCCTACCAACTCCTACTCTCAACCTCCACGCGGTGACAGCCGGGTGCCTAGTACCTTAATCCAAGAAATGGGTAACCAACCCCGTTTGGCGGATTCTTTGTGGCAGCAGATGAGAGAGGGGGGGAAGAGTGCTTTTCTCACTAGAGCACTTCTTCCTGTTCCAGGCGGCAGCGGACGAATTCCCTAGACGGAGTCAACGGTGGCGTCTATAGTTCCAGTTAGGTTGAACTTAGTGAATACCTTGCGCGAGCTGCTTCGACGTATTCGGATCACAGGTCGGTAAGGAATTTCCAATGTTAGTCAGGACATTGGAATAGAGATGGTGGCGGAGGAGCCCTTAATGGGCCAACGGCAGCGCTCATACTCCCGTAGTGGACTACTGGCACCGGTGTACCCGGCCCCTCGTCCTAGGGGAATAATTAAGGAACTGGCCCTCCAGGTTGGGGGTTGTGCCGTCGGGGTAACTTCCCTACCACGTAAAAAATCTGTGGTTCCGAAACAACCAAAAGCCTCGGATAAGGATGACTCAACTAATGACGACCCCAGCAAACGAAATAAGGACAACGACCTTCGGATCTGTACGTGGAATGTTCTGTCCCTTTACAGACCACGTGCAGCCGAACAACTAGCAGAGGCCCTAGACTGCTATAAAGCAGATATTACCGCCATCCAGGAAGTGCGATGGGATGGGCCGGGCAAAAAGAGGATGAAAAACTGTGACATCTACTACGGTGATTGCTACAGAGGCAACAGGCAACGCTTATTCGGATGCGGATTTGTCATACGCGGCAGACTTAGGCAAGAAGTCTTAAGCTTCCGACACGTGAGCGAGCGTATTATGACTATCCGGATCAAGGCTAAATTCGCTAACATAAGCCTAATATGTGTTCATGCCCCCACAGAAGAAAAGGACCCTGCCACCAAAGAGTGTTTCTACGAGCTCCTTGACAAAACATACGAGCAATGTCCTAAATACGTATTGGGCGATTTTAACGCCAAAATAGGAAAGGAGGACGTCTTTGGTAGGGCAGTCGGTAAGCATAGCCTACACGACACCACGTCTGATAACGGACTAAGGCTAATTGATTTCGCTGTGGAGCGAAATGTCACCATAGCAAGCACATGGTTTCCTCATCTCGATATTCATAAGCAGACATGGCGGTCCAATGATCATGTCACGATCAACCAAATTGATCATATTGCGATCGACGCAAGGCATGCCTCCAGTATTCTGGATGTCCGAACCTTCCGAGCGGCCAACATAGACTCGGATCATTACCTTGTTGTAGCCAAGGTACGAATGCGGATATCCCAATCTGAGCAACAAAGAAGAATCACTGTGAGAAAATTTAACGTCGAAAAGCTACAATCGCAAGAGACCACCAGACTCTTCGCTGAACGCGTATCCCGAAATCTCTCAATCACTCCTTTGCCGCCAGCATCAAGTACCGAAGACCAGTGGCAACGCTGCCAACATGCCATCAGAAACGCCGCGACTGATGTGCTGGGTCTCGCTCGTCCACCACCGCGAAATCCCTGGTTTGACGAAGAATGCCGGCGAGCGCATGCAGCAAAACAAGAGGCATACAAAGCGGCGCTGCAAAGGAAGACGAGAGCTGATCGTGAGCTCTACGAGCAAAAGAAACGGGAAGAACATCGGCTTCTCCAAAAGAAGAAGAAAGAACATGAGAAGCGCGCGTTTGAGAATATCGAGAGTCTATACTCCAGGAACAATGTACGGAAGTTTTACCAAAAGGTAAAAAGAACGTGTCAGAGAAGTAATACCCGTACAGAAACCTGTAGAGATGAGAATGGAAACCTCGTAGTAGAATCACAGTCGGTGCTGAGAATATGGAAAAACTACTTCTGCAGACTGTATAACGGCGACGAAGACCAACATCCCGCTGTCAGGCAGAATGAACCATTCAACATAGACGATGATAGCCAAAATTTCCGTCCACCTGACCAAAACGAAGTGAGGATAGCAATATCCAAGCTAAAGTCGAACAAGGCTGCTGGACCTGACGGCTTACCAGCCGAACTTTTCAAGGCAGCTGGGGATGAATTGGTAGAGTGCATACACCAACTCATTTCTAATATTTGGTCAGACGAGTGTATGCCTGATGAATGGAATCTCAGCATCGTTTGCCCGATCCACAAGAAAGGAGACCCCCTCAACTGCGCCAATTATAGAGGCATTAGTCTCCTCAACATCGCATACAAGATCTTTTCTGCGATATTGTGTGAACGCCTGAAACCTTTTATGAACAGCCTGATTGGACCCTATCAGTGCGGTTTCAGGCCAGGAAAGTCCACCATCGATCAAATCTTCACACTTCGGCAGATCCTGGAGAAAACCCAAGAATTCCAAATCGATACTCACCACCTCTTTATCGATTTCAAGGCCGCCTATGACAGCATCTATAGAGAAGAGCTTTATAGAGCCATGTCTAGTTTTGACATCCCTGCCAAACTTGTCCGTCTGTGCAGGCTGACGATGGAGAACGCTCGCTGCTCCATCAAGGTCGGCAATGAACTCACCGAGACCTTTGATGTCAAAAAAGGCTTTAGACAAGGTGACGCGCTGTTATTTGACCCCTTCAATATTGTACTTGAACGGATTGTGCGGAACTCACAAGCCAACACCGGAGGCACAATCTATTACAAGTCTGTACAACTGCTTGCGTACGCCGACGATATAGACATTATTGGAAGATCTCAGCGGGCTGTCACCGGTGCGTTTGCAAGCATTGAGGCGGAAGCGGCCAAAATGCGTTTGGCGATAAACGAGGGCAAAACCAAGTATATGCTGTCAACAAGAAGGGAAAACCAACACCGACGAATTGGACAAAACGTCACCGTGGGCGGCTATAACTTCGAGGTAGTAAGGGACTTTGTCTACCTTGGCTCTGCTATAAATTCTACAAACAAAATCAGTGCAGAAATCAATCGAAGAATAACTCTTGCCAATCGCTGTTTTTTTGGGCTTATAAGGCAATTCAACAGTAAAGCCCTATCTCGAACAACTAAGGAGACTCTATATAAGACCTTTATCATCCCAGTCCTGCTTTACGGCTCTGAAACATGGACTTTATTAAAAGAGGATGAAGATATCCTTGGTCGCTTCGAGAGAAAAATTCTTCGTAAGATTTTCGGTCCCGTTTGCGTTGACGGGTTTTGGAGGAAAAGATTCAATCACGAACTATACGAGCTGTACAGCGACATCGACCTAGTCAAAAAACTGCGTATTGGACGTCTGAGATGGCTAGGACATGTAGAGCGAATGGACACCAACGCTCCGGCCCGCAGAGTCTTCGAATCTAATCCCGAAGGACGACGCAGTAGAGGGAATCATCGCCGTAGGTGGCGCGCACAAGTTCAAGGGGACCTCGACCAACTTGGAGTGCGCAACTGGAGGCAATTAGCTAAAGACCGAGCTAAATGGAGAGGCTTGTTGGTTGAGGCCCAGGTTCACCCCGAACTGTAGCGCCACCTAAGTAAGTAAGTAAGCTACACAAACAATTAGGAAAAAATGGTTTCGAAAATGGAAAAGGTCTGGCCAGACCTACTCATTGACAGAAGGGTTAAACAGGACGTAACACTTACTCACAGTGGTCAAAAACTGGACAGAATATTTTGTTTATATTCCAAACCATTTGTTTACCTACGAGCATGTTCTACACTCATTCAATGCTAGATATTTCTTCTTCGAAAAAAAAAAAACAAACATTGTGGAATTTTTCCGGGAAAAAAAATATTTGGTGTAACAACTCTTTAAGTGGCAGGGCCTAGCTTCTCGCAAACCCTCATGTTGTGTGCGTTATATTTGCCACACGAATGGAAGGGACCTACAGCTTAGTGCGGTATCCGAAGAGCAATTTGTTTTGAGAAGCTTTTTCGAGAGAACAATGCTCTCGGATGTTTGTCAAACGTTCGCGAGAGATGGGACCGTGAAAAACTTTTTTTCTGGGATTCGAACTTAGAACCTCACGCGCAGTAGTCCGACACACTAACCAGTTACACCACAGCGCCCACGGGAAAAACAGTTAAGAAAGTGATTCTTGAAGTAAAAAAATTTGTTTATTTTTTCAAATTCATTTCTTTATTTTTCTTCGAAATACATTACAACTTTTGATTTTCCGCAATTATCTGCAGGAGGTTGTATCACAAAAATAAAAGGCGTAAAAGGCGACTAAGGGGGACAAATCAGATCTAGGCAATATAACACCCAAGTGATACTAGCGACACATATACTACCTTAAAAACCCTCCCACAAGTGTGCATGCGAGTCCGGGGGTTGACACGACTGGAGATCACCGGTGTCATAAAAGAAAGATCAAACAATACTAAAACAGGAGCATGCACGTGTCACCATCGCAATATGGTGCAAAAAATTGTATTGCAAAACTGTATCATTATGGTAATACTTGCAAAAAGGAAAGGCACTACCCCGCCAGGCACTACCACTGCTGTGCATGGTACTGATCCTGGACCGAGCAGAAATGTTCGGGTCAGAGCTGTACGGATTCGGGGGCTAGCAAAATAATGCAACAGTTTGGATGCAATTTGAGGGTCGCGAGTTGGAACGTTGGAAGCATGACCGGTTGAAGTTACGAGCTGGAAGAGATGATGAATAGAAGGCGGGTGGATATCTTGTGTGTCCAAGAGACGAAATGGAAAAACACCGGGAATCGGGCGCGTTTCTTGGACGTTAGGACAAAAGATTACAAGATGTTCTACTACGGAACGGAAAAGTCTAAGAACGGAATCGGTATCATCCTTGCGGCAGAGCTACTTGAAAACGTCTTGAGCATTTCGAAGTCCAGCGACAGTTTGATGTCTCTCAAACTAGTAATACAAGGAGAGGTGTGGAATATTGTCAGTGCATATGCTCCCCACGATGGGTACAATCAGAGAGATAAAGATGCATTTTGGATAGATTTCCACAGTCTCCTTAAGAACATCCCAAAGGAAGAATTTCTCTTTGTTTGAGGAGATTTGAATGGACATGTCGGGAAATCAAACGAAGACTATGAAGACTGCCATGGAGGACTAGGATATGGCACCAGGAACCTTCCTGGTGAAGACATCCTAAGCATGTGCAAATCACACGGTCTTATCGTGTTAAATACCATGTTCATCAAACAAAGCCGACACCTGATCACTTACAGCAGTGGTGGAGATGAAACTCAGATTGACTACCATTTGGTAGGCAGTTTCATGAAGCCTCGGGTAAAAGATTGCAAAGTGATCCTGGGAGAGGCAATCGCTCGGCAACACCGTCTCCTGCTAACAGAAACTTTTATGAAAACATTGAAGAAAAGCAAACAAACAAGGGTCTCTGAGAAAATCAAGTGGTACAATCTGGGCAAAGAAAAAGGCGAAGCTTTTGTTTTCGTAATGAAAAATTACCTCTCTCACACCATCAACGGAGCTGAGGATGAAGAGTGCAGAGCACAAAATATGTGGGATTCCCTACAGCGAACTTGCTTAAAGAAGGCCAAATCACTGCTAGGAGCTTCAAAAGGCCACCATCAACACGCCAAAGTAACATGGTGGTGGAGTGATGAAGCTGAGAAAGTGATAAATGAGAAGAAAGCGGCTTTCAAAGCTTGGTCAAAGTGCCCCTCTAATAATAATGACGAAAAGTTCGCCTCGAAATGGAATACAGATGCTGCAAGAAAAAAGCGAAGAAGAAGTGCGCCCAGCTTCAAGCAGAGAGTACGGAGAGCCTGTATCGGGAGCTGGAGAAAATATTTTCCCCGGTTGCTGATGCAAACCAGACTATGCAGGAGCTACGAAGACACAATATGAACAAGAGCGCCACTATCTTCAAAATAGCCGCCCAAAGAAGGAGCAATGCTCAGGAGATTCGTTCGCCAAAGTTCATTAGCAATTCTCATGGCCAGCTTCTTGTGGATGACGACAAAATTCTGCAAAGGTGGCGGCAGTATTGTGAAGAACTTTTAAACGAACAGTTTCCCCGGCTATACTTTCCAAGAGCCACCCCTAACTGTGAAGGAATAGCCGACATTACAGTCGAAGAAGTTAGTGAGGTGGTCAAATACTCCAAAAAACGAAAAGCGGTTGGGCCAGACGAAATACCCTCTGAGTTCTGGAAAAGATGGGAGACATCGGGTTCAGATGGCTCAGAATTCTCATCTCCAAATTCGTGAGAGGTGATCCAATGCCGAATCAATGGAGGAAAAGTTACCTCCTCCCTGTATACAAAGGGAAGAGTGATACGCGAAACTGTGATAACTACCGTTCGATCAAGCTGATGTCACACACCATGAAGATCGTTGAGCGGGTATTAGGTGGCCGACTGCGAAAAATAATACGGCTATCTGATGATCAGTGCGGGTTTGTCTCGGGTAAATCAACCATAGATGCAATCCAAAGTATAAGGATCATAATGGAAAAACATCGTGATTCCTTAAGGGATTTGCATATTGTATTGGTTGACTTTGAAAAGGCATTCGACAGACAACCACGAGATCTGATATGGGTGGCGCTAAGACATCGAGGGGTTCCAGAAACCTATGTACAGATGATCATGGACATGTACGAAGGAGCAAAGACAAGAGTAAGATGCCCCGCTGGAGTAACCGAAGAGTTCCCAATCAAAGTCGGGGTGCACCAGGGAAGCGTTTTAAGTCCTTTGCTCTTTATTACAGTCCTTGATTATCTGCTTGAAGGTAAAGTGATGGACCCCAAGGTACATCAGTTATTCTTTGCTGACGATGGAGCCATCATAAGTGAGGATCCTACATCCCTGCAACGAGCACTTGATGTGTGGGTGGACGTTTTGGAGGGAAATGGGTATCGCATTAGTTCAAAAAAGACAGAGTACTTGTGCTGCCCGTTCTCCGAACCACTCAGGCCTATTCCAGACATTTATTTGAATGGAACAGTGCTTCCCAAGTGCGAAAAGTTCAAATATCTGGGATCTATGATCAATAGCAAAGCAACTTGTGATGACGACATCAATCATCGTGTAAGCGTGGGGTGGATGAAGTGGCGAGAAAATTCCGCTATCTTCTGTGACAGAAAAATGCCCCCTAAGTTGAAAGGAAGGCTCTACACCGCAGTTGTACGTCCAGCGCTCACATACGGTTCACAATGTTGGACGATGTACAAAAAGTATGAGAGTAAATTAACGGCAGCTGAGATGAAGATGCTTCGCATGACAGCAGGAGTGACCAAGCTTGATCGAATAAGAAGTTCGAAGATCCGTGGAAGCTTTCGCATCAAGGAAACCATCGTACAAAAATTAGAGCGCGACCGGCTCAGCTGGTATTGCCACGTTCAAAGAAGAGATCATTTGAACCCTGTTAAAAAGGCAATATCAATGCACGTTCCAAAGACATCGCGATGTAGGAAAGGCAGGCCTATAAACGCCTGGATCAGACAAATGCGACGACATCGGCATTTCATTGGCCTCAGTAACCGAGTGATCCAAAATCGGCAGGCCTGCCGATATTTTCTGAGGTCAAATAGGCGAACCCCACAGGCGGATCAGTAGAAATGCGGTGAAGTGGGAGGGTTGTGATCCCTTGTTTTCGGATCATAGCCTCGCTGATAAAAGAAAGAAGAAGAAGAAGAAGTTGTATCACAAAAATGTACTTCTAGTTTAATGAAGTGAGCTAATGAATTATATTATAATTATACAGTTTAATATATTCTAAGATGTTTCTTCAACTTTTTTTTCTCAAATTAGCATTCAATATGTTTTTTTTCTAAATTTGGAGAGATACTACGTATTATTGTTGCTATAACGTATCCTAACTGCCTTTTACCATACTGGTTATAGCTATAGAATGTTGGAATTTGCAGTAGATTTTCGACCCATTTACTCGTATTCACGTTGTGTGCAATTGACATTTGAAACCGTATATCTTTGTTGTCTTGCAGCGTAACCGCCAGTTTGAAGACCTTAAATTCCACGTCTCCATGTTGTCTTTTTTTGAGTCTTTAAGTTCTTCCTGCCGGTATAAATCGCGCGGCTGCATCTTTAACTATTTTGCGGAACATTTTTTCTTTCGTTGCAAATGTTTATTGGTGTAGGTAGGTTGTTGAATTTGTCGTTAAAATGTATAGTAAGACTTTGTCAGTCGGCTTTGTCGAAATTTATAAAAACTCTCATTTCTGCCATCAGAAATTCGACTGATCGTTCGATGGTAATTGTGATTGGAAGGTGGTCAGAGTTTAGTGAGATGTCAATTTTCCAAGTTGTACAGGTCAATAGGGATGAGCTTGCAAGGGACCGGTGCGATTGACCGCAAACCGAAATCTCTAATAACGAAATCTCGCGTTTTTTAATTAAATCGCGAATAACAAAATCTCGCATATTCAAAATCTCGCATAATCAAAGTCAAACATATTCAAAATCTCGCTCGCTCTGAAAGATAAAAATCTCGCAAATACTGAAGAATCTCGCATTACCAAAAGTTAGGAGTTACTCCTATTTCATAATGAAATTTGAAATTTATAAGGTTTTGAAAGTGAATGCATACATGAAAATAGACTTTAGCTCCAGGCGCCTGCCTGGCAGTTGTTGACATACCCATAGCGGAACTGATTATTGTCTGCTTATAATGCTAGCAATAGAAATAACTGCATTCCTTTTGGTAGATGACAACGGATTGTTACTTCTTCTCTCTCTCTCTTATTAATTCGCGCGAATTAATAAATATTTTATTACAATGCGAGATTCTAGTTTTCGAGCTTTTGATTTGCGAGATTTTGATATTGCGAGATTTTGATTTGCGAGATTTTATAATTGCGAGATTTCGATAACGTGAGATTTTATAGTTGCGAGATTTCGATAATGTGGGATTTTAATAATGCGAGATTTTGAAAACGATATTTTAAAATGAGGTCAGTCGTACCCAACCCAGCTTGCAAGGCTTAAGTCAGGTGAGCTCAGGCAATAGCCAGCGAGTCCCTTAAGAGTTGATTCGTTGATGATGCCGTATTTCGAGATGTCGATTTGTTTGGCGATGTAGGTGCCGCGTTGATCTCTGTCAAGGGATGAGGGTCAGATGTCGTGGTAAGAGTTTAAGTCCCCAGGATGAGGCGGTCTCCCTCGTTGAGGAGATGTTCTGTCGATGGTCAATAACCTTGTGGGCAGCAGCTGGGAGTTGAATGGGCCGGTATCTGATCTCGTTCTGCATGAGGAATGGGAGACCACCACCCTGTTTCTAGTTCTGTCTTGTCGCAAGATGTTGTAGTGGTTAGAACTTATCAATTTCGACTTTTCGGTCAATTTGGTTTCCTCAATCACAGCTAGGAGTATAGTAATGCATTCCCAGTTATCCGTCAGTTGAATTGGTTGTGTTGATCTTGTTGTAGATATTGATGTTGGTAATGTTGGTCTTGTTGCTGTTGTCTGGTTTGCTGTTGGCAACAGCTTGCAATTAAATTGGTTGCCTACTCTTTGTGGTTTCTCAGTCCAGGCACTGGTTGCATCGTATCGATGTGGCATTTCGGTGGATGGCCCTGCGACATACTGAACAATGCCAAGTTCGGGGTCCATGGTTTTGTTCAATTCCGGTGCTTTAGATTATAGATCAGACCAGGCTGGGCATTTTTAATATACATGTGATATTGTTTGATTCTTTTTCTCTTTTCTTTTTATACTATCTCGAGGAATGCTGACTAAAATATGGTCTATTAACGGCTGGCTGCTAGAAATTGCTCCATGATATAAAAAAGATTAACATTTTGTACATATGGTACTTGTTTGATTCTTCTCATAATAATTATTTTGGTAGTAATATAATAATATAAAAAGAACTTTATTTCACGAGAGAACAGTACAATATGTTAAATAACAGTATTAATATTCCAAAATAGTGTAATAACAAGCGCTTTAACATGAAATAGGTAGGAGCATTCTGTTGTCAGAAGGACAAGAGGCGAATGCACACTTAAAAAAAAAAAAATTAAAAATGCTTAATGTGTAGATGGGAATAACATTTAAAAAAAAATGTATATACATATGTAATGGGTTTATGACAATGACAATAAACCGAAACAAGAAAAATATATCAAATTATTGTGTTAAACATATTTTCTATTTCACAATTGTTGAATGAAAAAAGCCATAATCGAAGGTTTTTAAAAAAAATTGATTCCTTTCTTTCGCATCTAAGACAGTTACATTATAAAACCAAGAAAAAAGTGCTTTATTTATTTTATGTACCATTACAAAATTTCTGGTGGTAACGCGTAAGTTGTTGCTACCATACAGCCTAGCGGCAGTATAACGGGCACTAAGAAAAAATACCTTCATGATTTTGAAAAAGTAGAAGTGTCTTAAAGGACAAATTTTCAGATTTCTGAACAACTCAAAACTTGGAGTTCTACGACAAATAATCCGAATTGCATGCTTTTCTTTGATAAGTAGAGGTAAACTAGTGTCAAAATAGACGGATTGCAGTACAAACTAGGATGATAAAGTTAACTTAAGACTGTTAAATTTATTGCTTTAAAGATAAGGTATGGTCCTTCCACCTCATTCTAAAATCCAATATAATGACTAAGTATTTAAAGCTTTTAACATGCCTACAAAAAAAAACGACCATTAGAACAACTTGCATTATTATCATAGGTAGGCATATGTTGATCATGGTAGCAATCATTGCTTAAACGAAATGTTAAGCAACCAGGCGAGTGATAATACAAAAGCCTTTCTTTTGGAACTGTAGGTTGGTTACCAAATCACCCAAAATGCACAAAACGAAAAAAATGTCAAATCACAAAAAAAAAAGGTTGGGCGATTTAACATTTTTATTTTTTCGGCAATTTGACATGATGTCAAAACACCAAAAAAAGTGATTTTGGGCGATTGTGTGTTTCGGCTATTTTAAGGCAGATCTGTGCCATATCGCCCAACACCAAATCGGCCAAATCTGAAAAATGTCACATCGCCCAGCATTTTTGAAAACATTTTTTTTCCGCAATTTTTGGCGCAGGGGCTTTAGTCCCAATTTTTTTTTCGGGAGCTATGTCCCACCTACAAAACAATGGAAACCTTTCAAGGAAAACAACGGCCAAATAAGATGGGGCATACATAAGTCCACAATGCATAAACAGTGCAACCCCCTGCTTGGGGTCGCTGTTGGATTTGAGGCGGGTGCGAGGTTGGGTGCGAAACAAGGATATAAAGAAACTTTGCATACACCCATCCTCGCACCCATCTCAAATCCAACAGTGACCCCAAGCAGGGGGGTTGCAGGGGGGCAGCATGCCCCCCATACACATTGCACTGTTTGTGTATTGTGGACTTATGTATGGACCATCTTCGTAAATATTTCTCTGGGCTCATATTATATTCATTAATAATCGGAAATGAAGAATTGAACAAATGGATATATTACAAAAAAAAAAACCTAAGTTGCATAGAGCCTTATTTACGACCTCAATCGCCCTGATTGCTTCATCAGGCTCAAACTTACAGTTACGGGGGGAAAAACAGCTCGGGGGAGGGGCGCGGTTCGCGCGCGATTGCGTGGCGAAATTCGATGCGAAACCGTTTCGCAGAGTGACGCGGCGCGGTTACCGTACCACACAATCGCACGCGGATCGCGCACCTCCCCCTCCCCCGAGCGATTTTGTTTCCCCGTAACTGTAAGTGTAATTAATGAATATAATATGAGCGCAGGGACATATTTATGTCAAGATTTTTTTTTTTGTCGAAGATGGCGCATACATAAGTCCACAATGCGTAAACAGTAGGTCCCTGCACCTAAAATTGCGGAAAAAAAATGTTTTCAATCTTTTTCAATTTGGTCTACGGTCGTCTTTTTTTGACCTTCCTATGTGTTGGTATTTTCAAATTGCGATAAAACGCGCATTTCTGCTTTGGTTGATTTGACATTTCATTTCTTGGTCGATCTGTCATAGTGTTAAAACGCCCAAAAATGTTGGGCGATGTGACATTTTCCAGATTTGAGCGATTTGGTATTGGGCGATATGACACAGATCCGCCTTAAAATAGCCGAAACACAAAATCGCCCAAAATCACTAATTTGGGTGTTCTGACATCATGTCAAATCGGCCAAAAAATAAAAAAAATGTTAAATCGCCCAACCTTTTTTTTTGGGTGATTTGACATTATTTTAGTTTTTTGCATTTCGGGCGATTTGACACCCAACCGGTTTTATCACTAGTCACTAGTTTTAGAAACGTAAACCACTTACGTAGTGTTTATAAATTAGAGTTTAGATCCGCAAATAAATCGAGGTAGTTTTTGTTAAGGTAGGATAGAGCAGTATCATCGACAAACGCTGTAATTTTGCATTTGAACGATTGAATGAACATAGAATTTACGAAAATCAAAAATAAAATTGGGCCGAAGACTGACCCTTGGGGAATACCTAAGTTGAATCAATTTTCTAAGCTCAAACTACTCTTAAGTTTTACCATTTGCTTACGGTTATTCAGATAAGAAGCAAACCACCAATGTATCGATCCTCTGAAGCCTGCACTATACAAATAATTAAGTACCAACTTATGATTTACCGTGTCAAAAGCCTTGGTAGTATCTATAAATAAAGTAGTGGAAATTTCACAATCATTCAAGCTTTTATAAATCTCGCCACACAATCATTAAAAAGGTTAGCAATTTCTAGGGGCTCAGTAACATTTACTATTATCTTTGTTTAAAACAATGTCAACGTAAGGTTTTTATATATTTAAAATATCGTTAACGACTTCCCACTTCTATTTAGTGTTACCTATGTTTTCTGACAACCTGCTACTGAAATAAGTATTTTTACAGAGAGGTATTTCGCTTCTTAACTCATGACATATTTTTTTATAATAACTTGTAAGCCTAATATTATGGGAATGCCTTACTTACTTACTTACTTACATACTTAGGTGGCGCACAGGGGTGAACCTGGGCCTCAACCAACAAGCCTCTCCATTTAGCTCGGTCTTTAGCTAATTGCCTCCAGTTGTGCACGCCAAGTTGGTCGAGGTCCCCTTGAACTTGTGCGCGCCACCTACGGCAATGATTCCCTCAACTGTGTCGTCCCTCGGGGTTGGATTCGAAAACTCTGCAGGCCGGAGCGTTGGTGTCCATTCGCTCTACATGTCCTAGCCATCTCAGACGTCCAATACGCAGTGTTTGACTAGGTCGATGTCGCTGTACAGCTCGTATAGTTCGTGATTGAATCTTCTCCTCCAAAACCCGTCAACGCAAACGGGACCGAAAATCTTACGAAGAATTTTTCTCTCGAAGCGACCAAGGATATCTTCATCCACTTTTAATAAAGTCCATGTTTCAGAGCCATACAGCAGGACTGGGATGATCAAGGTCTTATATAGAGTCTCCTTAGTTGTTCGAGATAGGGCTTTACTGTTGAATTGCCTTATATGCCCAAAAAACAGCGGTTGGCAAGAGTTATTCTTCGATTGATTTCTGCGCTGAACTTGTTTGTAGAATTTATAGCAGAGCCAAGGTAGACAAAGTCCCTTACTACCTCGAACTTATAGCTGCCCACTGTGACATTTTGTCCAATTCGTCGGTGTTGGCTTTCCCTTCTTGTTGACAGCATATACTTGTTTTTGCCCTCGTTTATCGCTAAACCCATTTTGGCCAAATCCGCCTCAATGCTTGCAAACGCATCGGTGACAGCCCGCTGAGATCTTCCGATAATGTCTATATCGTCGGCGTATGTAAGCAGTTGTATAGACTTGTAATAGATTGTGCCTCCGGTGTTGGCTTGTGAGTTTCGCACAATCCGTTCAAGTACAATATTGAAGAAGTCACATGACAGCGCGTCACCTTGTCTAAAGCCTTTTTTGACATCAACGGTCTCGGTGAGGTCATTACCGACTTTGATGGATCAGCGAGCGTTCTCCATCGTCAGCCTGCACAGACGGACAAGTTTGGCAGGGATGTCAAAACTAGACATGGCTCTATAAAGCTCTTCTCTATAGATGCTGTTATAGGCGGCCTTGAAATCGCTAAAGAGGTGGTGAGTATCGATTTGGAATTCTTGGGTTTTCTCCAGGATCTGCCGAAGTGTGAAGATTTGATCGATGGTGGACTTTCCTGGCCTCAAACCACACTGATAGGGTCCAATCAGGCTGTTGATAAAAGGTTTCAGGCATTCACACAATATCACACAGAAAAGATTTTGTACGCGATGTTGAGGAGACTTATGCCTCTATAATTGGCGCAGTTGAGGGGGTCTCCTTTCTTGTGTTGAATGCCTAGCCACACAAATACATTGTTTCTTTTTCTTTCGTATCTTCTTAAGTAACGCAGAGTTCAACCATGGCTTGATATAATTTAATCTCTAGTTTTTTTTTCTTTATAATTTTGCTGTAATTCGAAACATGGTAATGTAATTTACTCTGAAATAAATCAAATGCAACTGATGGATCATCTACCCCGCAGGTTTCCTCTCAGAATTCAAATTAAAGCGACAAAGTCAATTTTTGTAATATCTACCAGAACTAAGTTAAATGCTGGTTAGGCAGTGGTCAGTTATTTTTAGGTCGTAGATTGCCAATATATAGTATGATCTAAACAAGTGCTTGAATTTATAACAACACGAGTGGGTTGAGACAATAATTAATCAAATCTATCAAACCTGCTCCTATAGTGCCACTTACCACCTTTAAGCAAGCTCTGGAGGTTTTCAAGATAGGGATCATCGACTGCAACTTTCCAGAAACCCTGCTTAACAACGAGCAAATGACATCCATCCAAGACTCCATCATTTTAGTTGGACACTTTCCAGCAAACCCTTCATTCGGAAACGAGAAGATCCCGAGGGCTGTTTCTGCCCAAAATTCAGATCTTCTCGCTTCTGAATGGCGGGTCTTAAAACGTGAGGACAAGGGCAACTTTGCCATACTAACTCCTTCCATAGACCACAAATCCATGGTTTGCTTGAAAAGCCTTGACTTCAAAATAGACTTTCGTTTCGGAGAAGCCATTCTTCGAACAAGGCAATTCATCAGCAAAGACTCTGCCCCTCTCCTCCCTATCCCTCATCCTAAGAATGTGATTCAGAGTCGAGCCTAATCGACTCCAAGGAATCGCTTCCTCCTCCAACTTTCCACCCGCCGCAACAGAAATAACCTCCATTGCTCTCAAAAGCAAGAATTCAAGGCCAGTGCAGTCTCCTCTCTCTGGGACTCCACATTCAACGTCGGAGGCTGTTTGACTACCAACCGACTAACTATTGGCCCAACTTCCACTAGCTCCTCCAGCGGCTCTGTAGGAGCACCTAGAGCTATACAACACAAGGACCGAGGAGTCAAAGGCAAAGCCCGGCAAAACTCATAAGAGCTCCCCCAGGCTTCACCTCTTCCCTTCCCCGAAGTCCCAACGACCAGCACCTTTAAACTTTTGCAAATAAACCTGCATCTTGCAAAAGCGGCCTCTGCGGCCGCCTGCCGCAGGTTTATAAATGACAACCTGGACCTTATCCTAATTCAGGAGCCATGGGTCCGAGATGGCAGACTATGTGGCCTCCCCAGTAACTCATGTAAGTTAGCATATGACAACAGGCAACCCCTTCCAAGGGCTGCCATTCTAATAAGTAATAGAATCAACTTTCTTCCTATCCCATAGTTTATAAGCAAAGACCTTGTAGGCATTTCAGTGGATCTAACTACCAGCAGAGGACGGCAGTCCATCATTATCGCCTCAGGATACTTTGCTGACGACGTAACTCCAGCAGCACCTGACGAAGTCGCCAAACTGTTTAGATACGGTAAGAAGACTGTACAGCAGATCGTGTTAGGCTGCGACGCGAACGCACATCACACGATCTGAGGCAGATCCAATATCAACAAAAGAGCTGAGTGCCTTCTTAACTTCTTTATTGGTTTAAAAATTGATATTTTAAATAGAGAAAGTCAACCTACTTTTGTGAACTCCATCAGCCAAGAGGTTCTGCATCTTACCCTATCCAGTTCCTCTCTCTCCAATCTAATTTCCTATTGGCATGTTTCAAAGGAGCTCTCGTTGTCTGACCATATGCACATTAGGTTTCCCAAACGCACCAATTGGAATCTCTATGTAGAAATCCTTACAAATACAAATATTTGGCGCAACAGCTCTTTAAAGTGCCAGGGCCTAGCTTCTCGCAACCACTCATGTTGTGTGCGTTATACTTTTCACACGAATGGAAGGGACCTACAGTTTAATGCCGAATCCGAACGGCGATTTGAGAAGCTTTTTCGTGACAACAATACTCTCGGATGTTTGTCAGACACTCGCGAGAGGTGGGACCGTGAAAAAACTTTTTGGTGTTGTCTGGGATTCGAACATGGAACCTCATGCGTAGTGATCCGACACACTAACCACTTACGCCACGGCTCCGTAGAAATCCTTAGGGGCGAATTTATTCCATTCTGTTCAAATATAGACTCTTCTCATTCTCTTGAAGAAGAAGTCTCAAAATTTAGCTCTCAGATCACCTCCGCATATGAAGCCAGCTGCTATCTCAAAAGCAGAACTAGCTTCCGCGATGTACATACCATGGTGGAACAATGAGCTCGACACTCTCAAAAAAAGGTTATAAGGCTATTTAATAAAGCTAAATCCACCAACTCATGGAGCGAATATAAGATAGCCTTCATAACTTACAACTCTGCTATTAGACGATCAAAAAGACATACATGGAGGAACGGTATTGGTCTCCTACAAAAACCTGACGGCAGTTTTAAACAGGAATATGCCGAAACATTAGGTCTTCTTCTGCAGACCCACTTCCCTGACCTAATTACTGATCCTCACACATCTCTTCTGCATGGAGTCATGCCACTCCCACCTAATCGATGCACTAGGACTCTGGCCAAGAAAATCTTCACCCTCGATTCCAAAGATGGGCCATCTCCAGGCAAAAACCTTATAAAGCTCCCGGTGGAGATGGAATTTTCCCTGCCCTCTTACATCATGGAATCGACACTCTTATGGAATCCTTAATGCCCATCTTCAGATCCAGCTATGAACTCAGCTGCATCCCATCAATATGGAGAAAAGTTAATGTAGTGTTCATTCCTAAAGCTGGCGCCAGATCACAATCAGACCCAAAGGCCTTTAGGCCAATCAGTCTCACCTCTGTGTTTCTCAAGGCAATGGAAAAAATCTTTGATCTTCACATAAGAAATTCCGCCCTTATAGACCACCCCCTAAATAATCTTCAGTTTGCATATCAATCTGGTAAATCTACTATCACATCCCTTCACCATCTAGTCAGCACTATTGAAGAAACTTTGTTAAAAAAGGAAATTGCCTTGTGCTCCTTCCTGGACATCTCTGGCGATTTCGATAACACATCGTTTCAATCAATTAAGTCTGCTGCTGATGTCAAAGGAATTGACCCACAAACGACCAAATGGATATGCTCCATGCTCAGAAGCAGACTTATTACTGCCAAGCTTGCACAAATCTCAGTCTCCGTTAGAACTACTAAGGGTTGTCCCCAAGGGGGTGTCCTTTCTCCTCTTTTATGGTCCATTGTAGTGGACAGTATCATAAATGACCTCAATAGTTCTGGATTTCTCACCCAGGGCTACGCTGACGACGTAGTCATAATAGCTAAGGGCAAGGATGAATCCAACATTTCTAAACAAATGCAACATGCCCTAAATAAAGTAAACAACTGGTGCCAGTCAGAAGGTCTAACGGTTAACCCTGCAAAAACCGTGATCATTCCTTTCACCAGGAGGAGAAACTTAAGCCTTCAAGCACTAGCACTAAACAATATTCAAATTGAGTTCTCAAAAGAAACAAAATACCTTGGGATTACTCTAGACCACAAATCAAACTGGAACCCTCATATAGGCAGAACCACAGAGAAGGCGACTAAAGCCTTCTGGGCCTGTTTTAGGTTTTACGGCAAAAAATGGGGATTAATTCCAAAAATGATCCACTGGATCTATACCACAATCATCGTTCCGATAATAACTTGTGCTTCGCTAGTATGGTGGGATAAAGTTAATCAAACCGCCCTCCAGAAGGTGCAGAGACTAGCCTGTGTAGGTATTACGGGCGCAATGCGCATCTGCCCAACAGCTGCGCTGGAAGTTCTCTTGAACCTTCCACCCCTACACATAAATATTATGAAGACTGCGGCTGCCAGTGGTCTAAAGCTTCACCTTTTATGCAACAACACAAATTCCGAATTAGTTGCCCACATGAAGATCCTTGAGAAAATTCCGCTACTTACTTTTCCAGCAGTATGCATCTCAGACTTCATGCCTAAAAGAATCCACCTCAATCACCCCTTCACAGTTAACATACCTGACCTCAGCTACTGGAACTATCCTCAAATCCCTCAATCAAGATCTCCAATCAATTGGTACACTGATGGTTCAAAAATGTCAAATGGGGTTGGAGCTGGTATCTTTGGCCCCAACTACGAACTCTTTACACCATTAGGTCAATCCACTACTATCTTCCAAGCAGAGGTCTATGCCGTCGAGCTCGGGTGCCAGACGGGCTGAAACCTGTATAAAAATGAGGGTCGGTAACGTCATAATGGCAAGACTATTCTATTTTTAATCGTTAGTTGAGATCACTGTGAGTAATTATTCGCAACTGCCAGACGAAAATCCCGGGTCTAACATCCTGCCAGACGCAAGCGAAGTTTGAATGTCGCTACTAAAGCGATGTGCTACAAATGTATCTAATAGCCGATTTTAATCGAAATTATTGAAGCATTTGAAAACTTACTAAGTGTGTCTTATAGGAAATTAAATTTTTAATAAAATAGTATATACAAAGTGTTCATATATCCAGTAGAACAGAAGATATTTTAAAAAGAGTCAGTAGCCGCGATACGAAACCATTTGTTTCGTATTAAGATATCATTTTCATACAAAATGCATCATACCATATGTCTTCTATATGACCTCTCCTCGATCCCTACCTTGTCGTGGTGGAGAGGCTTAATCTATTTCCTATGAACCGAAGGTCGAGTCGAGGAGAATAACTAAATCTAGTCTGCGTCCAGCTAGATGTTTTCCCACATATCGGTTCGACTAAAGGGGAGGTTTTAGAGACCAAAAGGTGATCACCCAAGGCAAGGTACGACGCGCCGAGGCCTGCATGGCTGGGGGGAAGCTCAGTCGCGAGCGCAAACTCTGAATACCTGCGGACGTTCAGTTTCATTTTAATTCCTCTTACCTGCATACAGGGGGTGAGTGCAGGCGGACATCTTCTTCCCCCTTACTCGTGGGATCCAAATGTTAAATAATTCAAAAAATAATCTATAAAAACCGATCAAGGTGTAGGAGTGGAGGAAGAAGCAATTCTTCTCCGTACGTCGGATGAGGAAAGCGTTGGTGCAATTGACGTTAATCTTGAAAATCTTTTTCTGGAATCAAGCGACACTTGCTCCATTGCCAGTTCATCCTTCTCCAATATGTCAACATCCTCCAAGCGCTCAAAAAATTGCAAGTTGACAGTCCGGAGATTAGGGACTAAGACATGGGAGGAGTTAACGGAATGCGAGCGGAAGAGGCTCCATAACGCACGTGCCTTCCTGCAGGAACAGTCCTTGGCGGAGTGTAAGCCTATTGCTAGCTCTTCAAAAAGAACAGTGACGGCGGAAGTCACGAGCGAGGAAGGATTGATGGGACCACCTAAGTCTGCGACAAGCCTTAGCCAGTCAGGACGCAAGGTGATCTCATCGGCCAATCCGGAGCACAATCGTGATTCAGTGGTATTGCAAAAGCCTACCGATAAAGCCTCTGACTCGACCACTGGGGTAGTCCCAGTGTTAGGTGACAGTGCGACTTTGGAGGATGCCAAGATGGTCAAGATGGACACTTCCAGCGTGTCAAGCCTCAGCTACTCACGCGGGAAGGATACGTCAACACCTCAGCAACCTGGCGATTACAGTCCTGCTGAGCCTAGGATTGACTCTTCTGCCTGTAGCTTTGCGACGGTAGTTAGCTTAGGTAGCCATGGTTTGGGACTAGCCCGACCACCCAAAATAGGGAAGACCAGCGACGTAGGCATCTACCCAAGACAGACGACGGTGCGCAACCGTATACGCAACGCTATCCGGTTAATACGGCGGCTTAAAAAGCAACATCCGGAGTCCTACGCGGACAAGGAAAGAGTGGCTCTGGATAGAGCCACCAACACGCTTAAGCTGAGAGGATCCACCCGACAAGACAAGACGGGCCGTAAGGTAAGAAGTTCCCTCGCGGCGGGGGCGGGAAGCCTCTTGCTCCCCGCCTCAGCCGTGAGGAGACTTCGGCCAGCTACCGACTCAGACTCAACCCCTGAGCCGGTTGCTGGCTGTTCCAATAAGGCGACTACGTCACGGAACTCGACCGCAACAGGAACGGGTGTAGGACTGACCGCGGCGAGGAGGGAACGCCTCTTGCCATCCACCTCAGCCGGGGACAGACCTAAACCGCTTTCAGTCGATCCAAGCAAAGACGCACAGTCCAAACCTGGGTCGACTGCGAGGCGTTCTGTTGCTGACTCAGGCAACAATCGACGTAGCATAGGGCAGACTAGGGGAACAGGCAGGAGACTGTTCGAGTCGAGGAAGGACTCCTCAGTCTCGGACAGACTCAAGCCCCCGCCAACCGTTTCGGATGGGGCCACAAGGCTCACGGCCGAGCCGATTGCGGGGTGTTCCAAGAGAGGTAGGCACGACGACACAACATCGCCGCCAACACGAAGAATAAGCAAAAAAGCCAAGGTGGCATCACGAAAAGAAAGAGCTAATCTTCAGATGGCGATCGTCGATTTCAATAATCCTGACCGTAAGCTATCCGGAGACCAATGGAGGCTGGTGGAACTGCGTATACTCGACGGAGTAAACGACGCCATAGTCAAGAATCAGGGAACTATCCCTTTCTTTGAGCAGCTCACTACCTTCATAGGCCTCAAGGTCATGTCGTGTGACAACGAGACAACACTTAATTGGCTCAAGAATTTTGTAACCAGCACGCAGGCTCCTTGGGCGAATGCCGACCTGCGACTTGTGGAAAAAACAGATCTGCTGGAATTCACTAGGCCTAAAGGCCGCATTCTTATTCCGGGCCCACACATTCCTAGAGAACGGCTGGAAAGAAACCTCCAACACCTCAACCCCGAGCTCTATAGCGAAAATTGGGAGGTGTTAGAAGTGGGTACCCATACAGAAGCCGGAACTGAGATAGTGGTGTTGCTTAACCACAAGTCCATGCCCATCCTAAGGAGATACAACTATAAGGTTCGCATTTGAATTACCCGATACAAGGTCGACCTTTAGTTGGGATGGACGAAAAGAAAAGAAGGAAGGCGGGTGATAAGGTAAATCAATGATGAAGATTGCTCAAATAAACCTTCACCATAGCATAGCAGCTAGCGCCAACCTCATCTATCTCATGGGAGATCGAAACATAGACATTGCCCTAATTCAAGAGCCATGGACCTCCCGTGGCAAAATAAGTGGGCTAAGGCATAAAGACCTTACTACATACAGCATCGAACCGCTACACGCGGAATGTAAGACCAGAACGTGCATCGTAGCTAGGAAACAAATTAACCTTTTTCTTTTATCTAGCTACAGCAATGAGGACCAAACAGTGGCAAGGCTTGAGCGGAGGGGGCTTTCCCCACTGATTCTATCAGCCGTCTACATGCCTTTTGATGCCAAGGAGGGACCGCCATCCACACTGACCCGCTCTCTTGTGCAAAAGGCGGAACAGGAAAGATGGGACTTGCTGCTGGGGTGTGATGCCAACTCTCATCACTCTCAATGGAGTAGCAGCAACACAAACTTACGCGGTGAGTCTTTGTTTGAGTTTATAATTGAAAATAACCTTATTGTAGCGAATAGGGGTAACGAACCTTCTTTTGTAAAGAACAGGCAAGAAGTTATAGATGTAACTTTAGCCAGTAACTCGATCACCCTAACTATTGACAAGTGGAACGTGATAGGGGAAGAGTCCTACTCCGACCACAAATTGATCGAATTCCTCGTGTGTAACAACTATGACTCGCCCAAACCTTACAGGAACCCCAGGAAATCCAACTGGGATCTATTTAACAACGAGGTGAGGAAAGGTATAAGCTCCCTGCAGGATAGCAACTGGCTCGGACCTGCCGACATTGACCGCAAGGCGGAGGATATTACATCCATTTTTAATGAAGCCTATGTCAAAGCATGTCCAGAAACCAAACGAAAAGATAAAAAATCACCACCTTGGTGGTCATCTGAACTAGCTAGAATTAGGAGAGTAACTAGACACCTTCTAAATGTGGCCAAAAGAACTATGCTAGAAGCGGACTGGGAACGGTATAAGTCCAGTCAGAGAAATTTCAAAAACGAGACACAGAAGGCCAAACGCCACTATTGGCAGCACTTCTGTAATGAAATCAAGGGTACGACAGAATCTGCGAGACTGAGAAAAATTCTATCCAGGGAATCAAAAACTCTTGGATCTCTCAAGGAATCCGACGGAAGGTGCACTGAATCCTGTGCAGAATCGCTTAGCTCCCTGCTAAAAGCGCACTTTCCGGGTTGTACGACCCATCCAGATAATAACATCGTAACTAACAGTAGTTTTGTAACGGAAACTCCGACGGATTTTATCACAGAGGAAAGAATTGAGTGGGCAATCGGATCACTCTCTCCCTTTAAATCCCCAGGACCCGACGGGATTATCCCGATCATGCTACAGAAAACAATAACCACAATCATCCCGGTACTTAAAGAACTGTACCTCAACAGCCTCATGTGGGAGTATATACCTAGATCATGGAAAGAGGTCAAAGTGGTCTTCATTCCCCAGGCCGGTAAAGCAAGCCACACTACTGCAAAGGACTTTAGGCCAATTAGCCTTACCTCCTTTGTCCTAAAGACCTTTGAAAGACTAGCTGACATATACATCCGTAATAAACTACGCCCAGGTGATATATCCCCAGCGCAGCATGCTTATACGAAAGGAAAAAGCGTAGAGACAGCTCTGCACTGTGTAGTCGGTTCATTAGAAAAATCACTGAAAAATAAAGAATATACACTAGCCGCTTTCCTGGACATTGAAGGAGCCTTTAACAATGTCAAAACGGAAGCGGTCAATAGAACTCTAACGAACCTTATTATTCATAATTCTGTGATAAAATGGATCGTCAATATGCTAAAGGAAAGACATATCAAAGTTGAACTCGGAGGTACTAAGCTCGAAGTCTATGCCTCAAGAGGCACCCCTCAAGGAGGGGTTATATCCCCACTACTGTGGGTTATTGTCCTGAACGAAGTCCTTCTTAAACTTAGAAACAGCGGCGTCAAGGCTATTGCATATGCGGACGATGTTGTGCTGCTGGCAACAGGTAAATTTCTCCCGACCCTGAGCGAACAAATCGAAGGGGCGCTGGAAATCATTGACTCCTGGACGGAGAGATGTGGGCTGGCGGTTAATCCCCAGAAGACAGAGTTAGTACTATTCACTAACAAAAGAATAATTCCACAATTCGTAACTCCTTCCGTAAGGGGTACTCCCCTGAGTATCTCCGATAGTGCGAGATTGATTGATTGATTGTCATCAAGACCGGACGTGTTTTCTTTAATAGTGTCGTGGGGTGCGCGCTTATTTCTTAAATTTTAAATCGTCCTAAAATAAGTTAATCAATAAAAATGAACTGCGTGGCTTGCGAAGAAAAAAGTGATGCATCTAAAATCACCTGCTCTGATTGCTCTTGCATCTTTCACTGCGCATGTGTAAATAGTAATACTTTCGATAAAGAGTATATGAATTTAAATGGCATTAAATATCGATGCGACAAGTGCTCTGCGCTACGGCGTAAATCTCTACAACAACAACCCGTAGGGTCAATGGTCGCTAAATCGCAGTCGCAGCAAAAGCCACTTGAACACCAACAAAAACCTGCAGTAAGACATCCAAAGCTGGTAAAGGTTCAACAACAACAAAAAACCACTAAACACCACCAACAGCAGCATGCAGCAGTTCTTCCAAAAGCATCAACGGCAAATATGCAGTATGATGAGCAACAACAGCTGTTAATGTCATCGCCCGCAACAGCCTCTTCAAGTGCATCACAACTATATAACGGCCCGATCACTCTTCAACTCTTGTATGAGGAGATTATAAACATAAAAAAAAATCAACACCGAATTTCTGTCTACTATTCAAGAGCTGAGAGAAGAGAACGTGGAGCTGAGACAAAAAATAATTGGACTTGAGTGCAAATTGAACTGGAGTGAGCAGCAGCTGATGGAGAATGCTATTGAAATAGCGGGCATTCCAAACGTAAACAATGAGAATGCTCCTGCGTGTGTGCAGAAAATATGTAATGTTGCCTTGAATGTAGCAGTCTCTACTGAAGAAATAAAGAAATGCTATGTTAAACGTGTTAGGAATCCAAGATCTAATGAAGAGAGAGGCATTTTGTGTGTTCAATTTGCATCAATTGAAGTCAAAGAGAAGGTTATTGCAAGTAAGAGAGCCGCAAATAAGAAATTGAATGCTTCACTTTTTGATGGCGATAAAGAGAAGAACATCTATATTAATAATTGTTTGACGAGATACACCCGAGCCCTGTATATGGCCGCAAAAAAATTAAGAACTGAAAACAACTTTAAGTATTTATGGTTTAAAAATTCTCAATTGATTCTTAGATAGGTTGAAAATGGTAAGGTTATTGTAATTAGATCTTTTGATGATTTAGCTAAAATTTCAAATAACTGAATTTTTATTTTTTGATTATGATATATAATAATATTAATTTTGATCTTATTAACAACAACCTCACCATACCTATTATAAGAAACATTCGTGATAGCATATTTAGTTCTAGCTCAAATGATCTCAAAACTTTCTATGTAGTTCATCAAAACATTCGTAGTCTGCGGCGTAATTTTGATTTATTGATTTCCAATCTTGATGCCTTCATAAATTTACCTGATATAATCTTTTCGTCTGAGATTTGGATTTATTCTTGCGAAATCGATGATTATAATTTACCAAATTATAATTTTAATGCGTGTCCTAATGATTCGTATCCTGCGGGGGGAGTAGGAGTTTTTGTACGCGATTTGTTTCAGTGTGATGTAAATTGTTATAGTCTGAAAAGTGCTGACATTTTAAAAATTTCTTGCTGTGTATGTAATCAATTGATCACCTTTATTGGTGTTTATAGATTTCACTCTGAGTCAATTCAGTTCTTTATTGATTAATTTTCTTCCTTTTTACAAATTGAGCGGGCGACAAATCTTATAATTTTAGGCGACTTCAACTTAGACTTGCTGAGTTCTAGCTACGTTTCTGATTTGTACGGTGCTCTTATGTCTGAATATGGTTTAGCATCTTATATCATTGAACCAACAAGATCAGAATCTGGAACCTGTCTTGATCATGTTTTTGGACGTTTTTCTAAAACAGCCTTAAATCCTTGTGCTACAATTGTTTTTGATCTGCAAATCACAGACCACTGCATGACGGGTATTATATTTAACAGCCTTAAAAGTAAAATAAAAGACAAGTTTATCCCAGCTCGAAGAATTAGCAAAATTGATTTCAACAAATTAAACTCTGTACTACTTCATGCTGTTTGGGAGGATGTTTATTCTGAAGTAAACCCTTCAAAGGCATACGATCTATTCATTAAACATTTAAAGGTGTATATCTCTCATTGTTTCCATATCATTCTCAAAAAAAGATCAGAGATCAGATTGAAGCCATGGATAAATACTTCTCTTCTTAAAAATATTAAACTCAACCAAAAGTTACGAAAGAGATGTTATAAGCATCCACATAATCTCGGCTTAAAGAATAGATTTAATAAAATTTGTAAGGCAGTTAACAATGAAGTGCGATTAAGTAGGGATAGGTATTTTCACATTAAGGTCAGAAATTCACAGGGCAATTTAAGAGAGGAGTGGAAAGTAATAAACAGTATTGTTAACAGAAAACTTTCCAATCAATCAAATGAATTTTTGCTGCAAAGCGGTAGTATTATTATAGAAGATCCTACCGAAATAGCAAATGAGTTTAACAATTACTTTGTTACTGTTGCAGAAAATAGTTTTTCCAGTAATTACGTTTTATCTTGTAGGTGCTGCACGGACTTCGGCCTTTCTAATGGTTTTATTTGTAGAAACAGTTTCTTTTTTGAGCCGATTTCTGGTTTGGAGCTCTTAAAAGCAATTAATTCACTTAAGAACTCTAATGCATGTGGAAATGATGGTATTACTAACATCGTTCTATTTATTTAATACCCCAGGTGGCAAGCTTCTAAAGAACTCGCTTTTACAAAAAGAACGCGCAGATTCCCCTCCCCGCGCAGCTAATCCACAATATCACACGGACGAAGAAGAGCTTGCACGCGAAACGAATTGCGTCTTAAAGAAAAGACCTAGCAAAAAACGCAGAGCTGGCTCTTCGCCCGAAATCGAGCCGCGAAAAGAAGACAAGCAAAATGAGTCGAAGCAAAAACAAACTCAAGCTAAAGCACGTCCTCCGCCTGCAATAAACGTCCTTGGCATAACGGACTACAGTAAGCTACATTGCCTTCTTAAAGGTACGACGACATCGAAATTCAAGGTAACGTCACTCAGGAACAATGCGTGGAAAATTAACGTTGATGACTCCGATGGCTACCGAGCAATATCACAAAAATTAAACACGGGAAAGATCCAGTGGTATACTTATGAAAATAAGTCAGAAAGACAACTGCGTATTATAGCAAGGGGGCTCCACCCCTCGTGCACAAAAGACGACGTAATGAACGACCTCAAAGCTAAAGGTTTAAAAATTCTTAATGCCGTCAATATTCTCAAAAAGGTGAAGCAACAAACGGAACAAGGCCAGGAAATCATGGTCAAGCATGGACTTCCGCTCTTTATGCTTACCTTTGACAGGAGCGAAAATGTAGACGATATTTATAACGTTAAAACTATTCTGAATATCTTAGTCAAGATTGAGCCTATGCGTACGAGTACGAGATCGATACCTCAGTGTAAACGCTGTCAAGGCTTTAATCACACACAGTCGTATTGTCAAAAAGAGCCGAGATGCGTAAAATGTGCTGGTAACCATCTCTCAGAAAAGTGTGACCTAAATAAGCAGGCCCCGGCTACCTGCATTAACTGCAAAGGAAAGCACCCAGCGAACTATCGAGGTTGCGAAGTGGCAAAAGAGCTTCAAAAAAGGCGAGACACATTTAAAAATATTCAACGGCAGAACGCAGAACCGGTTAAAAATAGTCGTGAAATCGCTAAGCCAAGGGTAACGACCGTCAATAAACACGTCAAAGTTAAGACGAGAGTCGAGCAAAGTAAAGTTCCTTCGGCAAAATCAAAGGAAAAGCCACAATCTCCAGAGACGCTAACATATGCTCAAGCTGCGTCGCTAGAAAACAAGCAAAGCGGTGTTACGGTAGACCCAGTCTCCCAAGTCTTCTCTATAATTCTTGCGAAACTTGAGGAGCAAACGAAGGTAAACAAAGTCATATTTGATAAATTGAGCAAGCTCGAGTTAAAACCTCGCCAAAAAAGAACTCCCATATGAATATGAATCAGTTACTAAAAATTTTAACATGGAACGCAAACGGCCTTCTACAAAAAAACGCCGAATTAGAAGTATTCTTACGGAATGACAACATTAACATTTGCTTGATCTCTGAAACTCATTTGACAAAGGAATCCGGAGTAAAAATAAGAGGGTATCGTGCTTATCACGCATACCACCCTTCCGGAAGAGCTAGAGGCGGATCCTCCTTATACATTAAAGACTGCATTGAGCACTCCATAAATACGACGATTGAAATCGATACAATGCAAACAAATTCAGTTCGAGTTAAGAATAGGCACTCGTATTTCAACATCGCGTCCATTTATTGTCCTCCGCGATGCACGTTTAGAAGTAACGACTTTGTACGTCTCCTTGACTCACTTGGACCGAATTTCATTATAGGTGGCGATTTCAACGCAAAACACACCTTTTGGGGTTCCAGATCCAATTCACGGAAAGGCAGACTTCTGTACGAAGCCGGTATGCAATTCGGGGTTGATTTCTTTACTACGGGGAAACCGACGTATTGGCCCTCTGATACAGCAAAAACACCGGACCTTATAGACTTCTTCGTAGCAAAAGGAGTACCTTCAAATTTTGCGAAAGTAGAGGAAAGCTTTGATCTCTCCTCAGATCACTCGCCGGTAATCTTGACAATAAGTGACCGACTAATGACAGTAGAAGGTGTGCCTAGATTAACTAACAAAAAAACTAACTGGCGCGACTTTAGAACTGATTGCGAAGAAAATATTGTCTTAAATGTATCGCTCAAAACACCCTTCGAAATAGAAGATGAACTCGGCAAATTTATTGAATCAATACAGAATGCCGCGTGGCAAAATACACCTTTAAGGAGGAAAGAAGTCCCATGCAATGAAGCTAATTATCCGCCGGAAATAAAAGAACTTATTCGAGAAAAGAGGAGAGCACACAAAATATGGCAACAAACTCGCGCTCCCCAGCATAAAACCCACTCGAATTTCCTATGCAATAAGCTTAAAAAAGCGATCCAAGACCTAAAAAACCGAGAGACTTCAGCATATCTTGAAGGTTTAACCGCCGAAAAAACCACTAATTACTCGCTCTGGAAAGCTGTCAAAGGAATTAAAAAACCCCAAATACATTCGCCACCGATAAGAAAAAACAACGACGAATGGGCAAAAGGTGACAAAGAAAAAGCGGCTCTATTTGCCGAGCACTTAAAAGAGACTTTTAAGCCATTTGATGGAGAAACATTGGTAGACGATTTTACCGGTACGACTACGACATCTGACAACCTTAGAATAAAAAGTGTGTCATTTATAGAACTTTGCCAGGCAATAAAAAACCTGAAAAATAATAAAGCTCCTGGCTATGATTTAATAACCGGACAAATCCTCAAGGAATAACCAAAAAAGGCACTATTAAAATTGCTTTATTTAATAAATGCTTCTATTAGATTATTATACGTTCCAAATCAATGGAAAATCGCAGAAGTCATAATGGTTCCGAAACCGGGGAAATCTCCAAATGACAAAAAATCGTACAGACCGATATCGCTACTACCAATAATATCGAAGGTATTTGAAAAACTCCTACTGAAACGGAGTACGGTATTTGAAGAGAGACGCCTAATACCTGACCACCAATTCGGGTTCAGAATCAAGCATTCCACAATTGACCAGGTTTATAGAATAACCGACGAAATTGAAAAAGCCCTTGAGGAGAAAAAGATTTGTTCTAGCGCTTTTCTTGACGTATCTCAAGCCTTCGACAGGGTTTGGAAAGATGGATTGAATTATAAGCTAAGACGAATCCTTCCGGAGCAACTTCATAAGATCTTAGAATCGTACCTTAAAAACAGACTTTTTCGTGTTAAGCACGGAACTGAATATTCTGATTTTAAGGAAATCGCCGCCGGAGTTCCGCAAGGCAGTGTCCTTGGGCCTATCTTATTCTTGCTGTACACTCGGGACATACCACAAACTGAAGGCACTATTGTAGCTACGTTCGCGGACGATACGGCTATTCTGGCAACGGAAAGTTCAATCGAGTCAGCAACCATAAAACTCCAACGAGCCTTGGATAAAATCTGTGAGTGGACAAAAACTTGGCGCATTGTTCTTAACGAGACCAAATCGACGCATGTTAACTTCACCTACAAGAAAATAATCAACCTTCCCGTTTTCATTAACTCGGTACAAATACCGCATGCAAACGAAGCTAAATATCTGGGAATGACACTAGACGCGAAACTTAAATGGAAACCTCACGTTAAAAAGAAACGTGACGAAGTCGACAATCGACTTAGAGAAATGTATTGGCTAATTGGAAGATATTCCAAACTAAGCGTATATAACAAACTGCTTCTGTATAAGCAAGTGCTTAAACCCGTGTGGACGTACGGTATACAACTCTGGGGTTGTACCAAACCAAGCAATAGGAATCTCATACAATCATTGCAAAATAAAATTATAAGAATAATCGTGAACGCTCCCTGGTATATCAGAAACAATGATATCCACAGAGACTTAGGGATAGCTACCGTGGAGGACGAAATAAAAAACTTCGCTCGCAAGCTTCGTATTCGTCTTCATGGCCATTGCAACTGTGCCATACTCCAAACTTTGGATGTGACAAATCTTACGCGCCGACTTCAAAGAACGAAACCGTTCGAATTAGCGCTATAAGACAAAAAGCCGCATGTCATGACGGTTTCAGCAGGTGATTTTATTGAAAATCTACCTGCCTCACGCGAATATAAATCTGAAGCTTAAACTACTTGATAAGGTCAAACTTATTCGTAGTAAACAAAACGAAGGGAAGGGTGTTTTTAGTCAGTAGAAATCTGACACTACTATGAGTACACGGGTCACGGTTTTCGTGGTTTTGCTTTCAAGTGGTTTTCATCTTATTTAAAAAATAGGACTCAAAAAGTCAAAGTCGGAGACATTTTTAGTGATATCAAAACAATTAATCTGGGTGTTCCACAAGGTTCTGTTCTCGGTCCGATTCTTTTCCTCATTTACATATATAAATTCAATTTTTGAGCTTCCATTTGTAGGAAAAGTAAAAGCATTTGCAGATGATCTCGCTATAGCTTATGACTCATCTAATCCGTTGAATGCAGTTGCTGACATTAACCATGATGTTCACTTGCTGAGAACTTGGTTTGCTGAACATAAGCTTATGGTCAGTGAAAAAACTAAATTAATGCTGTTTAGCCTTGCTTTTAAAGAACTCTCAGATATAAGTGTTATATTTCATGCTTCGGACTGTACTAAACACTTATTATTTAATGCCAGCTGTACAAGACTTAGCTCTACATCTCTGTATAGAGAAAAAAGTGTTTGTAATGCCAAATGCTTTAAAATTGAAATAGTTCAGCAATTCAAGTATTTGGGGTTAATGATAGAAACTGGACTGAACACATCTTTAATTTGAAGCAGTGTCTTCATTCAACTATTCGATGTTTTTATCGTCTGCGCAGGTTTGTCTCCAATTCTACCCTTAAAACCGTTTATTTTGGAATTTTTCATTCCAAGTTAGAATATGGAATTTGCTGCTGGGGAGGAGCCTACCTTAGTAAATTGCAACCGCTAACTCTATTGCAAAAGTGCGCCTTAAGGAAAGTCTGTAATGCAACTCGGTTAGCCCACTCTATAGATCTCTTTCGTCAGATGAACATTCTTCCAGTAAGGCACTTGTTTTATTTTAAGGTCCTGAAAATATTTTTTATTAGAGGTGGTTATATGCAAAGTCCCATCATTGACTCATACAGCTTACGCAGCTGTTGGTTTGCCTGCTTTTCGGACTACATTTTTTAGAAACACTTACACTATCGTATCTCGTAAATTATTTAACAAGCTTATTGCTGCGCTATATTGTTTGATGATTGTTTTATGTATAGTCTAATTTTTCTAAGATTCATATCACTTTTCATTTACTTGCTCATTTCTATTGAATTACTTTTTTTATTAATATTTCTTAATGTATATGTTTTTTTTTTTTATTGATGACCCCACACTGAAATACAAAGTTTAAAATGTGGCATTGTCTCTATTTGCTTAATATAAAATGTCACAAACTATTCTCTAACCAATGTTAATAAATAGTTGTAGTTTTTAAAAAATATTGTACTAAGGAGAATAAGAATAAATTGAATTGAAATTGAAATTGAAAATTGAAAAAAATACCTTTGCCTGGTGCTCAATAGGAAACTGAAATGGAGACTAAACATCAACGAAAGAGTCAAAAAAGCCACGATAGCTTTTTACTCGTGCAATAGAATATTTGGGAAGACTTGGGGTCCGAGCCCCAAAATGTACTATGATGTATACAGCTATAGTAAGGCCAATACTAACGTATGGCAGCCTTGTATGGTGGCAGGCAGCCAGCAAAATAAATAACCTAGCTGCTTTCACAAAAGTACAAAGACTAGCGTGCATCGCCACAACCAGTGCGATGAGAACGACACCTACAGCAGGACTCGAGGCCATTCTCAATCTGCTTCCGCTAGACATCTTTATACAAGTATCGGCAGCTCATAGCGCCGTAAGATTAAGCCAAACAGATAGCTGGAGACCAAATGCAATGGGTCACACAACGATCCTGCAGAGATATCTAGGCAGTGTATCTAATACATACTACTTAACGCCTTACCTAGACTTCTTAAGACCATTTTCTAGCACCTATCCGAGCAGGGAAGACTGGAAAAATGACAGAACGCCTAACGAGCGATCCTTAGCTGTTTACACCGATGGATCCAAAATGGAAATAGGTGTAGGCGCAGGCATCTTCTCTGAAACGCTTGGCCTCTCCATGTCAGCTCGGCTTCCGAACTACAGCAGCGTTTTCCAGGCGGAGGTCCTAGCAGTTATAATAGCAGCTCGTGAGACTGCGATGAGGGCAATACCACGAGAGGATATCACCTTTTTCATCGACAGCCAGGCAGCGATAAAAGCAATATCTGCTATAGAAATAAAATCGAAGCTTGTGAAGTGTTGTAGAGAAGAGCTCAAGGTTCTTGGAACACAGCACGAGGTAAAGCTCTGCTGGGTCCCTGGTCATGAAGGCATACCAGGGAATGAGAAAGCCGATGAACTGGCTAGAGGTGGCTCAGCACTAAGCTCGGACCAATCCGACCCCTCGGTGTACATCCCGCCTTGCGCCCTTAAGCTCGTAGCAGGAAACAAAGCCATAACGGAGGCTAACAATAGGTGGACCTGTTTAGATACTTGTGTCACCACGAGGAAGCTGTGGCCCGCTTTTGACAGAGTAAGAACCAATAGACTCATACAGAGGCACAGAAAATCCTTCTCTACTCTAATTGGAGTCTTTACGGGGCATAACACCATGCGGTACCACATGAAAAAACTACGTGTGACTAGCGAAGACCTTTGTAGAGGCTGCGGCGACGAGAAGGCTCAGGAGGACACGGCCCACTTTCTCTGTCATTGCCCAGGCCTCTATTATTTGAGAAATGAGATCCTTGGACAACACTTCTTTGAGGATCTAGAAGAGTTGTCCAACAGACCAATAAATGACATCGCAAACTTCATCAAATCCTCTGGATGGTTTGTATCTAGGACACAGTGAGTACTTAGTTCTTTCTTTAGGATATTTACAAAGACGATATTTTTCCACGAGGTAGGGATTTCCTTTTCTATCTCCTTTCCCCCCATGGGTATCACAATGGGTCTATACTGACCTGAGTGTGGTGTGGAGGTTTTCTATCCCCCTACACCTGCCCACTTACCTAACCTAACCCTATGTCTTCTACCTTCAGCTGTTTTACCTTGAAAAACAAAACAATCATGCTTTCAATAATTTGCGGTTTTTTTATTGGGTTATATAAATGATTTGGAAGAATATAACTTCCTGTATTACGGTATTTTAATCTTGTATATCATCGTCTCTTCGTCGTCAGGTTCAGATCCATCATCAACTAAATTAAAGAATTTAACAATTTTTTTAGTTTGCATGGAATAATCAATAGGCAATAATATTGCAATAAAAATAATGCATTACAATATTCATAATGTATGTATCTGAATTCTCGTTTTCATCATAAATATCAGGAGGTTGGATTACAACGTCTTTCACTAAAGCGGGTAATTGATCACCGTCGAACCAAAGAAACTCATATACACCATTAGATTCCAATCATCCATTTTCAATTGGGGATAAATTAGTTGGATTTTTTTAAATGTGCATTTCTCCAAATATTTGAAATATAATGAGCCCGTAAGAAATGTTGACGCAGCTCTGATTTACATGGTGGCAAATTTCCAGCGTCAAAATTTTTAAATTTTTTATGGAAATCGTCATTCATGTTCATTTTATTATATGTTTTTGTAAATATCTTATATCTGGATTTATTGACACCATTTATATTACGGATATTATACAAACGATATACAAACTCCTCTAATACTTCAAAAACTTTTTCCCTCGAGCCTTGTACATCCAAAGTACCAAGATCAGTAAATGCTTTGTGATATTTGTAGGACTCATTCAATTGCTTAAGAGGTCTTCGTTTTCCTTTTCTATAAAATATAGCATTATAATCGCAACCAGTTACTGCATGAAATCCTGGTAAAGAATTACACAAAGACTTTTCTAGAGCATTAAACAATTTGGATAAATCTACAAATCGTTGTGAATTTCCAACGCCAACCTCCATCCAAATGTTCAGAGAGCTCTTTAAATGTTCCATGTTACCTAACATAATCACAATAACGTCTGTATCTGAGCATTTTATTAAAACATTTGCATCTTGATCGATGTTGCAAACATGGTAGACGATTTTGGTGTCAGCTTCGTCATGTTTTTCACAAGATAAATTGTCTTCCACAGTTTTTTTCACTTTTCCATTGTCAGTTTTAAAACAGTAACAAAAGTCATAATTTATGTATACAGTTTTTGTTCCGATAAAGGGTGCCGTGTCATCACTAGCCCAATGGATTGCTAAGAAATTAGCCATCGCTTTCTTAAATTTGATATTTTTCATTTCGTTTACAAAATCTGTTGGGCGTACTTGATCAGGCGAAACAATGAAGTAGTTGTGGTTGTCCAAGCTATCTCTCAGAAGATGTTCGCTATCTTTGATAGATGGTGAAAAATAACAATCGAAAATGGTATCGATTCTGGGTGCAGAATACCTAGTAGCCATTTGTAAAATTTTTTTTCAGATGTTGCCGAATGTTCTTGGAACTTCCTTTAAGAGATGCAGCATGAAAAAGCCATCAATAATTACAATATCAATATTGCGTACTGCCTGACTATAAACTTTTGCCTCCAACAATTTCATGAGAACAGATTTATTGCTTTTACAAATTGTTCCATCTAAATGGCACATTGATAAACGAACTGGCGTCAAAGGATACGATAAAACTTTTGCAATTATATCATCAAAATTTGTCGTCTGTTTTTTACGTCAGTCAAATATTGGATTTGGTCATCAATATTTTGGCCTTCTGATCTTCTAATAATATCGTAAAGCTCTAGACGCATTAAACTTAACACATTGGATAAATTTCATACAGACAGATAAAGTATTGATACATAAAATAATGAGAATTTGATTTTTTTTTTTATTTATAACGCATCTTATTAATTTTTTTTTTTTGAAAAACGGCAAAAACCGACAAAATTTGTTTACAGTTATTGAAAGCAGAAAATACCCTGAATAGAAAAAAAATATTTGCTTGCTTAATGTAGCTCAATACACAACTATTTTCATCTATCTTTCAAAATAAATGCAAAAAAAACGTTCATGTAAATTTTACATCCATTCCTTACATTCATTTAAAAAAAAAAATAACCTCATTATTATGAATGCGAATATTTGTTTACGAAATAATAATTATTTGTAGATTAACAAATACCTGAGCTAGAAGGTTCCATTTCAAAAAATAAGTTATAGACTTCTTGCGAAGTGAACGGTTATATTTATTCAGCTTAGTGTTTCCTGGAATATTCATTATACAAAAAAAAGTAACGGATTTCTTATCACCAATTTATATTTTGATTTAATACGGGGTTTCGGTGTTTTCTGCCCCACAGTGCGCTCTGGTGAAAAATATGCATTTTGCAGATATGCCGGTTTGATTTGACAGCGACGATATATTATAGTGACGACTTTTTCCACTTCAATGTTGCGATCAAGTGTTGGAATATATACGAATACTCGTATCACTGGTGCAGTAAATCAGAATTCTCACAATCTACGAAAAAATCCTTAAGTATTTCAACTACATTATACGAAGTGCAGCAGTAATCTACGACGGAGGAACAATTTCCACTTAGAAAAGTAACTTCTCTATTTTTGTCTCCGAAGCCTCTTTATGGTCTCTGGTGCGGTCTTTTGAAATTCTCAAGTTGGTAATAGAGGGGCGAGTTTGCAGGTGAACATCAATAGATCCCTCTGTTCCTGTTCTTGTGTTAAAGTCTCCGATCAGAACAAAATCTCGGAAGTAAGCTTCGTTAAAAAGGTCTCTGAGGTTGTTGAAAGCTCTTCTCCAGTGATTGCAGTTCAAGTATGTATATTGGTATGAAGTTGACAACAGAACCAGAAAAGTTGGCTTGTAGAACGATTGACCCGTTGTAGTTGCTGCACTGAATATTGTAAATTGATTTGATACACTTCCTGTACCCAATTAGACATTCGCCACTAGCCTTCCCAAAAATATGAATCTCTGTCGCAGGAAACCAAAGCAGCTTGTTCCCATTAAAAAATTGTTCGTATTTCTTAGTGTTTTCAGACATTATAAAAGATTCAAATAAAAAAAATATATATACAAATATATTTAAAAAAAATTACATGACATAGATTTATTCTCAATCAAAATCAAACGAAGACTATGAAGACTGCCATGGAGGACTAGGATATGGCACCAGGAACCTTCCTGGTGAAGACATCCTAAGCATGTGCAAATCACACGGTCTTATCGTGTTAAATACCATGTTCATCAAACAAAGCCGACACCTGATCACTTACAGCAGTGGTGGAGATGAAACTCAGATTGACTACCATTTGGTAGGCAGTTTCATGAAGCCTCGGGTAAAAGATTGCAAAGTGATCCTGGGAGAGGCAATCGCTCGACAACACCGTCTCCTGCTAACAGAAATCTTTTTATGAAAACACCAAAGAAAAGCAAACAAACAAGGGTCTCTGAGAAAATCAAGTGGTACAATCTGGACAAAGAAAAAGGCGAGGCTTTTGTTTTCGTAATGAAGAATTACCTCTCTCACACCATCAACGGAGCTGAGGATGAAGAGTGCAGAGCACAAAATATGTGGGATTCCCTACAGCGAACTTGCTTAAAGAAGGCCAAATCACTGTTAGGAGCTTCAAAAGGCCACCATCAACACGCCAAAGAAACATGGTGGTGGAGTGATGAAGCTAAGAAAGTGATAAATGAGAAGAAAGCGGCTTTCAAAGCTTGGTCAAAGTGCCCCTCTAATAATAGTGACGAAAAAGCTCGCCTCGAAATGGAATAAGTGCGCTCAGCTTCAAGCAGAGAGTACGGAGGGCCTGTATCGGGAGCTGGAGAAAATATTTTCCCCGGTTGCTGATGCAAACCAGGCTATCCAGGAGCTGCGAAGACACAATATGAACAAGAGTGCCACTATCTTCAAAATAGCCGCCCAAAGAAGGAAGAATGCTCAGGAGATTCGTTCGCCAAAGTTCATTAGCAATGCTCATGGCCAGCTTTTTGTGGATGACGACAAAATTCTGCAGAGGTGGCGGCAGTATTGTGAAGAGCTTTTGAATGAACAGTTTCCCCGGCTATACTTTCCACCCCTAACTGTGAAGAAATACCCGACATTACAGTCGAAGAAGTTAGTGAGGCGGTCAAATACTCCAAAAAACGAAAAGCGATTGGGCCAGACGAAATACCCTCTGAGTTCTGGAAAAAGATGGGAGATATCGGGTTCAGATGGCTCAGAATTCTCATCTCCAAATTCGTGAGAGGTGATCCAATGCCGAATGAATGGAGGGAAAGTTACCTTCTCCCTGTATACAAAGGGAAGGGTGATACGCGAAACTGTGATAACTACCGTTCAATCAAGCTGATGTCACACACCATGAAGATCGTTGAGCGGGTATTAGGTGGCCGACTGCGAAAAATAATACGGCTATCTGATGATCAGTGCGGGTTTGTCTCGGGTAAATCAACCACAGATGCAATCCAAAGTATAAGGATCATAATGGAAAAACATCGTGATTCGTTAAGGGATTTGCATATTGTATTGGTTGACTTTGAAAAGGCATTCGACAGACAACCACGAGATCTGATATGGGTGGCGCTAAGACATCGAGGGGTTCCAGAAACCTATGTACAGATGATTATGGACATGCACGAAGGAGCAAAGACAAAAGTAAGATGCCCCGCTGGAGTAACCGAAGAGTTCCCAATCAAAGTCGGGGTACACCAGGGAAGCGTTTTAAGTCCTTTGCTCTTTATTACAGTCCTTGATTATCTGCTTTAAGGTAAAGTGATGGACCCCAAGGTACATCAGTTATTCTTTGCTGACGATGGAGCCATCATAAGTGAGGATCCTACATCCCTGCAACGAGCACTTGATGTGTGGGTGGACGTTTTGGAGGGAAATGGGTATCGCATTAGTTCAAAAAAGACAGAGTACTTGTGCTGCCCGTTCTCTGATCCACTCAGGCCTATTCCAGACATTTATTTGAATGGAACAGTGCTTCCCAAGTGCGAAAAGTTCAAAAATCTGGGATCTATGATCAATAGCAAAGCAACTTGTGATGACGACATCAATCATCGTGTAAGCGTAGGGTGGATGAAGTGGCGAGAAAATTCCGCTATCTTCTGTGACAGAAAAATGCCCCCTAAGTTGAAAGGAAGGCTCTACACCGCAGTTGTACGTCCAGCGCTCACATACGGTTCACAATGTTGGACGATGTACAAAAGTATGAGAGTAAATTAACGGCAGCTGAGATGAAGATGCTTCGCATGACAGCAGGAGTGACAAAGCTTGATCGAATAAGAAGTTCGAAGATCTGTGGAAGCTTTCACATCAAGGAAACCATCGTACAAAAAATAGAGCGTGACCGGCTCAGTTGGTATTGCCACGTTCAAAGAAGAGATCATTTGAACCCTGTTAAAAAGGCAATATCAATGCACGTTCCAAAGACATCGCGATGTAGGAAAGGCAGGCCTATAAACGCCTGGATCAGACAAATGCGACGACATCGGCATTTCATTGGCCTCAGTAACCGAGTGATCCAAAATCGGCAGGCCTGCCGATATTTTCTGAGGTCAAATAGGCGAACCCCACATGCGGATCAGTAGAAATGCGGTGAAGTGGGAGGGTTGTGATCACTAGTTTTCGGATCATAGCCTCGTTGATAAAAGGAAGAAGAAGAAGATAGATTTATTCTCAAGACCAGCTTTATTATACGACAAGATCTGATAGCATTTATTTGTTAGTGATGAAGCGAACTGGAATTCGAACGTTGGTTGTTACGGTAGTTGATAGTGACGTTGGAGTTAGCCCTGGACAATAGTCCCAATATGAAGTCCTTGTCTTCTTCATTAAAAGCACTTATTCCATCATCTTTCCATTTGCATCAGCGTCCGTCTACTAGAAGCATTCAACGACTTATTACGATTTTAAGACTAGCGTCCACTTTTAGCAGACATTTCTTTATTTGCCTTAAGTGGTAACGCTCCGTTCTTTCCCTTCTTGTGAAATCCCGGTTAATAAATATCCTCGTATTTCTAAGGTTCTTGGTCGATGGCAGAAACAATTTGACTTGATTAACACTCTCGAGCTCGAAAACATAGGTAGAGCTCTTATTGTTTGCCGATCCAATCTTTCTGGTGCTATTTGTAGTAACTGGTACGTGCAAACATGTGCTGCAAACTTGCTTAAATTATTCTTGTGCCTCTTCTATATTGGCCGCATTAAGGCCATTTACAACCACGTTCAACAACTTCTCTGTTTTTTGCGTCGTCTTTGTAGCGGTCATGGGAGTACAACCACTTTCCTCTCCTGCAGGTCTTAAGTAGCCTGCGTCATTTATCTTTTTATACGCTGAGCGTATCAGACTTGCCAGTCTCCTGATCTCATGATGAACATTGTTTTTGCCCTTATAGAAATTCATCAGATCTTCATTTCTTTTGCCGAGGGTATTCATGGCATTACTCTCAGCATTTTTTGCGTTGGAGTCTGCGGTTTTTCTTCCTTCCCCACCAGGTGTACGTTCCCATCCTTCCGAATTATGGTCGCCTGTCTCAATTGGTTTCGAGTACTGTGACTGCTCATCTGAGATCACCTTTGTTGGTGATCGCAACAGTACACAGCTCCTCTCCGGAATGGATTGTGTAGGATTGATAAGTCACACTCAGCCCCGTTTTTTTCAGTGTTACTAACTTTTATTTACTTTTTGTTTTTTTTTTTTATTGTATTTGATTTTGTATTCATTTCTGTTAGGTCTCGACTCAAAGCCGCTATTTCCGTCCGGATGTGTATTCACCTCTGTGATGCCATGGTTATCTATGCAGGTAGGGAGGCCATGCGAGGGTTGACACAGGACTTATGGGACCTATGGGTACCTGTGCTGAACATATAGGTACACCACCAACTTGACGGCGACGTGACGGAGAACGTACTTTGAGGCCTTCCAAGGTTTTAACTGGACGGGGGCGGTTGCAGCATTATGCTGAGAGCCGTTTCACCCAAATTTCACCATAGCTTACTAAGGTAACAGAATACTACAACCGTCAGCCCACACCAATCAAGTCTAATCGATTTTCCGGTATACCGTACCTGTTACTCCTATTTTGTGCACATTGTACCAGTGTGGGCAATGACCAGTCAAGTAACCTTTTAACATCATTAAGTCTGCTTTGCTGAGCTCAAGTAGCTTTTTAGCCTTACGACGGTTGAGGTTGATGAACTTGTTTGCTTGTCTTGAATTTGGCCCAGTACTCTGCATGACGCTTAGCTTCCGATTGCTTTATTTTGAGGTTTCTGTTACTTCGCGTAACACTAAAACAGGGTTCAGGACTGACTAGTGGGCGGTTAGTGCCTTTTCTCGCTAAGCAAACCGCCCGTTCATTGCCCCCAAAGCCTTCTTGTTCTGGTACCCAAGCCACAGTGACTGTGTTTATCAATGTGAGATCTTAGAGTAGATTCAGACAGTCCCATACAATTTTGGATCCTATTATGCAGGATTTCAATGCCATATGTGCTGCCTTGCTGTCCGCGAGAATGTAAATACGGGTGCATTCGACCCTTCTTCACAGACATTCTCGTACACAGAGTTCGATTACATGGACTTCCGCCTGAAATACTGTGGGTGATTTCGCAAGTGCTGCTGCACGTTGGAACTTGGGTCCATAAACCCCTGCGCCAGTGCTACCGTTTTCCAATTTGGAACCATCTGCGCTCCAAGTTTGAAAGTTTGGTAGCCCTACAAGCCCTTGATTCCTCCATGACGTGTGGCGGTCACCTGTGACCACATTGAATCTTCTGGAGAACCAGTATTTCTTGATCATGGTATCTGGGATCTTGAGAATAGGGTCATTTTGGATGTACTCTAAAGTCTGAAGATGGTCTGTAAAGTTTCCGATTTTAAGGTCCGAAGTCTTGGGCAGCCTAAGAGCACTCAGCATTTATGTAGCTTCCCTTTGTACAGCAAGGTGTTGCAGTGTGAGGCTAAGCGTTGTTCTCATTGTTGCCGTGGGACACGTTTTTATGGCCCCTTTGATACCCAGAGGAGACTAGACGATCGATTTTATTCAAATGTTCCTGAGTATAGACCTGTAAGGTTTTTGGCCACCAAGCCAACGATGTATAAGTGACCGTGGGTTTGATAATGGCGCTACAGGTCCAGTATATTATCTTGGGTTTTAATCTGCAAGTTTTACCGTGTAGCTGTTGGCACATAAACATTGCTCTTGTCGCTTTTTCGGTAACCTTGTTCAGTTGTGAATTCTAAGCCAAGGGCAACACCTAGGTATTTTGCTACCCTGGATATGTCGATTGGTGTGTTTTCCAGTGTAATTTGTTTAAGAGTGTAATTCCTTTACTGGAAAATGGTTTTTCCCGAATTGATGGTAAGTCCGTTTGTATTTGCCCCTGACGCTGATGACAATGTCGTCTGCATATCCTTGTACTTTGTAACCCAATTTTTGAAGTAGCTCTAGGAGTTCGTGGGCGCCGTGGCGTAAGTGGTTAGTGTGTCGGATGACTACGCATGAGGTTCCAAGTTCGAATTCCAGAAGATTCCAAAAAGTTTTTTCACGGTCCCACCTCTCGCGAGCGTCTGACAAACATCCGAGAGTATTGTTGTCACGAAAAAGCTTCTCAAATCGCCGTTCGGATTCGGCATTAAACTGTAGGTCCCTTCTATTCGTGTGAAAAATATAACGCACACAACATGAGTGGTTGCGAGAAGCTAGGCCCTGGCACTTTAAAGAGCTGTTGCGCCAAATATTTGTATTTTGTTTTTTTTTTTTTTTTTCTAGGCGTTCGTCAATAACTATGGTCTAGGGCAGGGGAAAGGACCCCTCCTTGCGGGCATCCTCTAGTAGCTGTTATGGTTTTATGCGAACCTCCGTACTCGATTCTTATCTTTCTGCTACGTAGCATAATTAGTAACCAGTTTATGACCAGACGAGAGATATTTTTCCTGATCATAGCCTTTTTGATAGCCTCATAGAAAGTGTTGTCGAATGCTTCATGTATGTTCATGAAGGCACATAGGGCTGTTTCTTTGGCAGCTCAGGATTGGCTTATCAATAGCTTTCGTCTTTAGAAGGTACTTTCTGTTTGATAACGTCTAGAAAAGTTTTATTTTCTTTCTCAGATGTACCATGTGTAAGGGTACCTGATCTTTTGTGTATGGGTTGGACTTTTTCTACAACGTTTTCGTTCTTTGTTTCGGTATTCGCTTCTTGTTTGTTATGTTTTGTAGTGCTATAGCTACCTCACAACCTCTATAATTTATGCGATGCTGTTAATAATTATCTTCTAAACCAGTGAAAACGGATCCTTGCATACTGTAAGGCGTTAAAGAAAGTACATAGCTTGTAGCATTGTATATACACCTAAATCTAGATATATATAAGTTGCTTTTTGTAAAAAAAACAAACCTTTATTAAAAAAATGATTGCTTATTTCCAGGCGCAAACTGCATTTGTATATGAAATTTCGAAACTAGACAAGTCAGACGTTAAATGTATATATCAAAATTCTCAGAATTATTTCTATTACATATTAAAATTCCATCAAAAGCGGGGGTGGATGCCCTTTTGCTTTATTTTTTAACTAATTTTCTTTTCTTTAAAATTAAGTCAACATCCAACTGCCGCATGGTAGGTAGGTAGGTAAAGTGGCGGTCCAAAAGAACCCATTTAGCGCCTAGGGTGCGCCGTTATGTTACCACGGACTCGTGTATACCTATTGTAGTGGTTAGTTAAAAAGGGATGTTAAGTTTAAACCCAGCCCGTGGAGTTCAGAAAGAGGATTAGTTCTCCAATCCTCTTGCCCGCTATCTCTCTCAGATCCTCGAAGAAGGGTTTGCCAAGAGTTTGTTGTCTGATCCTCGCCAGGGCCGGACATCTGCAAAGGAAGTGACATAGAGATTCTTTCTCATTAATATCCTTGCAGCTCCTACAAAAGGTGTTGTGGGGGATACCAAGCTTGGCCGCATGGTCTCCAACTGGCCAGTGACCTGTGATAATAGCTACGATTTTGGCAATAACTGGTCTTCGTTTGCCTAACAACTCTTTTGAGCTGGGTTTGTTGAAGCTGGGCCAGGTCTTTCTAGATATGACACAGCTTGTGAGGCTGTTCCACCCGCGATTGGCTAGCTGGAGGAAGTGAAGGTGAATATAGCCCTTAACGGCACCAAGCGGAATGTCGACTCTTTCTGCTAGAGAGCCGTTAAGGACCGACCCTCGCCTGGCCAGCTCATCAGCACGCTCATTACCCTTATGGTTGCTGTGCCCTGGGACCCAGATGAGAGTGATTCTCGAGTGAGTGCTCTGTTGATTCAATTCGAACCGACATTGCTCTACCAGTTTTGAAGAGATGCAAACCGCATCAATGGCCTTGATGGCAGCTTGGCTATCCAAAAAAATAGCGGTATTGCGTTTAGATGTTGGAAGATTGTTTAGCAGGCGGCAGGCTTCTCGAATCGCAAGAAGCTCCGCTTGGAAAACACTAGCAGAGTCTGGGAGCCGGAAAGACCTTGATATATTCAGCTGGTCAGAGAAGATGCCTGCGACGACTCCGCAGTCAATCTTCGTACCGTCCGAGTATATCCCTATATCATAGTTGCAGGTAAAGCTTCCATTCTTCCATTCTTCTCTGGAAGAGAATTTTGTTAAGAAGGATTATCTGCAGTTGAGTTTGGATATCGTGCAGTCGCTCGAGGACGCAACCAGTCCACTTGGTATCGTCTCCTGAGCCGGACTGCGCTGCATACAGCTGTGTCTTTGATGTGTAGTTCGAGGGGAATCAGATGCAAAATCACACTGAGAGCATCTGTTGGACAAGACCTCATTGCTCCTGTGATACCCACGCACGCCGATCTGTACTTTTTTGATTATGTTGATATTGTACTTTTTGCTCAAAGCTGGCCACCAAACGATAGCGCCGTAAGTAAGAATTGGACGCACAACGGCTGTGTACATCCAAAGGGTCATCTTTGGCTGGAGTCCCCATTTCTTACCGAATGTTTTATTACAGGCATAGAAAGCTACGCTTGCCTTCTAAATTCGCTGATCTATATTGAGTTTCCAACAAAGTGTCGGGTCTAGAACCGTGCCTAGGTATTTTACACTGGAGCAAAGCGAGAGAGGCTGACCGTCTAGTTTGGGGAGGGGTGAATGCCGGTACCTTGGTTTTAGTGGTAAACAGCATCATTTCAATCTTCTCCGGATTTACTCCGAGGCCACAGCTCGTAGCCCATGAGTGTACCTTATCCAGAGCCCTCTGCATGAGTTGACTTATCGCGGAGAGGAACTTTCCTGATACTAGTATAACCACATCATCCGCGTACGCAACCACCTTAAAACCCTCCCTATCAAGTTCCACCAAGATTTTATTAATCGCCATTAACCAGAGCAGGGGGAGATGACTCCGCCTTGTGGAGTTCCTCTGTTTACCGTCTTAGTTGTACTACTGTTGCCTAGTGTTGCATGGATTATACGAGTACTGAGCATAGAAACTATCCATTGGCTAATAAAGCCTTCTACACCTAACTCGGTGAGAGATTCCTGAATAGATTCAGTGAAAATGTTGTTGAAGGCTCCTTCTATATCAAGAAATGTGGCTAGAGTATATTCTTTGTAGTGAAGAGTTTTTTTCCACTGTACGCACGACCTCATGAAGAGCAGTTTCTGTGGACCGCCCTTTGAGATACGCATGCTGGGATTTCGACAGTGGAGAACTCAGGTTATCGCGGATATGAAAGTCTAGGATACGTTCTAAAGTTTTCAAAACAAAGGAGGACAGACTTATGGGTCTAAAATCCTTCGCGGATTCATGTCCTCGCCGGCCCGTCTTGGGAATGAAAACCACTTTGACACGTCTCCAGGTTTGGGGAACATGGTTTAGATTTAAGCAACTCCTATAAATCGGTAATAGCCAGGGAATTGCTATGTCTTGCAATTTCTGCAGCATAATAGGCATTATGCTGTCAGGGCCGGGTGACTTATAGGGAGAGAAGCTATTTGTAGCCCAGGAGACTATATCCTCCGTAATAATGTGTGTGATGCTATCCCAAGCTGACAGTGGCGTACAGGTGGAACTAGCTTGTTCTACTCTAATCTCACTGCAGCATGGGAAGTGAGTACTCATTAGGAGTTCCAGAGATTCCGCAGAAGAATCCGTCCAGCTTCCATCCGTCTTTTTAAGAAAGAACGGGTTGCTATGCCCTTTGGGCAAAATTTTGCTGAGCCTTGCGGATTCTTTGAGGGACTCGATAGACTGGCAGTAATCTTTCCAGCCCTGTTTTTTGCCCATTCTGATGGACTCCTTATATATTTTTAGGCAGTCGTTGTAGGGGTACCAGAAGCTTTGATTGTAGCAGATATTGAAGATCGCTCTGGTCATCTTGCTAAGCTTTGATAGATCTTCATTCCACCATGTTGGGACTTTCTTTTTACCAAAACTGATTGGACACGAGACTTTAAAGGCAACGTTAATTGCTTTCTCAAAGATTTCAACCTTTGAATCCAGTTCCGTGGTCGAGTCGATTTTATACATTGATGTGCTACCCAGTTTTGACTTAACTATACGATTAAACTTTGTCCAGTTTATGCGTTTTGGGTTTCTATACGGTTTAGGGATCTCAATCTCGAGGCAGACGTTGAAGAGTATCCAGTTATGATCAGAAAAAGATTGTAAATCGGACACTCTCCAGTTTTCAACCCTGATGGTTTCGTTGTTAGATACTAGAGTAATGTCAATAACCGCCTCCCACCCATTGAAGTTATCCGTACTCGGAAAAACAAAAGTTGGAGAATTGCTAGTATTGCAAATTGATAGGTTATTGGTAATGATGAAATCGAAAACAGACTCATCTCTGTCATTTGTCTCCTCGCTACCCCAAAGCGTATGTCTGGCATTGGCGTCGCAGCCCATCAAGAGGTTGGCCTTACTGGTGTTAATGGTTGATGTTAGGTATTGGATTTCCTCCGGCGGGGCTTGCCAATCCCGGTCCATGCAAACAGATGAAAAAAAAACAGACGAAAAAGCCCTCACGGTTTGCAGTTTCCAGTTTAACAGCCGTTAAATCGGCAGAGCTAATGTTAGGACATAGAAAAGCTTTTATATGCTTCTTAGCTAAAATACAAGTTCTAGGCTTACCGTTGCAGTTATTGTGGTTGTAGTAGAGTTTGTAGTGGTTGTCCTGAACTCCCTTGATGGTAGATCCCCTTACCCAGGGATCCTAGATGATGCCGATATCGATATTTTCTTCATTGATAAAGACACGCAGATTATCTGTGGCACACTGCGAGTGCCTATACTCTCTCTCTCTCTCTACCCTATACTCTCTAACGACTTCAGCTGAGTCGAATCAGGGTACAGGACCACCTTCTTTTTCCGCAAGGTAGTCAAGCACCATCTGCGAGAGTTTGGCTTCGATCGCCCCCCATGCCTTGGACGATGGACTGGTAGAAAGCTCATCTACTAGAGCAAGTCGGAGATCGTCCCTGACCACTTCGCTGACGGTACGTGAGGAAACAACAACAGTGCTGCTTTTCTGTGTGGTGGTGGTGATAGTTTTTGCCGGTCGTTGTTTGATCTGCCTTTTAGCAACGCCGCTTTCGACTTTGCTGCGTTTGCTGGAGTGAGCCATCTCTTCTTGAGATCGGTTCCTCTTCAAGGTTTCCTGTTGGGTGTTAAGACTCGTCTTGGCAGCCTGGCGCTTGTTGTAGTCTTCAACAACAGCCTTGTACCTCAACTTGTCTGCCTGGTCACATTCAGTGACAGTGCCTGCCTCTTCATTCTTGGCGATCTTGTTTAGAATGTAGACGGCCTTCTCGAAGAAGTGTTTATGTTGGAGGTTAATGCATTTTTTTGTGGATTTTGGTTGGGGGTACTCTTACTAGTATCCTTGGCAGCATCCACAGAGGAGGAAGTAGAGGGTTGAGGCATTGGTAGAGTACTTTGGCTGGTACTTTCTACACTACCTGTTGGTTCAGTGGCTTCTTGGCTTGAAGCCAGCAGCTCATCTTCCGATGATTCTTTTATTTCTTTTATTTTTTTTCTATTGTTTTTTAATTTTTTATTGTTATTTGGAACATTCATATTTGGTCCCACGAGTAGTACGGAAAGGAGATTTGTCCTGGCAGAGCCGATTTACCAGGATAAAGCCGACAGACCTCGCCTGTGCATCTGAACGAGCTCGTTCGCAGCTGGTTTAACCCACAGCCTTGCATTCTTGGGCACGGTTTCCTGCGTTAAGCGCTCACGACACCACTGAAATCAGGTACCTCAATCCAACTGTCGCACATAAAACAATTTTAACCACTTGAGATCTCGACGCACACTCCGTTTGATCAACATGGGCTGAGTGTATGTACATAAGCTAAATATTTAACATGGAACACGTATGCGCTATGCGCAACATTACCCTATTTACACGACCGGATTGAAAAATTTAGTTGAAGCAGAATTAAGTTTCAACTCTCGTTTTCGCTGTCAGTGAGGAGTTGAGTTGAAATTGAATTTTGAGTGGATTAAGTTTTTTCCTCTGTGCACGAATACAGTTATGCTTAACCATTTACCAAAGGGAAACAATGCATGCGAATGGTAAAGTAATAAGCAAAAAAAGCAATCAAATGTTGAACAAAAAAAGGGAAACAATGCATTGCATGACAACTTCTTTCCGGAATTGTACTTACTCGTCCTGGAGGAAAAGTAACTCGTTTGACCTCACAACAAACAAATTTTTTCATTTCTCTCTCTTCTTATTTTATCTGTCAGACTCAATTTTTCAATTCGTGTTTACGTCCAAAATCTTAACCCTTTACTGCATAGCATATCATATATGATATGCTTTTTTGTTTCATAAAACCAATTTTGGTTGGTTTTGGATATAAATGATATGTCTACAAATTTAGCAATATCTCAATATTTAAATTTTTTACAAATCATTATAATTTTCGCAATCAGCTCGGTGAAATACATAAAATAATATTTTTCTCCTTAAAAAAAAAATAAATAAATAAAAAATCTTACAATAAAAAGTTAACTCGAACACAGAAAATTTTGTGATTGGATCAAATTAATTAAGTTTCAATTCAATCTTTGTTTATATGGAGCGCAATTCGAATTGAATCTAGATTTAATTCGTCATGTATACGGGGCACATATTTTAGGGTCTAGAGGGCCCTTAATGCAATGTGACTCACGAGAGTAGTATTTTTGCGTATGATTAAACCCCTGACAATTACCCATATTGTACCATTCACAGAAATAACTTTTTGCACTACACATCCGACGAGCATGGTGTGTTAATTATAAAACAATGTTATCTATATGTCAAAACTGCCACCATATACATCGGTTTATTCCACATTTCACCTTCACCACAATTCATCAATTCATCCCTAGTGGCATCTAGCATGTTCGATAATGTTCTAGAGGTCCTTGTATTTGGTATAAATACACCAACTACTATTACTGTCGATACAGTCGATAGAGGTGAATCTTCTTCTTCTTCCTTTTATCAGCGAGGCTATGATCCGAAAACTAGGGATCACAACCCTCTCACTTCACCGCATTTCTACTGATCCGCCTGTGGGGTTCGCCTATTTGACCTCAGAAAATATCGGCAGGCCTGCCAATTTTGGATCACTCGGTTACTGAGGCCAATGAAATGCCGATGTCGTCGCATTTGTCTGATCCAGGCGTTTATAGGCCTGCCTTTCCTACATCGCGATGTCTTTGAAACGTGCATTGATATTGCCTTTTTAACAGGGTTCAAATGATCTCTTCTTTGAACGTGGCAATACCAACTGAGCCGGTCACGCTCCATTTTTTGTACGATGGTTTCCTTGATGTGAAAGCTTCCACGGATCTTCGAACTTCTTTTTCGATCAAGCTTTGTCACTCCTGCTGTCATGCGAAGCATCTTCATCTCAACTGCCGTTAATTTACTCTCATACTTTTTGTACATCGTCCAACATTGTGAACCGTATGTGAGCGCTGGACGTACAACTGCGGTGAAGAGCCTTCCTTTCAACTTAGGGGGCATTTTTCTGTCACAGAAGATAGCGGAATTTTCTCGCCACTTCATCCACCCTACGCTTACACGATGATTGATGTCGTCATCACAAGTTGCTTTGCTATTGATCATAGATCCCAGATATTTGAACTTTTCGCACTTGGGAAGCACTGTTCCATTCAAATAAATGTCTGGAATAGGCCTGAGTGGATCAGAGAACGGGCAGCACAAGTACTCTGTCTTTTTTGAACTAATGCGATACCCATTTCCCTCCAAAACGTCCACCCACACATCAAGTGCTCGTTCAGGGATGTAGGATCCTCACTTATGATGGCTCCATCGTCAGCAAAGAATAACTGATGTACCTTGGGGTCCATCACTTTACCTTCAAGCAGATAATCAAGGACTGTAATAAAGAGCAAAGGACTTAAAACGCTTCCCTGGTGCACCCCGACTTTGATTGGGAACTCTTCGGTTACTCCAGCGGGGCATCTTACTTTTGTCTTTGCTCCTTCGTACATGTCCATAATCATCTGTAAATAGGTTTCTGGAACCCCTCGATGTCTTAGCGCCACCCATATCAGATCTCGTGGTTGTCTGTCGAATGCCTTTTCAAAGTCAACCAATACAATATGCAAATCCCTTAACGAATCACGATGTTTTTCCATTATGATCCTTATACTTTGGATTGCATCTGTGGTTGATTTACCCGAGACAAACCCGCACTGATCATCAGATAGCCGTATTATTTTTCGCAGTCGGCCACCTAATACCCGCTCAACGATCTTCATGGTGTGTGACATCAGCTTGATCGAACGGTAGTTATCACAGTTTCGCGTATCACCCTTCCCTTTGTATACAGAGAGAAGGTAACTTTCCCTCCATTCATTCGGCATTGGATCACCTCTCACGAATTTGGAGATGAGAATTCTGAGCCATCTGAACCCGATGTCTCCCATCTTTTTCCAGAACTCAGAGGGTATCTCGTCTGGCCCAACCGCTTTTCGTTTTTTGGAGTATTTGACCGCCTCACTAACTTCTTCGACTGTAATGTCAGGTATTTCTTCACAGTTAGGGGTGGCTCTTGGAAAGTATAGCCGGGGAAACTGTTCATTCAAAAGCTCTTCACAATACTGCCGCCACCTCTGCAGAATTTTGTCGTCATCCACAAGAAGCTGGCCATGAGCATTGCTAATGAACTTTGGCGAACGAATCTCCAGAGCATTCTTCCTTCTTTGGGCGGCTATTTTGAAGATAGTGGCACTCTTGTTCATATTGTGTCTTCGCAGCTCCGGGATAGCCTGGTTTGCATCAGCAACCGGGGAAAATATTTTCTCCAGCTCCCGATACAGGCCCTCCGTACTCTCTGCTTGAAGCTGAGCGCACTTATTCCATTTCGAGGCGAGCTTTTTCGTCACTATTATTAGAGGGGCACTTTGACCAAGCTTTGAAAGCCGCTTTCTTCTCATTTATCACTTTCTTAGCTTCATCACTCCACCACCATGTTTCTTTGGCGTGTTGATGGTGGCCTTTTGAAGCTCCTAACAGTGATTTGGCCTTCTTTAAGCAAGTTCGCTGTAGGGAATCCCACATATTTTGTGCTCTGCACTCTCCATCCTCAGCTCCGTTGATGGTGTGAGAGAGGTAATTTTTCATTACGAAAACAAAAGCCTCGCCTTTTTCTTTGTCCAGATTGTACCACTTGATTTTCTCAGAGACCCCTGTTTGTTTGCTTTTCTTTGGTGTTTTCATAAAAATTTCTGTTAGCAGGAGACGGTGTTGACGAGCGATTGCCTCTCCCAGGATCACTTTGCAATCTTTTACCCGAGGCTTCATGAAACTGCCTACTAAATGGTAGTCAATCTGAGTTTCATCTCCACCACTGCTGTAAGTGATCAGGTGTCGGCTTTGTTTGATGAACATGGTATTTAACACGATAAGACCGTGCGATTTGCACATGCTTAGGATGTCTTCACCAGGAAGGTTCCTGGTGCCATATCCTAGTCCTCCATGGCAGTCTTCATAGTCTTCGTTTGATTTCCCGACATGTCCATTCAAATCTCCTCCAACAAACAGAAATTCTTCCTTTGGGATGTTCTTAAGGAGATTGTGGAAATCTAGCCAAAATGCATCTTTATCTATCTGATTGCACCCATTGTGGGGAGCATATGCACTGACAATATTCCACACCTCTCCTTGTATTACTAGTTTGAGAGACATCAAACGGTCGCTGGACTTCGAAATGCTCAAGACGTTTCCAAGTAGATCTGCCGCAAGGATGATACCGATTCCGTTCCTAGCCTTTTCCGTTCCGTAGTAGAACATCTTGTAATCTTTTGTCCTAACGTCCAAGAAACGCGCCCGATTCCCGGTGTTTTTCCATTTCGTCTCTTGGACACACAAGATGTCCACCCGCCTTCTATTCATCATCTCTTCCAGCTCGTAACTTCGACCGGTCATGCTTCCAAAGTTCCAACTCGCGACCCTTAAATTGCGTCCAAACTGTTTCATTATGTTGCTAGCCCCCGGAATCCGTATAGCTCTGACCCGAACATTTCTGCTCGGTCCAGGATCAGTACCATGCACAGCAGTGGTAGTGCCTGGCGGGGTAGTGCCTTTCCTTTTTGCAAGTATTATCATAATGATACAGTTTTGCAATACAATTTTTGCACCATATTGCGATGGTGTTTGTTGTTTGACACGTGCATACTCCTGTTTTAGTATTGTTTGATCTTTCTTTTATGACACCGGTGATCTCCAGTCGTGTCAACCCCCGGACTCGCATGCACACTTGTGGGAGGGTTTTTATGGTAGTATATGTGTCGCTAGGCTCACTTGGGTGTTATATTGCTTAGATCTGATTTGTCCCCTTAGTCGCCTTTTACGACAAGCGCTAGTTGTTGGGGGGCGCTGCAGTGATATTCTTAACCCGTCCCTGCACGGGGCAGTCGATAGATAGAGCAATCGATAGAGGTGAATATAGCGATCAAAAAGCGATTATTGTGTGAGTAAAATAAACGATATTGTGTTTAAAAGTAAATTTGTACAAACAGTTTAAGTTGAAATTGATAAAGAATTAAGTGATTTATTTTGTTTTAAGTGTAACGAAAGTGAAATTCATAGTTGCTTAAAAATAAACAGTTTAAATACACAGAACCCCAGCAAGAATATTACACTGGTGTCAGAATGGCCGATACGATGTTGTGGTCAGACTAGCCTAGAGGTGCTAAAACATCAATGATGTATTTATCAGGGTGTGAAGTAAGAAACAAGTCCAGAGTGTTGGCAGAACTACTTTCAATATCCGGTATACATACGTGTAGGCTCATTTACAAGCTAAGTCAAATTGTTTATCTCAGCGAAAAGTTCAACATACCTTCCTTCGTGTGTTGTCTGGCCAGAATGTCGAAGCCAATATGAATTGTGTATACTGAAATCGGCCGCATTGACGATTTCAGTATGAGGATACAGGGAGACAATTCGTGTGATCGAATCGGACAGCACATCAAACTCGTTAAAAGTTGAGCTGCTATCCGCACTAAGGCTTCTGTAAATAAAGTAGTAGTGAATTATTTGCTTACAGACGGTAAATTTAGCCATTTGCAATTAAACTCCGGATTGGAATAGTGGCCATACTGTGGTGGAATTTGGTGAGCTATAGTTATATCCAGGCAGCTTTAGGTCGGAAGATTCTTCGACTACGGGTGTTCCGCTAAGTGCCAAAACAGCTGGTTTATGGGAGTGAGCGTGGGCGTGTAAGTAAAAGAAATTTGTTCTAAGACCACGAACTCTAAATTCCCTCATCATTACAACATAAAAACACCAAAAAAACACAACTCTGACGCTACTAAACGGAGCCATGAAGTGTAGATCCTAAGTATAACTTTCCACAACAAACTATCGCCGGTGTTATGTCCAAACGACAATAAGCTGTGGTCCGCTATTCAGAAAAACACTCACGCTCCGCTATGCATCAGATGTTACGCTGTCCCAATCATTGCAATTGAAAGCATCTAAAGAACATGCGACAATTGCGATGACTAAGAAGCACAACAGCGAGTGAGTGGGGAAGGGATAGTTGGAGAGACCCGGCACTGATTTTTTTTCCCCCCTGTAAAAGTGTAAGGTTTGACGGTTTGATATACACGGCGGTTGTAAGACCCATTCTCACATATGGTTCACTAGTATGGTGGACGGCATTTGAGAGGCAATACCTGCTTTCAAACCTCACCAAAATCCAGAGGGCGGCGTGCATCGGTGTCATGGGATCAATAAGAACAACACCAACGGCGGCAATGGAAACCATGCTTAGTTTCATTCCGCTTGACATATACTGCAGCAGTCTGGCGGCTAAAACCGCTGTAAGACTGAGAGAAGGTCGGTTGTGGTCATCAAGCCTTTACGGCCATGCCTCCATTCTGTTCCGATGGGGGATCACCAGCGGATTGACGGGAACTGATCACATGAATCCGACGCTAGCATTCGAAAGAAGATTCACTACAAGAATTCCCGATAGAATATACTGGAAGAATCGTAGAACCATGAAGAAAAAGGAGTTGGCTCTCTATACCGACGGTTCTAAGATGGATGTTGGCACGGGAGCCGGAGTTTATTGTGAGGCCCTAGGAATAAACCGCTCCTTTAGAATAAACGACGACTGCAGCGTCTTCCAGGCCGAGGTCGCAGCCATTATACAGGCTGCGGAAATTATACGCGAGAGTAATATCGTTGGCAAAACGATCACTGTCTATATAGACAGACAGGCAGCCGTTAGGGCTCTGGACTCTGTCGTAGTTAGGTCGAGGCTCGTGAAAAGCTGTAAATCACTCTTAAACGAGATAACCAGAGCCAATGCGGTGACCCTCTGCTGGGTACCAGGGCATATGGATATCGAAGGTAACGAAAGGGCTGACGAGCTTGCTAGGAAAGGGTCGGCGCTGCACTTATCGCGGGCCCTCCCCTCTGTAGCAATCCCGAACAGCTCCTTGCGGAAAAAAAAAGAGGATGAAGCCACCGGTCGAGCAAACAGACGCTGGGCTCATCTGGAAACATGCGCTACGGCCAGGGCGCTATGGCCGGCCTACAGCAAGAAGAGATGGTGTGTTCCCCCATTCCACAGAATGGTTCAGGTCTAATGAAGGGTTCTGCAGCCCCTTGTCTTGCCAAGGCGTCCGCTGCTTAGTTACCTTTTATCCCGACGTGACCGGGTATCCAGTAAAGTGTAACTTTATTGTTTCTGCCCACTTCATTAAGCTTGCATAGGAATTCCCACACAAGTTTTGACTTAATGACATAGGAGTCAAGTGCTTTGATAGCTGCTTGGCTGTCTGACAGTATTGCTATGTCGCAGTTGCTGTATCCCTTTTCGAGATTGAGTTGGATGCATCTGTTTATAGCACATATTTCAGCTTGAAAGATGTTGGTGTACTTGCCCATAGGTTCTGAGTGCTTGGTCCTTGGCCCAAATACGCCCGCCCCTGTTCCCTCTCCAGTTCTCGAACCGTCTGTATACCACTTTATCGTGTGGCTGCCCAGTCCGTACATCGTGTACTCGTTGCTCCACTCTTTCTTGTTACTTAACTTTGTACTAAAGTTTTTTCCAAAGTTAAATTTCCTGATACTGTCGTCACTGGGGACGGCCAGAAGGGGAAGTTTTTTGAGAAGTGCATCGTATTCTCTCGTACCAACACACCTTAGGATCGTCCGCTTTGCATTTTGCTCCACTACAAGATGGAGCGGTGTTAGCTCCAGGAGTACTTCCACGGCTGCAGTTGGACACGTTCGCATGGCCCCAGTGATGTAGAGGCACACAAGTCTTTGCACTTTAGTGAGTGTCTCCCTCGTAGTGACTAGACTAGTTCGCTTTGCTCATGCTATTGCTCCATAAGTGATCATTGGTCTCACAATGGCAATGTACATCCATCTTAGAATATTTGGACTAAATCCCCAAGACTTACCCGCTAGGCTCCTGCATATCATTAGAGCACGGGTAGCTTTTTTGGATATCTCCTCTATGTGTTTCTTTCACAAGAGTTTGTTATCTAGGTGTAATCCTAGATATTACACTTCCTTTACCGGTGCCAGTATCGTGCCCGACAGTCGGATTGGCTTGAGTTCAAGTTTTCTCTTCCTCGTGAACGGTACTATTGTGGTTTTGGCCGGGTTTATATTAAGCCCAGCCGTGCTGCACCATTCTTGAGTTACTGTTAGGCCCCTTTGTATAATATCACATAGGTGTCGGCTTTGTTTGATGAACATGGTGTTTAACACGATAATACAGTGTGATTTGCACATGCTTAGGATGTCTTCACCAGGAAGGTTCCTGGTGCCATATCCCAGTCCTCCATGGTAGCCTTCATAGTCTTCGTTTGACTTCCCGACACGTCCATTCAAATCTCCTCCAACAAACAAAAACTCTTCCTTTGGGATGTTTTTAAGGAGATTGTGGAAATCTACCCAAAATGCATCTTTAACTCTCTGATTGCACCCATTTTAGGGAGCATATGCACTGACAATATTCCGCACCTCTCCTTGTATTACTAGTTTGAGAGACATCAAACGGTCGCTGGACTTCGAAATGCCCAAGACGTTACCAAGTAGCTCTGCCGCAAGGATGATACCGATTCCATTCTTAGCCTTTTCCGTTCCGTAGTAGAAGATCTTGTAATATTTTGTCCTAACGTCCAAGAAACGCGCCCGATTTCCGGTGTTTCTCCATTTCGCCTCTTGGACACACAAGATATCCACCCGCATTCTATGCATCAAATTTCGACGAAACTGTTTCATTATGTTGCTAGCCCCCGGAATCCGTATAGCTCTGACCCGAACATTTCTGCTCGGTCCAGGATCAGTACCATGCACAGCAGTCGTAGTGCCTTTCCTTTTAGCAAGTATTATCATAATGATACAGTTTTGCAATATTACCATATTGCGATGGTGTTTGTTGTTTGACACGTGCATGCTCCTGTTTTAATATTATTTGACCTTTCTTTTATGACACCGGTGATCTCCAGTCGTGTCAACCCATGGACTCGCATGCACACTTGTGGGAGGGTTTTTATGGTAGTATATGTGTCGCTAGGCTCACTTGGGTGTTATATTGCCTAGATCTGATTTGTCCCCTTAGTCGCCTTTTACGACAAGCGCTAGTTGTTGGGGGGCACTGCAGTGATATTCTTAACCCGTCCCTGCACGGGGAAAATATAATATTTCTAACAATAAAAGAAATTACAATAATTTCGTTTCTGAATCACAAAACCAAGCACAAGGACCTCAGCAGCGGTCAACAAAATACTTATCACAGACATAATTTTAATCAAAATAATTACAGGCAAAATTCGATACAAAATCGTAATAGTTCCCAACGTAATTTTAGTAACTGGCAAAACTCTGGCCCTAGTTATGACAATCGTGGGCAGAATTCTACACAGACATGACATAGTAATAGAAATAGTAATAACAACACAAATTTTATTCATAACAATGCTGAAGCAATGAGCATTGACCATGTTGAACTTGAAGTCAATTTTCCTATATCCGCTACCAAAAATACTTACCCATAGTAGAACTTACAAGAGGCAGAGACAAAATAATATACTTAGGGGAATTGTGCTTAAGATGACATACTTTTTCTTCAAAGTGAAAAATAAAAATATCTAGAAATCATAGGGATGAAAACAATGTGTATTCAATAAATTCATTTATTGATAGCAAAAACAGCATTTAAGTGAATGGCGTAAAACATTAAATAGTCTTTTTTTAAATACTTTTAAATTAAGTTCAAGATGACATAGTTGAGTGTAAGATAACATATGCCATTAGTGTAAGATGATAAACTGCTTACAAATCTTCTTTGCAGAGCTCACATGTGAACTGCTTAGTTTAATAGCCTTAGCCATATCGTCTTTCGGCCAAGAATTTCTGCTTGATGTTCTTTTGTAGTTATTTGGCATACTAAAATGAAAATATTTCTAATATAAAACAAAATACTACCTCGTGGATAAGATGACATAGTGTGTCATCTTGGATGGTCAAGCGTCGTCATCTTGCCCTATATGAGTGAAAATGTTAAGCAGAATGTAGGCACAAACATTTTCAGATCAAGTAAAAATATCATACAGAAATCATTAAATATACAAATAACTATACCCATACAACTCTTAAGACACAACACAATACACACCTTTTCAGAAATTTTTACAGCTAACACTTGAGGCAAAAAAAACTTTTTTCCCACAAAATTATTGATTCCGATTTAATTGAAAGCACGTTGTAAATTAACAGCCGAAGCACTATGGGGTTAACTACCCTCGCAAAACTGCATGTCTAGGCGTGTTTGGCAGAACTGTGGCGCCCATATGACATCTTGAGCATGACTTATCTTAAGCATGAAGTATACCTATCTATAACCAGCCTCTAAAATGGTTATATACTAAAAAAAGCGGTAAAGACATTAGCCCCAGGCTGAAAAGATGGCTTTTAAAGTTAGTAACATTGATTATATAAGAGGAAAAGAAAACATAGTGGCCGATTTCCTCAGTCGCATTAATGCTAATAGCAACGAAATAAATATGATAGAAATAGACGTAGAAAATACTGAGAACTCTGAAGAGGTCAGTAGTTTGTCACTGCATAACAACGTAGACAACGTCGATGCAAATACTGTTCACTCTCAAGAAGAAAATTTTAATAACCATATCGCTATATTTGAAACAGTAGTTAACCGATATCGAACTCAGATAATATTAACAAACAGTAAGAGTAGTGAATTTGAAGTAAAACATAACAAAAAAAAAGATTTATATATGTTCTAACGATCTCCAAAATAATTTAAATGATATATTAAGAAAGCATATTAAACCAGGGAAAATAGAATAGAATAGAATTTATACAGAATTAAGTGACCACGAATACAATATGGTACAACATAAAATTATTGAACTATTTGAAGGCATTCATACCATGAAATTTGTAAGGTGTTCCTACCATGCAAAAGACATAGAGAATGAGAATGAAGCATACAATGAAATAAAGAAGTATCATAAATTTGAGACAGGTCGTACAGGCATTAATGAGAATTACGATGGTCTCAAGAGACTTATCTACTTCCCCAAATTAAAAGTCCTTATTCAAAAATTCATCAATAACTGTGATGTTCGCAATAAAGTCAAGTTAAGTATGACAAGGAATCCGATCAGAAAGAAATTCGAATTTACCGAAACCCCCAGTGATATCAAGCAAATTATACATATGGATGTTTATACCAATTCAAAAAAAAACTTTCTTACATTTATCGATCGATTCTCAAAATTTACCGCAGCATTTTACCTGGACAGAAATAATCAAACAATAATTGAAAAAATTCGGCAATATAGCTAAATCACAAATAAAACACTTTGAAAAACTTATAACGGACAATGAATTTAAAAGTGTAAATATCAGGGAATATTTTAGACAAGAAAACATAAAACTTCACTTAGTTAAACTGAACAATCATACGGGAAATGCTGATACTGAACGTTTTCATAACACTCTCAGTGAGAAAATTAGAATGTTAGGTCTGGAATATAAAGAGCTAAATATCAAAGAAAAAGTAAGCAAAGTGATTGAATGGTACAATAATAGTCATCATTCAACAACAAAGGAAAAACATATAAATATACAAGAAGGTAGATGCAATAAAGCCGTAGTATATGAGAACCTAAGCAACGAGAAGGCGAGATACATAACCAAATGTAATAGAAACAGGGAAGAATACACTGACACAAGACAATCAGGGTATATGAAAAATTATAAAGCAGTTAGGCACAAAGAGCAACCTACTCGTAAATTTATTAACACTAACTTACAAAATATACATGTTTCTAATATGAAAAATAAATTTTCAGGTGAAATTAATATTCAAAATAATTCTGATTCTGCTAACCTGGACAGTAACTCAAGCACAGCTGACGGTAGAGAAGATTGAAACCAATCTTGGATATACGGAGACCCATCTTGAACAAGTTTATTTTACTAAAAGCTATGATACATTACTACACTTAGTAAACCCAAAAGAAATCTTAAGTATTTTGATCAGTTTGGAGGTGAATGTAAAAAATTCGGGTTTAGAGGAAAAAATTATTACATTACAATTCCAAATTAATTCCATTAAAAATAAAATTTATACACTATTATTCACTAGAGTGCAAAAAAATAATAGAATTATTTTTAGTCGTGCAGTCTTCGATTACAAGCTCTCAGATCATCATATGGTTGCTCTCAGTTCATTCACGAATACTGACCCAAAAACTAATCCTATTCCTCCAAGAAAAAATCACAATATTGATTATAGCAGGTTAAAGGAGTGTTTGAAAAATGTTTCGGAATTTTGGGAATCGGTCTATTCGAAGAGTAACCCTTCTTTTGCTTTTGACTTGCTTTCTTCGATTTTATAACATCATATTAAGTCTTGTACTACTGTCTCCTTGCATAATTCAAACAATAAAAGATATTTAAAGCCAAGGATGACAAATATACGTTTAAAACAAGTAAAAAGAAAAACATAGCTTCGCAGTTAAATGCACCAAGCACCCACGAAGTAGAAGACTATGTCAAATTATGTAAAAACATTGGTTGAAGGTTGAAGAAACACGTTCATTCATTCATTCATTCATTTTCAATGGCCCGCTAATCCTTCATGAGGGTCGCGGGGGTAGGATGCTCAGGTGGACTCTCCATCCTTCCCGATCCTCCGCCATTGACTCTAATTCATCAGGAGGGATCCCTAAGCGGCTCCAGGAGAGATGTCGGACTTGATCCAACCATCTATTTCTAGGCCTTCCGCGAAGTCGCCTACCTGATGGCACGGCAATCATTGCGCGTCTTGGAAGCCGGTCTGGGGGCATACGCACTACGTGACCAAACCATCGAAGCATAGATCGTTCCGTTCGGAGAAGTAGCTGCTCAACGTTGAGCGCCTCGCGTACTCTGGTGTTGCGCACCCGATCCCTACGAGTTATTCCAACAACATCGCAAAGGAACCTCATTTCGGCAGCTTGTATCCGCGATCTTATTCTTTGGGTCACTACCCAAATTTCATGACCATAGGTGAGAGTTGGGACATACACAGAGTTAAATACCGATAGCTTAGCTTGAACACTAAGTTCGGCCTTCCTTATAACAGATTGGCCAAGTTCTCTCAAAATTGATCCAGCCTGACCAATTCTACAGGATAACTCGGCATTGCTCCTCCCATCACTCGTGAATAAAACCCCGAGGTACTTAAACTTCTCCACCTGCTTCAGTGGGACTCCACTAACATACAGAGTGCACTGAATGGGTTTTTTGGAAACGACCATTACTTCCGATTTGTTCACGTTGATCTTCATTTCAGCATCATCACAAACGGCTACAAACCTTTCGAGTGCGCGCTGAAGTTCGGTTTGGGAGGACCCAAGGATGACCAAATCCTCCGCAAAGAGCAGATGACTAATCCTTAGGTCTCCCACTTTGAAACATTCCCCGCCACGGCGGCGCTGTAACATCCAATCCTTATAAACAATGAAGAGGAGAGGTGACAAAACGCACCCCTGGTGGAGTCCAACGCCCACAGTGAAAGGTATTGATTTAACACCGTTTATCCGAACACAGCTTCTACAGTTTGTATATAAAGACTGAATCGCCCTTAACAGGGAACCAGCAATCCCATACTCCTGCAGAACACTGCAGAGTTTGCCTCGAGGAACCCTATCATATGCTTTTTCCAAATCCACAAAACAAGTGTAGACAGGTTTGGCATATTCCCAGGCCTTCTCAAGAACCATTCTGAGAGTGAACAACTGGTCGGTTGTGCTTCTACCGGGATGAAAACCGCACTGCTCTGGAACGCTTTTCTAGCACCTTAGCGAAGACTTTTCCAGGGAGACTTAAAAGACATATACCCCTATAGTTGGCGCAATCTCTTTTGTCCCCTTTTTTAAAAAGAGGAACTATCACCCCCATTTGACAATCACCAGATGTTTCACCGCATTCCCAGGCCACTTTAATGACACGCGAGAGCCATTGAACTCCCTCTTTACCTAAAGCCTTGAGCATTTCTGGCCGAATTTCATCCACACCAGCAGATTTGCCAACTTTTAGCGCTTTGATCGCCAAAGTTACTTTCTCTACCGTAGGACTACTTTCCGCCCAACTCTCGACCATAGGTCTGTCATCTTCGGTGCCCTGTTCGGGATTGAGCAATTCTGAAAAGTGCTCGCTCCATCACGTAATAAAACACGTAATAATTATTATTTTGATCTGTTTTAAAAGGCTAAGGGCAACAGTAAGGAGCAGGTGAGAGTTGTTGATAGCATTTTAGGGAAGCATAACCAACCTTTAGAAATTGATGATCTAGAAGTTAACGGAGTACATTTATCTGACGCCACCAACATCTCTAATAAATTTACCGAATATTTTACTGAAATCTCAGATAAATTAAAACCGTCGGTTGGACCTTGTAATTCTTGCAACTGTACGTTATCCTCAGATGTAATTCCTGATAACATGCAAACAAATAGTTTTGTGTTTAATGCAATTACCGCGGTTGAGCTCTACAAATTTATGATGTCTTTGAAAAACAAATATTCCTGCACTAGCGATGGCATAACAAGCATTTTACTGAACAAAATTGCTTGGTATGTGGTTGACATAATTTTGTTATTTTTTTTTTATAATTTGCTAGCACTCAAAGGGTTATGAATACCTTTAACATGTTTACACACATTGCGGGCGTTGGAAAGGATGGATAGAGAGAGAGAGAGAAAGATTTTGGTGTAGAGTTTCTTGAAGCTCAGTTGTTTATGCTTCATCTATTCTCCGGGGGTGGCGTAGATAACTGGGGAGATTTTATGTCATTATTGTCTCTGCTTCTGATTCACAGTACTTTTTTCCCGATAACCGATGTCAAGGGCAAATCATAATCAACAGAGCGAAGAATTTTTCCAGCCACATGACCAAGATACTGCCAGCGTTATGCCTACGCAGTAGTGTTCACAGAAGCTTTTGCAAATGATCGGACTGACTTTATATATTTCATGAGAAATAAATAAATGCTTGCTGACATCAGGATTTGAACCATGAACTATTAGCGTGGCAATTGACGACGTTACCACTACACCATTGCCACCCCCATCATCACCCCTACCATTGCCACCGCTAAAAATACAAATACAAATATTTGGCGCAACAGCTCTTTAAAGTGTCAGGGCCTAGCTTCTCGCAACCACTCATGTTGTGTGCATTATATTTTTCACACGAATGGAAGGGACCTACAGTTTAATGCCGAATCCGAACAGCGATTTGAGAAGCTTTTTCGTGACAACAATACTCTCGGATGTTTGTCAGACGCTCGCGAGAGGTGGGACCGTGAAAAAACGTTTTGGTATTTTCTGGGATTCGAACTTGGAACCTCATGCGTAGTGATCCGACACACTAACCACTTACGCCACGGCACCCACCCCTACTGCATCATGAGTTACTTGTTAAACCTAAGTGTGAAGAACGGTTGTTTTCCACAATCCCTTAAATGTACTGAAATAATTCGTCTTATTAGAAAAGGAAGTAGAAAAAATGTATCTAAATATAGACCTATATCTCTGCTTCCGACTTTTGCTAAACTTTTTGAGAAACTTGTTAAAATCCGCATCCCATGATTTTTGGATTATAATCGTTTTTTCTCCGATAATCAATTTGGTTTTAGGTTTGGTATGTCAACAGAAGATGCTATTCTTAGGTTGTGCAGTCAGTTATATGAAGGTACAAACAATAAAAAATCAACAATGGCTCTGCTTATTGACATGACAAAATCATTTGACATGGTCGACCATGAATTGTTACTAGACAAGTTATATTTATAGGATTAATATTTGATTGGTTCAAAATATATTTAAAAGGTAGGAAACAAAAAGTTAATATCAATGGAACCTTCAGTAGCTCTCATGTATTAAGAAATGGCGTCCCACAGGGTTTTGTGCTTGGACCTCTTCTATTTCTAACCTACATAAATTCTCTATTCACACAGGAATTTAATGGTATATCTACTGCATTTGCTGATGATATAGCTTGCGTAATGGAGCGGATTTAGAGAGATTAAGACTGTGGTTTGCTGCTCATGAGTTGGTTACCAGTGAGAAGCTGATTTCTATAAAAATATCGGGAAATGCCTTAAATGATTTTAATCTATGTTTTCATGCATATGACTGTGAAAGGTTTAGCTTACCCATACACACATGTGGTATTAACAATTTTTGCGATTACAACCAATGCTCTACTAATTGCCTTCAAATCGAGTCAGTAAAAATTTTTAAATATCTTGGAGATTTAATCGATCATAACTTGAGCTGGAAGGACCATATCCGAGAAGTAATTTGCATTTGATGCTGGTGACTTGTAAACTATACCTCACCAAACCATATTGCTGTGAGAAAGTTTTAATTCAAATCTACTACGACCTTGCAAACTCAAATTTGCAATATGGTATGACCAGCTGGGGAGGATCATACTCTACTACGTTGAGACCTTTATTGGTGGCACAAAAATACTTAATTCGGATCATTTTTAATTGTAATCGTTTCACTCATAGCTGGCCCTTGTTCAAAAAACTACGAATTTTACCACTAAGGCATCTGTACGTCTTTACAGTACACAGGGAGTTTTTCAAGCGAAGTGGTAATATTCCTAGTAGAAACTCACAAATTTATAGCTTCCGCATAAATAACTTAGCTCTCGTCAACATACACCGTTACAACCCCAACCTATTTCAATAAACTGCCATATTTTGTCAGAATTACTTAAACCGTTCACTTATTCCTAATAAAAGTAAAAAACTGGATATTTACCATTGACCATGCAAGCATTGAATCTTTGTTAAGCATCATATCTTAATCTTCAGCATAAGTAATACCGCTTAAATCACATAAATATCTGCAAGATATACAATATATTTTTGAATTGTTTTTTTTTGGAAAAATTCTTTCTTTCCTCTGTTAATTCATCCTTTTATAAATTCTATTATTGTATTTTGGATTATATCTATTGAATTATTTTATTTATTTTTACACTTTTCTTTAAATACTACTTAATAAACAAATAAAAATTAATCTGAGCTTTAATGACACATTTAGTAGGCTTAAGAATTTAATAGAAAAAGACAGAGATATTATAACGAGCAGATTAACTGAAATTGATAGCAAAAGTAAGAAAATATGTCAGATTTTATATTAAAATTAAAAACATAACAAGATAGCATAGAACACATAAAAAATAATATATCTTTAGCTAAACATGGAATCTTACATAGGAATATTCTGACCAATAAAGAAATAATAAAATGTTTTTATGAAAACACCAAAAAAAAGCAAACAAACAAGGGTCTCTGAGAAAATCAAGTGGTACAATCTGGACAGGGAAAAAGGCGAGGCTTTTGTTTTCGTAATGAAAAATTACCTCTCTCACACCAACAACGGAGCTGAGGAATGAAGAGTGCAGAGCACAAAATATGTGGGATTCCCTACAGCGAACTTGCTTAAAGAAGGTCAAATCACTGCGAGGAGCTTCAAAATACCACCATCAACACGCCAAAGACTCATGGTGGTGGAGCTTTCAAAGCTTGGTCAAAGTGCCCCTGTAATAATAGAGACGAAAAAGCTAGCCTCGAAGTGGAATACAGATGTTGCAAGAAAGAAGCGAAGAAAAAGTGCGCCCAGCTTCAAGCAAAGAGTACGGAGGGTCTGTATCGGGAGCTGGAGAAAATATCTTCCCCGGTTGCTGATGCAAACCAGGCTATCCCGGAGCTGCGAAGACACAATATGAACAAGAGCGCAACCATCTTGAAAATAGCCGCCCAAAGAAGGAGGAATGCTCAAGAGATTCGTTCGCCAAAGTTAATTAATAATGCTCATGGCCAGCTTCTTGTGGATGACGAGCAAATTCTGCAAAGGTGGCGGCAGTATTGTGAAGAACTTTTAAATAAATAATTTCCCCGGCTATACTTTCCAAGAGACACCCCTAACTGTGAAGAAATACCCAACATTACAGTCGAAGAAGTTAGTGAGGCGGTCAAATACTCCAAAAAACGAAAAGCGGTTGGGCCAGATGAGATGCCCTCTGAGTTCTGAAAAAAGATGGGAGACATCGGGTTCGCATGGCTCAGAATTCTCATCTCCAAATTTGTGAGAGGTGACCCAATGCCGAATCAATGGAGGGAAAGTTATCTTCTCCCTGTATACAAAGGGAAGAGTGATACGCGAAACTGTGATAACTACCGTTGGATCAAGCTGATGTCACACACCATGAAGATCGTTGAGTGGGGATTAGTGCGGGTTTGTCTCGGGTAAATAAACCACAGATACAATCTAAAGTATAAGGATCATAATGGAAAAACATCATGATTCCTTAAGGGATTTGCATATTGTATTGGTTGACTTTGAAAAGGCATTCGACAGAGAACCACGAGATCTGATATGGGTGGCGCTAAGACATCGAGGGGTTCCAGAAACCTGTGTACAGATGATCATTGACATGTACGAAGGAGCAAAGACAAGAGTAAGATGGCCCGCTGGAGTAACCGGAGAGTTCGCAATCAAAGTCGGGGTGCACCAGGGAAGCGTCTTAAGTCCTTTGCTCTTTATTACAGTCCTTGATTATTTGCTTGAAGGTAAAGTGATGGACCCCAAGGTACATCAGTTATTCTTTGCTGACGATGGAGCCAACATAAGTGAGGATCCTACATCGCTGCAACGAGAACTTGATGTGTGGGTGGACGCTCTGGAGGGAAATGGGTATCGCATTAGTTCAAAAAAGACAGAGTACTTGTGCTGCCCGTTCTCTGATCCACTCAGACCTATTTCAAACATTTATTTGAATGGAATAGTTCTTCCCAAGTGCGAAAAGTTCAAATATCTGGGATCTATGATCAATTGCAAAGCAATCTGTGATGATGACATCAATCATCGCGTAGGCGTAGGCTGGATGAAGTGGCAAGAAAACTCCGCTATCTTTTGTGACCGAAAAATGACCACTACGTTGAAGGGAAGGCTATACACCACAGTTGTGCGTCCAGCGCTCACATACGGTTCACAATGTTGGACGATGTAAAAACGTATAAGAGTAAATTTACGGCAGCTGAGATGAAGATGTTTTGCATGACAGCAGGAGTGACAAGGCTTGATCGAATAAGAAGTTCGAAGATCCGTGGAAGCCTTCGCGTCAAGGAAACCATCTTAGGAAAAATAGAGCGCGACCGGGCCAGCTGGTATTGGCACGTTCAAAGAAGAGATCACTTGAACCCAGTTATAGAGGCAATATCAAAGCGCGTTCCAAGGACATCGCGATATAGGAAAGGCAGGCCTATGAACGCCTGGATCATTCAAATGCAATAAAATCAGCAATAGATTGGCCTCAGTAACCCAGTGATCCAAGATCGGGAGGCCTGTTGATATTTTCTGAGATTAAATAGGCGAACCCCACAGGCGGATCAGTAGAAATCCAATGAAGTGGGAGGGTTATGATCTCTTGTTTTCGGATCATAATTTCGCCGAAATAGGAACAAGATGATTCGATTGAGAGCAAAAGTTTATTGCTTTAGTGTAGACAATGGTAAAGTTGTAAAAAAAGCAAATTGTGTAAAGAAATCACTAACAAATATCTTAAATGTAAGGGATTGTCGTAAATGTTTAATAAAAATAGAGAATTAGTTTACTATTCTATGTTTAGAAGAAAGGTACATAACATTTATGCACACGATATTAATAAGATAGCATTAAGTTATAATCATACGAAGAGATATACATATACATATGTAGTGATAAAATAAGCACCTATGCTTGGGGATATTGTAAAATAGAGAATTCTGTTAAATCAAATGAAATATAAAAAAAAGACTAATACTGTGTTTGCGAATAATAGGCTAAATCTCTGAATGATGTCATTTTTCCTTTCTTTTATACTTTTAAATGTTGGCATACATGAGCAGCATCATTTTTTTGGATATATATAGATCTGCTTTATGCATGTCCAATCTCTCTTTTTTCCTGTTTTTGTTGGTCTCTGACTCTCAGAGCACATTATAATAAATTTATAGTACAAAAAGTAGCAGAAAACAAAAAAGCTTGTTTTTAAATTATTTTCATGGTGACTCCGACGTGATCGGCAACCAATTATTGTCGATAACATATATATCCACATATTGGCGGAACGTAACCTCAATATGACTCAACCAGAAACTAAGATGAATGCGAAGGCCGAAAAATGTCTTGAGGTGCTCAAAATTCGACGCACGGTGGCGTCCAATCAAATCGGTCGTGCGCAGGAATTCGTGAATGCCATGTCAAGCAACGTATCGGTGCATGAAGTCGAACTCCGGCTAACTGCGCTGGACACCAGCTTCACAACCTTCGAAGAGCTTCAAGGTAAAATTGAGGAGCTGGATTTGGAAGAAGTTAAATCAACTGGAAACATTCGTGCCACATATGAAGAGAAGTACTATAGTCTTCGACCACAAATGTTGGTAAAAATTGAGTCGCTTCAACCTACTAAGAGGCACCACGAGGCTGACACTAGCATTCAGGTTAAATCATCTGAACAGTTAAAACTACCCAAAATTAAATTGCCCTTTTTTACAGGTGAGATCACAAAATGTTTGCACTTCTATGAATCCTTCAAATCCCTTATTCATTCCCATCCTACCCTCGATAAAATATCCAAATTCCAATATTTGAAATCATCGTTGGATGAGAAAGCCTCAAGAGCAATTGACAGTCTAGAAGTCAATGAGGCAAATTACGATGCTGCCATCAAAATTCTCGTGGATCGCTACGAGAACAAATGTCTCATATGTTCGGAACACATCCGTCAAATATTTGAAGCTCCAGCTATTCACAAGACATCAGCTGCGGCCCTCCGCGAACTCATCGATGGAATAAATAGTCACCTGCGAGCTCTAACTTCTCTTGGACGCCCAGCCGAAAAGTGGGACGACCTCATCATCTACATCGGTGCCTCAAAGTTGGATGTCGCCACTCGGAACAAATGGCAGGAAGAATGTTCAACAGAAGACTTACCAACACTTACCAAATTGTTAAAATTCATTGAGCGACGGTGTCAAGTCTTGGATTGCTATCCATCCACCAGCGGTACACAGGCAAGTAGTATTATTACACCTTCTAAAAAACTTAAGAATTCTCCCAGCAAAAGCTTAGCCTTAACCAAAAGTGCTGACCATAATAAACCCAAGTGCTTGTGATAATTTAGGTCATGTTATTCAACAGTGTTACAAATTTCTAAATCGTTCGCTAATCGAAAAACAACAATTTATAGATAATCGTCAAATCCAATTGCCTACGAAACGATCACAATCTTAACACCTGTCAATCGTCCCTATGCCGCAAATGCAATGAGCCACGCCGTTCAATTCTCCATTCCTCTGATCAGACATCGTCAAGTCGTTTTATTGCTCCACTTAATGCAGATGCTAAGGAATATGTTGGTGCGTCGTCTCAGCAGAGAAATAAGGTCCATCACGCAACTGTCCCAGGAGAAAACACATACACTATACTGGCTACAGCCATTTTTAACGCGTTAGATAAACATAACACTCCAATTCCATGTCGTCTGCTTCTGGACTCTGGTTCGCAGCTCAATTTAATAACTGAGCGCCTCGCACAAATCTTTGGGATCAAAAGGGAAAGATTTAATACGGCAATAGCTAGCATAGGAGCGAAGCTATGTATGCTCATATAAATTCAAAGCAAATATTATTCTCAAGTCCAGATTCAATAATTCATCTCATGTTTTAGAAGCAATCGTCATCAAACGTATTACTCACACGTTACCTGAAAATTACATTGATATCTCTGAATGGCGAATTCCTTCGAATATCAAGCTCGCTGACCCCCTATTCAACAAACCTCAACAGGTGGACATATTGCTAGGCGCAAGCCACTTCTTATCACTTCTTTCAATTGGTCAGATTCGCTTTGATGACAATTTACCGGTGTTCCAAAACTCCGTACTTGGATGGCTCGTTTCGGGCATGGTTAAGGAAACAAATATGCGCGATAATACTTGCATGAATCATTTTTGCATGAACTTCAATGAAAGCATTGAATCCATTATGAGTTCCTTTTCGAAAACCGAGAATGTTATTGAATCTGTACCTTTAACGAAAACCCAACAAATATGCGAGCGATTATTTGTTAACCATTTCGAGCGTTTGCAAACCGGGCGCTACAAGGTACGACTACCATTCAAGATTGATCCGCACGAGCTGGGCAGGTCATACCACACAGCTATGCGTCGATTTACCAGTCTGGAGAGAAAAATACACAAGGATGAAAATATCTCCAGAGATAACATCAACTTTATGCAAGAATACTGTGCGCTCTCTCACATGGAATCTGTTGACAATGACGATTATAGTAAGCCTCATTTTTTTATGCCTCATCAAGCTGGACAGTTCCACCACCAAGCTGCTAGTTGTTTTTGATGCCTCATGCAAAACTGATAGTGGACTCTCTTTAAATGACGCCATGCACATCGGACCAGTGCTGCAATTGGACCTGTTTTCCATTGCCCTCAACTTTCGGTGTCACAAGTACGCATTTACGGCTGATATCACCAAAATGTACCGGCAAGTGATTATGCACGAAGATGATCGAAATTTTCAATACATACTTTGGAGAGAATCGCCTACTGAGGAACTCAAGGTATATAGACTCTGTACGGTTACTTACGGCACCAGCCCAGCCTCTTATCTTGCGACTAGAGTATTACATCAGCTGGCTGATGACGAACGAGATTTGTTTCCTCTCGGTTCACATGTTCTCAAAAATAATTTTTACGTTGATGATGTACTTGCGGCACCCAGTACATTGGAGGAAGTTTTAAGAATGAAGGTTGAACTGCAATTGATTTTAGAACAAGGTGGGGTTTCGCTTACGGAAATGGTGTGCTAATTCGGAAGATATAATAAAGAATATACCAGTACAGAATCGAGAGCAGCTTTTCCAACTAAGGCAAGACAACGTTATCAAAACACTTGGGTTAATTTGGGAGCCGGTTAATGACACCTTTCAAATAAAGGTTAATCTGCAAAAAATTGGCAAGGTTACCAAAAGATCGATTCTTTCCGACGTTGCGAGACTGTATGACCCTTTGGGATTAATCAATCCAGTGATTGTGAGGGCCAAACTTTTTATGCAAACACTTTGGAAAAGCAAGCTGCATTGGGACGAAGCGTTGCCCCAAGATCTTCATCAATCTTGGATATCTTTTAGGGCAGAATTGACAGAATTGGAGAAAATAACAATCAGACGGCACGTTTTAGAAGATTCACTTGGTCACGCAGAGTTGCATGCGTTCTCCGACAGCTCAGAGAAAGCCTATGGCGCTTGTTTATATGTACGTTCAGTAAAGGCGAATGGCGGCATAGCTGTTAGGTTACTATGTACAAAATCAAAAGTAGCACCTATTGATAAGCAACGTGTAACGTTGCCCAGACTTGAATTGTGTGCCGCCGTTATAATGGTATAGCTTGTGGATAAGGTCCGTGCTGCTACTACAGAAGGGTTTGGCAAATATTGTTATTGGACCGATTCAAACATCGTTTTGCACTGGGTTTCAGAAGAGACACATCAGTGGCCAACTTATATAGCCAATCGCGTTGCTATCATCCAACGATTGTCTGAACTTCATGACATGGCATCATCATGGCATCACGCCCGCAGCAATCATAACGCAGCGGACATCTTATCAAGAGGGTCAGCATCCCTAGAGTTTATAGGATGCGACAAATGGTTCTCTGGCCCACCATTCCTACGTGAAGAAGAAAAGAACTGGCCGAATGAGAAAGAAAAATCGCTATCACCGACGAACAATCAGAGCGAAGGAAACCCAAATCCGTGAGTATATTTCTAGCTAGAGAAGTGGTTCAAATTTTCGAACGCATTAAATTTAAAAATAACTACATACGATTTGTCAATATGATTGCCTTTATTCTACGGTTTGGCACAAATGCTTTATTAAAAGAAAAAATGATAAGCTGTTATCAGGAGAAATTACAGTTGGCGAGTTCAAATCCGCCATCAATAAGATAATCAGGGTAATACAGCATCAGCATTATCATGGCGAAATTTCTTTGCTTCAGAATGGTCAGCAAGTGAAGATGAAGTCACACATAGCATCGTTGAACCCGTTTCTAGATGACGACGAAATTCTTCGAGTTGGAGGACGCCTTAGGCATGCTGAAATCGCCTTCGATCATAATTACTCAATACTTTTACCTGATAAAAACTTTTTCACAGAGGCCATGATGCGACATTTTCATCAACAAAATCATCATTTGGGAGCACAAGCATTATTGGTTCATGTTAGGCAAAATTATTGGCCTGTGCATGGAAGGGTGTTGGCGAAGAAAACAATTCGACGCTGTGTTAAATGTTTCAAGGTTAATCCCAAATCGGAGCATCCTCTCATGGCAGACTTACCACGACATCGCGTAGTCCCTTCGTGTCCTTTCTCTATTGTCGGCACTGATTTCTGTGGACCATTTTCAGTACATTTCAAGCGAAGAGGAACTTCTCCGGTGAAAGCATACGTAGCCATTTTCATTTGTTTTAGCACAAAGGCTGTTCACTTGGAGTTGGTCGGCGACTTGAGCACTGCTAGTTTCCTTGGAGCTCTACAACGATTCTTTGGAAGAAGGGGTTGGAGCAAAATAATTTATAGTGACAATGCCACAAACTACATAGGTGCAAGAAATGAATTAAAGGAGCTATACGCTCACCTGGCATCTTCGGATTACCAAAGGATAATAATGAACACGATGACATAAGAAGGCGTTGAATGGCGTACGATACCTCCGAGATCACCGCACTTTGGGGCATATGGGAGGCGGCAGTCAAGGCTGCCAAGCATCACATGAAGCACGTTCTACATTTAGCTTCGCTGACATATGAGGTGTTAACTACCCTTATTGTCCAATTCGAGGCCATCCTTAATTCTCGTCCCCTCTCCCCTCTTTCCGAAGATCCTTCTGATTTCCAACCATTGACACCTGGGCACTTTTTAGTAGGTAGTCATTTACAGAGCATACCTGATCCATCCATCACTGACAAGAATATCGCATATCTCAGTCGATGGCAACGAGTTCAATGGCTGATTCAACAGTTTTGGAAGAGATGGAAAAAGGAGTATCTTCACAATCTCCAAACGAGGTACAAGTAGCGAAAATCGAGTAAAGGTCTTGATATAAACGACGTTGTAATGCTGAAGGATGAGAACTTGCCTCCGCTAAAGTGGAAACTTGCCCGAGTAGCTGAACTTCTCAAATCAGATGATGGAACTATTTGAGTAGCAACACTGCAAACGGAAAAGGGCTTCACCACGAGGGCTGTGACTAGGCTTTGTCCTTTACCGAAAGTTGAAGATCCTGCGATCATTCAAGGCGGCGAAGATGTTTGCGAATAATAGGCTAAATCTCTGAATGATGTCTCTTTTTTTTTTCTTTCTTTTATATTTTTAAATGTTGGCGTGCATGAGCAGCATAATTTTTTTGGATATATATATGGTAGATCTGCTTTATGCATGTCCAATCTCTCTTTTTTCCTGTTTTTGTTGGTCTCGGACTCTCAGAGCACATTATAATAAATTTATAGTACAAAAAGTAGCAGAAAACAAAAAAGCTTGTTTTTTAATTATTTTCATACTGAGAAAAAAAGATAAGTGTCGTTGTATTTTTTTTTTTTTTTACTTCCAAATAAAAATTCATCAAAGTTGTTCAGATATACGGTGATGTTCTAAGATATCAGTACGAATGTGCTATGAACTATGATATGTATATGATATCCGGATATCAGTTTAATACCACTAGAGAGGCTGTTTTAAGCTGAAAAAAGTATTTTACACGTGCGATCGAGTCGCGCACTTTATTTTTCTTGCTTTGGGCGTTGAATCTTGGCAACAACACTATTTAAATCTTACATAATTTATTTCGTTAAGTCCTGTTTCCTTGTCAAAAATAAGACAACGCCAATACTAAATTGGTTTGTAGTGAGCAAATAAATTTACTAAATTTGTGGGAAGTATTATCAGTTATTCTAGTTTTGTAACGAACCATCCCAAATGTGAGACAATGACTCTTAGAAGTCGAAATTGTAAAAGCCGGCTCAGAAGCAGACTTTTGTCAGTAGAGTCTTATGCCATTCTAGCATTTCGTAGAAATAGATAAAATATAATTAAAAACATGCTTCATAACATACACAAACACACATATTTGGGCGCAACAGCCCATTAAGGGCCTAGGCTTAGCTTCTCGCAACCACTCGTGTTGTGTGCGCTATATTTTTTCCCACGAATGGAACCTACAGTTTTGTGCCACATCCGAAGGGCAATATTTATTTTATTTTTAAGAAGCATCTCACGCTCCATGGCGCCTATGTTTCATTATTATTATGGTTAATTTTTGTGTTTTAAATTTTGTGAGCTGGGTCTTATTGTTTGAATATGCGAGATGACAAAAAAAAAAAAAAAAAGAATTATAGAAAATAGTTTTCAGGGTGACCATAGCGCAATGGGCAGTGCATTTGCTTGTTTATCGATGTGTGCAATTTCAAGAGCTACCCGGGAGGGAAACGTATAACACCGAAGTTTTTCCAACCATTAAAAGTTATTTGCCTGGTATTACAATGGACCAGTACGAGTTTAAGTTCTCAGGGATCTGGGTTACCTTTTCAATAACCATCTCTCACACCTTGACGTAGCAGGACGGCTTAACAGTCAAAGCTTTGAAAAGATTCTAGATGAGACATTGAACTAAATGCTGAAGGCGTCCTGACTTGATGACGCTCGGCAGATTAGAATGATAGGAAATGTGATGATGGGTTTTAACCAGAACGTCTAGTTTCTCTCTTAATAGAGAGCTCAACGAAGAGCTGCCTGTGACAACTTGACTTTAGTAGGCTTTATGGCTGAACGGGCTCTTGAAATGACGAACTCCAATAACCATATAAATAAGGGTCCGCGGAAAAAAAAGAAGGCAGCTGTGAACTTAGCTGAAGACGCAAGCACTGCAAGCAACTTTTTTGGTGGCGACGGTAAAGTTACTAACGTAGCTCGGCGGAAGGTACTTCAGACAGAACCGATCAATTTGTCAATTCCGCTAGCTTGAACACGTCTAAGCAGAAGAACCATGGCTTTTGCATTTCTATCAGTGGAAGCGTGTGCGCACTCGATGCACTCTCTTCTGTTGGAAAGCAAGAAAATTTCATTAAAATCGTAGAACTTGGGTTTTTGTTTGCTGGTAGTACACTAAATCAATCGCGTACGAGTATTCCAGTAAACTCCTGTCCTGTTCCTGTCACGACAAAAAAAAAAATATTGCTTATCACTTTAGAATCGATTTAAATGCCGGTGAGTTGAAGTCAACTTTTAGTCGAAAGTCGTACTAAGTTGTTTTAATTCTCATGACCATTTTCAAGAGTTTATAATAGTTAGTACCCATTATAATAGGATTTGTTGCTTTATAGCACATATAAAGAATATACATACATATTCGTATAACTTACTGAAAATATTTTACGCAGAATAGGCTACTAAGTGGAGGTGGAAATCTACAAAGGCAGATTATACAATATGCCTTTTATAACACCTTAGGTAAAGAAAAACTATTAACATACAAAAAAAATGGTTTTCATTTTATTTCATGCACTTACTGTAAAATAAACCTCTCAAGTTAGGGAATGAGTTTTAGGGGATCATTTTTTTATACACAAGAAGCTCGTAATAAAAGTGATATGGAGAACATTTTGAAAGACAGGAGAACATAACTCTTATATGTACACAGAGGCAGATCCAGTTAACACTTACTGCATGTACATGAATAGGTGCATGCGGTATCTTAGGCTTATATATTTTGTACATATGCATGTACATATATACAAAGATCTTGAATACAGCAAATATCACTGTAATTCGACTTTAAATTCCAAACATGTTAACTAGGTACCTACTTGATGGGAGACACAACTCTCTGTAAATAAACGCAGCTACCCATACACAATTTTACAGCAGAATACACCCAACGCTATGTGGTAAAATGAACCCATCACGGCCAAAAAGTACAGGAAATTCGGTTAAGAGGGGTCCAATTTGAAATTTTCTGAAAAAGGGTGGCGATACACCACATCGAATAGTTTTGCTGCGACAACTAATACGTAAAAAGACAAGGAGATAAGGAAAATGTTGGCATCATAAGGCTCTGAAGTAATTTGAATATAAAATGAATGAAATTCCAAGAGTTTCCTCTGCTTGGAACATAGGCAAAACGAGAAATAAACTCAACTGAGAAGAGAAGCGTCTGAGTTTTGAATTTATGAAAATTGCTTAGAAATTGTATGGCGATTTTATATCTATACATCTGTGTATCTGCATGTTTATGAAAGTGTCTATATGAATGTAGACAGGGTTGTACCCACTACATTAAAATATATTTACTCGTATGTTTCCAAACCCAAATTTATTCAAGCTGAGTAGTAATAATTGTGTACAGTATATATGCATGTACAATACACACAAATATGCAACTAAACTTCACTGTGAATTGATACTGTACAAATGCTACATAATGCACATAATAAACACATACCTATTATGTATATACACATGTACATGTTCATATATGTAAGGGTTCAGGGGATTCAAGATTAAGTTATTACTCCATTTTAGCGTCTTATTAATCAAATTTATTCCGAACTTGTAGATGAAAAAAGACATTCATTAGATATTGAAAGGAATTCAAAGACACAGAGGAAACCGCGTTTGTCAAGTCATTACACATGGTCCATATCTACGTGAATTAGGTCAGAGTTTTTTATTTGATTTATTTTTTAATTGTAAGGGTTGCACACAGTATAAAATCGAATACCCAATCATATAGAGGTAGGTATTGCATATACTTGTACTTGTGGATGACGACAAAATTCTGCAGAGGTTGCGGCCGTATTGTGAAAAACTTTTGAATGAACAGTTTCCCCGGCTATACTTTCCCAGAGGACCCCTAACTGGGAAGAAATACCTGACATTACTATCGAAGAAGTAAGCGGTTGGGCCAGACGAGATGCTCTCTGAGCTCTGAAAAAAGATGGGAGACATCGGGTTCAAATAGCCTGAATTCTCATCTCCAAATTTTTGAGATGTGATCAAATATCGAATCAATGGAGGACAAGCTATCTTCTCCCTGTGTACAAAGGGAAGGGTGATACGTGAAATTGTGTTAACTACCGTTCGATCGAGCTGATGTCACACACCATGAAGATCGTTGAGCGGGTATTAGTTGGCCGACTGCGAAAAATAATACGGCTGTCTGATGATCAGTGCGAGTTTGTCGCAGATATATCAACCACAGATGCAATCCAAAGTATAAGGATCATAATGGAAAAACATCGTGATTACCTAAAGGATTTGCATATTGTATTGGTTGACTTCGAAAAGGCATTCGACAGACAGCAACGAAATCTGTTATGGGTGGCGCTAATACATCGAGGGGATCTAGAAACCTACGTTCAGATGATCATGGACATGTACGAAGAAACAAAGAGAAGAGTATGATGGCCCGCTGGAGTAACCGGAGAGTTCCCAATCAAAGTCGGGGTGCACCAGGGAAGCGTCTTACTCCTTTGCTCTTTATTGCAGTCCTTGACTATCTATCTGGCTCGAAGGTAAAGTGACGGACCCCAAGGTACATCCATTATTCTTTGCTGACTATGGAGTTATTATAAGTGAGGATCCTACGTCCATGCAACGAGCACTAGATATATGGGTGGACGTTTTGGAGGGAAATGGGTTCGCATTAGTTAAAAAAAAGACAGAGTACTTGTGCTACCCATTTTCTGATCCACTCAAGCCTATTCCAGACATTTATTTGAATGGAACAGTTCCTCCCAAGTGTGAAAAGTTCAAATATCTGAGATCTACTTATATGATCAATAGCGAAGCAGCCTGTGTTTTTGTGTTTTTTTTTGTGCTCGGCTGGAGCGCAGGCCAAGTTCTACGCTCTTGTACTGAGATCCTTCGATGGTATTGCGATCTAGTCACTGGGAGTAATGAGCAATTTTTCTTTCACTGTTTCATTTAATGTATACCTAAGAAAAAAGATAGTTCCACACGCTGGCGTCTCTCACGAGCTCACAAAAAGTAAAAATAAAAACAAAAAGGAACCTATACACACACATATCTAAGCGAGTGAAGCGGGATTTAATGGACCCAAAACGTTGGGGTATAAACTCACTCCGAGCGCCCCTTCGCTCGTTGTTGTCGTTCCATAACGCTCGCATGTATTTACGTTGTTACGTTTCATAACTAGTGCTGCACCAATTCGAATGGTTTTTGTCTTCTCAATCTCCGCACTAGTTGTGTGTGATCCAGAAGTTGAAGGGGCTCAGGGTTCATGTGATGTCGAAGTTGCTCTTCATGTTTTTGGCGAGTCTTTCGACTTCAGCTTTTACTGGTTCTATGCCCAGCTCTCTATGGAGGTCCTCATTTTGAACATACCAGGATGCATTGACAATATTTTCCACTACTTTTCTTTGGAATCTTTGGATGATGTCCATGTTGCTCTGTTTAGTACAGCCCCAAAGTTGGATCCGATATGTATACGGGTTTGATTACTTGCCTATAAAGTAAGAGTTTATTAAAAATGTATAGGCAGGAATGTCTTCCTATTAGCCAGTGTATATTTTTGTATCGGAAATCGAGTTTATCTTTTATTTTTTCTTCACATGAGCCTTCCAACGAAGTTTCGCGTCCAATGTAGTAATGGGAATCGAATGATTTTATTTCACTCGAGTCACTTGTGTCATTTACAAAAATAATCGAGTTCTACTCGAGTAGGAATTCGGCTCAATTTACATGATTGTAAGTCATGTAAAAACACATCTTTTTATTCGACAATCATTGAACTAGAAAACTGTGAAATTGTCGTTTTCTAGCCACTCTTGATAGTGCTAAATCAACCAAATATTCCTTAGGGCTGCACTATCCTTCTTCATTGTTGTCATTTGATAAATGCAGTGGATGCTTATTTTTCATGTGCGAAATCGAATTGGGGGTGTTTCCAAAGTATTTGTATTATTTTTTGCACAATATACAGAATACTTTTCGTCCCTCGTTTTTCTACCGAAAAATGGCCAAGCCTTTGATTTCTGCTCACTAATTTTTACAAGTAAATACCGAGTATCTTACAATTAATTTATAGTCGCAAAATTTATTACACTAAGTAAACAATTTTACACAATAAAAACTGAATCTAAGCATAAAAATTAAAAATGCTAACCGCTATCAAATATTTATTATAGAAAAGGAATGCCAAGATCTATAAAACATACGTTCTCGTTTTGTAACCATTTGTTTGCATGGATCTGATAGGTGTAAGCAAATTTCGCATTCTTCTGTGAATATATAACAGTGATGCAATTTTGAATTGTTCACTGAAATCAGTTATGCTACTCGAGTTCGAATGAACTAACTCGAGTACGAGTTGAAACTAAATTACTCGAGTAAAAGTCAACTCGAGTCCCATCCCTAATCCAATGTCATACGAAGATATTTAGCTGAGTTCGTGTATGGAATTACTTGGTTATTATAAATATTGAGATATGCTTAATCTTTTTGTTTGTAAAATCTACATGTACATATCTACATGCGGCATTTCCTTCTCCAATTTTGGATTTCCAGAATCGCATTTTGTAACTTTTCCGATGAAAGAATATTGGTTTCTGCAACTGTCATTACGGCCGTGTCGTACGCAATTGTGTTATTTTCCAGTGATGGGATATCATAAGTTTATAAAAGGTAGAGTACTGGTCCAAGTACGCTTCTTTGGGGCACACCTGCTTGAATTTCCTTCAGTTTCGAATACGCATTTTGTTGCTTTATACAAAAGTATCTGTCTGCAATGTAAGATTCCAAGATCTTTGTATGTTGTTTAGGAAAAGTTTTTTTAATTTTTTAATTTGAAGCAACCTATTATGACGACATCAATCATCACGAAAGTGTAAGGTGGATGAGGTGGCGGGAAAACTCGCTATCTTTTGTGAACAAAAAATGCCCCCTAAGTTGAAAGGAAGGCTTTACACCGCAATTGTGCATCTAGCGCTCACATACGGTTCACAATATTGGACAATGTACAAAAAGTACGAAAGTAAATTAACGGCAGCTGAGATGAAGATGCTTTGCATGACAGCAGGAGTGACAAACCTTAATCGAATAAGAAGTTCGAATATCCATGGAACCCTTCACGTCAAAGAAACCACCTCACGAAAAATAGAGTGCGATCGGCTCAGTTGTTATTGCCACGTTCAAAGAAGACATCATTTGAACCCTGTTAAAAAGGCAATATCTATGAACGTTCCAAAGACATTGCGAAAGAAGGGCGACCTATACACACCTGGATCATACAAATGTAACGACACCAGCATTTGATTTGCCTCAGTAACGAAGTTATCCAAAATCGGGAGGCTTGTGAGGTCAAAAGGGCAAGCCCCACAGGTGGATCAGTAGAAATGCAATAAAGTGAGAAGGTTGTGGTCCCAATTTATATACCATTATACCTCAGAAACAAAAATACAGTCAAAAGAGTGGACGACGAAGGAGGAGTCGGCTCCAGAAAAGCAAAAAAAAACTGTTTTCACGGCTGGGAAAATGATGGTGACTGTTTTTTTTGGATATTCATGGAGTTATCTTAAAATCTATTATCTTCAAAAAGGGGAAAACCATTACAGGAGCATACTCCGCATCATTACTTGACAAGGTGAAGGGAGAAATTGCGGAAAAACGGGCACTTGCAGAACAAAATGTTGTATGAGTCGTCTAACACCTCAGCGGTTGTCATGCGAAAATCCACGAATTACGGTTTGAACTGCTTGACCAATGACCACCCTGCGTACTCACCAGATCTTTTTTTTTGTCCCTAAGCTAAAAGTTGCTCTCGGAGGACAGAGATTTTCATCAAATGAGGAGGCCACCACCTTCGTAAACAGTTATTTTGCAGAAAAAGACGCCGAGCACGTGTTAAAGAGACAGAAGAATCGCTGGAAGAAGAGTATAGACTTACAAGGTGACTATGTATGTAGAAAAATATAGATAAATTTGAAGAAAAATGTCTTGTGTCTTTGTTAGGTCGGAAACTTTTCAGACCATCCTCGTACTTAACAAAATTAATTTTTGCTGATAAGGCAATAAGCTAAGTGATTAATTATTAGAATCGGTTTCTTAACACGGCTTATTTATTTTCTTTTGTTACTTTAATTTTAACGTAATTCATTGCTGTGTACTATTTAGACTTAATTATAAAATTTTAAATTAAGTCAAAAAGTAAAAATTCCCAGCACTGATTATGGATCCAAGTGACACAAATCTGTTATGTACTATATATGAATGTATGTATCTATGTACGTCTAATTAACATATAAACATACATGTTCCTATCTCTAGCTAAAAAAAAACCATAACCTTATAATTGTTATTTTTCAACCCCGTTGAATGTTATCAAAATGGTATTGATCAATAATGCAAAAGATAAGCCGCAAAAATGAAATATCAATTCTATGTACCTTCATACATACACACGTGCATTTGTGTATGCGAATAGTTTTTTTTTTTTTTTGATGGGGGAGATGAGATGAACAAAAAAAAATCTGAGAATAAGAGTTTTCTTTTGCTATTGTTGAATAAATATATGTGTTTAAGAAATGTTTTGTGTATATGCGTACATACATATGTACATAACTCTTAAAACTACTCAAAGCAGCATAAAATATGTATGTATATACGAACTGATAACAAATCCATTCCATTTTGAAATGCTTTGTACTTTCAACCATTTCACATTGAATGTTTTCTTTTATGTCGATATATAAACGAGTATGTATGCATATGTGTTCAACCATCATATTCGTATCAGATTCCATTTGCTTGAGCACTCATAGAAGGGATGTTTTGAAGTTATAAGAAACACCCTTCAATAAAATGGTGAAAGTCTTATTAGACCTTTTTTGCTCGTCAAATTGAAAAATATTAAGGGTGGGATTAATTCTTGGTTTTTGCTCTTTATTCATTTTGTATACACGTGTTTTCATATAAATATGCTTTCACTGTTACATGACCACGCCCTATATACACATAAGACAAAATCATTATAAGAAAAGATTTGAAATACATTTTCTTGATTTGAGAAACTTGGTTGTACATAGGTACATGTACTATATTTACATAGTGTCGTGCCTACCTACAAATGTTAGTGCTGAAAAAGCAGTTACTCAAATACGTTTATTGTTTCTTATATCGTCATTGTATTTATGTGTATATATGTATACACTGAAAATGTTACAACGCGTATTCTAATGAGTTTCTTGAGAAATAATAATCTGTGTTGATGTAAATTGCCCCCAATTTTTATTTGAGATCAGGAAGAATTTGTTAAATTTAATTAATAAAATATTGAAAGTTTACTGTAGCAATAGATAAGATATATGTAAACATGAAAGCGGCACTAAAATGTCAGATCTACGTACTTATGTATATGCATGGATCTGTATTTATTTTAGGAATTACTTGAACAAATTTCATCATTGCACCAAGTTTGAAAAGCTATATTCAAGTATTTTTCAGCGATGACTTTGATAATATCTTACCAAAATAGTATACCCACATTGTTTATACGAAAACCAATTTCCTACAATACTAGAAAAACTGACCTTTAATGAACACACACATTTAAAAAAGTAAATATTGATATCAAGAGTCTTTACCCGTTTATAAACAGGAAGTAATTTGTCAGTCCTTACTCCTTTATGGATGCCAAGTCTGGGGAAATTGTGCAAATTCCCATATAAGGAAGTTACAAGTATCACAAAACAAATTGCTAAAAGTGATGCTAGAATTATCTAGACACCACTCCACATCTGATCTGCATATCCAGGCTAATGTTGAATTGATCTCTGACAGAATCTCTAAGCTGACGGATAAGTTTCTGCAAAATTGTGTTTTCTCTGAGAATCCCCTTATAAATGCATTAAATGTTTAAGCATGTTCCTTTTTGCGTATTAATTTATTTATTATTTTACTCATATATTTACTTGTATATTATGTATTTTTGTATTAATTGTCTATTTGTTTATTTATTTATTTTTCTACTCATTTATTTACTCATCTGTTTATTTCTTTATTTTATTTATTTATTTATCTATTTTGTATTTTTGTGTTAATTATTTATTGCTTATTTGTTTATGTATTTATTTATTTATTCATTTTCATTTTTTAAATTAAAGGTTTTTTCTAGTAATTTCCTCCAGAGTTAACTCAGTATCCTTACGCCATTTCTTCAAATAAAAATAAATAATAGTTCAGTAGAAAGATATCAAAATAATATAGATTCCCTAGCCGATAGCCCTGGTGATATATACCTTTATATTATTATTGTAATTTAATTACTTAATAATAAAGAAATAATAATAATAATAATAATAGCGATGCCCTGTATGTAAATTGCGTGGCAACTAAACCCATTGTAAATTTAATTACGAAAATAAATATATATCTATCTAAGAAAACAGACACGTTTCTGCATTTTTTTGGAAAAACTGATGGTAATCAATGAGAACGCGGCAGTTTTGAAACTATCCGAGACGCTTTATTTTAAGAGATACTGTAATACGTCTGATTGTCAGGTGGAATATATTCCCCGTGCAGGGACGTGTTAAGAATATCACTGCAGCGCCCCCCAACAAATAGCGCTTGTCGTAAAAGTCGACTAAGGAGACAAATCAGATCTAGGCAAATAAAAAACCCAAATGAACCCAGCGACACATACAAAACCTTAAAAACTTCCGCACAAGTGTGCATGGCAGTGTGCGGTGGAAATTTAAGTTTCGCGAGTCGGAACGTTGGAAGTATGACCGGTCGAAGTTATGTGCTGGTGGTTATCTGGTGTGTCAAATAAACGAAATGCCAAAACACCAGAAATCGGGCGTGTTTTTTGGACGTTAGGACAAAAGTTTACAAGATGTTCTACTACGGAACGTAAAAGGGTAAGAACGGAATCGGTATCATCCTTGCGGCAGAGCTACTTGGTAAAGTCTTGACCATATCGAAGTCCAGCGACCGTTTGATGTCTCTCAAACAAGTAATAAAAGGAGAGGTGTGGAGTATTGTCAGTGCAAATGCTCCCCATAGTGGGTGCGATCACAGGAAAAAGATGTGTTTTGGCTAGATTTTCACAATCTCCTAAAAAACATCCCAAAGCGAGAGTTTCTGTTTGTTGGAGGAGATTTGAACGGATATGTCGAGAAGTCAAACGAAGACTATGAAGACTGCCATGGAGGACTGGGATATGGCACCAGGAACCTTCCTGGTAAACACATCCTAAGCATGTGCAAATCACACAGTCTTATTGTGTTAAATATCATGTTCATCAAATAAAGCCGGTACCTGATCACTTACAGGGTGGAAGTAAAACCCAGATTGACTCAAATTTGGTAGCCAGTTTCATGAAGCCTCGGCTAAAAGATTGCAAAGTGATCCTGGGATAGGCGATCGCTCAGCAACATCGTCTAATGCTAACAGAAATTTTTATGAAGACAGCAAAGAAAAGCAAACAAATAAGCGTCCCTGAGAAAATCAAGTGTTACAATCTGTACAAAGAAAAAAACGCGGCTTTTGTTTTCGTGATGAAAAATTAATTCTTACACAACATCAACGTAGTTGAGGATGAAGAATGCAGCGCACAAAGTATGTGGGATTCCCTACAGCGAACTTGCTTAAAGAAGGTCAAATCACTGTTCGGAGCTTCAAAATTTCATTACCAACACATCAAAGAAACCTGGTGGTGGAGTGATGAAGCTAAAGAAATGATAAATGAGAAGAAAGCGGCTTTCGAAGTTTGATCAAAGTGCACCTCTAATAATAGAGATAAAAAAGCTCGCCTCGAAGTGGAGTACAGATGTTGCAAGAAAAAAGCGAAGAAGAAGTGCGCTCAGCTTCAAGCAGAGAGTACGGAGGGCCTGTATCGGGAGTTGGAGGAAATATCTTCCCCGGCTGCTGATGCAAACCAGGGTATCAAGGAGTTGCGAAAACACAATATGCACAGGAGCGCAACCATCTGCAAAGTAGCCGCCCGAAGAAGGAGGAATGCTCCGCCCGTGCCCTGAGAATCAGTATAAGGGTATTCATAATCCCTTTGGCACGCGTAAATTATAAAAAAAAGGAGATTCGTTCGCCAAGGTTTATTAACATGGCCAGCTTCTTGCGTATAACGAGAAAATGATGCATGGTTGGCGGCAGTATTGTGAACGACTTTTGAATGAACAGTTTCACCGGCTATACTTTCCTGGAGCCACCCCTAACTGTGAAGAAATACCCGACATTACAGTCGAAGAAGTTAGTGAGGCTGTCGAATACTCAAAAAAAGAAAAAACCGTTGGGCCAGACGAGATGCCTCTGAGCTCTAGGAAAAGATGGGAGGCATCAGGTTTAGATGGCTCAGAATTCTCATCCTCAAATTTATGAGAGGTGATCCAATGCCCAATCAATGGAGGGAAGCTAATTTCATCCTGTGTACAAAGGAAACTGTGATAACTACCATTCGATCAAGCTAGTGTCACACACCATAAATTTCGTTGAGAGTTTGTCTCGGGTAAATCAACCACAAATGCAATCCAAAGAAGGAAAGTAATGGAAAAATATCGTGATTACCTAAAGGATTTGCGTATTGTATTGGTTGAATTTGAAAAGGCATTCGATAGACAACTACGAGATCTGATATGGCTGGCGTTAAGACATCGAGAGGTTCCAGAAATCTATGTACAGATGATCGTGGACATGTACGAAGAAGCAAAGACAAAAGTAAGCTGCCCTGCTGGAGTAACCGAAGAGTTCCCAATATAAGTCGGGGTGCACCAAGGAAGCGTCATAAGTCCTTTGCTCTTTATTAGCAAAGCACCCGCGTAAGCGTAGGGTGGATGAAGTGGCGAGAAAATTCCGTTATCTTCTGTGACAGAAAAATGCCACATAGGTTGAAAGGAAAGGTCTACACCACAGTTGTGCGTCCAGTGCGCACATATGGTTCACAATGTTGGACAATGTATAAAAGTACGAGAGTAAATTAACAGCAGCCGAGATGAAAATGCTTAGCATGACAGCAGGAGTGACATAACTTGATCGAATAAGATGTTCGGAGATCCGTGGCAGCTTTCATGTCAAGGAGACCATCTTATGAAATACAGAGTGCGATGCGACTGGCTCAGATGTTATTGTCACGTTCAAAGAAGAGATCATTTGAACCCAGTTAAAAAAGCAATGTAAATAAACGTTCCCAAGACATCGCGAGGCAGCAGAGGCTGCTCTATAAACGCGTGAGTAAAACAAATGCAACTACACCGGCATTTGATTGGCCTCAGTAACCATGTGATCAAAACTCGGGAGGCCTGTCGACATTTTCTGAAGTCAAATAGGCGAACTCCACGGACGGATCAGTAGAAATGCGGTAAAGTGGGACGGCTATAATCCCTCGTTTTCGGATCATAACTTCACCCAAATAGGAAGAAGAAGGTCAGGTGGAATATATGTACATATCCATGACCAACTTACTGAATTAAAAGGGTTCCTGATATCTAGTGTAACTACGACACAGTACTCCTTTGTCCCCCACTGTCATTTTCTTCCTTCAAGCAGCAGCGATATCTACCACCATTTTTATAGCATCTATTATGAGCCGGGCTTTTCGGAAATCAAACAGGCATTTTGAGAGAGCGACTCTTTCTTCGGCTATTGGTATTAGCTATTACTTCTATATACAATTCTCTCAAATATTTTCCCCATCGTACTCAGTAGGCAAATAGGGCGATATAATGAAGGGGCTCCTGGGGGTTTATTTCGCTTGGGAAGCAGCAGTTACTTGCATACTTAAGTGGCGCTACAGTCCTGGGCACCAACCAAAAAGCATCTCCATTTAGCTCGGTCTTTAACTAATTGCCTACAGTTACGCACTCGAAGTTGGTCGAGGTCCCCTTGAACTTGTGCGCGCCAACTACGGCGAGGAGGGCCCCTACTACGTCGTCCCTCCGGGTTAGATTCGTAGACTATGTGGGCCGGAGCGTTGGTGTACATCTGCTCTACATGTCCTAGCCATCTCAAACATCAAATACACGGTTTTTCGACCAGGTCGATGTCGCTGTACAACTCGTACAGTTCGTCGTTGAATCTTCTCCTCCAAAACCCGTCAACGCAAACGGAACCGAATATCTTATGAAGAATTTTTACCTCAAAGCGACCAATGTACTCCACGTTTCAGTGCCGTTAAGCAGGGCTGGGATGATCAGGGCCTTATATAGAGTCGCCTTAGTTGTTTAAGATATTGCTTTACTGTTGAAATGCGATATTAGCCCAAAAAAACAGCGATTGGAAAGAATTATTCTTCGCTTGATTTCTAGGCTGGCATCATTGTCAAAATTAATAGCAAACCCAAGGTCGACAAAGTCCCTTACTACCTCGAAGTTGTAGCTGCCCACTGTGACATTCTGTCCAATTCGTCGGTGCTGATTGTCCCTTCTTGTTGACAGCATATACTTGACTTGGCCGCTTCTGCTTCAAAGCCTTTAAACGCACTGATATAAAATAAAAACCAAACACCTGTTACTGATCAGTAGACCACGCATAGGTATCCTAGTTAGATTGTTTAATGGTCATTGTGTACTAGACAGGCACGCCACGAGACGTGGAACTCTGGCCAATGACTTTTGTCACAGTTGTATGGACGAAGAAGAGGAGAAATCTCCGTTTCACTTGCTGTTTGTCTGCCCAGTACTATCGTCAGCTAGAAGACAAACTCTAGGGGAATACTTCTTTGATGAATTTACAGATACCGCCGATTTGGATATCAACAGAATTTGGAAATTAATCCGAAAATCAAAATGGTTCCAAGAGTAAGGCAATACCGGCTCACGTGATAACACAATGGACCTCATTTGGTTTAAGTGAATCCTAACGATTACGGAGGATAGCCACCTAACCTAACCTAGCCTAAACGCACTGGTGACAGCCCGCTGAGTTCTTCCAAGAATGTCAATATCGTTGGCGTATGCAAGCAGTTGTACAAACTTTCGCCTCTGATATTGGCTTGTGAGATCCGCACAATCCGTTCAATTACAATATTAAAGAAGTCACATGGTAGCGCTTCACCTTGTCTAAAACCATTTTTGACACCACTGAAGTCATTACCGACCTTGATACAGCAGCGAGCGTTTTCCATCGGCAGCATACACAGACGGACAAGTTTGGCAGAGATGTCAAAACTAGACATGACTCTACATAGCTCTCTTCTATAGATGTTGTCATAGGCGGCCTTTATGTTGAGGAGATTGATGCCTCTATAATTGACGTAGTTGAAGGGGTCTCCTTTCTTGTTGATCGGGCAAACGATGCTGAAATTCGATTCATCAGGTACACATTTGTCTGACCAAATCTTAGAGATGAGTTGGTGTATGCTCTCTACCAATTCATCACCAGCTGCCTTGAAAAGTTCGGGCGGAAAGCCGTCAGGTCCAGCAGCCTTGTTGGATTTTAGCTTGGATATTGCTATTCTCACTTCATTTTGGTTAGGTGAACGAGAATTTGGACTATCATCATCTATGTTGAATGGTTCATTCTGCCTGACAGCGGAATATTGGTCTTCGTCGCCGTTATATAGTCTACAGAAGTAGTTTTTCCATATTCTCAGCATCGACTGTGATTCTAATACGAGGTTTCTATTTTCATCCCAACAGATTTCTCTATGGGTTTTGAGTCTCTGAAATGTTCTTTTTACCTTTTGGTAAAACTTCAGTATATTGTTCCTGGAGTATAAGCTCTCAATATTATCGATCGCGCGCTTCTCATGCTTTTGGTGCTACGCCAATTTAAAAAAATGCAAATATAAAATTGTGTGAAAACTATGATCCTATTAATTCTATGCCTCTGTGTGAAAAGTATTCCAAAAAATAGTTCTTAAACAACTTTGAGACTACTTTGAAAGAAATAACTTAATAGTGGTCATAAAAACTGGTTTTAGAAGAATGCACTCATGCGAAAGTGCAGTGAACTTAGTTGTAGCCAATTGGAGGGAAGATATTGCGGAAAGAAAAAAGCTGTGTATTGCGTTTTTTTAGACTTAAAACTTGCATTTGAAACAATCAATAAATAAAGTTTGTTCGAAAAATGAAAAAAATATGGTGTTATAAGCAATGGACTCAAATGGTTTTGCTCATACCTGACAAGTAGAATGCAAGTTGTAAACGTGAATCGTGAAACAACGGTTGAAAAAGAAGTCTCACTTGGTGTGCCACGTGGTTTGGGTATTCGGAAGGCTCCTATTCCTAATTCATATTTACGATATGCATTAGACTGTTAAAAATGGAAGACTTGCGCTATTTGCGGATGATGCAGTTATTTATGCAACCGGCAAGGATAAAGAAGACTGTCGTCGTAGGATGCAAGATGACCTTCAAAGAATCAACATAATGGTTGAAACAAAATAAATTAAAACTCAGCGTCAACAAAACAAAGCAGACATTGACAAACGGACAACAAGTCTAATAATTGACGGAGAAGCTATCGAGAAGGTGGACGAGATAAAATATTTAAGTATAATTACGGAGAGTAAACTCAGTTTCCCAAATCATATTGATTATATATAAAAAAAAAATAAATTTTTAAGGAGAATTAGGAATGACGTTTCTATGACGGAATAACGATTTTCAATGTGATAGTTAAGCCACACTTCGAGTATTGATCAACTGTTCGTTTTTTATGATATGATACAAGGATACAAAGGCTGCAATTGCTACAAAATAAAGCTTTGCATTGTATAATATGTAAGTGCAATAGATATGCATCTATTCATGTTAAGCAAAGCACTGTAATGAATGTATTAGTTTTTGTGTATGAGATTAAATATAACTGAATGTCAAAGTATTTATTGAAATATGTAATGTATGTTGGAGAAGTAAAACCATATTCATTAAGAAATATGCATGATATAAGACTGCCAAATTTATTAAGTGCTAGATCACAAAATTCACTAATATATAAAGGATTCAAATTATTTAATAAACTGCCAAATAATGTGAAAACTGAATTTAATTTGAAAGTATTTAAAAAAGAAGCTACTGAATTCGGAAGACAAACATATCAAAAAATATATATATTAAGAATTGTTTTTTGAGAATATAAAAAATAAATACTTGGCGCCACAGCTCTTTAAGTGCCTGGGCCTAGTTTTTCGCAACCACTCTTGTCTTGTGTGCGTTATATTGCATATAACATATGGTATATATGTCTGTGATATGTGAATATAAATGTCATCTTCTTCTTCCTATTTCTGCGAGGTTATGATCCGAAAACAAGAGATCATAACCCTCCCACTTCACTGCATTACTACTGATCTGTTTGCGGGGTTAGTCTATTTGACCTCAGAAAATATCGGCTCCCGATTTTGGGTCACTGGGTTACTGAGGCCAATCAAATGCTGGTGTCCTTGCATTTGTTTGATCCAGGAATTTATAGGCCTGCCTCCACTGCCTCGCGAGGTCTTCGGGACGTTCATGGATAATGCCTTTTTAACTGGGTTCAAATGATCTCTTCTTTGAACGTGGGGGCATGAGCACATCCATTGCTTATGTAAGCACTACTTTTTGTCTCTGTAGCAATCACCGTAGTAGATGTCAAAGTTTTTCATCCTCTTTTTGCGCGGCCCATCCCATCGCACTTCCTGGATGGTAGTTATACATGTCTGCTTTTTAGTAGTCTACGGCCTCTGCTAATTGCTCGGCTGCACGTGGTCTGTTAAGGGAAAGAACATTCCACGTGCAGAACCGAAGGTCGTTGTCTCTATTTCGTTTGCTGGTGTCTTTTTCAGTTAAGTCGTCCTTATCCGAGGCTTTTGTTTGTTTTGCAACCATTAGTTTTTTACGTGGCACAACCCCCAACCTGGAGGGCCAGGACGAGAGGTGCGGATACACCGGTGCTAGTAGTCCACTACGGGAGTGTGAGCGCTGCCGTTGACCCATTAAGGGGCTCCTCTGACCCCATCTCTATTCCAAGGCCCTGACCAGCAAGGGAAATTCCTTACCGACCTATGATCCGAATACGTCGAAGCAGCTCTCGTAAGGTGTTCACTAAGTTCAACCTAACTGAAACGATGCCTTTTTTCGAAATAATTACCAAAAATCATCCAAATTTAATTCGGCATAAATTCAAATTAAAATTAAAATAAATTGACCTAATTACACGGGGTATACTGTATTTTGCAGTTTTGGGGGGATTCTAATAAATAATTATTGAAAACAAAAAGAAGCTTTTGTTTTTTTGTTCATTCCATCCCCTTGAATTTATATTGTTATTGATTTGTTTATAGCTATTAAGTAATAGCAACATGAATTAAAGTTAGAATTTCGAAGAAGACATTTTTTTTTCATAATATTATTAGCTTTTCCCCGAACTTTTTTATCTACGTTTTTTATGCCTTTTCTTCAGAATATTATGAACTTTTCCCCGAACTTCTTTTTCTACGTCTTTTACGCCTGTTTACATTTAATTCTATTTTTTCTTCATTTATATGGTCAAGGACTGCAAAAAAGATGAAAGCACTTAAGACGCTTTCTTGGTGCACCGATTTTGATTGCGAACTCTTCGGTTACTCCATCGGAGTATCTTATTCTTGTATTTGCTCCTTCGTACATGCCCATGATCATCTGAACATAGGTTTCCGGAACCTCGCGAACCATATAAGACCTCGTGGTTGTCTGTCGAACTCACATGCCAACACCGGAGGCACAATCTATTATAAGTCTGTACAACTGCATGCATACGCCGACGATATAGACACTATCGGAAGAACTCAGCGGGCTGTCACCGGTGCGTTTGCAAGCATTGAGGCGGAAGTGGCCAAAATGGGTTTAGCGATAAACGAGGGCAAAACCAAGTATATGCTGTAAAAAAGAAGGGAAAGCCAACACCGACGAATTGGACAAAATGTCGCAGTGGGCAGCTATAACTTCGAGGTAGTAAGGGACTTTGTCTACCTTGGCTCTGCTATAAATTCTACAAACAAGATCAGCGCAGAAATCAATCGAAGAATAACTCTTTCCAATCGCTGTTTTTTTTTTTGGGCGTATAAGGCAATTCAACAGTAAAGTCCTATATCGAACAACTAAGGAGACTCTATATAAGACCTTGATCATCCCAGACCTGCTTTACGGCGCTGAAACATGGACTTTATTAAAAGCGGATGAAGATATCCTTGGTCGCTTCGAGAGAAAAATTCTTCATACGATTTTCGGTCCCGTTTGCGTTGACGAGTTTTGGAGGAGAAGATTCAATCACGAACTATACGAGCTGTACAGCGACATCGACCTAGTCAAAAAACTGCGTATTGGACGTCTGAGATGGCTAGGACATATAGAGCGAATGGACACCAACGCTCCGGCCCGCAGAGTCTTCGAATCTAACCCCGAGGGACGACGCAGTAGAGGACCTCCTCGCCGTAGGTGGCGCGCACAAGTTCAAGGGGACCTCAACCAACTTGGAGTGCGCAACTGGAGGCAATTAGCTAAAGACCGAGCTAAATGGAGAGGCTTGTGGATTGAGGCCCAGCTTTAAATAATTTAAATACTTTTGAAGTATTTGACCGCCTCAGTAATTTCTTTGACTGCAATTTGGGGTATTTTTTCACACTTAGGTACGGCTCCTGGAAAGTATAGCTGGGGAAACTCTTCATTCAAAAGTCCTTCACAATACTATCGCCAAATTTCCGCATGGAGCTGGCCTGGGGCATTGTTAATTAACTTTGGCGAACGAATCTCTTGAGCATTCCTTCTTCTTTGGGTGGCTATTTAGAAGTTACGATAGTTGCGCTCTTGTTCCTATTGTGTCATCGTAGCTCCTTGATAGCCTAATTTGTGTCAGCAAGCTGGGAAAATATTTCCCTCAGCTCACGATACAGCCGCTCCCTACTCTTTGCTCGAAGCCGACGCACTGCTTCTTCGCCTGTCTCTTGCAACATCTGTATTCCACTTTGAGACGGACTCATTCATTTCTATTATTAGAGGGTCACTTGAACCAAACTTTGAAAGCCGATATCTTCTGATTTACCAGTTTTTTAGTTTTATTATTCCACCACCATGTTTCTTTGGAGAGATAATTTTGCATCGCGAAAACAAAAGCCGCGTCATTTTTTTTGTCCCTTGTACCACTTGATTTTCTCAGAGAGCTTTTCTTCACTGTCTCCATAAAAAACATTCCATTAACAAGATATGGTGTTGCTGAGCGATCGCCTCTTGCAGGATCACTTGCAATCTTTTACCTGAGGCTTCATGAAACTGGCTACCATATTCATATGGTAGGCAATTTGGGTTTAATTTTCACCACTGCTGTAAGTGATCACGTGCCGGCTGTGTTTGATGGTCTACCTCGTCTACCCTTGCTGCTGTATTTAATGTAAAGTAATACTTTATAACATGGGCACCGTGGTGTAGTGCTTAGTATGTCGGGACATTGTGCGTGAGGTTCAGTATTCGAATTCCAGAAAATACCAAATGTTTTTGCATGGTCCCACCTCTCGCGAACGTTCGAGAGTTTTGTTGTCATGGAAAAACTTTTCAAAAAACAAAATAAAATTTGTACATTTGGATACAGGAAAAAACTGTAGGTCTCTTCCATTCGTAGGAAAAATATGTTGCGGTAAAATTTACCACAACAAGGCCTACTCTACGCACTTTTCATTCTCTCCCTCTTTTCTCCCTTTGTTTCCCACTTTCCCAGCATCTTGCAGGGACAACCGATATAGGATTCCCCTGAAGGGCGGTTTATTTAGCAATCATGAAAACGGGAAGAGTGGCGAGGGTGAGACCAGCGACGGCAATGACGGTGTGTCCGTCTCTACAAGCTGTCCACCTTACAACGGGCACACCAAACATAAACAACACTAACTACAACATAGTACAAGCAATCAACAAGTAAACCGGCAGGACAGAGAGTCTGTTCCAGAGCGAGTATAACCAACAAGAAACGAAACATCAACGCATCAAGACAAGTCAATGAGAGGGGACGAGGTTTTTTTTTTTTTTTTTTTTTTTTCCGAGGGTAGGTGAAAATCTTCAAGAAGACACTATGAGGATCGACAGCGCGTGCTCATAGTAGTGTGGGATTCTTACCCACTAAAAAACCTCCCTTCAAAACAGTTTTCATTTTTACTACAACTAAGTATTCGACTTATCAAGTAGTTTTCGTTTCACGAAATAATGACGTTTTGCAGGTACCTTCCCATTAGAAGTTCCTGCTAGCTCCGCAGTTTAGACGCGGTTACTTATCGCGCTAAGTCTAAAGGTTTTGTTCTTTGTAGACGGCGTAGTAAGTTTCTTTCATCCAAAACTTGGAGGACTGTTATATTAACGTGACTTTCTAGTCGACTTTTATGTTTTCTCGCGTAGTTTTTGATTTCGTCTTCGACTGTTTTAATGCCAAGATCTCTGTGGATATCGCTATTTCTGATATACCATGGCGCATTTACAATACCTCTTAGCACTTTGTTTTCAAAAGTTTGTAAAATTTGAATATTACTTATTTTGGTACAACCCCAGAGTTGTATACCATATGTCCATACAGGCTTTAGCACTTGCTTATATAAAACCAGTTTGTTCTCTATATTAAGCTTGGAATATTTTCCAAGTAACCAATACATTTCTCGATATTTGTTATCTAGTTCTTTGCGTTTTTTCTTAACGTGCGTTTTCCATTTCAGCTTTGTATCAAGAGTGATTCCAAGATACTTAGCCTCGTTTGCAAACGGAATTTGAACCGAGTTTGAAAAGATCGGCAGATTATTTACTCTCTTATAAGTAAAATTTACATGAACAGATTTGGTCTCATTGAGTGCGATTCGCCAAACCTTTGTCCATTCATTTACTCTATCCAAAGCTTCTTGCAATTTTTCTGTAGTATCTTCGACCGTTTTACCTACTGTCAAGATAGCAGTGTCGTCGGCAAATGTAGCTAGCTCAGTGCCTTCTACTTGCGGTATATCACGAGTGTATAATAGATATAAGACTGGACCAAGAACGCTTCCTTGCGGCACCCCAGCCATTATTTCCTTAAAATCCGAATATTCGTTTCCACATTTGACGCGGAATAGTCTATTCGTAAGGTAGTTCTTCAAAATATTATATAGGTGCTCTGGCAGAACTTGTCGTAATTTAAACTTCAAGCCTTCATGCCAGACCTTGTCAAAGGCTTGAGAGACGTCAAGGAATACGCTTGAACAAATCTTTTTTTCTTCAAGCGACTTTTCGATTACATGTGTTATTCGATGTACTTGTTCAACTGTAGAATGCTTACTTCTGAATCCGAATTGATGATCCGGAATGAGATGCCTCTCTTCTATAACCGGCTGTATTCGCCTAATCAAAATTCTCTCGAACACTTTGGATATGATTGAAAGAAGCGAAATCGGTCTATAAGACGTTTTTTCATTCGGCGGTTTTCCGGGCTTAAGGACCATTATGACTTCGGCCACTTTCCATTGACTGGGAACATATTCTAGTCTAAGCGCGGCGTTTATAATAAACAGAAGCTTCATTAGACCTTTTCTCGGAAGTGCTTTAAGAACCTCTCCCGTGATTAGGTCGTATCCAGGAGCCTTCTTAGGTTTAAGTTTCTTTATTTCTTCCTTAAGTTCGGTTAGTGTTGCATTTCTTATTTTACGATTGTCAATATACGACGTATTTATATTTTGAATAAGAGCCTGTCCATCAAGCGGTTTGAAAGTTTCTTCCAGGTGGGCGGCAAAAACTTGCGCTTTCTCTTTATCATGCCTGGCCCATTCGTCTTGATTTTTCCTAATTGGGGCGGCTTGAATTTGAGGTTTTTTAATACCTTTCATAGCTTTCCAAAGCGAATAATTAGAATCTTTTTCTGCCGTTAAGCTTTCTAGGTGAGTTTGCATTTCATTATTCTTAAGGTCTTTAATAGATCTTTTTAATAAGTTACACAAACGGTTAAGATGTGCTTTATGTTGCGGAGCCCGAGTTTGTTGCCATTTTTTGCGCGCTTTCCTCTTCTCCTTAATCATCTCTTTTATTTCCTGCGGATAATTTTGAATATATCTGGCCGGCGTTTTCTTAGGTTTCGGAGTATTCTTCCACGCGGCATTCTGTAGGATTTCGACGAAGCGATCTACTTCAATTTCAAGTTCATAGGGCGTTTTAAGTGATACCCTCAGCTCAGTATTTGATTCAATATCTTTTTTGAAGCCATCCCAATTCGTTTTCGCGCTAGTTAATCTGGCCGGACCTACTTTTTTAATCAGAGCATGGCTTATCGTCATAATGATTGGAGAATGATCAGAGGAGAGATCAAAGCTTTCTTCAACTTTTATACAGTTGCCAGATATACCTTTAACAATAAAGAAATCGATCAGATCTGGTATCTTATTTCTATCAGTCGGCCAATATGTTGGTTTACCCGTCGAGTGAAAATCACAACTATATTGCATACCCGCATTATAAAGCTTTCTACCTTTCTGAGAGGCGTACCTTGAACCCCAGAAGGGGTGTTTCGCGTTGAAATCGCCACCAATAATAAAATTTGGTTTAAGGAAGTTGAAGATGTTTGTGAAATCACTTTCTTCAAGTTTACATCGCAGTGGACAATATATAGACGAAATGTTGAAAGCAAAATGTCTATTTCTAACGCGTACCGTGCTTATTTGCATTGCTTCTAATTCAATCTTTACTTCCGCTGAGTGTTCGATACATTCTTTTATAAACAAGGATGATCCGCCTCTGGCTCTTTCCGATGGGTGAAAGGCGTGATACACGCTATATCCCCTTATCTTAACATTCGATTGCTTTGTCAGATGAGTTTCGCAGACCAAGCATATATCAATATCTTTTTCTCGTATAAAGATTTCTAACTCGTCGAGTCTTCGTATAAGCCCGTTGGCGTTCCAAGTAAGAATTTTAAGCGTTTCTTTCATATTCTGGTTGTAGTGCGCCTGTTATGAATGTTGTTTTCTAAAGCAACTAGTCTCTCGAAAATAAGTTTGTTTGTTTTGGATTGCTCTTCAAGTTTCGCAAGAATTAGGGAAAAAACATGGGATACATGATCTTGTGAGCTACCTCTATCACCGTTTTCCAATGTCGCAGCTTGAGCAGGAGTCTTTACGTTAGAAATTGGATGATTTCTTGCTTTGATCTCCCGCGAGCTGTCGGTCTTGTACTTGCCGTTAGCTGTCATCGCCGCTTGAGCATAAGACTGCACGCCAAAATTCGAGGATTTAGTTCCGGTCACCTTTTCTCTACTACGTTTGGGTTTTTCTTCATTACCCGATCTTAAGAGAATATTGACGGATTTTTTATCTTTCGCTGCTTTTTTCGTAGCTATTTTGGGTCTATTCTTAATTGGTTTTGGATTCGTGCCCATGGAATTTTTAAGCGTATCGCGCCTTTTTTGGAGCTCTTTCGCCACTTCGCAACCTCGATAGTTCGCAGGGTGTTTTCCTTTACAGTTTATGCAAGTGGCTGGGGTTTGCTTATTTAGGTGACACTCATCTGAGAGATGTTCACCTGCGCATTTGACGCATCGCGGTTCTTTCTGGCAGTAAGTCTGCGTGTGGTTGAAACCTTGACAGCGCTTACACTGCGGGATCGATCTGGAGCTCTTACGCATAGGTTCGATTTTGACCACGATATTTAGAATAGTCTTAATACCATAAATAGCATCTTTATTTTCGTCTTTATCGAAACTTAGCATGAATAGTGGAAGACCACGCCTTACCAATTTTTCCTGATCTCCCTCCGACTGTTGCTTCTCCTTCTTGATAATATTGACGGCATCAAGAATTTTAAAGCCTTTATCTTGAAGGTCGTTTATAACATCTTCTTTGGTGCACGAGGGGTGGAGTCCCCTTGCTACAACACGCAGTGGTCTTTCTAACTTATTTTCATAAGTATACCACTGAATCTTTTCGGCATTCAATTTTTGCGATACTGATCGGTAACCGTCGGCATCATCGACATTGATTTTCCACGTATTGTTTCGCAGAGATGTCACCTTAAACTTCGATGTCGCAGTTATTTTAAGGAGGCAATGCAACTTGTTGTAGTCCGTAATTCCGACGACGTTTATCGGTGGCGGAGGACGTATTTTTTGTTGTTGTTGCTTTTCCTGCAACTCCTTGCGCTTTTCATCCTTTTGTGGCTCGACTTCCGGTGAGGAACCAGCTTTGCGTTTTTTGCTAGGTCGTTTCTTTTCGATCCAATTCGTTTCACGTGTTAGCTCTTCTTCGTCCGTCTGGTATTCGCGACTAGGTGAGCGCTGTGGGCTAAGTGTATTTTCTTTTTGTAGAAACGACTTTTTTAAGGCATTATTTTCTTGCCGGAGTAAATCTACTTCTTTCTTAAGCTCACGATAGAGTAGCTCCATTTCGCTAAGCTTGGTACGGAGTACGTCGTTTTCCTCCTGAATGCTTTTTGATTTCACTGAGTCCCGTTTTTCACGCGCTTGCGCTTCCGGCGGACTTCTTTTTCCGGAGACGTTCGATCTTGTTGGTGGAGATCGAGATACCCTTGTACTTTTTAAGAAGGGATTTATTAGGTGCAATAAGTGGCTCTCCCCAGAATCCGTAGAGCCGACCTCCGAAGAGGGTGGATTTTCCAGTGTACCTGGACTGCCACCTGGGGTATTAAAATCTTTCGTTTTGTTCATTGCATGTTTTTGTATACACCATACTCGGTATACGGAGGTTGGATTTTAGTCGCCTCTTACGACAGGCATGCCTACCTCGGGTATATTCTGACCCCTACCCGAAGGGGTGACGAGGTGTCCTAGAATCTAAAAGCAACGACAAGCACATTATTCGACGCAAGGGGCCGAGCTGTCCCAATACCTACAAACAGCAACAAACATATCATGCATAAATACACCGCGAGGGGACAAGGCGTCCCAGAAACAGCACAACTACATCACGTTATACATATTCAACATCACGAACACAACCAAACACACGAAGACATCGGCATCGAACACAAACAAGACAAGCGGCAGCCCACCAACAATGGATAGTTCGGCCGGAACCCATCAATGGCCGAGAGCCCACCCTAATCCTCGACTCTATGTGTGAAGTGGCACGTTAAGGGCTCGTCCCTAGTCCCCAAATCTACGCGGAATTCTACCGGGTAGATTAGTTTATTCGCGTAAGATCAATAGTTTTACTCCTTGTTCTATTTTCTTCCGGTGGTTTAATTTTATTGAGCGCAGAATGGCGTTTTAGGGCTCGTCCTGTAACTAGGCAGGTTACATCTTTTCTTCTTTTAGTATCGGTGGGAGGAAACCCACATTAGTAATTTTTAATTGAAATTTTTTTTTTTTCACTTTGATGATTTTAAAAATTTATTTAAACAAACAGAGCGGATGGGGAGGAAAAGCCGAAGTCGGACGAATTCGAGTCAGCGGAATGTGGGTGAAGACTGAGAGAAGAATAGCGGTGGTTCAAGACCGGTTGCATACTTACGCAAATAAGCGGAGTAATGCACATCAAGCTGCTCTTAAACCCAATAGCTGAATGTGCGAGAATTCACATATGTGTGTGTGAAAAGCTCGAAGCTCGACTAGGCCTATTACCCAGCGGGAGACCACTTCTTGGTTGACCAGCAGAGAATTAGGAAGTTTGTTTTGTGAAACAAGAAATCAACACAGTGGAAGTTTCCTTGTGTAGTGTAAAACAAAAAAATAAAAATAAGAACAGGAAAGTGACGCGGACAGGAGTTCAGGACGAGGAAAATCCTGATTTTGTGTAGAAGACTGGAAGCGGATAACGGGGCATTCAACAGGAAAATGATAGATCAAGGAAATATCCGGACTGAACAGATAAGATTTTTTATTTGATATTCTTTGTTGTTTTAAAAGTTTTTTCAAGAGTGTAGTGCGTTTTGGTTAGGTATTATTTTGAATTTTGAAACCCGGTAGGATTCAGCTCCGTTTCTTTTTCTGATATTTCCCGGTGAAAACGGGACACGTGACCCGTAATTTGTTCGGGACTTGCCGTAACGGGCTACTCCAATGGCGTTATTTTCTTGGTTTGGGGATCTTTTTTCCTCATCGAAGTTTTTTTCTTGATCCCCCGTAAATTATCTTTTGCTGCTTTTCTTTTTTAAATTTCATTTTACTCCTTTGTTTACCCCTTTTTATTAAATAAATCGCCCGCTCGTAACGAGCGTTTATAGCGCGGTAAAAAACCGCTGTTTCTTTTGTTCGTCGACTCTTTTTCAGCACTATTGTACCCCCACCATTCCCCAAAACTACCCACAAAGGTTTCGTGATCTTCTTCCTTTTTTCCCAAAAATTACGTGGCGTCCAAAACCTCTTGTTACTTACCCTATTTTCTTTTCTCCTCCCAATACCTCGATTACTAAATCGAACCCACCTCAGATAAGCAGCCGGAGACCGAACAGCACTTTCACGTGCTGTGTTGTTGCCCTTTTTTCTTTCACCCCTTTCCTTCATTTCGCTTTCCAGTCGCAGAAGCAATCGACCATGTTTTCTTTTTTGCGTATTTTTTTTATTGATTAATCAGTGTAGCAAGTCAGCTACTTTTCGTTAATTGACCCGCGGTTTAATTTCCTTTTCCCCTCAATAAAAAGTGCAACAAATATAACGCACTCAACACGAGTGGTTGCGAGAGCTAGGCCCTAGGCCCTTCTTGGGCTATTCACGCAATATATAGTATAAGTATAAAACAAATCGCTTCGTTAGTTTTATAAAAATTTCAAGCCCCTACAAATCTTCCATTTTGTTGGAGGAATATACTCGTAGGTTCACCCCAATGCATTTAATAAAATGTGTTCAAAGCCAAAGCTTAAAATGAGAATGTAGACATTTTATTATTTCTTTTTAGCGTTTTGACATTCTCGAACTGCACTACGTAAATCACCCCTTTAAATAAAAGTCACCTTCACTTCACCCCCTTCACTCGACAATGTCCAACAAACTGGATTTATTTTGAATAACCCTTTAAACCAAGAATTTGATATTCTCATTTGTTGTTTTTCTCAAAGATTCAGCATCCCTTTCTAAAATGATATTATTGGTTTATTCATCACATGATGAGACGCTGGAAATGGTTTTCAAACGCAGTACTGGTTTTGTCGTTTCGGTTTTGACAAAGTTCAAAAGGTTAGCAAATTCAGCGTGAGAAAATATTATGATTACATGTTACTTATAGTGGATTAGGTGTTACGTGATAAATATAAATTTCATTGCAGTAGGTATGGAATTTGATTTTTAGCCTTAAAATGGGTTTTCAACCCCAATGCCGTCAAATAAAAGATCTCCATTAGACACTTCTCCTAGTATGCTCAGTATTTAACAACAATGCTGACATGCTCGCATACAGATTTTTTTTTTTTCGACAGGCCGTAATATGTATTACTAAGATTAATGTAAACCACTATGATACCTAGTAATTTCGAAAACAATACTTACCCCTAGTCAACTAATTAAACAAGAGAGACAAAAAAAAAAATTCTGATCTTATGGCCATATTCAATATAGGTTTGTAACGAAATTAATCTTTGCAACAGTAAAGAGGCGATTGCGAAAGTCAAAATTTTACAATTTGGGGTAAAAAACTGTAGTAAAATTGATTATACTAGCAGTGCAAACATTAGCTTTCTACGCCCGTTGTCTGCAGCTGTAGTTTATTCTTGAATGCTCCGTTGCATAGTTCAATGTTCCCTGCAACCCAGGTTTTTAATACTTTCTACCGACTTTTGCATTCACATTTGCTTTCGCAAGACTTTTATTACAACCCTGTATTGAATGTGCCCAAAAATCGGCATACTTCTTATCTCTCTTGTGTAATTAGATGACTACGTACTGAGTACTGTTTCCGGAATTTCAGGGTACCATAGTTGTTCACTTTCATCTTAGTCATATTGCGGCCTGTCCGAGTCATATTGCGGAAGAATATGTCTGCACTGTGTAAAATGCAGATAATACTATGAGAAGCCTCTAATGGAGAACTTTTATTTGATGGCTTTGTAGTTGAACAACCGCGTTAAGGCTAAAAATCTTATTCAATACTTTATGCAATGAAATTTATATATATCACATGAAGTCATATCTACTATTATACAAGCAACATAACATTTTCTCACGCTGTATTTGCTAACCTTTCGAACTTTCTCAAGGTAAGATTAAAACCGAAATGACAAAACCAGTACTGCGTATAAATAACATTCCCAGCATCTCATCGTGCGAAAAATGACCATCAATATCATCTTCTAAAGGGATGCTGAATCTTTGAGAAAAATAAGAAATGTGAATACAGAATTCTTAATTTAAAGGGTTAACCAAAATAAGTCCAGTTTGCTGGACATTGTCGAGTGAAGGGTTGATGGTGATTTTTTTTTGAAGGGATGATTCACGTAGTGCAGTTCAACAAATTTAGAACGCTAAAAATAAATAATAGAATGATCACTGAATTTCGTTAATTTGGGGTTGGTTTATAACACGGTCGGGAAAAAAGCAACAGGAATCCTAATTTCTTATAAAGTAAAAAAAAAACATTTCTCTTACAATTAGATAAATTATTACCTGTGTTCATAAAAAAAAAGAATTGCAAAATACCATAATTATGAAATGGAACAATCTTTCATACTTCATTAAGGAACTCTTCATGAACATATTACTATTAAAAACAAAAAGGGTAAGGAAAAGACTAAGTTATTGAAGGAAGTTTTGGAAAATGATTTTAGATTATCCGGAAAACTCATCAGATTCGTATAAATATATGGTACATTATCTGAAATAACAATCTTAAGTGCACCTAGCGTTCGGCTGTTTTCTACAGGTCGTACATGGAATTTAGGTTTCTCCAAAAATTTTGAAAGAAATTAAAAAAAAATGCTTTTCGTCTTCTTCACCATTTGACAAAACAATTAAATTTTTTTTTGTTATTCGTTTCTTTTTCTTTTTTTCCTTATCTGTGCAAACTTTTTGTCTTTAGACGTAGTTCCGCGCTCAGACTTTCGCTAACGTACATTCTCACTGATATGGAAAGAAAGTAGTCAGTATAGTAGTAGTAGTAAATTAACTTTATTTAAACTTTGTTTATTCTTGACAAATTCAGAGTTTTGTTTGCAATGGCTTAAGTCGTCAGCCGAAAAAGAGGATTTATACTATATACATACATACATTATGTGATTTACATTCATACAAATTCATAGATTAAATAATTGACAAAGTGCATGCTTTAGTAAAATTTTACCAATATAGTTCAATGAGTTTAAACAAATTCATTTACGATGAGGGTACGGTATTTCCATGCAGTTTTAACGTAACTAACCAATATAAACCAATTTTGACCGTTCAGTATTGCAGTTAATTCATGCACTGCGAGAACATGTTTCCCCCAGTCAGCACGCCTGATGGCACCAAAGATAGGTCATATTCCTGTGAAATGTGACATGTCCTCTCTGGATCTTTGATTGCAAAGCGTGCATTCCACATTGCGGTCGGTTCGATGAGGGATATAGTTGAGACGCAGGAGTTTACCTCTTACATTAAATATAGTGGAGATGGTCTCGATGCTAAAGCTGTCGGTGAAATAGTTTTTCTCTTCCAGATTGTGTTGCAAAATGCGATATGTTCTTCTAGTGTCACTTCGTTCCGCCCTATCTCTAAATAAAGCAAACTTAGATTCTCTTGTCTTCTCCCAAATCTTCTGCAGAGAGGTCCTCCGGGATGACGAATCCTCTTCAAGTAGTTGGACGTTATGCTCCGCACATAGACTTGACCATTCACGGAAGAACTGCGTTTTATTTTAAAGAAGATGAGTTGCTACTATGTGAGGAAGTCAGTGATTAGGGAGTGCCATTACTTTCATGATATAATTAAAATGCATCTTCAGCGTAAATTCGTACAGTGGTGGAAAACCTGTTTCCAGATGTATCATATAGGTTGGAGTGATTTCCAGTAGCCTAAATATTTTCTTAATTAAGTATCTGAGAAGTTTCTCGACTTCTTCAAATTGAAAGATACCCCACACTTGCGCACCATAGCACATGATTGCTCTCATAACCGCTTCAAAAACTTTAAATTTCACGCTGGAAGCAATTTTACTCTTCCCTAAGATACATTTCGAATTGCAGTTGATAGCCATCTTAGATTCCTTGAGCTACCACTGCAGGTGGTTTTTAAGTGAAAGTCGTGGAGTGATGATAATGCCGAGGTATTTGTACTCCTTGACTTTCTCCAGCTCTTCGTTTTCCAAGGACCATTTTTCTTGCCTTGAGTAACATCCTGATCCGTTCCGAAAGATCATTACTTTCGACTTGCTTGTGTTAACTTTTAGATTCCAAATTTGACAATATTGATGCCACTTGTTAATCATTATTTGTAGCATGCCCGGGGTTTCTGCAAACAAGACGATATAATCTGCGTACATGAGGAGCTTAATATTGAGGTTAGTAAACGTAATTCCACCTGGCAAGTATGATGTCAGTCATCCAGAAAGATCGAGAAGAGAGGTGGGCTTAGCAGTCATCCCTGCTTTACTCCCATTTCTGACCTAAACCAGTTAGATAATTTGCTACCATCCCAAACAGCTGTTCTGTTTTCCTTATAGAGGCTGCGAATTATCTTGAGCATTTTGGTAGACAGTTCTTAATTGTTCAGTTTATAGAAAAGGGCGTTCTTATCAATTGAATCAAATGCAGCCTTGAAACCAACAAATAACGCGTATAATTTTTTTTTTTTGTCCAGATAAGACCTTGCTATACTTGTTAGAGCAAACATTTTATCGACTGTTGCGTAATTCTTTCGAAAGCCAGCTTGGAATTCGCTGAGCAATCTGTGGGTCGAAATCCATTGGGAGAGACGGTCTAAAATTATTCCTGTGAATATTTTCATAATGGTATTCATGAAAATATTCACAGGATACTACCCCGCCTCGGTAGTTGGCGGGGTCGCTGGGTACGCCTTTCTTAAATAGAGGAAATATTATGTTTTTCCTAAAACTTTCCGGAACTTCACCTGTATTATAAATATAATTATACGACTCTCTGAATTCTTGTATAAATCGTTCAGTAGCGTTTTTGAAGAATTCATATGGCACCCGATCTTCTCCAGGGGCTTTATTTGACGGACATCGGTTTATGACATTTTTGACTTCTTGCACTGAGATTGTTCGATCCAGATCAGAGTTCCCTATAAGTGGGAGAGCGTAACTAATTTGACTAGAGCCATGTGACGAGTTCAGCAGCTGCCTAAAATACTCAGCCAAAACGTCGACTTTGATTCGGGTAGCTCGGGCAAATAGCGCACCGTTTAGAGTTCGGGCCAATTTCCAAAACGAACGACTATCTCTTACTTCCGACAGCGACTGCATCAGACGAAACGTGTATGTTTTCTGTTTTTCCCTACAAATGGCTTTATACTGCTTATTTGCTTCCTGATATAAAGTTTTAGCAGATAGTTTTCCGCATTGTCTTACCATTCGGAGATATGCGCATGATTTTTTCCTAGCTCTTTCGCAGTCTGCGTCGAACCATTTTTGCCGCTTATTAAGGCTTTGTGTTGATTGAAGAGGCTTTGCAGCCTCAAGGATGAAAGATACTAGAACATCTGTTCTTTGGCTGCAGGCTGCAGTTCAGCATTATCTGCAGAATTAAGAATAGAGTCTAAGTTCCTTTGATACCTTTCTAAGTGGGTGTCTTTCCATTGCAGTTTTGGCAATAAACTCATATCCTGTGAGGAAGACTCCTGGCCTGTTCTCCACTTTATTCGAACGTTTAGATTAGGTAAGTGGTCAGAAAAGACGAACTCACAAACTTCTAGGTTGTCTACGCATCCAAGCCAGTCTCCGCGTGCCAAGCAGTAGTCAATCGTTAAGCAGGAAGTTCCTCTTAAGAAAGTCAGGTTGCCCTCCGCATCACCTTCAGCTAGTGGTAGCTAGTATCCAATGCAGAGTATAGCTTTCGAAGTAAGTGTTAAAATGTTCCATTTCTTTGTCTTTGCCGGTGCCCTTCAGTTTAACTGCAGACTTGATAATCCGACCAAAATCGTCTCTGTTTTGGATTTCGATAACAGCTTTTTCAATCCATCGGTTCTTCGAGTGTATCGTGCGGACTGAGGCAATTGCTGATGTATTCTGTGACTGGAGCAGATCAAGGCAGAATGTTTTTGCCTTATCTGAAGCAACAACCTCCATTTCAGATGGAAGGTGCAGGAAGTAGTCATTATATAAAACATTATATTTAAATAGGGCTCACAGTAAGTTGTGCATTGTCTTAGCATGTCGGTAAACTAAGATCGACCAGTTGTTCCGTGATTACAAAAAAAAAAAAACACAAGAAATATAACACATATGGGGAAGCACTCTCTGAACAGACGATGGTGGAACTGGGTGTCGATGACGTAGTGTCATATTCACAGTGTTTCTCCTCTGGGCTGGAGAAGGAAATCGAAGAAGTTTTACTGGCTAGCGACAGTGAGAATGCGGACAGCACACTCACTGACGCTAGTGCAGTGGGAAGTGAGCAGGTTAGTACTCTCACTTCTATAGTTAAGGGCAATAGTGGATTGGCGGGCACTCCCATTACAATAAAGAAGGGAATAAGTGAGTTGGCTGGCACTTTCACAGTAGTTAATAAAGGTAACAGTGAATTGGCTTACTTACTTACTTAGGTGGCGCTATAGTTCGGGGTGAACCTGGGCCTCAACCAACAAGCCTCTCCATTTAGCTCGGTCTTTAGCTAATTGCCTCCAGTTGCGCACTCGAAGTTGGTCGAGGTCCCCTTGAACGTGTGCGCGCCACCTACGGCGATGATTCCCTCTACTGCGTCGTCCCTCGGGGTTAGATTCGAAGACTCTGCGGGCCGGAGCGTTGGTGTCCATTCGCTCTACATGTCCTAGCCATCTCAGACGTCCAATACGCAGTTTTTTGACTAGGTCGATGTCGCTGTACAGCTCGTATAGTTCGTGATTGAATCTTCTCCTCCAAAACCCGTCAACGCAAACGGGACCGAAAATCTTACGAAGAATTTTTCTCTCGAAGCGACCAAGGATATCTTCATCCTCTTTTAATAAAGTCCATGTTTCAGCGCCGTAAAGCAGGACTGGGATGATCAAGGTCTTATATAGAGTCTCCTTAGTTGTTCGAGAGAGGGCTTTACTGTTGAATTGCCTTATAAGCCCAAAAAAACAGCGATTGGCAAGAGTTATTCTTCGATTGATTTCTGCGCTGATTTTGTTTGCTGAATTTATAGCAGAGCCAAGGTAGACAAAGTCCCTTACTACCTCGAAGTTATAGCTGCCCACGGTGACGTTTTGTCCAATTCGTCGATGTTGGTTTTCCCTTCTTGTTGACAGCATATACTTGGTTTTGCCCTCGTTTATCGCCAAACCCATTTTGGCCGCTTCCGCCTCAATGCTTGCAAAAGCACCGGTGACAGCCCGCTGAGATCTTCCGATAATGTCTATATCGTCGGCGTATGCAAGCAGTTGTACAGACTTGTAATAGATTGTGCCTCCGGTGTTGGCTTGTGAGTTCCGCACAATCCGTTCAAGTACAATATTGAAGAAGTCACATGACAGCGCGTCACCTTGTCTAAAGCCTTTTTTGACATCAAAAGTCTCGGTGAGGTCATTACCGACCTTGATGGAGCAGCGAGCGTTCTCCATCGTCAGCCTGCACAGGCGGACAAGTTTGGCAGGGATGTCAAAACTAGACATGGCTCTATAAAACTCTTCTCTATAGATGCTGTCATAGGCGGCCTTGAAATCGATAAAGAGGTGGTGAGTATCGATTTGGAATTCTTGGGTTTTCTCCAGGATCTGCCGAAGTGTGAAGATTTGATCGATGGTGGACTTTCCTGGCCTGAAACCGCACTGATAGGGTCCAATCAGGCTGTTGATAAAAGGTTTCAGGCGTTCACACAATATCGCAGAAAAGATCTTGTACGCGATGTTGAGGAGACTGATGCCTCTATAATTGGCGCAGTTGAGGGGGTCTCCTTTCTTGTGGATCGGGCAAACGATGCTGAGATTCCATTCATCAGGCATACACTCCTCTGACCAAATATTAGAAATGAGTTGGTGTATGCACTCTACCAATTCATCCCCAGCTGCCTTGAAAAGTTCGGCCGGTAAACCGTCAGGTCCAGCAGCCTTGTTCGATTTTAGCTTGGATATTGCTATCCTCACTTCGTTTTGGTCAGGTGGACGGAAATTTTGACTATCATCGTCCATGTTGAATGGTTCATTCTGCCTGACAGCGGGATGTTGGTCTTCGTCGCCGTTATACAGTCTGCAGAAGTAGTTTTTCCATATTCTCAGCACCGACTGTGATTCTACTACGAGGTTTCCATTCTCATCTCTACAGGTTTCTGTACGGGTATTACTTCTCTGACACGTTCTTTTTACCTTTTGGTAAAACTTCCGTACATTGTTCCTGGAGTATAGACTCTCGATATTCTCAAACGCGCGCTTCTCATGCTCTTTCTTCTTCTTTTGGAGAAGCCGATGTTCTTCCCATCTCTTTTGCTCGTAGAGCTCACGAGCAGCTCTCGTCTTCCTTTGCAGCGCCGCTTTGTATGCCTCTTGTTTTGCTGCATGCACTCGCCGGCATTCTTCGTCAAACCAGGGGTTTCGCGGTGGTGGGCGAGCGAGACCCAGAACATCAGTCGCGGCGTTTCTGATGGCATGTTGGCAGCGTTGCCACTGGTCTTCGGCACTTGATGCTGGCGGTATAGGGGTGATTGAGAGATTCGACGTTAAATTTTCTCACAGTAATTCTTCTTTGTTGCTCAGATTGGGATATCCGCATTCGTACCTTGGCTACAACAAGGTAATGATCCGAGTCTATGTTGGCCGCTCGGAAGGTCCGGACATCCAGAATACTGGAGGCATGCCTTGCGTCGATCGCAATACGATCTTAACGTCGTATTTAGGACATTGCTCGTATGTTTTGTCGAGGAGCTCGTAGAAACACTCTTTGGAGGCAGGGTCCTTTTCTTCTGTGGGGGCATGAACACATATTAGGCTTATGTTAGCGCATTTAGCCTTGATCCGGATAGTCATAATACGCTCGCTCACGTGTCGGAAGCTTAAGACTTCTTGCCTAAGTCTGCCGCGTATGACAAATCCGCATCCGAATAAGCGTTGCCTGTTGCCTCTGTAGCAATCACCGTAGTAGATGTCACCGTTTTTCATCCTCTTTTTGCCTGGCCCATCCCATCGCACTTCCTGGATGGCGGTAATATCTGCTTTATAGCAGTCTAGGGCCTCTGCTAGTTGTTCGGCTGCACGTGGTCTGTAAAGGGACAGAACATTCCACGTACAGATCCGAAGGTCGTTGTCCTTATTTCGTTTGCTGGGGTCGTCATTAGTTGGGTCATCCTTATCCGAGGCTTTTGGTTGTTTCGGAACCATGCGTTTTTTACGTGGTAGGGAAGTTACCCCGACGGCACAAACGCCAACCTGGAGGGCCAGTTCCTTAATTATTCCCCTAGGACGAGGGGCCGGGTACACCGGTGCCAGTAGTCCACTACGGGAGTATGAGCGCTGCCGTTGGCCCATTAAGGGCTCCTCCGCCACCATCTCTATTCCAATGTCCTGACCAACATTGGAAAGTGAATTGGCTGGTACTCTCAATAATAACGATAAGGGTAAGGCATAGACCAAAGAGGCTGGTAGCGTAGCTGGCAAGTACACTGACGCTCCTAGTTTCTCAGAGGTCGTGCGGTAGTAGCAAGAACGCACACCAACTGGAAAAGATGCTGATGCGCATTGCTCGACGTAAGATCAAAAGTGCAAAGCGCAAGGTTGAACAGTTCGGGGGTGTAACGTCAACTCTTTGAGTGTGTGGGATAGGACGCAGGTTGATCGGGCTAAAATAGTCTTGGCCAATGAGGTTGCCAGGAAGGAAGCGGCTGCACATAAGGCCGAGGCCAAAAAGAAAGTGGAGCTGGTCGCATCTACGAGAGTAGTAGATTTCTCCAGCAAAACTGAGGGTGTAAACGGAAGGGGGGAGACTCCAGCTGCGGTGGTTAGTAGGGTGGCGTTCCAGAGCAAAAGTAGCAGAATTGATGATGTCGTCGAACAGAGTGCGGCAAAAAAGGTGAAGGCCAGCACTTCACATTCGGCGCGCCCGATCTACGACCTAGAAGACGAGCTCTTTGTTACCATCGTCAGCGAGCCAGACCCCTGCGCTTGCCTCATCATGGAGCGGTTTGCAGTGGTTTGCTGTAGAGGAGAAGTTTTAGGATGCTCTGTGGAAGGTGATATCTGCCACAGAGAATAGTGAACTTTAATTCGACGGTGCTGGTTAGAAAGGGGACCGGAAGGTTGTTACTTGTGGGAACAAACCCTCTGCTGACTTCCTCGGGCAGTTCGTTTTGGAGGTAGGGGAAGTGTGGAGCGGGTCTCAGCTCAAGCGCGTAACTGTGGCGGAGTTGGCTAGGTACGCTCCGACCAAAGCTTGGGTCAGGGTTCCGCTCCGTCCACCTACCCAGAAAAACTGCTCGGTCTCCTCCACATGCAAAATAGGCAGTTTTACTAGCTATGCTGCAAAAAGCTCCAGTCAAGGTCAGAAGGGTCTGAGAAAGGTCTTGGGGCTGAGCTTAGGCTACCGGGGGGGTCAGCATGGTGGCGGATAGCTGAACGGCCTACAGATATGTAGGTTAGCTGCGAATAACCAAGAAGCAGTCCCCGACCAAAAGCGGCAAAAACGGAGGGTGTGCGGAAATAACACATAAGCCCAGTGAAATTTTTGTGACAGGGCGAGTAGATGCCGCCCGTAAATAAGCATCCTGTCCCTAAGGCAAGGCGTTATGCGACCCGTACCGAGGCCTGAATGGTGCTGGGGACGTAAAACCCATACAGCATCGCTAACGGAGCCCTCCAGATAACTGGTGCCCTCTGGTTGTAATATGGCCTTACCACATTACAGGGGTCTCTGATGTGGTGGACCTTTCTTTCCCCCATACTCGTGGGATCCAACTATGAATCAAACAAAAACAAATACAAATAAAACAGAAAAAAAAGAACAAAAAAAAGTACAAAACTCAGGAGACGAAAGTACAGAGGAAAATCCGTTCAGGAGAAGCTCGGTACTGATGCGATCACCGCCCTTTAAAAATAGCAGATGGACCGACGCAAGAAGATAACACAAACGCGGAGATGCCGTTTGAACCAATAAATGAACAGACAACCTCGCAAATGCCGTCGAAATGAAACTGGTAGTCTGAAGTCCGAAAAGTCTAAAGCCACTCAAACCATCCACTCTCCAGAAATGAGTGAGTTGGCTTTCCCTTCTTCGTTGGAACAACTGCCAGACCCAAAGCGAAAAAGGACGAGATCTCCAAATACCGAAGAACCCTCCACACTGTCATACGCCGAAATTGTTGCGGAAAAAACGGAAATGGAGGTGAAACAAAGCGTGCATAAGGACCAGAAAGAGAAAAAAAAAGCCACAGGGAAAAACCATGGACAGACAGTGAAACCCCGGATCGAAGAACCAGGTGCAGAAACTACTAATAAAGTCGTTTGGACAAGAGTAGAAAAATGTCGAGGCAAGATATATGCTAAGCCTGACGCACTGGTGATTAAAAAGATCGGAGAAATTTCCTATTGCGACATACTCCGAAAGGTGAAGACCAACCCCGAGTTGAATGGATTGGGGTGTGATGTAACCCCCATAAGAAGGACAGCCAAGGGAGAGCTACTGCTTGAGCTCAAGAAAGCAGCTGATGGAAGAACATCCGAACAGCAAAGTAAAGTGGGAAAAGTTCTCGGTGAAATAGCGGAAGTGAGATCCCTAGCGCAAGAGGTGCTCATTAAGTGCAAAGACCTAGATGGCGTCACCACAAAGGAAGAGATCTGCCAAGCTCTGTCCGAGCAGTTCGAGGAAGCACAAGGCATAGAGATCTCATACATCAAATCTATGAGGACAGCCTATGCAGGGACGCAAACTGCCGTCATTAGCCTCCCGATAAATACTGCCAAAAAAGCTCTGGAGGTTGGAAAAATAAAAATCGGATGGACGGTATGCCGAATACGGGAGAAAATAATACCGCTGCTATGTTTTAGGTGTCTTAACTTCGAGCACCTAGCAAAGGCGTGTAAAAACACGTTGGATAGGAGTGAGGATTGCGTTAGGTGTGGAGAGAAAGGCCATGTATCCAAGAACTGCAGCAATGATGCAAGGTGCGTCCTTTGCGAAGAAAAGGGAAGTAGCAACATCAAACACGCGGCAGGAAGCATAGTATGCCCGGTATACCAAGAAGCTGCAAAAGTCGCAAGAAGAATATGAAAGTGCTGCAACTAAACTTAAACCACTGCGAAGCGGCACAGGACATCTTGACACAAACCGTTCGCGAGTTAAAGATAGATGTTGCCGTATTATGCGAGCAGTACAAAAATCTCGATGATACAGTTTGGGCTGCGGATGACTCAAAAAGAGCTGCTATTTGGGCCTGCGGAGATTGCGCCTTTGAAGAAAAAATGATGACACCCGGAACAGGCTTCGTGCGAGCAAAGGTCAAAGGAGTGCATGTCTATAGCTGTTATGCATCTCCAAACAACACCATTGAGGAGTTCCAAAGTATGCTTGATAGGCTCGTGGATGATGCTAGAGGTCGTAGCCCAACGATTATAGCTGGAGACTTCAATGCATGGGCCACGGATTGGGGCAGCGCACGGACCAATGGAAGGGGAGAAGCTCTCCTAGAAGCCGTATCGTCACTAGACCTAATATTGCTAAATACAAGTAGTGAGCACACTTTTAGTAGAAATGGTGTAGGCTCCATAGTTGATATCACCTTTGCAACTAGTTCCTTATCGAGAGACGCCAACTGGAGAGTCAGTAATCAATATACTCACAGCGACCACCTTGCCACCCTGTCTGAAGTACAACCTAGGAGACCAACCCAGGAACGCCCAAAGAAGGAACAACGAATGGGGTGGAAAATAAGCACCATGGACAAAGACACTTTTGCCCTGATTTTTGCAGAGTCAACAATAAGCCCAGGAACAGCAAACGCTATGGCCGTTGAGGTTACCAAATAAGTAACTAAGGCTTGCGACTTATCCATGGCCCGGAAAACGTCAACAAATCGCCGGCCACCAGTATACTGGTGGAACCAAGAGATAGCAGAGCTACGCAGCAAGTGCCATAGAGCCAGAAGACTATTCCAGCGATCCAGAGGTTTGTCCACACATCAGGACCTACGGGTGCAATTCAAAGATAGGCGAAGAGAGCTAAAACTAGCTATCTGCAGAAGTAAGAGCAATAGCTTTAAGGAACTCTGCGAGCAAGCAGATGTAAATCCTTGGGGCACCGCCTATAGAACAGTAATGGCAAAACTCAAAGGCTCTAGGGCACCCTCCCCCTCTCCTTATGCAGAAAATTGTATCGGGGTCGTTTCCACCGAAATACCAGCAGAGTCTATAGAGCCACCTCCGGAAGTATAGGACATCCCAACTGTCACGCAAAGGGAACTCCTGGATGTATGCAGACGATTCGAGGATACCAAGTCACCTGGATTGGATGGCATACCGAACAAGGCCCTTAAATTAGCCATTAAAAATAAATACGCAACCATTTGTCGAACTCTACGACAAGTGTCTAACAGAAGGAGTTTTTCCAGACCAATGGAAAAAGTAACGTCTAGTGCTGCTGTCTAAGGGGAAAAAACCACCAGACGAGCCCTCGTCATACCGTCCCATATGCCTGTTAGACACAATGGGTAAAATACTGGAGCGAACCATATGCAACCGATTAGAAGTGGCAATTGGTGAAGCCGGGGGACTCTCCAACCAACAGTCAACGGCTTTAGGAAAGCTCGATCTACAGTAGACGCAATAAGAAGGGTAACTACAACCTTGGAAGAAGCTATTCAGGGCAGGAGATGGAGAGGCGGTGCAATGAAATACGGTGCCGTAATAAAATTGGACGTCAAAAACGCGTTCAATTCTGCGAATTGGGGACTCATAGTGCAATCGCTTAGTTCAATGATGGTGCCATGGTTCTTAATTAAAATAATACTGAGCTACTTCGAGAAACGGTTTCTGCTCTTCGATACCGACGATGGAGTAAAGCAGTACCACATATCTGGCGGAGTTCCACAAGGATCGGTATTAGGCCCTATCCTTTGGAACATTATGTATGATGGGGTTCTAAGGCTTGGAATCCCAAATGAGGGAAAAATCATAGGCTTCGCTGATGATATTGCAATTGTCGTGGTTGCAAAACATCTAGAGAAAATAGAGTATATTGCAAATGAATGTATCCGAAAAGGCAAACGGTGGATGGCAGCAGTCGGGTTAGAGCTCGCCGAACATAAAACAGAGGCAGCATTGGTAAGCAGCCGCAAGAAAAGAGAGGAAATCACCATCAGAGTAGGAGATCATAATACGACATCAAAATCGGTTATCAAATACCTAGGTGTGATGATCGACGCGAGGCTCACTTACAAGGAGCACCTTGAAAGAACGTGTGACAAAGCGGCTCGGGTGAGCGGTGCCCTATCAAGAATAATGATAAATATAGGAGGACCTAGGCAACAAAGGAGACTTATTCTATCCAGGGTGGTGCAGTCCATCCTTATGTATGCGGCACCCATATGGGCCAAAGCTATGGCGAAAAAGACCTACGCAAGAAGGATAAACTCTGTCAAGAGACTATGTGCGCTGAGAGTATGCTGTGCCTTCCGTACGGTGTCAGACGAGGCAGTATGTGTCATCGCGGGAATGCTACCAGCGGATATCTTGGCTATCGAGCTACAAAGGACCTACGACGCCAAAATTCAGGAACCTCAAGCGCCAGTCAAAAATATCAAGCTGGAAGTAAGACAGCGAAGCATTAGAGCATGGCAGGAGCGATGGAACCAGTCCGCAAAGGGAAGATGGACCCATCGACTTATACCGGATATCCAAAAATGGATGGACCGGAAACACGGAGAGGCAGATTTCTATCTTAGCCAGTTCCTAACCGGACATGGCTGCTTTCGAGCGTATCTCAACAGGTTTGGGCTCGATGAATCTCCCAACTGTCCCGAATTGCGGAGAGGCCTCAGAAGACGCTCAGCACGTATTTTTTCAGTGCCCTCGTTTTCATATAGAGCACAGAGAACTGGGGGAAAAAATTGGAGAAATACCAACCCCCGAAAATATTGTGCACCATATGATAGCATCGAATGCAATATGGGACGCGGTGAAACAAGTTGCAGCGATAATCGTGCAGGAACTTAGGCGGCTGGAAAGAGTCAGAAAGAGCAACCAAGTCCAACCGGCAACACTTTTGGAACAAGGAGCGGAAAACAGCGAATGGAGAGCATAAATAGCTAACCAGCCCCGCGGGTTTGCGAATCGTGCATGCCATTAGCTCGGGCTACTGGTATCTTTAGAAGATTGAAAAAAAAAAAAAAAAAAAAAGTCAGAAGGGACATTTGTTAGGGACATTTTTAAACAATGTTTAAGGTCAAGTTACGTACCAATGGCATGGAGGGAAGTGCGGGTTACATTCTTTCCCTGTTTGTTACATAGGGTGCATAATGCAACATTTCCCCTCCTAAGTAGCTGAAAGTTTAATTTCTGCAGTTCTCCTCTAAGTCTAAAGATGGTTCCTATTATAGTGCAGGTGTAGTCGTTCTTGATATAATTCAGATCCTTAAGGTTATAATAATTGAGCTTCGAATAGAAAGTTCTCTCCATAGAAGATCTAGCTCTTTCAAAAAAGAGTATCTATCATTTTCATCTGTTATCCTGATTATTTCATACAATGAGCTTCTCCACTTCGCGGGAACTTTTTTCAAACAGATCGAGAGTAACACCACTGACGGCTATGCCTAGAGGAGGATGAAATATCCGAATACATTCTTTGTAAATGCCCGGCTCGACACTGGTTAAGGAAACGTATTTTCCACTCACTTCAGTGGAATTGAAATGCTCCACTACTAAAGACTTACTCACTTTCATAAGGGAGGTAGTACGTCTGTTAGGTTAATTCCAACCCTCCGATACAATAGATCTTTCAGGCTGCAGTGTCGTTGCCACGCGGGCATGGGTTGTACAAGAGGAAAACAAAACACCACTGTTCGCCGCTAGGTTAATCCAATCCTTGTATATGGCGGTTTTAAGCTGCACTACATACTGCAACAGCTGTTTTGGTAGCCTAGTATCAGCTATTTCCATTATATGTACTAGGTAATCCGCGTTCAGTTTTAATGTATTATAGAGAGATAGATGTGCAAGGATGACAGTCCTGTTTCGAAATTGTACTTATATTTTGGGGTATTTTTTCGGAAGACAGAATAATTTCCTTAGGAAAAAACGCAGCAGATTTTCCACTTCCTCATATCCGGTAATTTCCCATACTTGTACTCCATAAAAGACGATTGCCCGCGCCGTTGCCTTGAATGCATTATATGTGGCATTAACTGCTATATGCTTACTGCTGAAGATTATTATCCAATTAGCACAATAAAGGCAGTTTTGCCTTTATTAACTTAGGTTGTGATGCGCAAACTTGGGGCACAGGCCGCCTCCCCAAAAGTTAGGGCCGAAAAAATGAAGGAGATAGTGGACACACTCTTCCCGACTCACCCGGTCAGACCACCTGACATCTTCTCTATACAACGTGAGGAGGTCCCCTGTTCACATACGAGGAACTGATCTCGGCAACGTCCGATATAAAAAATAAGAAGGCTCCCGGACCCGATGGCATACCAGGAGAAGTGCTGAAAATCATCGGAAGAACGTATCCACTGCTGCTGCTAAATATGTTCAACAGCTGTCTCTTGGACGGGGTTTTCTACAGGAGCTGGAAGATACAACGGTTGGTCCTAATCAGCAAGGGAGAGGGAGACCCGGAATCCCCATCACCCTACCGGCCTTTGTGTATGCTGGATACAACGGGGAAACTTCTGGAGAAGATGCTTAAAGCCCGACTTACTACGGCAATCCAGAGTGCAGGTGACCTGTCTGAAAGGCAGCATGGTTTTCGCAAGGGACACTCAACAGTAGGAGCAATCAAGGAAGTGGTTAAGACAGCCCAAATCGCTCGACAGGGCAACCACTACTCGAGAAAAGTCATCGTGTTGGCAACCCTAGATGTGAGGAACGCCTTCAACTCAGAAGTATGGGCAGATATCCTGTAACCGCTGAAAAACACCTTCAGAGTACCACATTATCTTTTGCATGTGTTGGGGGACTACCTCAAAGACCGGAAACTGCTTTATGATACTGTAGAGGGACGCCGCAGCAAGGACATCACAGCAGGAGCAGCGCTGGGTTCAGTACTGGGACCGGACTTGTGGAACGTTTCGTACGATGGAATTCTTCGGATGGAGTTGCTTGAAGACACCTTCCTCATAGGATACGCAGATGACATTGGAACAGTGATCACCGTAAGGGACACAACAGAAGCGCAGCGAAAACTAAATTAGATCATGAGACGGGTGCAAGAATGGATGGCCGACCATGGTTTACGAATGACAGCCGAGAAGACCGAGATAGTTCTGCTAACCAGGAGACGGATCCCGACTCACGTCGATTTCCTAGTAGGTGCAGAGACGATCACTGGCAAGAGCGCAGTAAAGTACCTGGGTATGACGCTGGACTGCAAACTCACCTACTGGGAACAAAGGTATGGGAACAGGCATGCCTGTCGTAAGAGGCGACTAAAATCCACCCTCCGTGTACCGAGTATGGCGTATACAAAAAACATGCAATGAACAAAACAAAAGATTTGAATACCCCAGGTGGCAGTCCAGGTAAACTGGAAAATCCACCCTCTTCGGAGGTCGGCTCTACGGATTCTGGGGAGAGCCATTTATTGCACCTTATAAATCCCTTCTCAAAAAGTACAAGGGTATCTCGATCTCCACCAACAAGATCGAACGTCTCCGGAAATAGAAGTCCGCCGGAAGCGCAAACGCGTGAAAAACGGGACTCAGCGAAATCTAAAAGCATTGAGGAGGAAAACGACGTACTCCGTACCAAGCTTAGCGTAATGGAGCTACTCTATCGTGAGCTCATGAAAGAAGTAGATTTACTCAGGCAAGAAAATAATGCCCTAAAAAACACGTACCTACAAAAAGAAAATACAGTTAGCCCACATCGCTCACCTAGTCGCGAATACCAGACGGATGAAGAAGAGCTAACACGCGAAACGAATTGGGTCGAAAAGAAACGACCTAGCAAAAAACGAAAAGCTAGTTCCTCACCGGAAGTCGAGCCACAAAAAGATGAAAAGCGCAAGGAGATGCAAGAAAAGCAACAACAACCAAAATTACGTCCTCCGCCACCGATAAACGTCGTTGGAATTACGGACTATAATAAGTTGCATTGTCTCCTTAAAGGAACTCTGGCTTCGAAGTTTAAGGTGACCTCTCTGCGAAACAATACGTGGAAAATCAATGTCGATGATGCTGACGGTTACCGATCAGTATCTAAAAAGTTGAATGCCGAAAAGATTCAGTGGTATACTTATGAAAATAAGTTAGAAAGACCACTGCGTGTTGTAGCCAGGGGACTCCACCCCTCGTGCACTAAAGAAGATGTAATGCACGACCTTCAAGGCAAAGGCTTTAAAATTCTTGATGCCGTCAATATTATCAAGAAGGAGAAGCAACAGTCGGAGGGAGATCATGAAAAATTGGTAAAGCGCGGTCTTCCACTATTCATGCTTAGTTTTGATAAGACGAAAATAAAGATATTATATATGGTATCAAGACTATTCTAAACATCGTGGTCAAAATCGAACCCATGCGTAAGACCTCCAGATCGATCCCGCAGTGTAAGCGCTGTCAAGGCTTCAATCACACGCAGACTTACTGCCAGAAAGAGCCGCGATGCGTCAAACGCGCAGGTAAGCATCTCCCGGAAGAGTGTCACCTAAACAAGCAAACCCCAGCCACTTGTATAAATTGCAAAGGAAAAACATCCTGCGAACTATCGAGGTTGCGAAGTGGCGAAAGAGCTTCAAAAACGCGCGATACGCTAAAAATTCGATGCGTCCGAATATGAAACCAATCAAGAACAGACCCAAAATAGCTACGAAAAAAGCAGCGAAAGATAGAAAGTCCGTCAATATTAACTTAAGATCGGTTAATGATAAAAAATCCGAAAGTAATAGAGATAAGGTAACAGAAGCAAAATCTCCGAATATTGGCGTGCAGTCTTATGCTCAAGCGGCGAAGACAGTTAAGGGTACGTACACGACCGACAACTCACGGCAGATCAAAGCAAGAAACCGTCCAAACTTTAATGTAAAAACTCCTTCTCAAGTTGCGACATTGAAAAATAGCGATAGAGGTAGTTCAGAAGATCATGTATCCAATGTTTTTTCCCTAATTCTTGCGAAGCTTGAAGAGCAATGCAAAACAAATAAACTAATTTTCCAGAGTATTCAACCAGAATATGAAAGAAACACTTAAAATTCTTACTTGGAACGCTAACGGGCTCATACAAAGACTCGACGAGCTAGAAATATTTATGCGAGAGAAAGATATTGATATATGCTTGGTCTGTGAAACTCATCTGACAAAGCAATCGAATATTAAGATAAGGGGATATAGCGCGTATCACGCCTTTCACCCATCGGAAAGAGCCAGAGGCGGATCATCTTTGTTTATAAAAGAAAATATCGAACACTCAGCGGAAATAAAAATTGAATTAGAAGCAATGCAAGTAAGCACGGTACGCGTTAGAAATAGACATTTCGCCTTCACCATTTCGTCTATATATTGTCCACTGCTATGTAAACTTGAAGAAAGTGATTTCACAAACATCTTCAACTTCCTTAAACCAAATTTTATTATTGGTGGTGACTTCAACGCGAAACACCCCTTCTGGGGCTCAAGGTACGCCTCTCAGAAAGGTAGAAAGCTTTATAATGCGGCCAGATTAACTGGCGCGAAAACTAATTGGGATGGCTTTAAAAAAGATATTGAAGCAAATATTGAGCTGAGCGTATCACTTAAGACGCCCTATGAAGTGGAAGTTGAAGTAGATCGCGTCGTCGAAATCTTACAGGATGCCGCGTGGAAGAATACTCCCAAACCAAAGAGAACCCCGGCCAGTTACATTCAAACTTATCCGCAGGAAATAAAAGAGATGATTAAGGAGAAGAGAAAAGCGTAAAAGATGGCAACAAACTCGGGCTCCGCAACATAAAGCACATCTTAACCGTTTGTGCAACTCACTAAAAAGATCTATTAAAGACCTTAAGAATAATGAAATGCAAACTTACATACCTAGAAAGCTTACGGCAGAAAAAGATTTTAACTATTCGCTTTGGAAGGCTATAAAAGGTATTAAAAAACCTCAAATTCAAGCCGCGCCAATTAGGAAAAATCAAGACGAATGGGCCAGGCATGATAAAGAGAAAGCGCAAGTTTTTGCCACCCACCTGAAGAAACATTCAAACCGTTTGATGGACAAGCTCTTATTGAAAATATAAATACGTCGTATATAGACAATAGCGTAATAAGAAATGCAAGACTTACCGAACTTAAGGAAGAAATAAGGAAACTTAAACCTAAGAAAGCTCCTGGATACGACCTAATTACGGGAGAGGTTCTTAAGGCACTACCAAGAAAAGCTCTAATTAACCTTCTTTTCATTATAAACGCCGCGATTAGACTAGAATATGTTCCCAGTCAATGGAAAGTCGCCGAAGTTATAATGGTCCTTAAGCTGGAAAACCGCCCAATGAAAAAAACGTCTTATAGACCGATTTCGCTTCTTCCAATTATATCCAAAGTGTTCGAGAGAATATTGATTAGGCGAATACAGCCGGTAATAGAAGAAGGGCATCTCATCCCTGATCATCAATTCGGATTCAGAAGTAAGCATTCTACAGTTGAACAAGTACATCGAATAACACATGTAATCGAAAAATCACTTGAAGAAAAAAAGATTTGTTCAAGCGTATTCCTTGACGTTTCTCAAGCCTTTGACAAGGTCTGGTACGAAGGCTTAAAGTTTAAATTACGACAAGTTCTGCCAGAGCACCTATGTAATATTTTGAAGAACTACCTTACGAATAGGCTATTCCGCGTCAAATGTGGAAACGAATATTCTGATTTTAAGGAAATAATGGCTGTGGTGCCGCAAGGAAGCGTTCTTGGTCCAGTTTTATATCTATTATACACTCGTGATATACCGCAAGTAGAAGGCACTGAGCTAGCTACATTTGCCGACAACACTGCTATCTTGGCAGTAGGTAAAACGGATAGAGTAAATGAATGGACATTGGTTTGGCGTATCGCACTCAACGAGACCAAATCTGTTCATGTAAATTTTACCTTATAAGAAAATAAATAATTGCCGATTTTTCAAACTCGGTTCAAATCCCGTTTGCAAACGAGGCTAAGTATCTTGGAATAACACTCGATACAAAGCTGAAATGGAAAACGCACGTAAAGAAAAAACACAAAGAACTAGATAATAAATATAGAGATAGTCCAAGCTTAATATAGAGAACAAACTGCTTTTATATTAGCAAGTGCTAAAGCCTGTATGGACATAAGGTATACAACTCTGGGGTTGTACCAAAAAAAGTAACATTAAAATTTTACAAACTTTTGAAAACATAGTGCTAAGAGGTATTTTTAATGCGCCTTGGTATATTAGAAATAGCGATATCCATAGAGATCTTCGCATTAAAACAATCGAAGACGAAATCAAAAACTACGCGAGAAAGCATAAAAGTCGACTAGAAAGTCACGCTAATATAACAGTCCTCCAAGTTTTGGATGAAAGAAATTTACTTCGCCGTCTACAAAGAATCAAACCTTTAGACTTAGCGCGTTAAGTAACCGCGTCTAAACTGCGGAGCTAGCAGGAACTTCTAA